>CM012449.1:7808964-9008964 GCA_003999625.1 Oryzias javanicus | reverse complement strand
CTGTCTCTGTGAAGGCCAATATCGAAAGTAAAAGAATAGCTGGTTATCCTTGACACTCTTTTACTCTTTCCAGCTGGTTGCTACGGGACAAAGACATGCAGTTGAGAACACTGTATCCTGGCTTTGTCAATGCTGTCAACTTGTTCTTTGACAAGCTCATCCCTATCGTCAAACCTCTGATGGTAAATCCAGATTCTTTTTGGTTTTCCCTTTGAAAAAAACTTGCTGAACATTTCATCTCTTTTTTCTTAGTTTGAAGAAGGAGGCCCCATCATTGCTGTGCAAGTCGAGAATGAGTATGGATCCTACGCTAAAGAGGAGGAATACATGCTTTTTATTAGGACTGTGAGTTCATCAGTGGATTTTGAGAATACATTGCAGTTTATTTATGCAGAACTCTTTTATTGTTAGTGTCTTCAGTCCAGAGGAGTCAATGAACTCCTTATGACTTCAGACAACTGGGAAGGCCTAAAATATGGAGGGGTGACGGGAGGTAAGCGAGAACATCTAACATTTAAGTTTTCTGCTCATTTGTTTGAGATTCTGTTATTTTGGTTGTTTCAGCTCTGAAAACAATCAATTTTCAGCGGTTGTCATTTGGAGCTATCCAACACTTGGCTGACATGCAGGTAAGTGACTGGAGTTTGAGTCTCACTTTAGCTTTTTTTGTTTGTTTTAAATCATGTTGGATAAGACAGCAAGTTCTATAAATATTTGCCACCTGCTTTTGCGATCTTTGGTCTTTATCTTTATTTTACTGCATGCAGCCCCAGAAACCTCTCATGGTGATGGAGTACTGGTCTGGGTGGTTTGACGTCTGGGGAGAGCATCATCATGTATTTCACGCAGAAGGTATAAATTACCATCAATATTCTACCAGATATTAGCAATTATCTTCTCTGTCCTTATTAATTTTGCCTTATTTGCATGCTTTCATGCAAACTGAGCCTGTTCATTTTCAAATGGATGATTTCACGGATCTGTTGCTAATCGGTCTCAGGGGCGGAGCTACGTGGGGTCGAGGACGGAGCAGCTGCTCCCACTGCAAAAAGGTCCCCCAACTTTTTGAGTCAGCGTTAGTATCATTATTGGCAAAGATTAAGAAAACATCAATATAATACAAGCATTTTAAGCACTTAAAAAAAATAAAAGCAAATTTTTTAAATTGAAAACCCCTCCAAAGAGTTGCATTTCCCCAGTAGAGAACCTGGCTGCAGACAGCAAAATGGTGCCCAGATATCATCCCCCCCTTCTGTTGATAAATACCCCTCTGTTTTTGTAAAAAAAAAAAAAAAAACAATTTAACTGACAACCCAAACAGTTACTTTTTTCTGCTTAAAGCTTTAAACTTTGAATGAGCTGATCCACAGAGGAACTTTGTAGCCAGTATGCCACTTGTTGCAGCCACATTAGCCCTTTAGGCAGGAGAGTGGGTTCCAACTGCCATTGGCAAGAAATACATGTTGGCTTGTTCTTCATCAGAAAGTGCTTAATTTGGAAGTCACTTTGCGGTTTCCTGGTTTTAAGGCACAGAGATACACAGAGATGCATACCTCATTTGCATCAGCCGTTGCTGCTGTACTGTCTTCTGTTCTAAAAAACAAACACTCTTTATGTTGAGCAATACTTCTATGTTCTTTAATATATATGTTACAAAGCATGATCAGAAGTGTTTTTGATGTGTAAGCTAATCTAAGCTAAGATAAGATGACATAAACTAAACCAAACTAAAAAACTATTTATTTACACTTTAAAGACTTATGATTTATAATACAATTCTAAAAACTTGTGGAATTTCCAGTTATGGCTAACACTGTCAGGGCGCCATCTTGTCTGCATCTGGGGTCCCCCTGCCTTTATCATATAGGGCAGCCAATCTAGGCCGTCAGCATCCTGGTCTTAGCCAAAGTCTGTGCTGTTTCCGTGCTATGGCAAGAGGAAATTCTTTTTTTGGAAAACTTATTAATAATACCTCATTTGTAATGGCCTTCCACTCTAGTGTTCTCATATACCAGCCCTCTTAAGTCATCTGTTCTCGCTCTGCCACTGATCAGTCTTGCTTGTTGCCCCCCAAACAGATATGCTAGCCGTGGTGTCCGAGCTCTTGTCCAGAGGCGTTTCCATTAACCTGTACATGTTCCATGGCGGAACAAACTTTGGATTCATGAATGGAGCGATTGATTTCGGAACCTACAAACCTCAAGTTACAAGTTATGGTGGGACAAAGAAAAACTTTAAGGAGTGAATGAATGCAAAATGAAGATTTTAGATTGTGGTTTCCACCCGAAAAAATCTCTGTGCTCTCCTGACAGATTACGATGCTCCCCTTTCTGAAGCTGGAGACTGCACCATAAAATACCAACTATTGAGGAATTTATTCAGCCAGTATCACTGTGAGGCTTCCGATTGTTTTGATTGCATTTCATTTCAACTGATGTATGTTTTCTATCACCAGTGTTTCAGTTTGTCAGTAGCCTAAACAGAATGTTTCTGTTGACTCGTGTTGCAGCTGAGCCTCTCCCTCAAGTGCCCTCCCCTCAAGAGAGAAGAGCATATGAACCTGTTGTAATGCGGCAGCACCTACCCCTGTGGGACAGCTTGCACTTCACAGACAAGGCAAGCTACAGATGGAAAACACTGGTCCGGTATAACAGATAAATGTCAAATTTAGAAAAGGCTGCAGCCAAACCCTACAAAAACAATGAAAGTATGCCCCCAGAGCGGTGTGTTTTCAGCATGTGTACCCATGGAAGCAAATGCTCAACACAAGATGCACAAGCTGATTTAAATATTTTGAGATGAAATTCACAGTATCTTGATTTGTTAGTGTTTTCAATGCACGTTTTTTTCCTTTATGTCATGAACCTCCTGTGTTTTTGTTGATTTGATTTTCTCCTCTGTAGCCACACAGGTCAGAGATACCACTGAACATGGAAAATCTCCCCGTCAACAACAACAGCGGCCAGTCGTACGGCTATACTCTCTATGAAACCACCGTTACCAGGGGAGGAACCCTGGACTCCATGAACAACATCAGAGACCGAGCATTGGTGAAGATTGTCGGAGTGAATTTTAGAAAGACACACATGCTGTACGGGCTTCATGCTGACATGGTTCTCTGATGTGATTCAGATTTTTGTAGAGAGAGAATATGTCGGATGTTTGGACTACAAGACTCACAAGGTCACGCTTCCTGAAAGCGAGGTATTCCTATTTTAAAATCTGTTTTTCTGAACTTTTATTTCGTTGTAATAATTGTCAGGAAGTGCTGGTGGAGGAGCCGCATGCAAGAGAACAGGCTCGGTGACGGGAACCAAAAACATTTAATAAATTAACCAAAACAGGACAAAAACCCATGGAGAAAGAAAAACTGGTGACAAAACAGAATAGAGCAGATGACCAGACAAGGAAGAAATGAAAAGTCCCGAATTGCTTTTAAAATTCAAGACATAATGACATCTAGGGCCATCCATAGTCCTGGACTATATAGATTTTTAGTTGTAAGGGGTTAGGGTGGAATTCAGACACACACCTGCAGTGCCCTCAAGCAGTTCTTACTATTTATTTTATATATTATTTATTTTTAAGTAACACTCAGGCAAAACTATGCAAAAAAACAACACGTATTCCAAAAATTGTCACAGATTTACTTCAGATTGATTATTCAGATATTAAAATGTCTAAAATTAATATTCACTTTTAAATATTTTTGTAGGCAGAAGTTAACTGGTGTGTTTTGCTATTTATTTCATCTTCACATAAAGACACTTTTATCTTTTAACAATCAACTTTCAACTTATTGCGTTTTCTTTAAAGGGAGAACGCACATTGAGCTTCCTTGTTGAGAACTGCGGTCGAGTAAATTACGGCAAAGCACTTAATGAGCAGCGTAAAGGTATGTAATGTTATTATTATTATTTATTGAATACCTCAATAACTATTTTAGTATCTTAAAATATTTTTTTGCTAAATTATACATACCTAAAATATGTTTATTTGCAATATATTTATAAAAGTGACTATTTCATTTATTATTTTGAACAGAATAAGTATAATCAGAATTATCCTTACATAGAGAAAGCTTTTTTCTGTTAATGTTTCTTTTTTTTTTTTTTTGCTTCTTTTTTCATTGGTCTGTATTGAATGTTGTAACCCTATAATGTGAATTTCAGGTATCATAGGAGACATCGTTTTGAATCACTCCCCTCTGAGAGGGTTCAACATCTTCTGCTTAGATATGAAGCCATGTTTCATAAAAAGGTAAAATCTAAGGGTTTATTCAGACTGGATGAGTCTGTTAGTCTGAACTGAGCCATCTTAATTTGGTCTGGATTGATTCCTGAATCTTGCATTTGGTCTGTGTTGTCAACCGAACATTTCTGTGTTCCGGACGAAGGTCCGCTTGGGTGTATTCACACAGAAAATTTGTTCAAGATTATCAGGAGAAACATACTCATCAACCAAATGTGTCCCGTCTGAATACACCCAAAGATATACCATGAATGACATCAATTGACTTTGCACGATTGAAAAGCAGTATCAGTTTTAAGATTATTTGTATGTTGAATGCATTTTGTTAAAGTATAAACAATAATGATCATACACCCAGTACTGATCAAATAATGTGGATGAAAACAATTTCCAGAACAAATTCTCGCATTGTAAAAGGATATCTGTCTTCTTTTAGATTAACAAATTCAGCTCAGTGGAAGACTGACTTCAAGTCACTTGCTCTGCCTGGATTCATTCAAGCCAAGCTCCATGTGGACGGCTCACCCACAGATACCTTCATCCAAATGCCTGTAAATCAAACTGTCAGATTATTAGTGTGGTAAAATGTGTCTACTGTGCTTTGTTATCTAAGCTTTGTGTCCGTTCACAGGGTTGGGGAAAGGGGGTTGTATTCGTTAATGGGCAGAATCTTGGCCGTTACTGGTTTATTGGACCTCAACATTCTCTTTACCTCCCCGGACATTGGCTCAGGAGTGGGGAGAATCAGGTTATGATTTATATGAACTGTTCTGCACAAAATGGCCTTAACAAGTGCAACACACAATTTGAGTTTCAATTTTCTTATTTTGCCTTTCAGATCATTATTTTCGAGGAGCAAAGAACAAATGAGAAAATAGAGTTTGCGGAGAATCCTGATCATGGAAAGACTATTGATGTTTATAAACTGCCCTTTTGCACACTGCTGTAAAAAATGTGTCCAAACACAGCTTTTGCATGTACGTGGATTGAAACTTCATTGGGCTTGTGTTCCTGCTCTATTTGGATTAACTTTTCAAATGTTGATAAACCGTGACTTTGTTTAAAGAAATTAGACATTCTGATTTATTTATTTGTTTATTTAATGAGAGAAAAATAACTTATGATTAGGTTTTAGGTGCGTTAGACACCTTAGCTTTCTATTGGACAAAGCGCCTGTCACTCATCTCCAACTAAATTATGGACCGTGGATGAGCACAGCGGAAAGCTTGTATTTCCTTTCACAATAAAAAAAAAAATAAAGGTTGATTGACTGTTTGTTGGGTTAAAGAAATCATTTTTGTTTTAAAAAAAATACTTATTTGACTATAGTTCTTTAAAAAAAATACTGTTAAGTCTTATCTCTATATGCAATGCGCGTTCATAACAATTCATTATTTGATTGTAAGTTTATTTTGAAAATTTTCCCGGAAATTAGCTTAATGCCTACATCTAGCTTTACGTTTAACAGGAAATAACGCCCATATTCCAACCACGGCAAGAGCGAAGGGTCATGTTTTTCTTTGAGTCCAATTACTCGCGAGACTGTCTTTTTAAAAATTAAATATCGTAACTAAATACTACGGAACTTGCATTTCTACAAATTTAAACTATAGCTCAAAAGCGGAAGTGGCATTGCATCATGTTAGCATAGCCTGAATGAGTAAACTCCTCACGTGCACTTGGGAAAATAGAGGTTTATCCGTGAGGTCATTCAAAGTTTATCGGTTTTACACCTTTGCACGGTTCAGGTTTTGCTTCCGCATCGAGACATGGAGTCTCTCGGAGCTGCTGGCGCTGTTCTCGGATGCTCTGCCTGCATTCCGGTGGTCGGGCTTCTGCTCGCCGCCTACAAACTTGGCTTATTTTACCAGCTATTTCACAAGGTGGGTGTTAACAGGTTCGTATATAATTCAATCTCCACGCATGATCTCGTAAGACATTGTTGGGCTCAAAGGCAGTTTATTTAGTCTAAAGATCCACTTTGGTTTCATGCACACTCTCCTGGTCTGCTACCTGACCCGGGTAAAAGGTAAACCGAGCTCCATTCACGTAAACTTTGACCAGCCTTGTGGTTGTCTTGAACAAAGGCTATCACAGCCAAACTGGTGGGGAGATTGCACAAAACCATCAAAGCTGCACGTGTACACACTTCTGTCAGGGAGGAGAGATAATGCTACAGAAAATGATAACAGAGCACAAAAAACAGGAACATTTGGTTTCTTTGATCCAGGAGTCAATCCTTTTAGGTGAAATCACAGATTTGTGGGATATATTTCCAAATCTTCTCTTCCAATCCCAGTTTATCGTGCCTAAACGTTGGAGGATTAAAGTTGAAAAAAATCAAAAAATTTTAACCACATTTAACAAGCAGAAGCCTAGAAGGACGTGGAAGAACCGAAGAACCTGGCTGCTCCTCCTGCTGGTCCCTGACATGGTCTCACGCCGCTGCAGATGCCAGTTCATCCTTCAACAACAAGCATAAGCTGCTATGTGGTTATGCTGGTTTTCTGGCACAAACACACCAAAGCTGATGCCACAGGTGTTCAGTTGAGCCCCAAAGGATTTGCCAAACAGGAAACTGATCGGATACAGCGAAAAGAGAATCGGAGCTCAAACCAAATCAAAAACAATAACAATAACAATATTTAAAAATCTTTCTGCTGCTCATGTGACGAATTCATGCTTGTGAGGGATGGATTGCGTTATTACAACAAAGAAAACATATTTTATTATTTTATTCTAACTTATATATAGTCCCCCTCTGATGAAAATCATGTTTTTGAGTTTTGAACATGTATGTGTGGGATTTTTCCTATGAAAGAGAGCAAATGTAATAATTAATCATTTTGTTTTTGCATTTCTGAGAATTTCTCCTTTTAAATAGCTGTCAATCAAACTGTGGCAGAAAGTCTACACATGCACTAAACCCCTCATCTGGTCCGGCTAACGTGTCTAGTTCAGGTTCGAGAGAAGAGAAGATGGTATCTTCACATTGACTGCAGTCAAATGAGCCGCCGTTCACATTTCTGTGGTCAAATCAGCCATCGTTGGATCTTTTTGAGGGACTGTCATACAACTTACAGTAGCAGAGCTGAGAATGCTTGAAAATCTCCACCAGACTCCAAGTTGCTTCTTGATTTGACCACGGAAATGTGAACGGCGGTTCATTTGACCACAGTCTTTTGGAGGAAGTTCGCTTCATGAAGTTCTTAAATTCCTCCTCCGAGCTGACATCTGGCTCAAAACGATACATCTGGACATTACCGACACTGGTTGACATTTTTATGCAGCATCTGTGAAGATTTACGCTGCTGAGACAGAGCTATCATAATCAGACAGATCAGGGACGGAGCTGCTCAGCTCATCTCCAAAAGCCACGCCCCCTCAGATGAGCTTTTGGAAACAGAGGCTTCAGATCAACATGAAAAATATCTTTTTAAGACATTTAGGTTGTGAGATTTTGATTATAAACTTCATAGTCATCATTAAAACACTACTGGGAATGTTTTGTTTTTTTCTTCAATAAAAGAAATGCCATGAGGGGACTTTAAAGAGAAATGTTTACTTCCCAATCACAGTGTTTAATTTACTAAATGAAAATTGTGTTTTTGACATGTTCTTGTGGCATTTTTCTGAAGATGGAAGAAAACTAAGCTTAAAATAGAATTTCTAAGCACTTCTATATTTGTTGCGAATCAGGAGCAGATGAAAAGGAGTGTAAAAGCCACAAACATCTAATGACCTCCTGCCGCTCTGCAGAAAATATGTCTTTACAATTAAATGTAAATTTAAACATTAAAAACTGTGGTAATACATTGATTTTTCTGAGATTTTTTCCCCTGTCCTCCTCTAATCTTAGACTGAGACCGAGAGCCCTCGCCATGGTGGTGAGAGCGTGGCAGAGGTCCTCCGTGCTCACGGGGTCAAGTTCCTCTTCACCCTGGTGGGCGGGCACATTTCCCCCATCCTGGTGGCGTGCGAGAAGGTCGGCATCCGTATCGTGGACACCAGACACGAAGCCACAGCTGTCTTTGCCGCCGACGCCGTGGCGCGACTCTCAGGTGCAGACTGACGTCTTAACACACTTTCTGTGGTGCTGTAACCCTTGTTCTATCCTAGACATGTTTACATTAGAAGTGGGGTCATCTGGACCCCACAAGACAGCACGCTGACATCAAATCCTGTCTTCCTAGTCTTTAAACTTCTTAGAAGCTTTGAATTTCAAAATGTGGATATAATTAACGGGATTTAAGTCAATTTCTCACCTAATGTTAACCTTTAATTCTGTCCCGTCTCTAAACAAACGCATCATGCATGCGTGTTGAACGGGGTACGTTCGATTTATTCGCCGAAGATGCTCAGTTTATTCAGTCGAGAAGGCATATTTCTATGCAACCTGGAAGTTGGTTTGTTTTCTGGTTAGTTTGCATCAGGAGAAAAAAAAAAAAAACCCAAAAAACAAATGATGATTGATACAGTTTCTGAACACAATTGTGATTCTAAGTTCAAGATAAAACATAATGCAATAGTATTTTTATTAGTAAAAGTCCTTGAAATGAGAAAAACGCAGGGAAGATTGTTCAACAGGAAGATCCCAGGTGAGGATGAAGATGTACAAGCTAAAATTAGAAGAGAAGAAAATGAGAAAGGAGGAGCCTCCCTGCATTTATCAAGTTCTTTAGTACAACAATCAATTAAACTTTTGCCTTTATTTTCAACAAATTGGAATATTCTAATATCTCCAGTTGCTTGATTCCTCTATGAATTTGTACATGTTTATAATCTCTTATCTCACTTTGACCAGTCTTAAACTCTGGATTAGCGCGCATGCATCAGTACTCCTTTTTTCTGTTCATTGTGTTTCATTTAACCAAAAACAACAATTGAATAAACTGTTCACACAAATTTGGTTTATTAGTCACCGATAGTTTTACTGCACTAAAATGTGAGTAATGAAGGTTTTCTGTAGTCTAGTAATTATAATTTAATTACAGAGAAATTGTTTTTAATTTATCATCTGCATATAAAGTCTTCCATTTAACTTGAAGAAACTGTAGGAACTCTGCAAACCCATATTTGGAGTTAAGACTTCTGGTTTGTTAACTTTGTTAGCTTGGAGCTTTTTCCACCTAGCGGTTGGTACTGCCGCTTTAAGAAAGTTCACATGGATTTTCGACTGGTCCGAATGACTTGACATGCACCAAGAATGAGTCGGATATGGAGGAGAGAATCTAGTCGTTTTTCAAAATAAAACTTCCTCAGAAACAGATTATAAATAAAAGAAAAACAAATGTGGGTTGTGTGTTTTTTTTTTTGTTCACACTACAGACAGAGTGGTACCATTCTGTGGCCTGCAAACCACTGTTGAACTTTCCCCCTTCTCTTCTGGAGTTAATAGTTGCCGTGTGTCTCTGCACCAGGTACCGTCGGAGTAGCAGCCGTGACGGCCGGCCCGGGCCTGACAAACACGGTGACGGCAGTGAAGAACGCACAAATGGCGGAATCTCCTCTGCTGCTTTTGGGAGGAGGCGCTGCTACACTTCTGCAGGTATTTAAAGGTTGTGAGCTCTCTGGTCGATGCTAATATATATTACATACTAAATCCTTTCCCTGACAGGGAAGGGGAGCGCTGCAGGACATCGATCAGATGTCTCTCTTCAAGCCGCTGTGTAAATTCTGTGCCTCCATCAGGACGGTGAGGGAAATCGTGCCGACTCTCAGGAAAGCTCTCGCCGTCGCTCAGTCGGGAACGCCCGGCCCTGTTTTTATAGAGTTCCCCATCGACACCCTGTACCCCTATCACCTTGTGTCCAAAGAGTTTGCACCTAAAACCCCTCCGAAAGGCCTGATGGGAAGCATCATTTCATGGTATGTTATTAGAGAGTAGTTTTTTGTCATTAAATAACAATCATTCTCAATAGTTTTTTGTTTTGTGGTCTGATTACTTGCAAGGTATCTTCAAAATCACCTCACGAACCTCTTTGCTGGAGCCTGGGAGCCCAGAGATGTCTCTCCTCTTCCTGTCCACATTCCTCAAGCCACAAGCGATCAGGTAGCGCTTCTCCCACATCCTCACCTTAACCGTACGGCAGTGTTTTTATACATATATGATCCATTGGAGAATGACGTGTTTTTAAAGGCACATTTCACTATCTGTTTTGAATTTCCATCTTTGTCAAACTCAGGTGCAGAAGTGCATAGAGCTGGTGAGTCGAGCAAAGAAGCCCGTCATTCTTCTGGGTAGCCAGGCGACTCTGCCTCCATCGCCGGCCGACCACGTCAGGTGAGGCAGGAAACCTTAACGGGGGTGTGTTTTCTCATGAATTACTCAAATTTGATTTAATTTTTCATTTCAAGCAATAAAAATAATGAAATAACACAGCAAATATATGCAAAATAGAGATTTATCAAACCCACTTCAGATGCAAAGAGATTCATTGTGTGGAAAAAGCTAACAAAAGCTGGGTTTCCATTAACTCTAGAATTATGCAAATTGGATTTTTGATAATAAATTATTTTAATGGAAACACCAACATTTTGAAAAAGACTCGCATTTATTTATCGAAAACAAAGTTTTTGCGCTGAGAAGAGGTGGTTTTTGGGGTGTATTGAAATGAACATTTTTCATAAAACTGTAGTGGAAACCTTTTTTTCGAATTAAATGCGCTTCTTGGTATGAAGTGTCTGCCCTGAGCGCAGCACTGCGCTCGTCACGAGAGATCCAAAAAAATAATAAGCTGCGTATCATACGGAATCGTTGGATGCACACATGCAGCACACAACCCAAATGCTTCCTTTTATTTAATTAAATTCAAACAATACATGTTCAATACTTGATTTGTTGTGTAAGTTGGTTTGTGTTTAGTCGTATAACCATGATTTAAGCAAAACAGGATCATTGCAAAATTGTGGGTTTTTTTTCGATATTTCTAGAATTTCAATAAAGTTTTGCCCATATGTGTAATGGAAACGCAGCTAAAAAATGACGCCATCTTCCTGACAGTGAAATTACTCCTAATCATAAATAGATGTATTTACGTTACATTACACATGAGTCACATTGGAGTCATCAAAGTTATTCCTGATTTTATTCCTTTTTCTTGGACATAGTTTCTGCAGAGTTTCAGGAGTTCATTAGAAATTTGTCTCCGAGTTACTGGCAGGACTGTTGGACGGCACCCCCTCCCCAAAATTGAGAACCGTTGTTCACACGCTTTCCCTTTAATTTAAATTCGCTTACAACCCCTCAAGACATTTATGGTGCAACAAAAATGGCGAGCAGTACTGGAGCTGTCCAGCTGTACAGTTTTATCCATATTCCAGCTCAGACGAGGAAAACGAAGACGTTAATGGATCTGTTTTTCTAACAGTAGATGCATTAGAATGGAGCAAAGAAAGGAGCTTGTGGTCCACCGAGCATATTTTTACATCGAAAATGATCTTCCTTTCAAACAGTATTTACATAATATGAATAAAGAAATACTTAGACATGCAGTTATAATCTTAATATTCTTTTTATATGTTATCTGTCATCAGGAAAACCCTACAGTAACAAGTTAAAAACACAGTTTTCATTGGAGGGGTCTTTAATTATAATGATTGTTAAATAGAGTTTGACTTGTTGCTTGAAAGACTTGAAAAAAGTCAATAGTCAATAATCCCAGCCCTCAGATGTTCAACAATCCCATGTTTGTTTATTGTATTTTATGTTTTTGTTGCTATAGGAAGGCTCTGGAAGATCTAGGGATCCCCTGCTTTCTTGGAGGCATGTCTCGTGGGCTGCTGGGTAAAGACAGCCCCATCCACATCCGACAGAACCGCAGAGACGCTCTGAAGGAGGCCGACGTGGTTCTCCTAGCAGGTAAAGAACAGGTCAAATGTGGAGTCTGGATTAACAAAAAATATCTGAGGGACTGAGGACCGCTATCTATAGTCGGGGCTCTGGGGAGAGACAGATTTGGGCGCATTTGTGACTGGATTTTTTTTAATGGTGCGCCTAAAAAACATTCTTGGTAGCACAGTGCACCCAGTCGTTCTGAGGAGAGAAAAACAAACACATTATTATATCTCTGTGCCTCAAAATCTCTTTCCTGTTTGTGTGTGCAGGTGTAGCAACCTCAAATAATACAATATTTTTATTTTATTGGAATGTACATCTGAGTGGTTCAGTTTGGGTCTGTGCACACACACCCTGTGGTGGTGTTCCAAACGAAAAAAAGTCTGTTAAATCCTTCAACATCAGAGCATTAGCTCCAGTGTTTACATTCTTTAGTCAACCGTAACTTTTCAACTGTTAAAGGCTGGTTTATACTTCCATCGATCAACCGTCGCTTCAGTCGGATCCACGATCTTGCGGTCTAGTTCATATTAATGTTACTGGATTTGATTGCGACTCTCCGCTGTAACTACTTCTGATTGGTGTTAATACTTTTCAAGCAACGCGATCGTGTTCAGCTTTATTTTTGAACATGATCAGCATCCCGCTCAGACACTTGCAGCATCTGCGAGCGCGCTGCTACATGAAAGGCAGAGCAGGAAGTGATGCGTTTGTCTGCTAAACAGAGGCAGGGAATACAAAGAGGACAAAATTAAAAAAAGAACAAACGGCATTCTTTAGTGAAGTTCAGTATTTCCTAACTTCTTCAGTAAGTCTTCATTATTTAAAAAATGTTTTTGGACAGATTTTTCTGCATTAATCGCTGAAATAAATCGAAGTTAAATGAAATTAATCTCCGAGTTATGGGCATGACCCCCAAGCCAACATTACAGTGCAACAAAGATGGTGAGCAATATCAGAGCTATGCAGCCGAACAGTTTAGATCCAGATCCCAGCTCAGGCGAGGAAAACAAAGACGTTCATGGATGTATTTGTCCAGATGCTTCAGAATGAGACGGAGCAGGCAGACTTTAGGTTCCACCTATTTGACTTGCTGTCACAAATTTAACCCTGTTTTTATTCATTTTTATACACTGTATAAAATATAAATTTAGTAGTTTATCATTATTGTAGAATTATGTTTCAAATGAAATGCTTTATGTTTACCACTTTATAAGTTAATTATTTCAAGTCTGAATGGAGAGATTGACAGCAATTAAAAAGGAAAGTAACTGTGTAAAAGTGCTGAGTAAATGCATGAGGTCAAGAAGGTCGGAAAGAAAAAAAGTTAGGCGGACTGGTACAACCTGTGCAAAAATGTAGTTTAGAGCCCTGATCATAGAAAAGGTTTTGATGATACACCTGCTGCTTGAAAATCTTTTATTTTTCTTTAAGTTCTAAAAATCTGCAAGTAATTTTCTTATCAAGCATGATATAATTCTATTACTTATGAAATCCAATTATTAGGTTTTTTTTTCTTCTTCTATTGAAATATAAACACAGCGAGCTGCGTGGTGATGTCGCGGTCAGCACTCACACCTCATAGCGTGACGGTTGCGGTTCAAACCCCAGCTGAGTCCTTTCTGTCTGGAGTTAACATGTTCTCTCTTTGACCCCTGTGCCTGCAGGTACCGTGTGCGACTTCCGGCTGAGCTACGGCCGAGTCCTCAGCAGACGCAGCAAGGTCATCGCAGTCAACAGGGATCAGTCACAACTGCTGAAGAACTCGGACATGTTCTGGAAGCCGACCGTCGCGATCCAGGGTTTGTTTTTTAACCTGCCGTTTAAAGAAAATTTAGTTTTTTTAAAACGCTAAGACTGGGAACACTTTTACAAAAGATGATCATCTCTTAAAGAGATTTCTTTGGTCAGTCTGAAAACATCTTTGATAGGATATGTAGATGTTAACGCAATGTTTTCATACTTTTCTTAGGTGATCCCGGCTCCTTCTTAGTACAACTTGCCAAAGGTCTGAAAGGTCACCGCTGTCCAGAGGAGTGGCCTCAGAGCCTGAAAGCTGGCGATCTCTCCAAAGAGAGTGCAAACAGGTGAGCGGTGACGCCGACCTCCCGACAGTCGCTCTCCTGCGATGACAGCAGCACGGTTTCCTTTGCAGGGCTAAAGCCGATGAGAAGACGGAGCGACACTTGAACCCCATCAAAGTCCTCCACTGTGTGGATGAGCTGATGGAAGAGGACAGCATCATCGTGGCGGACGGGGGCGATTTCGTTGGAACTGCTGCTTATATAATGAGACCAAGAGGACCTTTGCGTTGGCTCGATCCAGGTCAGATTCTTTTGACCAATAAGGTCCTGAAGTCACTCGTTTGTTTAGCAGTTTGTAGTTAATTGCTGTTTTTTGACAGCGTATGAATCTATTCTTAAGGTGGAATGTTGACATTTTTGATGTTTGTGATGTTTCCTGAAGGGGCTTTTGGGACTCTGGGAGTGGGAGGAGGTTTTGCCCTCGGGGCAAAATTGTGTCGGCCCGAATCAGAGGTAAGATTCTGGGATGGATTTTTTTTTTCTGTTTGTTTTTGTATCTTTGAACAAGTTTTAACTGAGCTTGTTTTTCAGGTGTGGATAATCTATGGCGATGGCTCCTTAGGATACAGCGTTGCAGAGTTTGACACATTTACTAGACACAAGGTAAAGTTTCAAAGCAAAATGTAGATTTACATTACAATCATGTAATATTTTCATAAAAGCAATGTCATAAAGTACAACTTTACAGCCAATTTTAAATCATTTTGACAGATTAAAGATGCTTCTGCTGTTTATCTGTGCACATTTACAAGACAAAATCGACCCAATTTTAAGTGTAAAAATGGGTCAAAAGTCTAAAAACTAAGCAATTTAATTCAATTTCAATCTAAAATCTATTGTGCATTAATAAAAAGAAAAACCATTACTTTTGAATGATATACAATTTAGTTTATTTGTCAACCCTTATACTTGGTTCAGGGCAAAATTGACTCATTTTTAAGTGTTAAAATGAGTCAAAAACAACATAACACCATCACCAAAGCCTCAAAATAGAGCAACTTCATTTAATTTTAAATCTAAAATCGATTGCTCATAAAGAAATAACTTGTGACTCTTGAATGAAGCTCAATTTAGTTCATTGTTCAATCCTCATACTGTGTTTTGTTTCAAAGAGATTTTGGCCCGAGCACAATATAAAACTTAATTCAGTTCATTTCTCAATCCAAATATTAATTTCGGGTCAAAACTGAATCCATACTTAAGTGTAAAAATTGGCCAATTTTGGCCCAAACAAAATACAACACCACCACCAAAGCCCCAAAATATAGCAACTTAATTTAATTTTAAATCTAAAATTGATTGTGCATGTAGAAAAAACCTTTTACAGAATTCAGTTTATTTTACAACCCTTACACTTGTTGGGGTCAAAATTGTCCCATGTTTTAGTGTAAAAATTGGTCAATTTTCGCTTTTACTCAATTTAACACCACCACCAAAGCCCCAAAATTGACCAATTTCTTTTACATTTAAATCTAAATATCTATTGCGCATGAAGAAACAACCTGATAGTTTTCAATTAAACTCCATTTAGTCCATTTTTTACCCTCAATGGACCCATTTTTACACTTTAAAATGGGTCGATTTTGACCCCAACATAAGATGAGGGTTAATTGTGTTTTTTTTAATTCACAATACAAAAAGATGATCACCATCAGTGAGCATTATTACACTTTTTTTTTCAACACAAACCAACTGTCACAAGAGTGTTACTTTACACTGTAAAGTTCTATTATTGCTTTTATATAAATCTAAAGTAATTGCGTTTGAATTAATGTAATTGAAATGGAAAAACTGTGTTGTTCAGACCACAAAAACAAAGTATCACTCTTTTTTTTAATGATTGAATCGCTTTAGAAAAAGTAAAAAAAAAATTATTTTCTACATCTAAGCATGGCCATGAGTCACCCACAACACGACGGGTTAATAAAGACTTTGGTTTGTTGAAATGTTTGCAGTTGTATGACTTTCATAACAAGTTAATGCTACCCTTCAAAAACATTTGTTTTAATGTGTTCCACATGTTGTTTGGTTGCATTCCTAAGACCCCGGTTCTAGCTCTGGTCGGAAACGATGCATGTTGGAGTCAGATATCCAGGGAGCAGGTTCCCATCCTGGGCAGTAACGTAGCGTGTGGCCTTGCTTTTACAGGTAATTTTGCTTTTTTGTCTCGGCTCGTATGTGCTAGTAGAGAACGACTTGATTCTGAACATTTTACCATTTTTCTGTCAATGTTAATGTTGGTCTGACTTCTCTCTTGCTTTTGAAGATTATCACGTAGTGGCTGATGGTTACGGCGGAAAAGGTTACCTCGTGGGTCGAGACGAGGAGAGCCGACTCAGCGACATCATCAAGCAGGCTCAGAAAGAGACCAAGGAGGGCAAGGCGACACTTCTCAATGTTCTGATAGGAAAGACCAACTTCAGAGAGGGCTCCATCTCTGTTTAGTCAACTCTCTGGTCTGCTTTTATTTTTAGGTTTTATGGGTAATGTCAACAAATAACAGGTACATATTTAAGTAAATAATTAGTACAATATCTCCTTATCCTTTAAAGGTGAAGTTAAAGGCTAAAACCAAAGCTTTTCTGAAAGAAAGGAAAACAAAGGGGAGAAAAAACACACGACTTATTAGTCACAAGCACCTTTACACATCTACGTTGTGGCCTATCAGCTTAAAACAAATATTTGGTTTTTTTGGTCCGGTCTTTGGGTTTATGGTATAACTGCTGCATTTAAAAGGGAAAGAACCATTATTTTAGCACTTTTGATTTAATAGAAATATTTCTCTGTTTTTTCTCTTGTTGACCTTTAAACTGGTAATTACAGGTTTTCCAAACAAGCCAACAACCACGTGTGAAAGACGGTATTGATTTAAGTTATCACACGTGATCAGTATGCCTTCTGTACCGCTCTGACGTGGAGCTGTTTACACGTCAAATGTCGGAGAACTTATTTGCTGGACAAGTAGATGACTTGATACAAGTACTGGAAGTATTTCTTTGAATGTCTCCAGCTGATTTATGCTATGCCTTTCAATGTTTGATTGTAACTTTGAGTACTCTAATCGAGCTTATGTCTACTGATTCAATCATAAATTAAAGTGCTATGAAGTGAAATGTATTTTAGACTCTCATTGTCTTTTTTCCTCCACTTGTATTTACCTGACTATTTTATCTGAGTGCAATGCATCTTTTGAACAGTAGGGGGCAGTCAAAGGATGTTTTTAAAAGGTTGTGAATGCTGACGTGGTCCAGTTTAGATAATCTCAAGAAAAAAAGGCAGCATAAATAATGCTCTAAAAATCATGGAGTTGGCTGCTTTACGGTTTGGATCCAATTCAGAAATTTAAAAAAATATAAAGTTTGTTTTTTGTTTTTGAAGTGGGTGACCAGTAATTTTCACATAAAGAAAAATATCCGCATTTAAAAGTGTACAAACCTGAATGGTTATATTTCAAAATATAAACAGATATATTTAGAGAAAATACGTGTCTGCAGGCTTTCCCACTGATGTAAACATCAGTCTACTGTACGTAACGGGGATCACCATCATAACCTGGAGATGCTACTTTCATGTACATCATGTAAATCGGCAATTCATATTAAAAAATATGTATATAAGCGTTGTTTAATCAAGATAATAGATTTGTAAGTTGACATCATGCTCGTGTGCTTGTGATGGTAAATTAAAAATTATGCATTCGGGAGTATTTCATCTTTAAATCAGCTAGAATAATGAAATTAGACCAAAAAAATGTTGTATAGATTTTTATTTGTTTTGTCTTTAGTAAAAAACAAACAAAAAAAATGTATTTTATGCGTCAGAGGTGGTTGGACATATGTTTGTCATTTAATTCAGTTGCGTCCGTAGAATGCACGTACGGTCCGTGAAGGCACCACCAGACCCGGCGCACTTCAACGGTTCGAAAACTTTACATTCAGGCAGACGGTCAGTGTGCCGAGCGGCTGCGTGACCGGCCGCAGCAGAGAGACCCTCAACGCGTTTACTGACTCAGCGGCTGTCACCGAAGGAAAAAAAAAATTGCGTTTAAATTAATGACCAAACAATTTGATAACAGAACCTGTGTTACCGTTTACGGGACTGGAGTGGTTTATTCTACTAACTTGGTGTTAGCGAGCGAGAAGTTTGCTAGCTTAATGCTAGTTCGCGGGGACTGAGCCGAGCCGCGTCGGTCCGTCTTTGGTGACTCATTGACGGTCATTTCAAAAGTTAGCCTCCCAAACAGCTGAAACCTTTTCGGTCACGTATTTACAGAACTCAAATTCCTCTTTATAGTCGGAGGAAACCCCAGCCAGACGAGCTAAACCCTGGCCGTTACCTGTCTAAAGGTAAGTACTCTGTCTGTACGGATGGGAAAGTAACCTTTAAACACTCGTGCTGGTGTTTGGGACACTCTGCTGCCTTCAGTCAGGAAAGGGAATAGAATGCTTCAAATTCAAGGATTTGTTAAACAAAAAAAGTTTCAATAAAGGTTATTTAAATGCTTTTCTGAAGTTTTACATAATGTGTGTTGCTGAATGGCAGCCAGTGATGCATTAGCAACACCTTTTAATTGATGGAGACATCAATAGATTAAGTTTTCAGCCTCCTAGATCCAGCAGGTGCTGGTGAGCCCTCAGGAGGACTGATGTTTAAATGCAAACTGCTCCTCTTTGTTTCCCAGAGCTGAATGGCCTCCGCTGTGGCAGTGAAAACCGAGAAGCGACCTGCAGCTGATTCCCAGGATGCAGATTCAAATGCCAAGAAGCCCAGGTAAGCTCCTGTGCAGCCCTCCGGGTCAGCTGCGTTCATTGTTCTGCTTTTTCTGAGGGATGTTTTCAGTGGCGGACAAGCTCTTACTGCCGGAGGAATCTTGTCAGCGCTCTCATCATCTCTGCCTGCTTTTCAGGAAACTGCTGCCCAGCCTGAAGACCAAGCGAGCCCCCGAGCTCGTCCTGGTGATCGGCACGGGGGTGAGCTCGGCGGTGGCTCCGCAGGTCCCGGCGCTGCGCTCCTGGAAAGGCCTCATCCAGGCCTTGCTCGACGCCGCCAACGACTTTGACCTGCTGGAGGAAGAGGAAAGCCGCAGATTCCAGAAGCACATGCAGGAAGACAAGAATTTGGTGCATGTGGCGCATGACCTCATTCAGAAACTTTCCCCGGTAAGACAGTTTGATTCTGAACACACACCCTTTTCCTTCTCCTTTCTAAACCATTCCATATGTTAGTAGACACGATTTCCCTTCCTTGAAACCTCTAAAAAAAATGCACATTTATTTTCTATTTGCATTAAAATTCATTTTCAACAAACATGATACGTACTCTAAAGTGTCTAAATATTCAAATCTCACAACATGATAGCTGTTTGAATATTAGAGGAAAATTCAGCATTGTTTAGTATAAAAAAGAAAATACTAATTGGATTATAAACTTTATCTGTAAAACCCAACTTGAAGTCTCTCTGATCATATTTGATCTATTATCAAAGCGTTCCAGTGGTTGTTTAATTATGATCATTTTTTTAGGCAAAATCAACAAACACTTGTTGTTTTCTAGGACATAGTTTCAGCAGAGCGGCAGGGGTTCATTAGAAGTAAACGTCTCTGTGGGCAGGAATGTAAGTACGGAGAAAGGCCTCTTTACCCTTTTCTGTTAGTGAGAGATGTCTGTTTACACGCTCTCCCGCTAGCTTACAGCCCCTCAAATTCCCAAGATAACATTGACGATGCTACAAAAATGGACAGCAATATTGGAGTTCAAAATTAAAAAGATAAAACAAATTTTACGTTGATTTCTGTTACTGTTCTTCAATAAATGTTTTCTTACAACGCATGATCGGAAGGGTTTTTGATGAGTATGGATCAGTAATGGACATTATTCGGCCGTGGGGTTCGGGTGAGACGGAAACAGGGGAGGGTTTAGGTACTTGAGGATCTGTCTCTCTCCGGTCCCCAACCCGCGCAAATAAGGGGAGATACTATACGTAAGGAATTTATTATTCTTTGTAAAAAGATTGCAGAGGGCGGAGAAGAATCCAGCCCAAAAGAGGACAAAACTTTCTCTTTGGATCTTGAATCAGGAAAAGCGCTGGTCAGACGCTTGCTGTTGTCATAAAAACTTTCTGCAAATCAAATCATGTATACAAAGCTTAACATTACCAGTGCAAAAAAACGGGAAGCAATATTGAAGCTATTCAGCCTTTAGATTCTATGCCACACCTACAAACTTTTTCAAACAGATTTTTTATTTTTTTTATAAAGAAAATACTCAAATATAATTTAGAATTTTTTTTTCTTAATACATCTCCTCCATCATCAGAAAAATACAACAAGAACATGTGAAAAAACATCAAAAACACAATTTTCATCAGAGTAGGTCTGTTACCATTTAACACCTGTGGTGTCGCTGGTGACGCTCAAACATAAAATCTTGAACATACTGTAACTTTTCAACCATTAACACGATTAACGTAATTCCAGTAATTCTGAAGGAGGAAATCTACAGTAAATCAAAGAACATAAACACAGGAGCTCCGGTGTTAAAGGGTTAATGTTTAGTTTGTAGCCAAACCAGAAACTATGGCCATACCTTAAATAGAGAGCGGAAAGCTAATTGGAGAGGGAAAAAGAAAGCAAAGGAGGCATCGTCACTTCTACTTGCATCTATTAGAGCCTGATTTCAATTTAGTTCCTGCTGGGAGCTAAAAATGCAGAACTTGCATTCAACTGGATTTGTGAGCTCTTAGCTGAACCATTTCATATGTACGTGTTTGCACCTGCAGGAAAGCTGCATAACACTAGCTGCATAAACCATCAGGATTTACACCACATGTGTCAAAGTCATGGCCCAGGGGCCGGGGCCGGCCCGCCGTGTAATTCTATCAGGCCCTCCAGATCATTTTATATTATTGTTATTAATGGCCTGATGTTAGCTTGCGCTTATTTTTAACTTGCATAATTTTGACAAAATATATTTTTATGGTGAGTAAAATACTGAAAGTTGGTTGAGGCTTAAATTGATTTATTCTGGAATAATATTCCTGCTTTTTATAATTCATAATTATGTTAAAAAGTTGTGATCTAAAAGTTTTAGAAATTGACATTCTGCTAGTTTCTTGGACTATTTTGGCATTTACTTGGATTTTTTAGGTTATTTTGGAGTTTAGCTGATATTTCAGCTGCATGCTAGCTGTTTTCGCTAATTTAGTTTTTTTAAATGTTTTTTTTTTTTTTAGGATATTTGGATCATTGTTTTCAGCTACATGCTAGCTGTTTTGACTAATCTACTTTTTTTGTTTGTTTAGGCTATTTTTGGCATTTTAGCAGGCTATCAACTTCAGGGTTTTCAGCTAGAAACTTGAGCATTTTCAGCCTTTTTAGCTATCAATTTGAGCATTTTCAGAGGCCAAATTCAGCTTACAGCATTCACACTAGGATTATTGCAGGTAATTCTATATATCTAGTTCATAATTATGTCAAAAAGTTACTGTTTTAAAGTTTTTAAAAATGTAGTTTTAGGGTGTTCAATAAATGTTTATCCAACCTAAGGTGTGTTTTGGATTTTGGTCCCCTGTGTGATTGAGTTTGACACCATGTTTTAGACATAACTCTCCATCCCTGCAGGGGAACCTGCTTCTGCGAATCAGCTGGATGGAGTGGGAAGTCGAGTCTGTTTGCATTCATTTATGACATCTCCCCCCACCAGCAGCAGCAGCAGCACTCTGCAGAACCAGTTTGGTCTGGAGCGTGGCTGGCAGATGGGAGTCTTAATACCGTTTGCCTCCTGTGTTAGTCATGTCTCGTCGCACCTTTGACATCGATAAAACAGGCTTTGTTTTAGCCCTCAGCCGGTCGGAACAAAGGGAACAAACAGCGCTTTTATGGCTTTACCCGACGTGTTTATTTCAGTCCACCAGTCGTGCAGACACCAGCCCACTCCCACTGGCCACAGACACCAAAAAAACAGAGTAAACGTGGACAGGAACCTCCAAAGTTTTCCATTCATTAAAACATACATAGAGATGCAGCAGTGAATCTGAGCACGCAGCCCCTTTTATTTATGATGCTTGCTTAGTGGATTTCTAGAAGGAAGGGGTTAAGTTACACTGCAATAAGGACCAAATCCCACCCACTTTACCTGTGTTGCACTACAACGGCTTGAGACGTCTGCTCTGCTGAGGAGTTTAACCCATTTTCACGGATTTATGCTTCAGCGGGCTTACTGCCGTCTGTAAAATGAAGTGCAGTCAAAGTAATGAGGGTAATCTGAAATGAAAACCCAAACTGCACCCCCCCACACACACACAAATCCTGTCACGCGTCCAAACCTGGCAACAACAACAAGTCTAACCACATCTCTGCTGATTGATCTCGCTGAAGCAAGAAGACAAAAGTCCTGTCATCTGACCTGATGAAACTGATGATAATCTATAGGGTTTGATCCTCAACTTACGTTCATAAAAATAATTTGCTGAAACCACATTTTCTTTTTTCACTAAAGTGATTCCAGCAAGAATTTGGTGATTTTAATAAAACATTTTTTATCAGTTTAGAAGGAGATTGTAAAGGCTGTGTTGCTTTTTGGTTCTTTAATCAGCTGTTACATAAGTCTTAAGACCGGACAAGGACAGGGCGATCAGGACGATCGCCATAGAAACGAGATGCGAGTACCGATCAGCTTCCTGTGGAAAGGACTCCTGCTGCTGAGCCCATTAGAGCAGTAATCTGTGGAATACAGTAGAGCATTTCCTTGAATTGGGGATCACCTTGGTCACTGCATGTTTTTTCTTTTTTTTTTTTTTTTCCTTCTGCTATTCTTAGCTTCTTTTTTCTTTCTTTACAACACGCTCTGCCAGGTGAGGATGAGATTTAAACTGCAGCCTGTAATCTGTTAGCAGACTGAGGTTGGTGAGTAGAGGACAGGATCACAAAGGGTAATGGAGTGTTTGATGCAGAAGGAAAAGAAGTTGTTGTCATGCAATTGCTTTAGAGCAGGGGTGGGCAAACTTTTTGATTTGTGGGCCAGAAAGGGTTCTAAAATTTGGCATAAGGGCCGGACAAGGAGCAGATGGAAGGAGTGATTTGGTAATGAACCTCATAAACTAAAAAAATTATATGGAATTTAGAGAAAAACATGCTTTAATTTGGATTAAAATTCACATATATTCATTTAAAAACAGAAAATTGGAGAATTTTAATTTCTAAATTTTGATTTTTGTTCTCTTTTTGGGTTGATGTTCTTCAGAGGAAAATGCGAACTCAAAGAAATCCGAAAAATCTCCTTCTGACTCAGAAAAAAAACACACACGAACGCCAGAGAAACAACACCATTCATGAGAAGAAACCAGAAATACAATGAAAATAATTGATCGATTCAATGTATTTTAATTTGGAGGGCCAGATTAAGTAGCTTAAGGGGCCGTATGTGGCCCCCGGGCCGTAGTTTGCCCACCCCTGCTTTAGAGGCTGCCCAACCTCGGAGACCCACTACAAAAATATGTTTCTGATGAAAGAACACATAAGAACATTTAATTTCTGAGTATTTCTTTATTCAAATTGTCAGGAATCGGGAGCATGTAAAAAAAAAAGCTTTTTAAAAGAAAAAAAGGAAGGAAAAAAAAATATATGTATGAGCTTTTTGCTAAAAAGACAAAAAGAAAAAAAATGGTAGAGAACAGGAAGATAATGGCCTAAAATACATTTTTGAAAAGCTTCAAAACAAATATTTGAGAAAACGTATATAAAGTACTTCAATGCATAAATAAACTCTCACACATCTGTGAATTTTGAACATAAACAAAAATGTAACATGATTACATTTACATGTCTGGAGACCACGTCTACTAAAGAAAAGAAGAATGCTGAATATGCAGTTTTTGTTGTATTGGTAATGGGGCCACCACGACTAGTCAACTAATCAACAACTAATCGACTATTAAAATAGTAGATAGGTCTTTATTTTATATTATATGGAGTCAGAGTGTAGTGAAGTTGAACAAAGTTTTGATTGTTCATCACCAAAAAATGAGTCAGTGAGACCAAAACTATCTTAAGTGAAAAACAGTTCCTTTGTTTCAGATGCAAACCTCATTAGGGAAATAAAGAATATACTTTCCATCAAACTCATTTTGACAGCTGACCTTTGGCCCTACATACCCTCTATATATAAAAGTATGGAGAGAAAATAGACTCACTGTGCTTCGTGCGTGCGTAATTCTTGATTTGTGCGTAAATTAGGATCTTTGTGTGCGTAATGTAAGAGCCTCGTGTTGGAGATGCTGTCAGACGGGCTGCTGTAGATTGAAAGGACTCTTTTCTGGAAATATTCTTATTTTTAAAGGGATAAGTGTTTTAAAAACGCTTTATTAGACCTTTTATATTGACCTATATTTTATACTGACCTTTTATTGGGAAGATATTTTTAAGAAAGTGGGAAAATGTCAAGTTTTACCGGATATTATTCACAATCGAAGTCTTAAACAGCTGACAAGAAAACTATAGTGAACGAGCATTCTAGTAGTACTTGAATGCATCACTGCATAACTGATGTGTTGTGTGTGCGTATTTTTAAAAGATTTGTGTGTGTGATTAGTTTCAGGCTGTTGTAAATTTAATTTGTGCATGTGTAAATTATATTTTTTTAATTTTGTAATTTTTTTTTTATTTTACACAAAAGGTATTATGAGTTACAAATCAAGAATTACGCACTTATCAGAGTGAGTCTATTTTCTCTCCACATAAGTGATATTCAATTGTTATGTCATCTTGAGGGGCGGAGCACCTGTCAAAATGAGTTTGATGGATGGTGTAAGCTCAAAGGTCACAATTTTGTCACTACAAAATAAAGAGACGCATTATATAGTGCACCACCATAGTGCTCCTAGCAATGGGGATGGTGAGGAGGGTGGGGTTGCTCCACGGCAATAGTCCCGCCCACTTCTCAGAGACAAATCTCTAAAGAAGTCTAAGTGTTCTGCTAAAACTGTCCTAGAAAGCAACAGTTTAAACATTTTTTTGGCCAAAATCGACCACTGGAAGTAGTTTTACAATTGCTCAAAAGATGATTGGAGTGACTTGTTAAGTATAAATTCTTATCCATAAGAGTCAGGAAAAAGTTTTATCAAAAATTTGTGCTAAAAGTGTGAACCTTTTCCAACTATATTTAGCAAAAACCTGGAAAAGAAAAAGAAAAAAAAATGTCTGTATAGATGCAGTCAGAGTAATTGTTTTGGTTTCCAGAGGACGGGAAACGTGCGCTCCACGTTTTTCAAAGACTGCCTCTACGAGGTCTTTGACGACCTGGAGTGCAAGATGGAGCACGCGGGAAAGCACCTGCTGCGCTCCGTGCTGCAGCTGATGGAGAGTGGCGCCCTCGTCCTCACCACCAACTTCGACAACCTGCTGGAGATCTACGCGGCCCACCAGGACACCAAACTGGAGTCTCTGGACCTGACGGACGAGAAGAAGGTAGGAGCTCCTTTCATAGCACCTCATTGATTGATGCTCCTGCACATGCTATCAGCTATTTTTCTCTTTTTTTTTTTTGCTTTCAAGCCGGCAAAAGTCACTCAAATATGTGCTGAAGTGAGCTTCTGTCTTTTTTTCTTTTGTTTTAAGATATTCTTTCTTTGTGTCCAAATTAAATGACGTTTTAATGAACGGTCATTGAAAACTATCTTCTGATCATTATTGCATCATCTGACTGAGTCCAGACAGCAGAGTGGAAGCCAAAGGTCAAACTGTGATGTTGGAGGGTAGAATCTGAATAATCTTTATTTCCCTGCTGGACTGTCTGTCCTTCACCAAACGGTTGATTTGGAGTTTCTTCTAAAAAGAAGCGATTAGTTGAAACCTGGACTGAAACCACGAGCCGCTTTGCCTCTCAGTCCTGGTATTTATGCCTCGTCTCCATCAACACTATTATCCTCTCACCGGGGTTTTAGTCGCCGTCCAGCCAGAACGGGGTTTAGTGCAGTGGAGTGTTCAGTTTGCATGTGTACTTTTGTGTGTCTAGGTGTTGGAGTGGGCTCAGGAGAAGCGGAGGTTAAGTGTTCTGCACATTCACGGTGTTTACACAAACCCCAGTGGGATCGTACTGCACCCTGCTGGATACCAGAATGTCCTAAGGAACACTGAAGTTATGGTGAGCTCGCACGCCGTTCTGCACGCAAGCGTTAAAACATCTACTTCAGTTGTTATTAGGGCTGCCACAATTAGTCGACTAATCGATGACTAATCGACTATTAAAATAGTCGACAACTAATTTCATAGTCGATTAGTCGTTTCTTTGTAATATATGGAGCCAGGCTGTAGTAAAGTTGAAAGTTATGACATTCTGCTAGCTTTTTAGACTATTTTGGCATTTATTAAGGGTTTTCAGGCTATTTTGGAGTTTAGCTAATATTTTAGCTTCATGCTAGCTATTTTGTCTAATTTAGGCTTTTTCAGTTTTTTAGGCTAATTTGGAATTAAGATAATATTTCAGCTACATATTAGCTCTTTTGGCTAATTTAGGATTTTTTCAGTTTTTTTAGGCTAATTTCAAGTTTAGCTAATATTTCAGTTACATGTTCGCTTGCTAATTCTAAGTGTTTACAGTTTTTTAGGCTAATTTGGAGTTAAGCTAATGTTTCGGCTACATGTTAGCTAGCTAATTGTAAATGTTTACAGTTTATTAGACTAATTTGGAGTTTTGCTATTATTTCAGCTACATGTTAGCTATTTGGCTAATTTGGAATTTTTACAGTTTTTTAGGCTAATTTGGAGTTTATCTAATATTTCAGCTACATGTTAGCTATTTTAACTAATTTGGAATTTTTACAATTTTTAGGCTAATTTGTAGTTAAGCTAATATTTCGGCTACATGTTAGCTAGCTAATTGTAAATGTTTACAGTTTATTAGACTAATTTGGAGTTTAGCTTTTGTTTCAGCTACATGTTAGCTATTTTGGCTAATTTGGGATTTTTACAGATTATTAGGCTAATTTGGAGTTTTGCTATTACTTCAGATACATGCTAGCTATTTTAACTAATTTGGAATTTTTACAATTTTTAGGCTAATTTGGAGTTTAGCTAATATTTCAGCTATATGCTAGCGATTTTAGCTTATTTAGGATTTTTTAGTTTTAAAGCTGATCATATTTCAGATTTTCTGTACATCCACTTTGTCCATGATCCGATTAGTCGACTAATCGGAAAAATTAATCGATGATTAGTCGACTATTAAAATAATCGTTTGTGGCAGCCCTAGTTGTTATCAATAATGTTTTTTTTGTCAAAAGCGGGAGATCCAAAAGCTGTACGAGACCAAGTCCTTTGTGTTCCTGGGCTGCGGGCGCACCGTCGACGACACCACCTTCCAGGCTCTGTTCCTGGAGGCGGTCAAGCACAAGTCGGACCTGGAGCACTTCATGCTGGTGCGGCGGGAAGACGTGGGGGAATTCAAGAAGCTGCGCGACAACATGCTGGACAAGGGCATCAAGGTCATCTCCTATGGAGACGAGTACGCAGACCTGCCCGAGTACTTTGAGAGGCTGGCCAACGAGATCTGCAACCGGGACGTGTCCACCAACGGCTGGGGTAAGGACGGCCCAAGATCAACACATCGCTGTCATTTCAGGACAATTCCCCACGGGCCAATAAATGATATGTTTTTATATATATATGAGGAATTGTACAATATTGGTGATCAATATTGCAAAGATAATATGACATGATTTATATGGACAAATATCAAAACAAGAAACAGCTAATTCATCATTTCTATTTAACTCTAACAGTTTTATTCAAATAAAAGTCAACAAAACATAAACTCGACTTCTAATGATTCACGTCTACATAAGAGACGGGCTTCTAACGTGAAAGGCTTCCTCCATTTGATTGGTCAACAATATTAAGCGTTCTATTCGATCAGTCAAATCCATAATAGGCTTCATTTGATTTGATAAATCCCCCAAGCTGCCATTTAGCATGTGTGTAGATGTTTCATGGAACCATTTTAATAAATTAATAAACAAATCACGAAGATGATGCATGTTGTAGACTTGATTTCCAGCATGATTAATTGGTGGATAAAAGTCTAAAACCGATTTGTCGTTCAGTTTAACCTCAAGACTGAAGACTGATTTTAGTTTTTACCATTCGACCAGATCAGGAGCATAGATGCTAGTTTTGGGGGAAAAATGTTTTTTAAGGCTTTAAAAAAAAAAGAAAAAAACTTTTACTAAAAATTCTAAATAGTAGTAAATATAACTAGTTAAGAAAAATAATAACTTTAAATCTCAGTCACTTAGTAATTTGGAGCCTTACTCTATTTTTTTAACGGGTAACCAAACAGGGAACTTGGAGGCTGACTCCGCCCACAGCCGAAATGTAAAAATCCAATCAGAGGGATGAGGCTGGAGAACAGGACTGTTCTCATTACTGGAGCTGCAGATCATGATGTGGGACTTCTTAAATGATGCAGGACTAAAATCATTTGACCAATCACAAAATTCAACTGTAATACACCGATTAAACCTGTGGGGGGCAGCACACACAGTTTATGACTATATTTTCAAGAATTAAACAAGTTTATTTCAAGTTGTCAAAAAATTGGCAATGACCAACAGACAGCTCTTTTAAAGCTAATTGAGGTCAATAGTCAAAAAAAGTTGATTTAGGGTTTGGTTACACTTTAAATACAACTTTTTGCTTTAATATATGATCTTTTAAACTGTTTCTGTGGCATTGCTTTCTTATGCAACTCCAGTTTTGTGTGTATTTTTTAAATTATGCAATAATTCCACATGAAGCTCTACAAAAAACTGGAATCCGAGTAGTAAATTTATTCTTTTTTTCTGCTCTAAAACAATCAAAAAATTGAGATGAAAGTATTTTATGTTTTATAACAAAGTGTTAACAAAAGTGTAGAGACAAAATAGAAATGTGTAAATCTAAAAAAAAAGCAAAGAAATTATTTTAAATATATATATAAAGTATTTGTTCCAAGTGGTATTATGCCATAAGTCTCATCTTTGATTTAAACCAGCAGTGTTAAATATAAAATCATTTCTGAAACCTTCAACTTTTTTTAGGATATTGGCTGTTGTAATGGGAGGTTTTCATTATTCAGGAAAAAGTTTAAGTTTACGTCATTTTTTTCCTTAGAAAATTGTTTAAAAATATTTAAAATTTGGGTTTATATTTGAGAAATTATGAAAAAATACTCAAAACTTTATTTTTTGAATTCCTTCTTGACAATGAGTTCATTTTTCAGATCTTTTTTGGAAAATGCATTAAACTACACTTCCTTATGTACTGGCAGACATGTTATTTTTCCTGTTCTTCCCAGGTTCTCCGTCCCAAAACGCAGAGGAACAGCAGAACGGCTTCAACTCCCAGAAAAACCTCTTACAGGGCTAGACCTGAGGAATCCTCTTTCATCAAACTATCTGGTTTAAGATGAAACCAAAACTCTGGTTCACTTTGAGTAAAAACTGAACTGCTGCTCTTCAGACTTCAGTCCCATCCTTTCTTCTTGCTTTTCATACTCGTCAATCATTCCTCTGCAGACATGCTAAGACTAGCTCAGATTACAAATCAGTGTTTTTAGGATTCCACAGGAGGCCTGAAAACCTTCATTTGAACCTTTTTTCTGTTAAAGGAAGCTGACATCTGCAGGACTTTAGCTTCAAACCACCCGCCATATTGAAGCGCTGCAGCATGAATGTTACAACACTCGAGTGTTTTCTGATTCCAGCTTGGAAAGAAATCTAAATCCAAATGGATTTAGACGTTTTTTTTTTCTTCAAAAGCATCTGAAGACTCACCTGCTTATTTTCAAGCCAGCTGCGAGCTACAGCACGCTCTGTAGCTTTTACCTAACACAATCTACTTTGTGCAAAAGCAAAGAATTTGCACAGCGAAGGTCGAGAAGCCGGTCGTGTTCCTGGAAGTCAAATGAGTTTGTGGGGAGTGCAGTCGGAGCACGCTTAAATTAGCCACTCCTGTAATGAAACTTTTTTTTTTGTATTTTTAATATTTGTGGTGCATTTCTTGTATTTATAAGTTCTATTTTCAAAATAAAAGCTTTTGGTATCCCACTTGTCCTGTTTTCACTCCGACGACAGAACATCCGTCTCAGCATTTAGCAGCTTTATTAGGAAAGTTACATTCTCATAAATTACTTCAAATTTTCCATACAACTCTTGTCTTTCATATTGCACTAAAACAATTTAAAGGGGGAAGGAATATATATTTCTGAGACTTATAATTGAATAAATGAAAAGGAAAAAAATCCTAAATCTAAGGATATTTGGACAAAAATACTCTTTCCAGTTTTTATGAAATATTGAAATCATGTGACACCTGCAGATGAAGACTGGCCAGTTTGCTGATCTAAAAAATAAAACATCCAGTAATTTTGCATAACTGCATCATCCAACCAAATGCTCCAGAATGGTTTCTGACTAGAGCTGCCACTTTATTATATTGTAATGAAGGCGCTGCACTGACTAAGACCGGATGACAGAGGCACTATGGTCGCTAAGCGTCCTCAGGCACAGGTTTTTACCTGACCACGTCTGCATGAAGAGGAACAAACCCAGACGAAAATGGAAAAGTCTTTACTGTATAAACCGCTTGGAGACAAATGGATGCGATTTCACCCAAACTCATCTGAGGTACTGCTTTTTTGGGTTTTTGTTTTTTAATTTGGCCAAAATGATGTATCCATGAAATCAGAAGGCTCGTAAAACTGTCCGTCAGCGTGTCCTGTACTGGCAATGTTGAGATTTGAACCAGGAAGAAAAAAAAAAGCAGGAGGTGGGAGACGAACACGACAAAAATCCTGGCCGACGGTGAGGGAAGTCTTAAGCCTTCATGAGAGCGCTGACCACGGCGCGGGCGTTGAGGCTGCGCAGGTCGTTGTAGGTCTGCCCGGTGCCCACGAACACGATGGGCTGGCCTGTGATATAAGTCATGGAGATGGCGGCGCCGACCTGTGAAGGCAAACGCCACGACCATCAGCTTTCCAACTCAATTATTCTAAAGCAGTTGGACATGTCTGAAGGCGGTTTACCTTGTCATCGATGGTGTCAAACTTGGTCAGGACGATCCCGTCGATCAGACGAGGCTTGTCAGACATGGAGTGGTCGGCTAAAGCCTGGTTGAACTTAACCTGAGGAAACCAGGAGGCGGAGCTGAGTTGAATAAAATGCTTTTCTTTTAGATTGTCCTGCATCTGTGTAAACATGAGGCTAATAGAGCAACGCTGCCCTCTGCTGGACACTCCAGTCATCTACAACCTATTCTTTTACTGTCAACAAATGTTTCAACACTACAGCATTTTGTCTGCCTAAAAATCATACAGCATGCAAGAGGAAAAAATACATTAGTCAACTTCACCAAAAAAGGAAAACTAAAAAAGGATCAAATGTTAATATTTAAACTCTCTTGTTCCAAGTCAGTGGAGGTTTTTCCTGTGGGTAATGTTGGCGGTTGCTCTGGGCGCAATCTCAATGGAAGCGCATCATCAAATGAAAAGAAGAAGAATGCAGGCGGCGACCAAAATTCATACTGTGTAGATGCTAAATAAAACCAAGTTTACTGTGAGGACTAACATTTTGCATGTGGCTCAGTAGCAAACTAACCAGGACCGCCTCTGATCCAAGCAGAGACTCCTTTGAATTCTTAGAAACTGCTAAACTTGTCGGCCTAATAATCAGAAATTGAACTAATCAATTTTTTTTTTCAAACAAGTTTTACTAGACCTCATAATACAAACGACGATAAAATATTTTTCTAAATGGAGCTTGAGCTGATAGACTGCAGCTAAAAAGGTCTTCACCAGTAGGCAGGATTTGAATTCTGTTTTAATGGTTTATATTAAAAGCTAAAGACACATAGTCTCTGGATCTATTTTAAAAGCGTCGCCAGAAGGCTTTAATTATGACTGATTATTCAAAACATTCCTCTTTTTACCCTGAACATGTACAGTTCAATTAAGTTTTAGCCTAAAGGAATATTTAAACAATCTTTGTGAGCATAAAAATGAATGAAAACCTAATTAACATGAAGTAAAACTCTTACTTTGATCATCTTTTGTACATGTTTTTCCAGTGGTCCTTTAATTACAATTATGCTGTTATTTGTAAGATTGTTTTTTAATTCTCATTTTCTAGGACATAGTTTCTGCGGACAGTTGTGGACAGGACTGTTGGCACTGAGCAACCCCGCCCCCCTTCCCCTAGCTAAAAGTTTCCTAATTCCTAATTCAAAAATTAGTTGAATTTAATTTTAATTAGTTTTGGTTTGGTTGGTCAAGTCATTGATCCTGCTCTCTTACCAGCTGGTCGACTGCTTCATTGCCCACTAGAGCCTCCCCCACGAACAGCACCAGATCAGGCATGTTGACTGCAATCAGTTTGGCGAGCGCCGTCATCAGGGGGGCGTTGTCCTGCATCCTCCCCGCAGTGTCCACCAGCACCACGTCAAACGCCTGGTTGCGAGCTAAAGGAATCAGAAGTAGCTCAATGGTTTGTAAATAAATCCCAAACCGTGAAGGAAGAGTCAGAATTATGGCGGCGCTTTACCATAAGCTATGGCCTCCATGGCGATCCCAGCGGCGTCCTTCCCGTAGCCCTTCTCGTACAGCTGAACGACGGGCTGCCCTCCGTGCTTCTCCGGCGGGTGAAGAGCGTTCAGGCGGCGCTGATGGGTGCGCAGCTGCTCCACTGCTCCCGCTCGAAACGTGTCGCAGGCCGCGATCAGCACGGTGAAACCGTTCTCGATCAGCCAGTAAGAGATCTACAGAAACGTCACATCATCAGTTTGTATGACATCGTTTATCATGAGATCATTCCAAACCCACCTTTGCCAGGTTGGTAGACTTCCCCACGCCGTTGACCCCACAAAACGTGATGACGAAAGGCCTGCGCTGGCTCTGCGCCTCCATCACGTCTCTCAATATATCAACCCGCCGCTTGGGCTGCAGGATCTGCACCAGCGAGTCCTGCAGGGCCTGCTTTACTGTTGAGGCCACAGCTACACAAACACAACAATTCATGTATATCAGATTTCACCTTTTGTGTTCTCAAAGATTGTTTCAATGCAATTCTAAACATTATCTTTATTTTATTTTATTTACAGTGCAATAAAATCCAGTGTCCTAGAAACTTCCCAGAAGTCTTAGCAAAAATTCAGTGTGCCTGATGATCACACCTGATCATTTTAATACACATTTGCAAAGAAATGTTGATTATTTCTTGATCTCTTGTTATATTGGTTTCCCTTTTCCTTTGCTCCCTCTAGTGGTGGAATTGCACATTGCAGCCATTTCTTTAAATAACCATAACTCCCCACAGGAATGGGCTAGTTTTTGCCTTAAAAAAAAGTTTACATTACATATTTGAAACTGAGTAGAAAATTGGCTAAAGTCTGTTGAGTGTAAACGGGAACTCACTGGTGAATGTGCCCATGACTTTGCCCTCCAGTTTCTTGGCAACAGAGTCGCACAGCTGGGAGGCAATATCGGCCGCTACATTCTTTGCTGTGAAATCCCAAAAGCAGAGCGGTTTATTTACAGGAAGGTGGAGTCCACCTCCACGCTACGCAGAGAGAGAAGAGGGACGGGGGGGAAAACACACCGATGAGATGCTCCTTCATCTTCTCCAGCACTGGCTCCATGTCTTCCTGAGACAAACTCTTGGAGCCCACCAAGCCCTTCAGCATCCCGAACATTCCTCCAAAGCCGCCGCCCTTTTTGGAGCTGAGGGGAAGACAAACTCATCGGATGTTTGATTGTATAAAATCTAAGAGCTATGCAAAAGAATCCAAATACCTCGGCTTGCTCGTTTCGTTGACCACCACCTCCTCCACCTCTTCTTCCTCACTGGACTCGTAGTCCACGGAAAGCAGGTCGCCCTTCATGGGACTTAGCTGGATTCCCTGGAATAAACCAAAAAAAAAATGTCTATTTTCTGACAGTTAATAAGCTACAGCGTCAGTGGAGGGGAAAAGAGGTTGTACCAGGTCATTCTGTGAATCCGGGTCTTTCTCTTCATTCCCAGGAGAACTCCCGTTCTTGGCGCTGTAGTCCAGGTCCTTAGTGTTTGTACCAGCGTTGTCCCAAACGCGTTTGGTTTTCTCCCTAGGCTTCTGAGGTTTTGGGGACTTACTGCAGGCAGAAGAAGAGGAAGGCCGCAGTTAGAAATGGCGGAAATAGTCTTTCCTGCATGTATAAAGACGGAGAACTGAAACTTCCATTTTTTTGTTTTTTTTTTAATCAATGAGCTCATCCAGCAAACTACTTTATTCAGAATTTTTATCCTCTTCAATGAAAGTTCTGCTTTTGTCGCCATCTACCACTACCCCACAACCCTTTCATTGGGATTTCTCACACCCTCCTAAAATAGTGAGAATCTTGCCTTCAATCCACTATTCCTCATCGAGATTCCCACTTTCTTCTATTCATTCTGGTGTGCATCAGGGTGTCATCCTGGGACCTCTGCTCCTCCCCTTTGGCAACATTTTCCAATAACTCAACATAAAATTCCAGTGCTTTGTGGTTGACCCCCGAGCTGCACTTATCCTGTAGAACACGAGTCAAAGTCAGGGCTCGGGGGCCGGATCCGGCCCTCCGGGTAATTATATCCGGCCCTCCAGATTATTTTATTTTATCGTTATTAATGACCCGATGTTAGCTTGCGCTTATTTCTAACTTGAATAATTTTGACAAAAATATTTTTACGGAGAGTAAAATGTTGAAATTATTTAAGGTTTCAGTTGATTATTCTAGAATAAGAGCTCTGGCCTGTTTTTATTCATAGTAACGTTAAAAAGTTACATTTTTTAAAGTTTTAAAAATTTTGTTGTAGAGTGTTCCATATTTTTCCCTTTCGGGCCGAGACCTGAGGCGTGTATTGGATTTTGGGCCCCTGTGCGATTGAGTTCGACACCCCTGGGGTTGACCCAACTCCACACGTCCCTGCTCCACTTCACGATGATTCAGACAAATACATCCATGAACGTCTTTGTTTTCCTCATCTCAGAAGGTATCTGTCTTTAAACTGGACAGCTCTACAACTGCTCACCATTTTTTTTCCTTGGGGTTGTGGGGTCCTGTAAGCTGGAGAGTATGTGAACAAAGGCATGCTGGGATATCAACGTGGGCTAACTTCCGCGCCTCTGGCCACAAGTCAGAGGCAAATTTTCTAATGAACTCCTGCAGAAACTAGAAAACGACACAGGCTTTTTGATTGAAAAATTACATTTATCAAAATTAAAAGACCACTGGGAACTATTTTACAATAGATAAAAACACAGTTGGAGTGGGACTCCAAATGGAAATGAAAAAATCTTTTTTTTTTTTTTACAACTGCTGTTTTGAATTTAGATTTTTTTGTTTGTCTTCCTCTTTAACTTTCACTCCTAAATTTACAATTTCAATTGAGACTTTTCGTTTTTTCAGAGCTTGCGTTTATGTGGGGGCGGGGCTTCAAGCCTACACGGTTGACATCGGGACATTGGATGTCATTTCCGTTCCAGAACAACGTCTGTTATTGACGCCGCCTGTGCTATCCCTCCCCTGATGGGGTGAACAATAGTGAAAAGCAGTGAGATCTCCATCCATCCATCTCACAGCTCCCTCTGTCTCACCACCATAAGGGGGCGGAGCCTCCAGCTCCTCTGCTCTGTCCTCAGGAATGCTCTCCCTCCCCAGATCTTTGACACTAATAAGTCTATTGTAAAAACTCATCTTTTGAAATCAGCTGACCCAACTAGTCTTAATTCAGCTGCTGGGTTATCAGTCTCATCTCCTCGTGTTTTATCTGCTTTTTGTGTGTCTGCTGTTTTTGTGCAGCGACTTTGTTTCCTCTGCTCGAAAACCAAATGAATTTGTATTGCTATAAGTGTTAAAAATTCATCGGAGAAAGTTTAAATTCGACTTAAAAAAAAGCTTATTGCAAATAAAACTGATTAGAAAATCACAAACTGCCAAAAAAAAATTAGTAATAAAAAGTTTAACATTGTTAAGGCACGAAAAATGTCAAAGAGTGATAAAAGTTCTAAAAAAAAATCCAAAACAGCTGAATATGTTAAAACATAGATTTAAATCAGTTAACTGCGTATCAAAAATAAAATAAGAAAAAGAAGCCAAGTTTGCAAAAAAAAAAAGATGTGTGTATGTACGGTTCTTTTAAAAGGCTATAAAGTCGGGGTGTCAAACTCAATCGCACAGGGCGCCAAAACCCAAAACACACCTTATGTCGTGGGTCAAACAGGATAAACAGTTATTGAACAGACTAAAACTAAATTAAGTAAACTAAATGTTGTAACATTACTATGAATAAAAACAGGTTGGAATATCAATCCAGAATAAATCTACTTAAACCTTAAATAACTTTCAATATTTTACCCTCCATAAAAATATATTTTGTCAAAATTACACAAGTTAGAAATAAGCGCAAGATAACATCGGGCTATTAATAACAATAAAATAAAATCACCTGGAGGGCCGGATCCGGCCCCTGGGCCTTGACACACGTGCTATGAAGGATCATATTGCCAAGTTATTACCTAAATAAATAATCTAAAAGTTAAATTCCTGCTGAACTGTTTACCGGTTGTTCTTGCTGTTCTCGGCTCTCACGCCGTCCTTGGAGGAATCTTTATTTAATTTTCAAAAGCATAAGATGTTTGAAAAACCAGAAAAGTGAGCAAATCTAACAGCAAAGGAGCTGATATTAAATAAAGTGATGCTGAGGCACGTGCCGATAAAACGTGCAGACGGATCCCCGGAGTGTGACCGTCTTTCAGTATTCGGGCGGGCAGACATGAGGGGGGTAAAAGCTCTCTGGTGGTGTCATCAGCCGCCCCACCTGTGTTTCTCAGCGGGTGCTGCCGTGTGTTTCCGGATGAATTCCTCCCTCTTCTTCTGTATGATCTCCTCCTGCGTCAAACCCTGGTTCCCGTTCTGAACCGTCTTAGCAGAGGGGGAAGTTTTCTCCCCTTTGGCCGGTTCGGGTGCAGGAGCTGGATTAAAAAATATATATACTTTAGGATTAAAAATCGAAAAAAGGTAAACCCTTTGGTTCTATTAGGAACTAAACTTACTCTCTTTTTTGGAACCTTTATTCTTCTTGCCCCCCTGCTCCTTGCCTTTGTCTCCACCTTTCGTCTCAATCATCGACTTCACAGTTTTTTTGGACTTCTCAGACTCCTGAAAGGCCCGCATGTAGGTGGGGCTCCGAGTCTTGCTGCTCTCCTCCGCCTCCCTGGTGGTGAACAGTAGGGAAAGGATGGAGAGGAAAGGTCAGTAGAAGATCTTAGCTGGATCATTCTGAACTTATTTGAGACAGGGATGATATTAAAACAATCGTGGAATAATAATGTAGGCTACCAAATAAAAATTTAAAAACTGATTTCTCTGAGAAACTGGAAATTTTAAATTCACTACAAGATGCAACAAAAATGAGCAGAGATGCTCACAAATACGTGTGTAGGTCAATTTCTTACAATAATGATTGCTGATCTAAACACTGGAATAATTGAAATACTGTCACATGTGATGAAGTACATAAAGTAAACGGGTGACATGCTCACTATGCCAAAATATCTAATAAGAAGCTTCCTTCAAAAAGTTAAAACTCAGCCTGATAGGTGGATCTCAGTAAATTCTTGGAGATAAAAACCCACATTTCCTAAAGATTTAAGATCATTTCGACTCTGAGGGAACATAAAAAAAGAAAGTTCCTTTTTAATGGGGAAATATGAATCAAAGAGAGGTACCAAAGGAAAAATGAAGATCTGTGTGTTTGTTGAATTCAGTTCAACCTTCCATGAAACCACTCTACCCAAGATGAACATAAAAGCTACAATGATGAACCTCTAATACAACACATGGTATGAACTGTTGTATTTAAAAAAAGATTGGAAACAATCTGGCAAGTTCAGATTTCTATTATGTTTAAATTACAATATCTTTTTATAGTAGAAAGTTACTTCCAGATCACTTCTATTAATAAGATCCCTTTTAAAATATGGAATATTCCAACAGATTTTCAAAATGTTTCTATGGCAAAATGAAAAAGTGGATTAAGAACGCCAGATAAAAGCTGCTCATCATCCAACCACAAAGACCCAAATGTATAAGTGGAGGATAATAAATGAAGCAAATCTCTGGTCTGTGAGCAAATCTGAACTGTTCTGCTGTGACACTTCTATCAAACTAGGATTCACGTTTAATCTGGAAAAGCGACACTGATAACTAGATGTTTAACCATTATTAATTTTATATTCCTACAATCCAACACGATCGAGCTGGTGCTGAATTTGCGGCAGCTGGGTCAATTTTCCATGTTAAGTCAAAGCAAAGACGCTTTCTGAGGTCTTGCGGTGCAATTTGGGTGTTGAATGCAACGTGTCAACCAATCAGGATCTCTGCTTTGGCCATGTGACATTTTCAGCAACTAGATCAGAAGGGTAGAAAGATGAATTCAATATGGCCGCTCAGTGTTGTGATCCCCTTATGTTGGCTATTTGGAAACACTTTGATTTCAGGACAGGTACATTTGGAAAACATGCAGAAAACTAAAAGTTACTTGAATAAAACTGTCATAGTTAAATGTATTAGTATTTTGTTATATGTACATTTATCACAAGTCGTACTGACGTCGCATTTTCATAGACAGATGTTGCAGATTTTTCTCATTTAAATGAAGAAGTGGATGTGTGGATTCCTATTCCTCCAGGTCACACAATTGCAGGATATCTGTTCCTCAAGTGTTATTCCGTAGCAAAGTTTCTCCTATTATCAGTCCGGGAACGAAACAGCTGAACTTGACCCGCCAGAGATAACATTAATCTTTACCTTAAAATCCTCTGGAAGTCATCTCCAAACTCGAAGCTGTTGTTGAGCAGCTTCAGAGCTCCCTTCTGCTCCAGTTCATTCTTGTAACGATCCCTAAAACGAAGCTGAACGTCATCTATAAACTTGTCCACATACGTCAGCGTTAGGATGTTTTGAAAACCCACCTGGAACAGAAGAGTTTGGGTTCATTTAGGACTGCAGTCCTGACACATGTTAGCATGTTCACGTATACTTACCACAAAAATCAACTCAAACTCATTGTCCAGCTTGTATTTCAGACTCTGTCTCTCATGAGTGAAGGAATTGCTTCCACTTCGCTCCTAAAAAACATAATAAAAACACTTTTTAACCACAATGAGCCACACAGTTTAGCCTCTTGCGTAAAACTAAACAAATAAGTCAGTCTAGCAGACAATTTGGCAATTCAACTCATACCGTTTGGCAATCCGCCCTCACCCAAAATTAATTGGTTTTGTTTACTAGCATTACGCAACAAGCTAGCGCTAGCTTAGCATTAGCTCCCAGAGACGAAATAAAGGGGAAAAGGAGCAACTGTGAAGGGAATAACCCGAACGACCACTCACCTGAAGGATCACCGAGCGGATCAACGCGTTGACCGGCCCCGTGAAAGACTCTTTGACCCCGGCACCCTGAAAACACCACAACACTATCCCCCCTTTGCTGAAGATGGTGAAGAAATCCAGCATCTTGACACCACGTTTCTGGGTTTAAAACACACAGACAGAAAACAAAAAAGATAACATTTGAAAAGGCTGACGTGGATAAAGGTTTCCATACGCGGCTACCACAGACAAAAGGTCCAAACTTACCAGATAAAATAATAGAACGAATAATAAATATCCCACGACACCTCGCCACACGCCGGTGCATTAACTGTTTTGGACACGTCAGGAGCTCCAGCCGGAAGTGACGCTTTTTCCGGTTCCTCCTCCCTCAACTAAATCATGCGCATGCGCAAATTGACGAACTACAAAAACCCAGGGAGTCTGTGGTTGAAATACCTGTATACGTTCTTCTAGAGATACTTTCTGGCTAAGTAAGAGATAATAATAATAATTTTAAACAGATGTATAAATGGGGTAAATACATATTTGAACACCTTGTGATTTTGCATATTCTCTCCTATGTCTATGGCTCTCCCACTTAGAAATCATGGAGGGGTCTGACATTTTCCTCTGAGGTGCCCATGTCCACTGAGAGAGACGTAGTCGAAAATAATCTGGGAAAAACATTGCATGGTTTTTAAATCATTATTTGCATACTTCTGCTACAAATAAATATTTGAGCTGCTGTATATTAGCTAGAATTTTGGCCCTCAGTCCACCTTCACTCCAATTAATCCTAATTTAGAAGCACCTGCCTGCTTGAGGTTGTTAGCTGCATAAAGACATCTGTCCACCCCATATTACCAGTGAGGAGGAGCTGGTCAATGACCTGAAAAGAGCTGGGACCACTGTTCCCATAGTTACCATTGATAATACACTAAGACATCATGCTTTGGAGTCGTGCAAGGTACAGAAGGTTCCCCTGCTTAAACAGGACGTGTCTGAAGTTTGCCAATGGCCATGTTTCAGAGGAGAAAGCCATTTGGTCAAATGAGACAAAAGTAGAACTTTTTGGTCACAATTCCACTCACCGTGTTTGGAGGACGAAGAATGGGTGAATCATTGCTCTGTGAAGCACGGAGGTTGTAGCATCATGCTATGGGGTTTTTCTGCGCATGGGACGGGACGACTGCACTGTAGTGAGGAGAAAAAGACCAGGTTCATGTATAGTGTGATTTTGAGGATCACCCTCTTTCCCTCAGTTAGAGCATTGAAGATGGGTAGTCATTACTTACAAAGGCTGTTGTACCAAATATTAACATTGATTTTCTCTGGTGTTCAAATACTTGTTTGCAGAAAAACAAATAAATTATTTGAAAATCATATTATGTAATTTATTTATTTATTTTTTGGTTATATCTCTCAGAGCGAACATGTACTTAAGATGAGAGTTTCAGCCCCCTCCATCATTTCTAAGTGGGAGAACTTGCAAAATCAAAGGGTTTTTGAATACTTATTTTTATCTAGCCGTACAGTTTTGAGCCAGATGTCAACTCAGACGAGGACGACGCAGCCGTACATGGATCCGATCATCTAAAAGTGCTCAGTTGTACTTTCTATGTAGAAACTCTATATATTGTTTAATTTATTTATTATTTAACCCCATTAGTTGCAACCAAGCAGTTGCAACTATTCTATCCGGGGTCCAGACATTTCACAAACTTTTACATTTATAGATATACATGTAAATATTAACATATATAAATATTCAAAATTAGTAATAAAAAACAATGTTCACAAAAATGAATGTGATTCTTGCCTATGCTATACACACAACCCAATATGAATAAATGTTTATTTCATGTTAGATAAATAAGATTTTAGTGAGGATTTGAAAACATTTTTGCTTTTTGACAGTGAAATAGCTTTTGGTAATGAATTCCAATTTGACTTGCCTCTGTACAGAACAGTCTTTTTAATGTTATTGGTTTTGGTAAAGCAAAATGACCATACTCTGAGTGTCTTGTATAATAGGTATGCGTAATGCGACGAAATGTAAGTTTCCTATAAATAGTAAATGGTGTTTTTGCAAATAGTGTTTCTACAAGCTTTTTCAAATTTCATTTTTAAATCTGCTCCTGATTTACCACGACATGAATAGAGAAATACTCAGAAATGCATTTTTAATCTTAAATTTTCGAATAAATATCTTACAGCATTAGAAAAGCATTTTTTTCTGAAAAAAAAAGTCTTTGTGTGATTTTTGTAACAGCATTTTAAAAACAAAATTCAACTGTATTCATGGTCTTAAAATAAATTTTAAAAAGTAAACTTAGTCAAAGCAGAAGTAATTGTTATGGATATAGCATGTGTAGAACAATATTATTCTGTGTTAACAGTTTGCTATCTCTTCGGTTTCTCTTTTAAACTTCTCTTTTTGCAGCTTGGCCTTTTTTTTTTTTTTTTTTTTTTGGTGTTGACTTCAGCATATAGATGAGAGTTTACGGTGACTAATACATTCCGTCCCTCAAATAGAGCGGATACTTTTAAAAAATAAAATAAAACGAGGAATGTAATGAAGACCACTTGTTGATCAAGTTGCTATTAGGAAATACAAAATAAAAAGTGTGCTTCATTTTACTATCATTTATTTAAAAAGGGTTTTATTCCTTTGGTTGATGTTTTCATTGTTAGAAAAAAAATACTGGTACAAGAAGGTGTCACACTTAAAGCAGATTTTTAAATTTAATCAAACACCATCAGGAAATCTTGTGTGTCACGCACGAGTAAGATTTGTTTAAATCTGTATACACTTGTTTTGCAAGTGTTTAGTTACTCAGTCAAGCAGTGAATCTTACAGACATTTGAAACTTGACTGCACATGTTTGGCCGTCCCATCTGCTGCTTCCTCTTTTGGAGCTGATATCAGGGACTTTGCATCAGTTGCTACTGGCTGTATGTGTGTGCATTTTGCGGACAGACTCACAACGGATCCTTTAGGATGGATTTACCTGGGAGGCTTTGAGGAGCAGCTCAGCAGACATGACGGCACCAACAAAATGCACGGTACGTGAAGTGAAAGCGTTTCATGGTCAAGATCTTTGCAAAAAATCTGTACTCTTTTCCATCCGCAGGTAGTCTGTTATCTTTGCCGCATTGTTGTGCGAGGCGCAGGCATGTTAGACTCGTGGGAATTCTGTTTCTTATACCTATTGTAAGTTACACTTCCACAACATAAGCTGTGTCCTGTAGATGGATATGGGAAACAATCGCAAACACCCAAAAAAAAAAAAAAATAGTTACTCAGGCAGGAAGCTGAACCTGAACCTGAACTTCACAACTGTTCACAGGAAGGGTCAGTTCTTTTTTTAAGTGAAGGTTCTTGCTCAACAAATGTGCATTAAAACTGGAGCTCTGTGGTAAGATGTGCTGGAGAAAACTCAGGAAGATAGTCATTTAGGAGAATTCAGTTTTTTCTTTTTTCTTTTTATAGTTTTATGGAGGGTTGACAGTTATGCAGACTCTTTTATGTTTATTTTTGTGTCCACTCTACATCTTTAACAAATTTTTTTTCTTTTTCTTGAGGAGAATCATTTTTGTTATGGTCTGTCTCAACATGTCGTAATGTTTCTTATGTTTTCTTTAGGTTGGTTTCGGAAATTCTTGAAGACAAGAGGAACTTTGTCAAGACAGCGTGAAAAGGACGAGATCATAACCAAAGACTCCGTGACGTCTGTTGGCACTTCATCGTATTCGTCAGCTTCACCGCTCCCTACAGGGCCACCAGGGAAATCCCCGTCCAGACCACAGCAACTACAGCTTGTTCTCGCATCTGAGCAGAGATGGAAAAAGAAATATGACCTTTTTGTGTGCCACAGCTCCACTGACTCAGACATGGAGGAGGCCACACAGCTGGTTTTGTCTCTTGAGGCACCCCCCCACGAACTGCGGTGCTTTTTGTGGCACCGCGATGCCTGCCCGGGAGCTGCGATCGCTACAGAGTTTGGCCACGCACTGGAGGAAAGTCATGTTTGGGCGTTGCTCATCACCCCCAGCTTTGTGCAGGATGACTGGTGCAAATACGTGATGCACCAAGTTTTGGCAGAGGGGCCAATGTCCAACAGGATGATTCCATTGCTTCAGAACCTGCCACACACTCAGTACCCAATGGAACTGAGATTCTACTTCTACATTGACCTGAGCAGGAACCCAGACCGAGGCCACAGAATTGTCAGCAAGACTGTGCTGGGGTGTAAGTGGACTTTTTTTGTCACATAAACATGTTATAATCATAAACTTCAATCATTTATAGAAATGAAAAGTTTAAAGTTCCACTCCAAATTATATTTTAGTCTGTCATCAAAGCGTTCCTAGTGGTCTTTTAATTATAGTTATGCTGTTTTTAGGCAACATTTAAAAACAAAAACGTGTTTGTGAGTGACGGGAGCTTAACAGATACTTGTCCCTGAGTTGTGGGCGGAGCCATTGGCGTGGAAGTAAGCCTCCACTGACATCCCATCATCCCTTTTTTCCCCTCTCTCCCACTAGCTTACAGCTTACATTAGCAGGGCAACAAAAATAGCCAGCAGTGTTGGAGCTATCCAGCCATACATTTTTGAGTCAAATGTCAACTCAGATGAGGAAAATGAAGTTGTTTGTTTATTCGTCTTCTCCTGAGTCACCATGATTTGAATAAAGCAATACTCAGAAATGTAGTTTTAAGCTTAGGTTGTAGTCAAGCTGGACACATCTGGTTTAATTATGTGAACCAGAGTTTGTTTGCCCCAATGAACTATATAGGCTACAGGTGAGACGCTAACTTGTTGCGTATGCTAAGCTGAGCGCCATATTGGAATGGTAAAGATACCTATTTACTTCTGTGTTACAAATGTACAGAAAAACAAGAATGTGACTTTTCACAAGAAAATAATTATTGATAAAGGAGAACTTCTGTAAAAAAAAAAATGTAGGAAGATTTGAGTGATTTTACTCTCAATAGTTAACGTTTAGGCTGATCTTGTGGCCTATTCATGGTCAGTGGTAGCTTAAGACTTGGCACTATTTCCACGTTTGCTAACAGGACCAAAGTTTTATGGAGGGTAACTATGGTATTTGTATGTGTGTTCGACCTCAGATAAGAGCAGACGACCCGCCGGTCAACATGTTACTAAGCGGCAGAAAAGAAACCAGGATTTCCTCAGTAGCTGCGAGCGAAGAGGGAAGAGCCCAGCACTGAATCCCCATCCGTCAGGCGGACAGGGACATGTAGCGTACAAAACTGCCTGCCTAGTGTTGAGTAGAAGCCTTAGTCCTTCTGATTGTGGTTGGGTGGGATCTCCTATTTGATCCACTAGAGCAGGGGTAGGGAACCCTGGTCCTCGAGAGCCACCTTCCTGCATGTTTTCTGATGTTTTTGTTGGCTGGACACACCTGAACCAGGTAATTGTCATGACTCCCTCCTCGTGACTGATTAGCTGGCTCAGGTGTGACAGTCTAAATCTCTTATCAGTGTACCTTCACAGCCTTTGTTTCCTCAGCGGCCATCTTGCAGCGAACCTCCACCCTACAATTTTACTAAATTTACTCCTGTTTTGCAGACTTGGAGAATCTGGTCAAAGAAGAGTTGAAATCCAATCCAAAGCTGGACGAGTCTGAGAGAATCTCACAGAAAGACGAAGAGACGTAAAAGCAATGTTCCACTGTGATTTCAATGGACGAGGAGGAGAAACAGACTTTACAATGACAGCCTGAGATTGTAGGCCTAAAACAAGTCTGCTGCTACTGACCACGTTGGTGACTTTTTTGTGACACTAGTTTTTCCTACTGTGTGTGTGTGTGAGAGAGTGTTGGCTGATGTTGTTAATACAGTAAAAATGAAGCCCATGTGTGCTCCCTGTTGGTGATTTATCTCTGTGTGGGGTCTACATTCCCCCTGTTCATTCAGAAATATGAATGTAAGGCATGTCTGGGTCACTCTGACTCTCAGCTAATTTCTCCTGCTAGCTTGAGCCGACGTCACTACAAGGATAAAAAGCTGTTTTTGATCAAGCTAACAGGTGGACTAAGGACACAATTTAGCTCTTTAGGTGTCAAACTCACATCATGTTATCTACCACACAAACGTTTTGATGCTAATTTATGTTTTTATCATCATATCGTCAACTGGTGCTAGCATGCTTGCAGTGTCATACTGCAAAAAAACAAACAACAGCAGTTGTTTTAGTATCACAGCATAAAAAAACGGATCTTTCCTCAGATGAGCCGACATTATAACATTGAAATGAAACTAATCTCTAAAAGGGACTGCTGGGTTATGGGGCTTTTACTAATCCTAATGCAGATAAAAAGAGCTATCTGGATGATTACTCAATTCCAAGAAAACCAAGTTTCATATTCCACATGGAAGTAATGCTTTATGTTTAAAATCATGTATGCAACACCAGGATTTTTATCTTTAGGTGAAAATATTTTACTCCATTTGTTGAACAAAAATGTGAAAGGCATCAATTTCACTCAGATCATTTGTTTTTCTATTTTCCAAGGGTCCCAAGTATTTTTTTTTCTTTCTTTTTGTGGTAATTTTTATGTCATATCATCAAAAAAATGTCCCAAGAATACAATTTTCATCAGTTTGTCTTAACCCTTAAAAAAATACCACTTTGAACACTGGTATAACAAGGTTCATCAAGTGTGTCGCAAAAGTGGTTTAAGATTTGCTTTCAAACAAGTGAAGTGTAAGAAAAATGTCAAACTTTTTTTTTTGTGTCACATGACATGACAGTTAAAATGACTCACTCATGACAAACATGTCTGGTTCCGTTACATTGCAGTTTCATGGTACGAGGATAAACTTTGAGCAACTTTTTGGACTCAAAAGAGGTTTTAAAGTTGACAACAGTATGCTGGTATTTAGCTTTTAAGAATAAATGAATTTATTTAATGAGGGAAAAACAGTGACTTTTGTTTTGTTTTATCTAAATGTGTGGGTAATATGATAATAAGAGTGCAAATTGCTCAACAGAAGAGCTCATTAGAAGCAGTAAAACGCTTTGTCGATCCCTGTACTGGTTGTTCTTGAAACTTGCACATGCAGCAGTACACGTTAAACTCTCATTAGAGGGAGCTGAGGAGCTACTTTGCTCATGGAATACAAAGATTTGACTTGGTGTTGTCTCAAAACAAAATACATTCAGAGTTTTTCAACCAGATGGTCTTGCAGTTCTCAAATTTGCACATTTTTGGTGTAGGCTAGAAATTGCTTTGTGTGACTGTAATGGTGCTCTTCCTCAACTCCTATGCCACAATGCTTCCCCTCGTGACCAATAGACAGCAGAGGAAACGCTCATCTCAGTCCATAAAGAACACTATATGATTTGAAACCTTTATCTAGATTGATGTAAAGCTTATGCCTTAAGACTGAATTACTGAAGTATTCAACAATAAATTATTTTTTCTGAATATGACGGATAAAAAAAATGATTAACAAATATTAATCATACTTAAAAAAACAAAAGAAAAATTTGTTTTGTCCTATCAATTTTTGACTCGTCACATCAGAGCAGCTTATACAAAAACTAATGGTGGGAAAGACCCAGGAAGTGGTTTGTGTTCATAACTGACAACTTTCACAATGAAACATGAAGTGAAAGACAGTCATGCTTTCAAACACCAGTTGACCAGCTCATGAACTTAAAACCCGTGGGCGACCATTCAAATTTTCTGACGGAACAAAAGTTTTTCTTTTTTTTTTCTTTTTTACAAATCACATTATTTATTTATTCATGACTTTTATCTTTAGCCAACTCTGTGCCCCTTGACTAAATGCTGGGGTCAAACCTCAGCCTGACCTATGATGCTGTGATCTTTTGGTGTCTGCAGGGGCCATTTTGGGGGGGATTATGATGATGGTTTGGTTGCTTTGGTGAACCCCATGCGTCATATGCCGAGCAAGAAAAAACAAAAACAACAAGAAATGGAAAGAGTGGCAGGAAGTCACGGGATTACAACCCAGAGGAACTAGTTCTATAGGTTACATGCAATCTTTCGAATCTTTTTTGCTCACTTTCTTTTGGTTGCTCGTCTCTTTCCACCAACTGGCCTCATGATGTTGATTAGATAACTGTTGAGGTCAACAGCATTGGTCCCCAACCCCCGGCCCACAGACTTGGTACTGCCACAGACAGAAAAAAAACCAAAAAACGCTAACTTAGATTATTCCCGTTTAGTTTGGCCTATTTTCTGATCCTGAATGAAGTTTTATTGTAAAGGACCTCCGGATTCTGTTCACAACATCCGTCTGAGTCACGTGACATATTAAAGCAGCTAATTAGCATGGCTAACTAGATTGCTAATGTAGTAGCTCAAAGCTAAATACAAAAACCAAACAATAAAAGGTATTTAGACCGTTTCTTGGGGAAGAAAAGAGTCAATGAGGAAACCAAAGAAGAGCCTTCGACTTCAAAGAACAATAAAGCTGCTGTTTACAGACAAAACCTGAAGTTTTCCCTGACAAATGGAATTATTGTTCTCTAGCAGAAGCTGCTCTGTCTATTATGCAGCAAAAGACTTTCGGCTATTTCACACAAGCCTATAATTAAGTTGGAGACATGGTGGATTCATGTTTATTTTATATTAAGAATATAATAATATATAGTATATAATATATTTTATATAAGAATATAATACCAGTCTTACGATGGTCATATGATTTTTTTGCTTTTTTTTATCCATCACACCTCAAAAGTCAGATCTAACTGAAGTTAGCGTCCAATTGGTATCCTCCACTTCTATGTTAAAAGGGAAAATCTTTATTGCAATTTTTCAAACATTTATACAGTGAATGAAGATTCAATCAAATAAAGTTGCTGATTTGTGGAAACTTGTAAAAGACATTTGAGAATATTCCTGCAACAAGACTGAATTAGGTAGACATCTACTGTATTCAGAAACTTTAGCACAGAAAATGTTCCTTTGTGTTGAAAAAATACCCATTGAATGAGGATTTATGAAAAGACAAAATAAAAATTTGCTCTGAAAGATGATCTGAGCCTGGATTGAGTGATAAAAAGACAATCTATGAGTGAAAAAACAGGTAATGTTTCTTTTATTGAATTTTTTATGTAATGCTTTCAAATCAGAAATGACTTCTACAATTTTTATTGAATCTTCATCATCTGCATAAAAAAATCTTCTGACATTTAAAAAAGTTTTTAAACTAAAGTTTTTGTAGTAGTATTTTATTTTGAAAATAGATTTCAGAAACCAGACGCATAAAAATACAAACTTTCGGCCCTGTTTGGACCAGTCCGTGAAAATATTTTCCAATTTAAACAGGTCTTTGGTCTGAAAAAGGTTGGGAACACTGGTCCACAGGACATCTTTGATAACTATTTTGTTTTTCTATCAGAGGTCTACCAATAGTGTTCTTGAACATAACTACATATAGAGGTCCACATCTAACCGTTGCCATCTAAACTTGGGATAGTTTTAGATGTCTGATAGAGAACTTAAACATTTAAAAATACTGCAATTTTACATCCATCCATTCATCTTCAGAACCCACTGAATCCCTTTTAGGGTCACAGGCTTGCTGGTTCCGATCCAGCTACTGTTGAAGATGGAGTACACCCTAGTCAGGTCACCAGTTTGTTACAGTTTTACCACACAGTAGCAATGCAGACAGTAATTAACCTTTGAAACGTGTAACTGAATGGTGGAAAAAATCAGTACAGGGAAAACATCCAAAACCTCACACAGAAATGTCCAAGATGGGATCTGAATCTCAAAATCTACAATCCAGCAGGAAGCAAACATTTCTATCAAAATTTACCTGGGGTTAAAGGTCTCAGACACGTGCATCAAAGCAACAATCCATATTTCTATTTAGATTTTTAACTTAACTTAACTAAACAAAATGATGGTAAAAGATTTAATCTATTGGTTAGAATGGATGACTATTAGAATGAGCTGTAATTGTAAACAACAATTTATTGAATGGAAAATGCATATCTATAGCTGTGAACATTAAACTAGCCTTGTTTTAGATACAGTAGACCAAAGAATTAGTCAGTCACCAATTGTGGAAGTTCTCCCACTTAAAAAGAAGAGAGACAGGACTGTAATTTCCATCATAGTATTTGCAAATTATGGTGGAAAATAAGTATTTGGTTACCTACAAACAAGCAAGATTTCTGTCTCTCATAGACCTTTTTCTGTCCTCCACTGGTTATCTGTATTAATGGCACCTGTTTGAACTCGTTATCTATATAAAAAACACCTGTCCACAACCTCAAACAGTCACACTCCAAACTCCACTATGGTCAAGACCAAAGAGCTGTCTAAGGACACCAGAAACAAAATTGATGGTCTGCATCAGGCTGGGAAGTGTCAAGATCTGTAGATTTTTTGGCCTTCTTGGCTTTCCATACCTGCTCGCTCCTGTTTCCCGATTCCATCCAGCTGGGCCCTGAAGTAAGTGAGCTTCTCTCCTTCTCCTCCACTCTGCCAGTTCATTGCGCTTTCTGCCTTTGCTCAAGCCTGCTCAAGTCTTCACTCCTGTCTTTCTGGTTTTGACCCTTTTTCTTTCCCCTGGATGTCAAGTCAAGTCTGCCCTTTGGTGTGTTGCTATCTTTTTTTTTTGTGCATGATCCTACGCCTGTGCAATGTTCCCTTAATCTGACATACAATAACTCTCTTGTGTTTTCTTTACAGACTACCCTGTGCATCTGGCAGTAACATTTCCACACCACCTGAGCTTCAACATCACGATCTATATTTAGATCTCAGTGCGTTCCTCCTCGGGTGTCCGATTCCGTAGGAAGACTGAATCTGCAATAGGTAAGCAGCTTGGTGGGAAGAAATCAACTGTGGGAGCAATTGTTAGGAAACAGAAGACATACAAGATCATTGATAATCTGGGACTCCTCACGAGATCTCGCCGCGTGGGGCCAAAATGATCACAAGAACAATGAGCAAAAATCCCAGAACCACACTGGGGGACCGAGTGAATGAACTGCAGAGAGCTGGGACCAAAGCAACAAAGGCTACCATCAGTAACACTACAAATTCTGCTGTGCAAGACGTTTCCTCCTGCTAAAGCCAGTACATGTGCAGGCCTGTCTACAGTTTGCAGAGAGCATTTGGATGATCCAGAAGAGGATTTGTAGAATGCCCTATGGTCAGATGAAACCAAAATAGAACTTTACTCTACTGTTTGGAGGAGAAAGAAGGCTGAGTTGCAGCCGAAGAACAGCATACCCTATGTAAAGCATGGAGGCGGGAGCATCATGCTTTGGGGAGGTTTTTCAGCAAAGGGACCAGGACAAATGATCTGTGTAAAGGAAAGAATGAATAGGGCCATGTGTGGTCAGATTTTGAGTGAAAACCTCCTTCCATCAGTAAGGGCACTGAAGATGAAACGCGGCCGAGTCTTTCAGCATGACAACCATCCCAAACACACTGCCCAGGAAATGAAGGAGTGGCTTCAGAAGAAGCATTTCAAGGTCCTGGAGGGGCCTAGCCAGTCTCCAGATCTCAACCCCAGAGAAAATCTTTGGAGGGAGTTGAAAGTCTGTGTTGCCAAGCAACAGCCCCAAAACATCACTGCTCTAAAGGAGATCTGCATGGAGGAATGGACCAAAACACCAGCAACAGTTTGTTTCTGTGAGTCTTCACGTAGTTTTCACAAAGTATTGAAATTAACTTATGTTATTGACCAAATACTTATTTTCCACCATAATTTACAAATAAATTCTTTAAAAAATCAGATAATGTGATTTTTCTTTTTTCTCCTTTTGCCTCTTATAGTTGAGCTATACCTATGATGAAAATAACAGGCCTCTGTCATTTTTCTAAATGGGAGAACTTGCACAATTGGTGGCTGACTAAATATTTTTTTTGCCCCACTGTATCTAATAAGTTCATACTTGGTGGGTAATGCTGCTGTGATCAGTGAGAATATCTTTGTTGGGTCAATGAAAAATGTTCAAAAAACAATTTTCACCATTCAAATCCATCTCTACTAACAAAACAATGTAAATGTAGTATTTTAACACATCTTTTAAAGCAATTTCTTTTACTTTTTTCTTTAAAATGACTTTTTGGGTACATTTTTTTTATGTAAATCAATTTTACATTAATAAGAGTTTCATTTTGTTAAGTAAAATATTTATGCAAAAAGAGTTTTTAAAAAAAATGAATTGAATCAGGAAACAATTTGAACTGTGCACCCATGAATAATCTAATTCATTATAGTTTGGCCAAAATATCCATACAGAGGAACACTATTACAATATTATAATAGAAATAGTGTTTGTAAAAACATTTGACCAACTTAAAAACCCAACTGTTTTAATTTGTGAAAACTGACTAAAAACTATTCCACTTAATTTGATAGAGAAATCTCACCAAGAAATTGAATATTTTACTTAAAAAGTTGCATGAACCTTTATCCTCACATGAAATAAAATAAAAAATAATAAATATTTCAAAATGTAAAGATCCCTCTTCCACTCATGAGTATAGATAGGAAGTATTAATTACTTCATTCTTTTAATAAATTCCTTAAGTAGACAATAGACAGGCTTATGCCAAAAGCCTAAGCCTGTCCAGATGGTGATTAGTCTGGTGGACAACTAGCTGTGGAAACCTGGCCCAAATCCTCCAAATTAGCTCACTGACGTCAAAGTAATCAACCTATGCTTGAACAAACACACTTTCAGGATGAACCCACAGGCGAGCAGCTTTTACGCAAGGTATTTGGATGTGTCTGAATCTGCCCGAGCTCAGAGTTCACTATAGGAAACACAGCCCACAGAATATCCACAGCAGTTAGAGACCCCCTCCACTGAAAATCAAGTTTTTGGTGTTTTTAACATGTTTTTGTGACATTTTTCTCCTGATGGAGGACGTGTAAAATAAATAAATAAATAAACATGGTTAAAGTTGCATTTCTGAGTATTTCTTTATTCAGATTAATTATGAATTAGGAGAAGATGAAAAACATACTGTTGGATCAACTCTGTTGAATGATGTTATGGTTTGGTGCTTTCATTTATTGGTTTTGGTGTTATTGTTTTGTGCTTTTGTTTCTCTGTCTGTTTGTGCTTCCACAGAATGGTGTGGGGTAGGAGGCGTGGCCTTCTCTACCTTGATGGCCTTGCACACCTGCATCCCATCCTAATTTATGAGCCTTCAAAAGCCTCTCCCTGGCTCCTCCAATCTGCCAGGTTATTATCCATCCCATTCGGTCGCTTGCTGGTTCCAATGAAGCGCTCATCGGCCTAGCTCCCTGCCTCCACCGCCAGTCTGCGTCTTTTGTTTAGTTTAGTCATTGTGGGCTATTAAAACCTTTTCTGTTACCCATCTCGTCTGGCTCTGCAGTGGGAACTGTCTACTCACCCCGTGACAGAATAACCTGGCCAATATGGATCCCGTGGACAAGGCGAAGCAAGCCATCACATCCCAAGGGGCTCTTGTGGGACAGTATGACCTGACCATTTTGGACCCAGCAGGAGACCCTTTGCTCCATGCCATGCCACATGACACCACACCATGCCAGATGAGGTTTCCTGTAGCCGTCATCTGTCTTCATCCACCCAATCCGTTCCTGATGGGGGGACTGTTGGGGCCATCCATCCTGTTCCTGTGGAGGGTTGCCGGGGCCGCTCCTCTTCATGGGCCTGTTCCTGAGGAGGGTCACCAGGACCGCTCCTTCCTGTCCCCGAGGATGGTCGTCGCTCATCCCCCTTGGCTGTTTCTTATTCTGGAGGAGAGTCACCGGGACTGCTCCTCTCCACGTCTGTTCTTAGAGGGGTTCCAATACCTCTCACGTCAGTGTGGCTGCAGGAGCCCTGTCTTCTGGACTTGTGATTTTGTTCTTCCAGGTCCCCTCCTCACGGGTGTTTGGGCATCTGGGATCTGCCCTTTAGGGGAGGGGTACTGTCATGATTCAGCGCTTGGATTTGGTTGTGTTCTGTTTTCCCTGTCAGTTTCTTCATGTTCAGGTTAATCATCCACAGCTGTTTTCATTTAGTTAATCATCCTCAGTGTATTTAAGCGTCTGGTGCTCAGGTCATCTGCTCTTCTCTGTTCTGTCACGTCACTGGTTTGTTCGCCTGGTTTTGTCATGTTTAGAGTTGTTTACATTTCCGTTTTCTCGAAATCACTAGAAACAGAGCTAAAGTCGGACGATTTCAACGTATATTTCTATAAAGAAAAACTAAAAACTGATATTTCCTGACGTAGTTCCTCTTTGCTGTTGCTCATAACCGTGTCGGATCCCTGCAGGATAATAAAGGAAAACAAGGATTAAAAGTAATTTGAAAGTGTCAAAAAATATCCTTTTTAAAAGTTTTCCTATTTTTCTGTTACCACTTATTACAACAACAACATTTAACAGTTAAAACACTCACAGTTAAAACGCACACAGCCAATAAGCAGCAATGTGCTGCGTAAAACATGAATTTGCATCAGTTTTTACGTGAATAACATCAAGCAAAAAAGAGATCGCATTAGAACTGCTCAAATGAAAGGTTGATAGTTTCAATAGAACCTCCAATATTGAAGGATTATTCAAATTTTTATTTAGATTTGTGAACGATCTAACACTGAAAATACAGTTCGGCAGGACATTCATAAAATAAATATTGTACATTTTTCTGTTGAAATTGGGTGGGTTACCTTTTAATATTTACGTAAAAATGTGTTAAACTGGGTTAAAATTCAGCTGTCAGCTTTGCCATTCTGAGTCCGAACACCAGAAGTCACTATTTGTATTTTTGGCACTCCAAAGGAAAATAAAGCTAAAGAAAAATAAAAACAGCAGAAATAAGTTTACAAAGATAAAGCAAACTTAAGCAAATAAAACTAATGAACTGAATGAATAAAAAAATTGAGACATTTATTACAAGCAATTAAAACAAAAGCAGTAGAAATATTTATAAAGAGATTACATTTAAGGAAATAAATAAATAGATAAATAAATCCTGGACAGACGTGATGGTTTTTGCAGATGTTAGTCCCCGCTGGGTAAATATCAAGGCGGATTAAGGCGGATTGATGAAACATAGCACATATAAGCCTGGAGCTCTCTGGGATGATTTAGGAAAATCTGCTCTCTTCCGCGCCAACGGCGTCGAGTTCAGACTTGATGCCCGTTTTCAGCTCCGGGGAGTCGGGCTCTCCTCTCCTGCTCGGGGCTCCCAAATCCAGCGCATGCGTTCCTGTCCTCGCTCGCTCGCGCCCGCCCGTAAACCGTTATAGGAGTCAGTCACAGAGGTTCTCGTGTGCGTGCGCGGATGTGGTCTCTGCTGCTGGAAAACATTTGATGTCGTCTTCCTCAACACCTCTGTGCTTGGGCTGTGGGCTGCGCGCGCGCGCACGCATTTCCTTCTTTCTGACGCGGTTCAACGTCCTCAAAGGCAACGCGGAGCGGGTTGTGCTGTGAGAGCGGGCCCCCTCCATGGACCTCATCTGTCCGGCCGCTCTGCTGGTAAGTGAGGCTGCTGGAAGCGATCAGGCGCGCGGGGGCAAAGCTCGCGCCCATGCTCACGTTGCGCAGACTTTTCAGGGACAAGAACCAAAGATGATCAGTTAGAGACATGATTTGTTTTTACTCTGTTCCTCTCCTGGACTTTTGGGTGTGATGACTTTTAGTCCTGCTGTTGGAATGAGGGAGGATAGGGCAGAGACATGGCGATCAGGACGAACATGGATGAAAAGGGAGCAGCTGTTGGATTTTCTGTCAGAATGACTGGAAAAGAGGGAGTTTTACGCATGGGACGCCTCAGTTGAAGTCGGATTTTCTCATCAAGAAATACATTCAGGACTTAAAGTTTTTTTCTTCTTCCTTTGGAGATTATTTGGAGATGTGTTGAAATCATAAAAACAAACTAAGCTGTAAAAAAAAGGGAAGCAAAGTTTCTACAAAAACAAGATTGCGTAAAACTTAAACAGGCGACAGTTCCTGGTCCTTTTAAGCAGCTCAGTACTGAACATATCCAGGTGATGGATTATTCAAAAACTGGTGGTGACACAATCTGAAACTTTTTGAAGCTCCTGGAAAGTTCCAAACGAAGCCTTTATTGGACTCTGATGTGGCGCTGTCGTTCCTTCAGCTGGACCTTGTACTGCTTTTCTTAGAACTTTTACTGATGCAACAACTTCATCCCAAAACTGTCATATTCTAATGCTGCAGAATTGTTACCTGGACTTTATGAAACATCCCCAAAAGGGGTGGAATTTGGATGCATATGTGGAAAATTAGGAATAAAGAAATAAGACTTTCGGACTTCAGTTTGTTGACATCTAACTCTGGAAAATGTGTTTGTGAATTGCGAAAGCAGCTTGTCAGTACTAAGGGAAAGTTGAATGATTATTTCACACCACACTAAGAATAATCACTTAATACAACATTAATGAAACGGGCAATGGATTTGATTGTTGTTTTGGCCCCATATTGCTACTATTTGAATACGCATTTTAACTATTTGGTCTATTAATTTAGGGTTTAATTAAACGTTTTTGTATTACGCTGAAATTCTGTACTAAAATGAATTGCGGAGACAACAGGTTGCTCACTTTTATCTCACTGATGATCTTTTCCATGACCAGCTGCCGGAGCAGAGAAACACTCAGGTTTTTTTTTCCACATAACAAAATTTAGGTCATGAGTCCAACTTACTGTGACCTATAAATGTCATGTTTAGATAATATCAATATATGACAGGTTGTGTTTAATCTTGATACGAAATGCCCATGATTCTATTAATATTGATACTGAGGTGGTTTGCTATTTGTTAAAAAAAAAAACAAAAAACTTAAAATTAAACAATTTTTAGGCACTTTTTCCATTTTTTTCTTATTTTGTTTATCTTGAATTTTTTTGTTAGTTGAGTGCAGATTACTTTCATTAAGTAATTTTGGTTTTGAACCTGTGAACTGTTTTTTATTTATTTTTAGGACTGGGTATTGATAATAACTTCCAACGATTCTATTCAATTCACAAAACCCTGGATTGTTTCGATTCCAATTTTTTTCAATTATTTCGATCAATTCAATTCAAATCTGAGTTTTCACATGTATACACATTTGTTTAGAAATACAATAATAATCAACTATATATTTTGAATGTATTTATATTAATCGGATACAGTTCACATACTGTAAAATGTATTAGTGAAATAATGAGATTGTTAATAGCATACAGTTTTAGATGGATTCTCAAACGTAGATGTTCTAACAAAATGTTTTTTAGCTCATTAACATAGTAAACATTGTTCTGCTTCTCCTGGAGAGCGTTTCAGTTTGGCCACTAGGTGGCGATTGCACAATAGCATTACACCTTATTCCAGATGAAGAATAAAGTATAAGTAAAAAAAACAATGTTTTAGGCTGCAAATGGTTACTTAAAAAATATTTCCTTAAAAGTGTTTGGAAATTCATGCCTGTAAATGTGGGGTTTGGGGCCGGATGTGGTTGTTTTCCGTTTCACCTTCCTCTCTATACAGGTTTATTGATTCCTTCCTTTTTCCACCTGGTCTTTCTTCCATCTTAACAGACGCACCTGTGTTTGATTGTTTTGTTTTTGTTATAAGCTGCATGTCCGCCTCTACTCGTTGCCAGATGGTTTTGTGTGCTATCGTGAGTACTACAAGCTTTCCAGCCTTTTGAGTGTAGTCTCTGCAAAGGATAAAAGAAAAATCAATAAAAATAGAAACATTCTCATTGAACACCCTGCTTCTGCGCCAGTGTCCTCATCAGGATCCTGACAGTGAGCTTATAAAGATGTTCATTTAGTCAGCAATGCATGTTTAGGTCGTCTGATCGTTAGCATTAGCCGTCCGATGGGAAAGTCTAATAAACTTTAGCATCAAGCTAGCGGACTTTAGCTTTACGTGCTAAATTGATCTATATTTTTATGAATCACACTGGTTTTTCTTAGAGACTTCAGGGAGATTTCAAGGGCATTTGATTTTAGGAATATTTGCTATGTCTGAGTTCCTTCCTTACTCTTTATATATTGTTCTATATAGTGTGTTCGCCATTATGTAGTGCTGTCTGACGCAGATCACTCTACAGATGGAGGGACACCCCTAAGTTCCTACATCTCCTCCTTAACTAAAACCCTTTCGGGCACCACTACAGCTTCAAATTGGAGCAATGGGGAGGAGCTAGAGAGGTAGCGAAGCAATTCGGATTCACCCTACTTGTTTAAATTTGATCACAATGCCATGTAGGTTTACAGCTCCACACTTGCTTTTTCAGCGTGGCAGTGATGGAGGATTCATCTTTTATGTTTCATCGTACAGCTTAGATGTTCATGATCTTTACCTTGTGACCAACTGCATTACTGGTGGAATCCTGTTAAAAGGTCACCACAAATCAAGACAGTTGCTGTGTCTCAATCTCATACCTTAACAGATTGTTGATTAATAATCCTTAGTAGAAAAGCATTTCTATTTATTGTTGGAATTTATGAATCAAGATGATTGTGACTGTCAAATGTCTCAATAAGCTTTAAAGACCTTCTATCACTTATCATGTGCTACTAATTAGTAGGATGTTCCCTCAGTAGGATCGTATGTCTTCTAACCTTTTGTTTGGAGAAACACGGTCTAGTGCCAGAAAATGAGGAAGTGGGTGCAGAGGTTGCCATAGTGATAATGTCTTTCTGAGGAAAAGAGAACCAGGGAATGAACAAATCTGCAATTTGCTTCATCATTAGTTTTTTTGCTCCCTAAAAAGTTATGATATACGATTTTTTACTATGGTGCAGGGGTGGAGGATTCCACCTCTGATCAAAAAGTCTTATTTTCGGTTCCTGCTTTGCCCATTCATGTGCCGTGTCCTCAGGCAATAACTGAACCACACATTGCTCATGGTGGTGTTGGTGCCAGTGTTCGACAGAGGAGCTGCCATCAGTGTGTGACTGTGGGAATGTGGCAAAGTGCAAAGCAATTTGGGCTTTAAAGAACCACTCCAATGAAATTAGTGTTTTTAACATGTTCTTGTAGTATTTTTCTCATAGACATAGAAAATAATGTAAGATTAAAACTGCATTTTTTTTGTGTATTTCATTGATTATTGTTGGATTATACAATATGAAACAAGATGAATAGGGATGTAATGATTCAGTCAAGCCCCAATTCGACTTCATTCACAGTTTTAAAGTCATGATTTTGATTTTTTCCGATTTTTTTTGTCAACACAATGAATTAAAAGCATTTCAAGGCCAAGTATGTTTTCTTTTTTACCTTAACATCAACTGTCTGTTTTCCTACTAGCAGACAGGATTAAAAACAAATAAACAATTATATATAATACTGGAACGATCACTAATTCTTTCATACTCTTTTCATGTTGTCTTCCATGTGTGACTGACTGCTCGGCACCTGCGTCCGCTTAACCCCCCCAGGCATTGCGGGTATGCTCCCCCTCGTGTGCACTCAGCGCAAATGACCGTTCAGGCGCAGCTGGCGGAGAAAAAGATAGAGAGAGCTAAAGAATTTATAAAAAAGAGCACGGTCACTCATGACTGCATTAACGGTAGATCGGTCAAAGTTGCGGTACAGTTGCGATGAAAATGTAAAGTTGTAGGGTGAGCAACAAACCACTGGTTTTGCTTGATTTTGCATTGATAGTTGCGATCGCAACATGGCGAAATCGTGGAGGGACTGACCAATGGGAAACTTTTGATTCCGAAGGAGCGGCGGGAATTTCCTAGGAGGGGAACGCAGCTGAAGAACATGCAGCCGTCTGCTATGCCCACTGAAGGTTCTCACATAGACACAGGCACGAGAAATTTAGTCACAGGCCAAGACAAATCCATTTTTCAATTTTCTGCAATGATTTACATGTTGACGAGTTTGAATCTGTTTTTTACAGATTAAAAAAAAAAGTTACATCCTTAAAGATAAGCAATAGATAAAACTACAGTTGGAGTGGGACTTTAAAGCGTGTGGTCCAACCATGTAACATGTAACAAATAAGCTCTTTTTCAAAGGGAATTTTTACTTTTTTTTTGTCTACTCCAGATTCACAACAGTATGGATAAAGAAACACAAAAAGCTATTTTTATTTCAATTCTCTTTAAATATACCCTCCATCCTAAGAAAAAATGTCACAAAAGCATGTTAAAAATCTTAAAAAAACATCTTTCCTCTGAGCTAGTCTTTAATGGGTTGAGAAAAACATAAACTTTGCAAAAAATGTGTGTGCGGTCCTCTGGGATTGGGCTTGGTTTTATGGCTTCACAGCAGTAGGAAGGAAGGACATGCGGTTGGGATCCCTCACACGGCGCGGGTGGAGCAGCCAACTGCTGAAGGAGCTGTCCCGGAGCTTACTTCCCCGAAGAGAGGTTTCCGCCAGGAATCAGTTTTACTGTCTTCTTTAGATCGCCTCCAGAAAAGAGATTTGGGACTTCTCATCAGACGGCAGACATCCTTGATAAGAAAAGGGCTGACATCACCCTAAAGCAGGGGTCTCAAACTCGCGGCCCGCGGGCAATCTGCGGCCCGCGGGATGATAATTTGCGGCCCCCGCCTTCATATGAAAGATTACTGTTAGTGCGGCCCGCAAGGCTGATATGAATGGCAGTTGTTGTGTGCTGAGCTGAACGAACCAATCATGGTAAGGTATATGGCTCTGGAGGGCGGGACATCGGCGGGCTGTCCGAGCCTCCTCACTCTTTAATTCATTCCTCCAGTCAGCTGGACGGAGGAGGAGCCATGAAGCTGCTGGAAGTGCTTTCTCACTGAACGGGATTCGCGGGCCCCGCTCCTCTTTCACCACGTGACAACACGTGATACACAGCCTGCCGCTTGTCAAAAAGCGTGTTCCACGCGACAATTCCGCGCACGCATCAAATATTCCACGGACAAATCAGACCCTCGCGAGCGCTTTTTCCTCCTCCACGATCAGAAAAAATCCTCGCGAGAGAGACTGGCTACTTCCGCGTGCGTGAGTGATGCCCGCGAGCGAGCAGAATCTTCAAAGGTGTTTTCACACCGGCCGCATGTCTGCGCGGGTTTATGAACGCACGCTCAGCAGGTGGTATCCACACCGGAGCAGCGCGGTCACGCATGCAGTAGCAGAGAGGAGATTCTTCTTCTGTGGTGTTTTTACCGTTCATTAGCGCTGCTGCGACTGTGCGTGAAATATTGAACCGGGTTGAAGACTCAGCGCGCGCTCAGTGCGTGCACGATTTGTGCGCAGAGCTTGAGACCAGATTTAAAAACTTGCGTAGCAACGCGCGCTCCGACCTTTGAGTGAGCGCGCTGCTCTCAGCTCAGAAATGAAGGAGGTTCTGTAAATACAGACGTTTGAAACTGAATAAAAATAGTTTTCTCTTATCTAGTGTTTCTCAGGTATTTTCTCTTAGACACCTCCCGCCCACACACACACAAACACAACTTTCAGCTGCAAGCATCATTAGTATACGTTAATTTGCTCAAATTAAACGTATATCTCCTCAAAATATCATACTTTTATTATCATTAAAGAATAATAATAATAAAAAAACTTCTAAATAATCAGTTTTATTAATGTTCTCTCTTTTTTTTTTTTTTTTTTTTTTTTTTTTTTTAGAATACTTCCAAAACTTCCAGACAAAGTAAAAACAATCTTTCCATGTTTCTCTCCACAGTAGTGCTAGGATTCTGTCTTTTCTCAGAGATTCAATTCTTTCGCATTGGCTAACTGTAAATTGAGTTTTAGGTTGTTTTTGCTATATTGAATTTATTATCAACTACTATGTAGGATTATGCACAATATTCATCTCTAATGTAAACATGTTTTTAGTCGCATTTCCCCAGGGGGGCGCGCCCCACCATTTGAGAAACACTGATCAGTCAGTCAGTCAATATGTGGTTTCAGTCGTCTGTGTCTGCCGTATGGTCATTGTTATTATTTTAATTATTAATGATTGATTTTCTGATTCATTTTTTATAATTAATTCATTCATTCATTATTTTGTGTTAAAAATAAAGATATTTGAGAACATTGGAAGGTTTTATCAGCGATTTGCTTGTGGAAATCCTGATGCGGCCCAGCCTCACCCAGACTCTGCCTCCAGCGGCCCCCGGCTGAATTGAGTTTGAGACCCCTGCCCTAAAGGGATCCAAAGAAATTAACATATTTTCATTGAAGAAAGTTTAGATCCTTTCAGAGATTTTTTTTGGCAAATCGCTCACTTTGTTTCACAAAAACATGACATGTAAATGCTGGCCTAAGTTAAATTTTAAACTGGTTAATTTCTCACTGCCTTTAAGAATGGTTAACCCCATTATCCAACCTCTGACATCTTAAGTACACGGCCTGCTGATTTTTCCCACTTTACAGCTTGCGTTGAAAAAGGTTCTCACGGTCACATGAAAGATTCTTATGCCAATAATGGAAACGGTAAGTTAATTTTTCAGAAACATTCTGCATTTTTGTCGTTCAAAAATTCAAAATACAATTTGGCCAAGAATTTGAGAGTGCATTTTTGCAATTTACTATTTTATCAGAATAACATTAAAATTTAAAATAAAAAATATCTACACAATTAAAAAAATGTGTAGATATTGTGTAAATATTATATATTGTGTATATATCACCAATTTCTCTTGGGATCAATAAAAGTATCCATCTATCCATCCAGGAAAAAACTCACTAAAAATAAAAAATACTTCATAAATAGTTTGTTTTTTTTGTTCTCCACAGATAATACATGATCATATATTAGGGACATGAATCTTACAACAACTCAAGATTCGATTCCGATTCTTGGGGTGCCGATTCGATTCTAAATCAATTCTTGATTCTCAAATCAGAAATTTAAAACACAAAGGAAATCTTTTGGAAAAGAAATGGCATTGATTTATGATCCGGTGCAAACTTATATTATTCAGACCCTCCAGGATTTTGCTGCCTGAAGTGCCTGATGTTGCTGTAGCTTTTGTAAAAAGTTGCAATGTTTTTGAATTTATAACTTTTTGAAAAGAGCCAAAAAATTTTAATTACGAAATAAAAATCACATTCTCATATTCCAACTGTTTTTATTGTGAGACATGCACAAATAAAATACAGCATCATCATCATATACAATGTTGCTGAGCTGTCATTCAACTTAAATAGAACTTTTAAACACAAAAAGAACTTTGATCTTTCATGCTCACGGTAACCCAATTATGTGTTGATTTAAACATATTTCAGAGTCAAATATTTTCCATCTTGAACTTATAAAAACATCATAAACAGATTAATCCTCAGATCTCCATGTTCACTGAATTTTCCTCTTTATCTACTTCAAAAGCATCACTGCTGAGTTGCTGGTAGAGGAAGACGAAGGCTTTGAGGAGTTGATCTGGTTTTAATGATCTGCTCTGTTTTAAAGAAGGTTCTCTCAGGTGTCTATAGTTTGTTGTGGAGGAGGTTCTAGATGGAATTCTTTTCCTGCAGACTCTAAATTCTTCCTTTGTATTACCAATTAAAGGAAAATGGTTCCAGATTCCCAGAGTCTCTCTCTGTCTTTCTCTTCATCCTCGGCTCCTGTTGTGCAGCAGCTGTGCCCCGAGCGATATGTCGATATGCCCTGTCTTATGTGCGCGCCCGGGGACAGCGCACCTTCGCCCCGCCGCATGCACGCAGAGCATCCCCACCCGCGGGGTGACCGTTCACGTGCGTTTTGAAGAGAAAAAGTCAAAGAGTTATAGAACGATAATAAAAGAGAGCATAACTCCCGGGAAGGATTCGGAAGAAAATTGATCATCACCATTCATCCATGACTGTTGTCACGGTAGATTCATCAAAGTTACAATAAAGTTGCGGTGAAAATAAAAAGCTGCAAAGTGCGCAACAAATCACGGGGTTCGATTGGATTTGCATTAATAGTTGCAATCTTAACATTACGAAATCCTGGAGGGACAGAGGATTTCAACTGTACGGAGGCAGTGAAAGACTTGTCACCAGAGGATTACGCATCAAACTTTACATTTCAGGCAGAGTTTTAGATGCCAAAGTTAACCAAGATGTCTGCCTGAGCAGCATCAGCATCTCCGGGTGATGGAGATATGAGCGCGAGCATTTAAAGTGTTCCCGAAATATTTGATTTTGCATACTGCACATGTCATGTCAAGCTCCTTACCGCGGGACTTGAGGAACCCAAAGTGCGCCCAAACATTTGCTTCCGTTAAAGACGGGACAGGAGGATTCTCTTTTTCTTCTCCCATGTTGTAGCGTAGTGCGCGCGCTCAGTATGCTCCACTAGCCTCCAGAGAAAACAAACTACGGTGGCCGTCTTGTGACAAACATTAGGGCTTGAAAGTAAGCTAGCAGGTTCGAGCCATTAAATGAAATGTATAAATGCAGGAGGGGGGGATTCTTGAATATCTTGAATATCTAGAATCAATTCTGAATATATATATATATATACACATACTGCTCACAAAAATGAAAGAAGCACTTTAAAGAAACACATTCAATTGTTTCAATTCCTTCATCCTCCAGGTACCGCCTGCAGACTCTTGCCACATGAGGCCGGGCATTGTCGTGCATTAGGAGGAAACCAGGACCTACTGCACCAGCGTAGGGTCTGACAATGGGTTGAAGGATTTCATCTGGATACCTTATGGCAGTCAGAGCAGCATTTCCTAGGCAGTAGAGGTCTGTGCGTCCCTCCATGGATATGCCTCCCCAGACCATCACTGACCCACCACCAAACCTGTCATGTTGAACCACGTTGCAAGCAGCTGAACGTTCTCCTCGTCTTCTCCAGACTCTTTCACGTCTATCACAGGTGCTCAGGGTGAACCTGCTCTCATCTGTGAAAAGTACAGGGCGCCAGTGGAGGACTTGCCAATTCTGGTGTTCTTGAGCAAATGCCAGTGGAGCTCCACGGTGCTGGGCAGTGAGCACAGGGCCACTACAGGACATGGGGTCCTCAGGCCACCTTCATGAAGTCTGTTCCTGATTGTTTGGGTAGAGACATTCACACCAGTGGCCCTCTGGAGGTCATTCTGTAGGGCACGAGCAGTGCTCAGCCTGTTCCTCCTTGCACAAAGGAGCAGGTATGGGTCCTGCTGAGGGGTTGAGGACGTTCTACAGCCCTGTCCAGCTCTCCCAGAATAACCAGCAGTCTCCTGAAATCTCCTCCATGTTCTGGAGATTGTGCTGGGAGACACATTAAACCTTCTTGCTGCAACACGTGTGGATGTTCCATCCTGGAGAAGTTGGACAACCTGTGCAACTTCTGTAGGGTTAAGGAATCTCCTCATACTGCCAGTAGAGAGAATTACACAAGACAAAACAAGCACGAGTGGAAAACCAGCCAAAAAAGATCAAGAGGGAGAAACTTGAAATGACCTCCACATGTAACACCAGTCCTGTTTGGAGGGTTTTCTAATTGTTGCCACTGAAGTGCACCTGTTGTTAATTCCATCAACACCAATACAGCTGAAATTGATTAACGAGGCCCTCAGCTGATTAACCAACAAGAACATTATCAGACAGGTTTCATTCAATTCATGCCAAGCCCAATAAAAAAAAGTGTTCCTTTAATTTTTGTGAGCAGTGTGTGTATATATATCTCAACAGATATATCAACAGATTGATGAACCTCTGTTTTTTCACTTTTTTCACATTAAAAGTGTTCTTTCTGTATGGTTGGAAAAAAGTCTATACAGTTCATCTAAGGATATTATCACATGCTCCTTTCAATGTGTCATAGCTGAACAATCAAATACTGCCCAATCCCAGTGCGTTGCACCATTGTGAAACTAGGGACTGGCGGTGAACATGGGCTCTGTTTCGAGGTAATTGAACATTTCTAATATCAGAGATGGTGTCTTTTAGATAATGAGAAAGACATGCAAAGATAGGTTATAGTCATACCTGAGTCAGGTGCGCAATGCTAGATTATAACAGCAGGGTGCCTCCTGACAGTCTCCAGAAGAAGTGTTGCCTCATGTGTCTTCTCTTGTACAATTTGCTGGGTCAGTTGGATTTACTGAGGGAGTGTCCCTGGCATGTAAATAACAACAACAAATCACTAAAAAAAATAATAATGATAATATATATATCCCAAGGACAATAAATAAGCAAAACAAATTATAGAAAACATTACATTTTAGAAAACAAAGCTGCATTTTAGGAATAAAAAAAACATTTCCAAAAAGAAAATGTTAAAAAACAAAACACAATAAGAAACTGGAAAATGTAGGTACCATGAGACATCACTGACTGGATGATGATGTTTCATTTAGGTTTTGCCTAGGAGTTTTGCCAAATGCATCTATAATTATGGAGCATATAAAGTATTGCTTCACGCCATAAAACTTTCAGTTGAAAAGATGGAAAAACTTCATCCAATCAGAGATGTCCCATAGTACCTACTTCTTCTGGTTTTTTATTCTTTTTCCTATTCTTATTCATTTTTTAACATTTCATTTTAATTTCTGGAAATGACTTGTTTTCTTAAATGTCACCTTTTATTTGTTTCATTTTTTGTTGTGCTTTGATTTCTGAAATTCTATTTTGATTTCTAAAAAATAATGTTGTCTTTTTATTATTTGTTTTGCTTTTTTAATTGTCGTAAATTTTAATATGTTTTTCTGTTGAGTGATTTGATTCATTGGTGTGATTTGCCCTTCAGGGCCACCGTACTTCTGACAAGACTCCTACCTGACATTGTTGCAATTGATGTTGGAGTCTTTTGAAACACTGGAACTGTACGGTCATGGACAAAAGTTTTGAGAATGACACAAATATTACATTTCCACAAAGTCTGATCCTTCAGGGAATTTGCCACTGGATGGTAGAGAGAAGTTGCTCTCGTAGGACATTCTGGTACCATTCTTTGTTCATTGCTGTGTTTTTAGGCAAGATTGTGAGAGAGCCAATTTCCTTGACTGAAAAGCAACCCCACTCATGAATAGGGTTGGGCACCGATGGGATCTGATGCGGTTCCGGTTCTACCGCGGTTCTTTGGTTTCGGTTTCGGTTCCCTTTCGGTGCTTATTGCGGTACTTCAGTAATAAAAAATAATGCCTTTATCTTCCTAAATCCAAAGCAGAACGGCTTCAAACAAGCGCAGACTCCCTCCTGCCTTGCAGCTGTGTGCACGTAATATAAAGCATAATATAAAACTCCGTCTTAAATAAACTTAAACGTCCTTGAAATTTTAGCCTGACATTTTATTAAATTAAATCAGGAATGTGGCATTTATTTGCAGTTGTTTTTGGGCAAAAGCAATATTTTATTTCAATAAAACAAGGCGGAAGATAAATGTCAATCACACGGCTGCAAAGCGCAGCAGATGATGACGACCCGCTGTGGTGGTGGGCGGAGCCGAGCCGAGCTTTCTGGATCATCAGATTCTTTGGAGCATGCGAAGCCGAATAATTACACTTAGCTATTGTAGAGGAACTGAACTTTTATTACTTTAACTTGCAGACAAACTCGAGAACAACTCTCCGCACGCTAACGTGCGCGCGCGCCCCTCCCCTTTCCTTTCTCTCTCCTTTTTCTCTCTCTCTGCGGCACGCTCTCTCTCTCTCGCTCCTCTCAGAGCGCGCTGCTCCTCACATGCACACGCCCCCCCCAGCTTCGTAACAAGCTGAGATGCAGAAGTTGGAGCACACACTCATCTCACAACAACAAGAAAGTAAATAGATAGGCTGAATCGTAAAAAATCAGAAGGGAGTACTACAAGTGATTGACATGTCCACAGACAAATGAAACTTCAATGAAATTTGGAACCGAAATCCGGCACCGTTTGCAGCCGCATCTTTCGGTTTCGGTAGAACCGCGCAAATCATAACGGTTCCTACTTGGAACCGAACTTCGGTGCCCAACCCTATCATGAATGGTCTCAGGATGCTTCACTGTTGGCATGAGACAAGACTGATAGTAGAGCTCACCTCGTCTTCTCCGAACAAGCCTTCTTCCAGATGCCCCAAACAATTAGTAAGGAGATTCATCAGAGAAATGACTTCACCCCAGTCCTCAGCTGTCCAGTCCTTGTAACTTCTGCAGAATATCAGTCTGTCCCTGATGTTTTTGCTGAAGAGAAGTGGCTTCTTTGCTGCCCTCCCTGACACCAGGCCTTCCTCCAAAAGTCTTTGCCTAACTCTGCATGCAGATCCACTCATACCTGCCTGCTGCCATTTCTGAGCATGCTCAGTCCTGGTGGTGGCCCAATCCCGTAACTAAAACAACTTCAGGAGATGGTCCTGGTGCTTGCTGGACTTTCTTGGGCACCCTGGAGCCTGTTTGGCATCAATTGAATCTCTCTCTTTGAAAGTCTTGACAATCCTATAGATGTTTGACTGAGGTGCAATCTGACTCGCTGCAATAAACTTCCCCGTTAGGCCCTTTTTGTGCAATGCAATGATGGCTGCTCGTGTGTCCTTGCTGGTAACCACGACTAACAGATGAGGAACAATGCCACCATCTTCCAGTTCCAAGTGTCCAGTCGCTCAATCATGAGAGATTGATCTCCAGCCTTGTCATCATCAACACCCATACCTGTGTTAACATGTGTGACATCTGTGTGTCATTGAAATTATGTTAGCTGGTCCTTTTGTGGCAGGGCTGGAATGCAGCGGAAATGTGGTTTCAGTGATAAAGTTCATTTTCAAGGCAAATAGGGACTATGCAAATAATTGCAGTTGAGTGGATCACTCCTCATAACATTCTGGAGTATATATAAATTTCCATTATAAAAACTGAAACTGCAGACTCTGGAAAAATTAATAGTTGTGTCATTCTCCATTTTTTTGGCTATGACTGTACTGTCTTGACTTAGTGTTGCTCTTCTTCTATCTTCTTACAGAGCAGGTTTTCCTACCACTGCCCCTATTTATAGAATATTTCTAGATAACTTTTACAATAACTAGGTTTATATATGACAAAGATGATATTTCTAGGGTGTCTCGAGAAGTCATATCAGTAAAAAAAAAATCTAATCTATGTGCTCAGTTATGCAAAGATGCCTTTATTTCTGTCTGTGTGCCAAAGTAAACTTTGGCACCAACAATGTTTGGTCTTTTGTTACATCTCTAGGTTTATGTTAGTGTGAAGTCGGACAGGTGTTGTCAATAAAACAAATGTTTACATAGGTGTAGCACATGTACCAGTCCTTTTTTATTACTGTTACTCTTGATTACGACAAAACATATCTTTACTCATTCGTCGTGTAACAATGAGAAATCTTAAATGAGTTAAAAACAATGCTTGAACTAATGTTGCGGTATTCATTGTATGTTTTAGATTCATTTTATCTTTATTTTAAGTGCATTCTGAGGATAAAACGATGATGATATACAGATATTTGCTATGAAAACAAGGTCAGTAGATGTGGAAGTCTAAAGAAGTCTGAATGAAGTTCTAAAGAAGAGAAGTTAGTCATAGTCAGAAAGTGGGGGAAAGAAAAATAAAAACAAATGAGAATTAGATTACAAAGCGGGAATGATATAATATGATTTCATCAAAACCCGGATCAAGACAGATTTGCTAAAAAATAAACCTCCTATACTTTTTTAATACTTTATAGTGCATCAAATAGAGGCCTCAGTTAGAACTTGGCTACCACAGAGATCTTTATGACTCAAGCGATCATTAGTCAGTATTCCTGGTAAAACTAACTTTATACTTCCTTCCCTATTCCCTTTTAAATAAAATCCAAGACCATGCTGATCATGCAGGAGAATATGATGTCAGTGCCACAGAAGCTGAAACACCAAAAAAAAACCTCCAAATGGCTGCTGAGCGCAGCTGTGTCTGCAGCTCACCACTCCCCCATGGGGTGGATAAAATACAGAGAGAGCTAATTTCCCGCACTTAGGTGTGTGGTAAATAATGGCTCTTTAACTTAACAGTAAGATCAGACAAGCGGACTAAGAAAACAGACAAGCTTCAGATTTTTGGAGAAAACAATGTCATTGAATCCATTGGGGTAATTAAAAACCCACTCTGATAAAGGTTGTGTTTTTGGTGTTTGTAATTAACATGATCTTGTGGCATTTTTTTTTTATGATGGAGGACATACATAAAGAAAACTATTCTTAACATTGTATTTCTGAGTATTTTTTTAAACATTGTGAATTAAGAGCAGTGGGAAAGATATGTTAAAAAATAGGGAATTTTTTATGTAGAATTACACTGGGTCACAAGCTTCTTGCTCCATTCCATTTAATCTACTTGTAAATGGTGTATACTTGTATAACAGTTTTCTGCCTTCCTTGAAGGCCCAAAGCGCTTCACAGTCACTGTCCCATTCATTCATCTATTCACACATTCACACACTCGTGGTGGCGGCTTTGCTGCTGAACACTGGCACCAACTTTCCACCACTTTTTTTGTTTTTCTTACAAAAAAATGTTAAAAAAACGGCATAATCATTGTTCCTAGTGGTCTTTTGACTTAGTTGAAGCGAAAAAAGAAAAGAAACAAAATCCCCCCAAAAATAAAAAATAAATAAGGCAAAAGAATAAGCAAAAAGACACGAAAAATCAAATACAGGACTAAGACACATTCTGCTATAGCAAGGTGTGTATCACAAAAACAAACAAGAACACCATTACAAAGCAGACAAAACTAAAACAGTTAACCAGACGATCCATAATGATAGCTCACTTATTGGACTTCTTCGTCTGAAACAATGGAGCAAAAATGAATCTATGTGACTAAACAAAGAAACACAGCCTTTAGTTAAGCTGTCTGGTTGTTGGTTAATCTGGATCTATTGTTCAGAGTTCAGGCCTGGCACTCATTTAAACATTTAACCCCATATGGCCTCAAAAGGTTTTTTTTAATCTGCTGAACAACTAAATATAAAGTAAATCTGTGTGTAGTACTGTAGTACTTTTAATTGTAAAGCGCTTTGAGTTGCTTAAGCAAGAGAAACGCTCTATTATAAATGAAGTTTGATTGATTGATTGATTAGTTGATTGATTGATAGTCTCTGAAATGTGTTTTCCTGCTTCCTACTTTATTTTGAAAACACTTTCTGATTGGTTTCCTGTTTGAAGCACAAAAGATCTCAGTTAACAAGTAAAAAGGGACTCCTTCACAGTTACTGACCCCTAACCTTAATACATACACTGCTGGTTTTAATGTCAATTAATTTAAATGTGATTGAAATTCATTTTTTGTCTTCTATCTCTTGTGTCTTAATCATTCCTGTTCATGAAATATCCCTGCTACTTCCCAAATTCCTCTGATCCATTTACCAGCATTCCCTCCACTCTTAGTTTCATTGCCAGTTGCCAACATGTGTTTGCAGTTAGATCTCTTTTTACAGTCAATAGTTCCTAACTGTTCCGAGCTACCTGGTTGAGACTCAGTCTGGTTAAAGGATCCAATCATATGAGCTGAGTCATGTCTGTTTCCTGCACAAAATCTCACAGGTTTGTGTCTCCACCTCTCACACATTTTTCTTCCATTTATGTCCGCAGACCTGAGCCGACTTTTCCTGGCTGGAAAGTGTAGGTGAAAACTGCCAATGAAAACACTTGTAGAGTCATTTAAATGTAGTAGTTGGAATAACATGGACTGCAGAAATGAAGCCGAGATTGACGGACTGTGTGTGATGAAGGCTCAAAAATCTAAGACCAGATCCCCACCCCCCGTGTGCGCACACACCTCGGGCTCTCATAATTTAAATCAATTGTACGTGCACATCAAATGGAATTCGCATCAATTTCATGTAATTCCTCTTTGTAATGACAAGCGCTAAAGTAGCTGCTTCAGGGTTATCTTTAAGTCTGTTCACCTGAAGCTCCAGCTGTGTGTGGGAGGAGCTTCTGTCAAAACCTTTTTTCGACTTCATAGTGAAGGACGCAGATTGACAGATATCAGGTTTATTTAATTTTAAGAGCTGAATAAAAGCATTGGTACACATTTTCATTTCTGAATTCAAAGAATCTCCCGCTCCGTAACAGATTTGCCGGTGCCGTCAGGGGACCAAAGAGAGCCAAAGAGATCAAAAATCACCAGGAAAAACAGTTAGATTCAATAAAACAATTAATACCAAAAAATAATTTAAACTGTTTTATTTATGATTTAATTTGGGCATTTGGCAGGTGGAACAAGAACGTTTGTAATTTAAGGGGTACTCCAGACAGATTTTGTATTTTCAACATTAGTTTTAAGCATTCTTTTCTCTCAGTTTTTTTAGATTTGGTCCAAAAACATGTAAATATAATCAGAAACTGCACGTTTCAATATTTTGTTTGTGTTCTAAGTTGTTTCAATAAATATGCCTCAATAAGCAAAAGTTTTGATGTTGCATATATAAATATGTGTGTGAAGTACTTTATATACTTATTGAATACATGATTTGAAGCACTTCAAAAAATTAAGTTAGCTTTTATATTGCTGTTTTTTTGTCTTTTTTACTGATCGCGTTCTCTACAAAGCGGCTTTGTGTCTGCGAGCAGATGAGGGTGTTTGTTACGGTGTGCACTCCAGAGGAGTCTTAGGAGCGCAGCCCGGCTCGCTGCCCTGTGCCAGCAAGCTGCCAAACTCCTGAGAACCGTGTCTCCAAACAAAGGAGCGGCTCCGGAGGCAGCTTTTGAACGGGGAAATGCTGCTCTGTGCTTCGAAAAGCTCTGTGAAATTGTGCAAACCATCATGTTAATTCATATTACCAAGGGTGTCCAGAAAAAAATGCCTGTTTTATTGCATGTTTTTAAGGATGGCCGAGATGCACTTTACTACCGCGCATATTTTAAAAGCATCTAACCGTATGCCTTCTTTCGGGACATGCGGCCAAGAACAGAGTTCAGTGTATATTTAGAAAATTTTGTGCGAATAGTCATTTAAAAAAAGAAAAAATAAATAATAATAGATAAAAAGCATTACCTGCGATAGTGCTAATGTGAATGCTGAAAGCTGAATGCGGCTGCTCAAGATGCTAGTGCTGATTCCTGAAAATGCTGAAGCAGAAAACTTTCTAAAATGTTAGCAAACTGCCAAATTAGCCCCCCCCCCCAAAAAAAAAAATCAAAACAGCTAGCATAATGCTAAAATATTAACTAAACTCCAAATTAACCTAAAACACTAGTAAAATTTCTAAATTAGTCAAAACAGCTAGCATACTGCTAAAATATTTGCTAAACTCCAAATATCCTAAAAAAAATTAGAAAATGTCTAATTTTGCCAAAGCACCTAGCATAATGCTAAAGTATTAGCTAAACTCAAAATTATCCTAAAAAATTGAAAACATTTCTAAATTTGCCAAAAACAGCTAGCATGTTGCTAAGAATAAAAGCTACTCTCCAAATACTCTAAAAACCTAGTAGTTGCTGAACTATTTAAAGTACACAGAATTCACAAGTTTCAAAACGCATAAAGATTTTAAAGAATTTGAGCAATTTCTCATTCATTTCCTATTGTGCATATATTGCTCAATATTTAAAAAAACTATAGATTTTGAATACCAAAAGTACATGCAGTATTGTCCTGAATGAGCTGAATGTTTTTTAAAACCAAGATTACTGAAATTGTTGAAAGTGTGATTGAGTTTTTACATGCCACAAAACGTATGGAAAGGGGCTGGAGAATCACTGCAGTGTGAGTGTTGTAAAAAGCATTCAAGCATGCTTAGAAGATAATCTCACTACATACTAACAGCAGCCATATTTGCTTACAACAGAAGTTCACTTCTTCTTTTTCTATGGTCAACAGCAGTAGTTTAGATAGTTCTGCGCATGTCCAAAGGATTTATTCTGATTGAACGTGTCGCATGTAAACATTTGTTATAATTGGATAAAGTTTTTGGGGCCCATGTGCACAGTTCAACCCTAATCCGATTTTGATCAGATTAAAAACGTTTTGCACATGTACACACAGCTGTTTTCACACCTTTCTCTCTGGTTTACACTCTTAAAGTTCAAACCTTCATTTAATAATCAGCCCACGAATAAAAACAAAATCTGCACACTGAGCTCATTCTGTAAAGGAGATGCAACACGGATGTGATTGTTTGACTGTACTCTACAGCCAAACAGAATGCAGAACACACCCTGCTAAAAAAAAAAAAAAAAAGCATGAAAAATTGCACTGCAAAACTGCAGAATGTGAACCGCTATATGGCAAGAAGTATACATCCGTTTACCAAAGATGTACCATTTTTACTCAAATGCTTTGAAAAGAAAAAGTATTAAAGGATTCTTTTCAAAGCTTTTCTTTTTTTCTCCCCCAGAAAAGTGGTTGAAATGCCAGAGGTGGTGGCCATATTTGTTGCTTTCAACTGGATTAAATTCCAGGATTAAATGTTTTGAGCTGATTTTCTGCCCAGAAGAGAACACACACACACACACAGTCCATTTTTTTTTTATTACTAGGTCACTTTGAGCCCTCTCAGCTGGTAGGGACTTTAGAAGAAGAAGGTCAGTGGGATTTGTCTGAAGTGGTAAATCGCACCAGAATCAGTTAGAATGTCCAGACTTGGGGCATTAACCAGGTTTTTAAAAATGGACAGAAACCATTGTGTCTCTTTATGGATTTACGAGGACGTTCGTCTCTAGCAACACTAAAGTTTACTTTGTCTCGTGGCCATCCCCCTCTCCTATCTGATTCTCCTGTGCTCTTCTTCTACGTGTCAACTAGTTTTCCTGTTCTAACACACCTGACTCAAGTCCCGATCAGGATCCCGGTGGTCAAATCTAATAACGACAATGATTTCAGTCAGGTGTGCTGGAGCAGAGAGTCATGCAAGTCATGCAGGGAAGCGTTGGAGGATGTTGCACAGTTAAATAAATGTAGACAAAAAGCAAACACTGATGAAGATATGATTTTTATACTTGAGACTAATATGTTCTTATTTTATTCTTTTTATTGCAGGCTGAAGCCAATGGCCATTATATCTGATGACTGAGGAAACATTCTTTGGAAATGTTGCAAGGAAAAGGTAAAAAATATTAAATCCACAATAATTCTGACTGCCAAGCATCCATGAAGCTCAGATTCTGGAAAAGCTGTTTCATTGAAGGGTGTTAATTGTTTGTATGTGAGATCATTCACTACAACCAGACACATGACTCCAGATGTAGTTTGGAAGCATTTAACACTAAAAGAGCCATTAGGTCTAGTTTCTTGCAGACCAGAACCCAACAAGAGCCTCAAAGTCTCACTTTATTGTTAAAAAAAATACAATTTTTATTTATTTTTTTGGTCAATTTAACATTGATCTATAAATGTAGTTTAAATATTACAACTTTTTTTTTTAAATACTTTTGACAGCAGCACATTCTAGATCATTTCAAAATAAAACCCACTCTGTGTCAAAAAAGGTTCTCCTGCTGCAGCAATTTGACTTAAATTAAAAATGCAAGGCAGTCAAACATGAGGTTTTTATTTATGAGGATTTGGGTATTCCACTATCATTTGCCCCTTTTACTCTCTTAAAAAAAATACCCTCATAACTTTTAGAATAAACTGTATTTTTGGTACAGATGTGATGCACAAAACACACAACCATTTTCAATCATCTTAAGCTGCATTTACTTAAAGCTTTAACCACTTTAGTGTAATTTGCTAAATAAATTTAAAAAAAAAAAAACTTTTGGAGACTTTTTCTTTTTTTTTGACTAACTATAAATTAAAACACTACTTTTTGACTGTGCTTTTTTTGTTTTGATTACTTGCTTGACATGTTAAAAATGTAAGCAAAAAAGAGAAGACCTAAATAACTCATCCAAATATTAATTGAATTGTGAGCATTTTTAATTAAAGCTAAAAAGCCACAATAAGATATAAAAGAGCCACATGTGACCCACAAATTTTAAAATAGGTCTAGGATAAAAATTCAGGCAACAGAGTTACAGTTAAAGGTTTATTTTATCATAAATTTTCCTTATTTACTGGTACGTTTCTTTTTCATTTGTAAGTTTACAAACTAAAATGGCTGGTTAAAATGTATTTTTTTTTATTTTTTTTTATATATAAATAAATTCCAGACATGGATTGCTTGATCAAACTAGAAGCATGAAATGGAACTTTTGCTGTAATGATTACTGAGTGCTGGCTCTTCTGTTTGTTGATGAGGTTTTATGATGCTCCCTTCATGTTTTAGCTCCACTTCTCATCCCATGTTTAGTCATGACGCTTGCTTTTCACCTGCCATAAACTCTAACAGGTGTCTTAAAAAAATATTTGTCCATCTTAAATGTGTGCAGGTATCTATAATGACCTGAATGCATTGAAATGTATTTGAATGAAGCCAAAAATCTTTTTTTGTCTTTAAAGTCATGTGACACTACTCTAATGCCTAATGACAACAGAGGGCAAAATAACATAACTTAGATAATTCACTGACTTCCTTTGCCGTTTCCTTTAACGAAAGTTAAGTTTCATATCCTGTTGGGCGTGAGAGTGCGCCAGCCTTAAGAGGCCTGATGCAGAATGTTTGGTTTTTTTCTCTCACATTTTGATTTCTCACCTATATTTCTTATCATGTTGCATGTGCAATTGGGTTTTGTTTAAGGAAATTGTGGGTAAAGTGTAAAGATGGTTTGAAATAAAATATTAAAAATGGTTGCAAGTTCTAATTGTTTTTATTTTGTCCCAGGTGGTTGGTTGGGATGAAAGATCTAATATTAAAATAGCTTTCACATGATTTGACATAGTTGCATTCTTTATGTACACATCAAGGTACACACAGCTTTGCAGTGCGGTTTATATTTGTGGCATATCTCTTCTTGGAATGTGCAGCCAGTGTATTAAATGTAGCACTGTTCAAAAGAAGAAAAAAAAACTTTGATTACATTACAACAGAAGCTTTGCAGTATTTGCATGTTTAGGCTGATCTTGGCCAAAATTGATCTTTTTTAAGTCGGAGGTCAAACAAGTTGGTGGGCCGAGTCCGGAGTCCAGTTACTTGCTGTCATGAAACCTGATGAGCAACTGTAGCAACCCCCCCCACCCCACCCCTGCACAATCTCTTAAGCTTGACAACTGTTTGGGCGGAAGTTTTTTTTTTTTTTTTTTCGTCTTCAGCTTCTGTGGTTGTGACGTCTTGATTCAGCTTGAAGATAGATTTTATTATGCTTTAGTTCCTCATTCAGTGATGCAGGATCACACAGAGTTCATTCTTCACCTGAAAGTAAGGGCCGCTTTGTTGTTGGTGCCTCCTTGGATTTAGATTTGAAGAATTAAGGAGACTGGGAGGATGTTAAGAAAATCCAGATGTAAGGTTTCATTTATTTATTTTTGAATTCATTCATCGAGTTTTGGGTTTTATGTTTCCCCTTTTTTTTTTTTTTTTTATTTTGGTCTGATCATCTACTTGATACCCAGTTTTTAGTGTGAATGTTGCTTATCTTTAGTTCTTTAGTTTAGATCCCATTTGAATTGTCAATTCCAAACCAAATAATTTGTAATTGTATTTGATTATGTCAATTAAATTGAGAACTGCAATCTGATTGTCTTTTAAATTCAATTGACAATTAAATTGTCAATTGAATATAACTTTGGATCATGGTTAAAAATAACGTTCATGTTTTAGTTTTTTTTTTTTTTAAATTGCAATTGGGTGTAACGCTTTACCTTTTCCATTAAAATTAAATAAAACTTTTTTTTTAACTTAGAATTTTTACAGAATGAGGCAAGAAAAGAGATCAAAATAAATATATTGTCTTTCTGCTACATGATGTAAAAGTATTAAATTGCGTTGTGCTGAAAACGTGTATATATTCTGAATACTGCATACTGTCCTGTTTCAAAAACAAGTGGTAGATAACAAATGGAGAAAATGATGCATTCTACTAAATTTAGATAACTTTATTAATCCCTTCCAGGGCCATTTGGTTAAAACGGCTCTCCAGCAAGAGCAGATTAAAAATGGTAAAGAAAAAAAACTGAAACGGTATGTAAAATAATAGAATAATAAATTAAAACTTGATTATGGTTAAGTGTAGCCACTCTGATTTAAAAGCTTTACAGCATTAGGGTTAAAGAAGTTTGTTTCTGGACTATTCTCCTGAGCCCTTTTCACCTCATGTCTCTGGCAGCCTGAAAACACAAGCTTAGGCCATTTGAAGCGTGTTTGCTTCTCCTCGTGTGTCGTACAGAGCTCTGGTAAGAGCAGCTCACATGACGGGGATATAAACCTAAGCTGCAATTTAACCTTTCTTTTTCCCCCCACCTCTTTACTTAACCCTCTCTTTGCATTTTAACAGCCGTGCAAGTAGTAAACTCAAATGAGAGCCATATGCCAGGTACAGGGCGCTTTCCTGTGAGCCTGGTAGTTTAAGACGGAGTAATACTGCTCCCAATGAGGAATTCCAGAATTGTTTGCTTTTGTGGACAGAAAATACAAAATGCATGGTGTGTATGGGTTTAGAAAAAAACCATGTGAATAAATATTTAATTTTGTGTTTTCCAGTATGGTGCCTTAGGCTTCTGCCAATTCCTTTACTGATCATCATCCTTGCCGCATACAACTGCTCTTATGGCGTGCTCGACCGGTAACTGGCTCACACACATTTATAGAAATTCTGAATTAAATTATTTTCTACAATAATGTAGTATTTTGGCTGCATTTTTGACAATTGTCTTTCAGCTACCGCATCCTTAATCTGTCTTGGAAACCTACTAAAGTGGTATGCAATGACTGGATTACACAGCAAAAGTGGGAAAGCCTCAATTTCAAGTAAGTAATGAGTTTGTTTTTATAATTCTGATATTGATTGGGTTGGGATTGCAGGGGTGCAGCAACCCCTCTTTCCCATCACCCAAAACTGAGAGCTCTCTGTTTATATGCCCTCTTGCTAGCTTAAAAGCCTCTCACAACCCGAGCCAAACATTAAAAGTGCAAGGAAAAAAAAACAAAAGAAATGCATTTTTAAGCTTAATGTTCTTTGTATTTGTCCTCTATTAGAAAAAGCCACAAGAACATGTAGAAAAAAAAAAAAGCCTAATTTTACTCTGAATGGGTCTTGAACACTTTGGTGTTCACTGGAATTTAAAGGGCCTATATCATGTTATTCTTAAACCTTTCAAAGTAAGCTATATCAATATATATGATGATATATTGTTGGCACACTAAAAGAACACGTTTAATTTCTTGAGTCCTTTTTGTGAGCTCTTTCCTACCTGAAAGCTCCACCTTTTACTCTTAATGGCCCATTTCATGAAATCATCCTAGAGCTGGCCTCTGCAGCGTTTCTGGACATCTTCTTAGGACCCCTCTGTGCCACTTTTTGATGTTTTGGGTGTCCCCAACTTGTCGTCTTCTGAGGTGCTGGCTCTCCGTAAAATCAAGGGTCTGCAACCCTCAGGGCATAGCACTGGATGCGGTACCGGCTGTGCACTGGTCTTCGAGATGCGTCCGGTACCAGTACCCTAACCTTAACAGAGTTGTAGTTCGTGTACCGTGTCTGTATCGGTTTGAGTCCGGTACTGTATTTGGTCTGGTGTCGGGTTTGGGTGCCAGTACTGGACCGGTTATGGTCCGTGGCCTGGAGGTTGGGGACCCGTCATTCAATAGCCAGCACGTCCAAAAAAACGACAACTTGGGGACACCCAAAACGTCAAAGTGACGCAGAGGATTCCTTAACCAAACGAATATGTATTGTCCTGGATGTAGCTGTCCCCACTTTGTGGCGTCACATTGTGAGGACCCAATCATTTTTGTGGATTTGGATGGGGCTGGTTCTCAGTCAGGAAGGTTTTTAGAGGATTACTCAAATGCATGAATGGATCAAAATACCACTTTGGGGAGGGTTTTATACTGAGGAATCAACAGTGTAATACACTTAAAAGCTCAAAAATAGTTTTCTTTTTTTTTTAAACGTGATTATAGGCCCTTTAAATACACTAATGATAAAAATCTGAACTCTTGGGCCCAATCTGACGGAGGGTAAACGAGTCCTCCGTCGCCAGAGTAAACCGCGTCGCGCGGAGAAGTGCTTTTCTTCACACGGGTGCGCTCTGAACCACAGATGTTTACAGTTAAATGTAAGTAATGACTTTTTGTTGTAGCATGACCTTTTTAAAGTTATAAAACTGCAGTTATGTATATTCAAGCGCTGGAAGCCCTGCAATAATGCTAGTGAACCGGCTATTAATGGCAACGTCATCGGACGAGAGTGACGTCTGGAATATGAGACACTATTTTTTCATAACTCTCTGTGTGGAGGGCTAAATGAAGAGAAGGGAAGATTTTGGATTGGGCCTTGCTCTATGTATTTTAAGAAAAAAAATGATGTAGTTTACCTTTTGGGCTCAAACATTTAGTCTAATCTCGTTTGGACTCTGTTCTCCATAAAAGGCATATAAATCCTGACCAAGACTGGATCCAATTCTATTCAAGCACTCCTTTCTTTTTAGTTGTGTACCTTGTGCTCCTCGTAAAAATCATGGGGTTTTATAGACCCACTTACCAAAATGGCTTCTCTTTCCAATTTTTGTACATTTCTTTTTTTTTTTTATTAATCTCTTGCAAGCCTGGTTCACAGGGTAACACTTGACGGACTTAATGTGGCGGGGGCTGGGGCTTTGAGCACGAGAAAATATTGCACTTATTTGTAAACTTTTGGACTCCAAAAATGTGTTTTTTCCAGAGCAGGACTTTTCCTGATTCATGTAAAGACTTCTTTAAACTTTGTTTGGATCGGGGTCTCCATGTATTTATTGTGATCAGATGCAGCACTGCTCTTATGTTTGCTTGTATACACGCATATTTCTACTTTTAGAAGTTTTAAGAATCTTTACACCGTGATGTGCTGATCTAACAGGATGTGCACTCAGATGTGTTTCTGTTTCATTGTCTGCTATTCAGCTGCCTGTTGATTTAGTGCAATGGTGGTGTGGAAGAATTGTTGCTGCTACATTAGTCTGGAAAGTAATCATGAAGCAACAAAGTTTACTCTTCTGGTTGGCAGTCTGCAAACAAGTGACTGAAAAATGAAAAGGATTGAGAGCAATATTCCCAAAAATCACAATTGTGTTAAATACAACAATTTAAAGGATGTAATATTTGTCTACAACTGTTGTAGGCACATAATATAGCTCCTCTTAAAGTAGTCTTACTTGTGCCAACTTCATTTAAACTGAGGAAATGAGAGCGCAAAAACGTTGCACTTTGATGTGATCTTAATCTTTTCTCATCCAGAATCAACAAAACGACAAAACTGTTTTTGAAACTGGAGGATTTTTTCTGGAAGGAGTATGTGTCCCAGCTGCCTTTACCATATGGCATTAAAGGAAGTGGTATGTTATCTTGAATCTTGTTTTTAGAATAACATATTCAGATCAAGTTGGGTTTAATATTTTCAGTGAGACTTGAACATTGGATTTAAATGTCTAAACGGTGTGCAGCTTCCTGTGTGGAACAAGAATATAAATAAACTTGGACCCGTTTCATCTCCTACAATTTCAGAGCAGATGCTACTCAAAATTCTTGCTGCAACTGAAAGTTCTGACATGCCAGCCCACATAGAAAAGTAAGTTCATCATTTTAGCCTAATAGAAAATCTATTTTGATGTACTAACAATGACTTTTCTGGAAAGACTATTATTTAAATATGTCTAGTTTATATAAAGCAATCAAATATTGTGAATTAATAATATGAAAGATTTGCCATCTAGAAATGTAAAAATGCCAGCAACTGTTTTGTCCTAACAGCCTGGAGTGCAGAACGTGTGTTGTGGTGGGAAATGGCTTTGCCATCAAAAACACCTCCTTGGGAAGCATCATTGACAAATATGATGTAGTTATTAGGTAAGTATGCCTGAAAAGATCAAATTATTATTATTTTTTCTAAATCTTCAAACTTGATATGGTAATTCCATCTTGACCTGAGTGAGAACTTAAGCTGATTGTCTTGAAACACATGGCCTCACCTCTTGTAATATTTTTCATCTCAGTCTTTGTAACTATCACTGTTTTTCTTTTTTATATTTGCTAATCTATATAAAATAATCCTGTGAATGTGTAGTACGTTGCTCATTAAATACACCAATAAAACTGAAAAATGAACTTTTATCACAAAATTTAGCTTGCAATGCTCCGTTTCATCATAAAGTCCCACTCTGATCATCTTTTGATTTATTTCATGTTTCCAGTGGTCTTTCAATGAAGTTTACTGTAGGCCGTGTTGTTTTCTATGACTTAGTTTTTGCAGAGCCGCATTAGTTCATTCAAAAATTTCCCTGAGTTTTGGCTGGGACTGGAGTAAGCCTGCGCTCATTTCCCATCAACCCTTTGTTTGCACACTCTCCTGCTAGCTTAAAAATCCAAACCTAACATTAGCGGTGCAGCAGAAATGGCGAGCAGTATCAAACCGTGTGAGGGAAAACAGACGTTCATGGATTCTGCATCAGAATGGAGTGGAGCAGAGAGCTTGTGGCCTGCCGATGGTCATTATTTTAAAATGCATTTGTAGCTCACTCTCAGTGAAAATACATAAAGAATGCAATACTTGCCATCACATTTGAACGTTTATCTGAAGAGCTATTAAGCCTGGGAGTCCGAATCTTTCTAACTTCACCGAACTGGGAGCTTATTGGTTTCTGAACACAACACGTTTTACGTTCTTGCAATAAACTATATTGTTTGAATATAGTTTTCATTTTTGTACAATAAACTTTATTGCTCGAACAATATAATATTTTTATTGTTGGAACATAAACGTGTATATTATTTAACCGTGAAAGTTTTATTGTAAGAACTTTATTATATTATACAATCAAGAAAATGTTATCGTTGGAACAATAAACTTTCATGTTATGGGATATTTAGTTTTGTTTCCTCTAGCTGGGAGATCTGTGCTTCCGTAGACATACTTTATGGACATGCATCTTTAAAGTGTAGTTAAGTTATTTGCGCACACGTTGAGCTTTCATCTCCCTCTACCACAGGTCCCTTTATAGAAGCTTGTGGTTTACCGGCTAAGAAGATTCAACATATTGACATTCAGGGTTCATTGCGTCCAATCCAGGCTAATGTTTCCAGCAATGTTTGACCAAACGTCTCAATCTGCTGCTCCGCTTCTTATTTGAAGAGGGCTGGAGCTATGCTGACATTTGTGCACTTCTTGTGTCAATAATTGCAATCAAAGAAAAAACTAGGACCTTTCGTAAACATTGCGGGTGTTGATGGAAACGCCAAAAACTCTTTTAAAGACCCACTCCAAGGAAATTTTTTTTTTTTTTTTTTTTTTTTTTTTTTTTTTGGTGTTTCAAACATGTTTTTGTTTTTTTTTTTTTTTTTTATAAAGTTAAGTGAGCTTAAACATAATTTCTGAGCATTTTCTTATTCAAATCATTGTAAATCAGGAGCAGGCACTAACGGGCCATTTGAAAAAAGAGCTTATTTGTGGCGTAGAACATGTTTTGGGCAGCCAAAAAGCTTCCTGCCCTCAGCTTTCAGCAAAAGCCAGGAACAGGGGGGTGGGGTTGCTCAGGTAGGGTTGGGCACCTAAATTCGGTTCCAAGTAGGAACAATTAGGTTTTACGTGGTTCTACCGAAACCATAAGTTGCTGCAATCGGTTCTAGATTTTGGTGCTTAGTTTTATTGGTAGTCTTTTTCTCTTAGGACATGTCAATTGCTTCTACTCTAGTACTTTGAAGCTCTAGTTAATCCATCTGCCTATCCTGCGATAGTGGGCGGGCCGCTGACAGGGTGAGCAGAGCTCGAACGTCTGGCTGCATTTCGCGGCAGATCACAGAAGTTTGACCAGTCACTGCGTCGCATCAGCCAATCAGAAACTCTGCTTTGGGCACGTGACGTTTTCATTGACCCAATCAGCGGGTAAAATACGAATCTAACATGAATGTTTTTTCCTCTGTCTGCGTGGTGGTTCTCCTGAACTCTAGTGGAGCTCGCTCGTGCAATACACCAGCAGACAGACAGCCACTGCGGGGAGCGGGGGCAGCCTGTTCGGGTCTCCCGAACTGTGATATTTACTTATTTTTGTCAAGACGATAATAAAAAGGTCCCCTATTTTCCTTCTTCAATAGTTTGATGCGAGACAGCCTTCAAACGGAGACACAGAAACAAAAGCTGCTGTCATCTGTGAGATAAAAGCCCAGATAGCGAGAGTCTTTAAAGGATTTTTTTTTTTTTGTAGAAATTGCAATAAAATAACTTGATCAACAATATCTGTCTTCCATTCATTGGAAGTGTGCCATACACAGACACCCACATGCAACCGTGCTGTCAAGCTCAGGATCACGTTGGACAGGCGCCGAGCAGCGGAAAGCGAGTGCCGTGAAAGAGGGGCGGGCCACCGGTTTGGAGGTTGGGGAGCTCTGATTTAATGGGAACAGCCAGCACCTCAAAAAATGACTATCAAAATGTCAATTTTTGCTGCGAAGGTCCTAACCAAGCGTCAATATGTGAAGATTTGGAAAGCTGTTGGCATTTTTTTTATTAAGTACTGAAATTGGCACCAGAACCATAAAAAAAAAACCCAATTGATGCCTAAATCTAATCTCAGCCTCAATCCTTTTTTTTTGTGATCAAATTCTTATTGTTTTTCAGAAAAGCAAGTGTACAGAATTGGTACAAACAATTGAAGAGTAATCAGGTTTTGCTTACATTGTATACTTTTTACAATCAGAACAAACATACAGAACAAGGTCCAGAGAAATGAAAATAAATAAATAAAAAGGAGAGATACTGGAATAAATACGTAAACAAAACTGGCAAGTCACAAAGATGCCTCCAGAAATGTTTTAAGTGTCGACATCGTATTGGTCCACATGTTGATTGTTTCCTCGTGAGCGCCATGAATACGTGCGGTGGACAGCTCAGATACCCAATATCAATAAATGAGAGCACCCATTGTCTTCGAGTGAGAAGGGACCCCTGCTTCCACCTGGTTGCAATCATCTTTTTTGCAGCTGTTAAACCAGCGAGAAAGATATGCTTCTTCAGCTTATTCATTTTTAACTGTTTTAAGTTATTCAGAAGTAACAAGGAAGGGGAACATAAATTTGCAATAAAATAGATTATTTGTCACCATCCTCCAAAACTGTGCCACTCCTGCGCATTCCCAGGTCATGTGGTAAAAAGTTCCAATTGCCCCCGAGGGGCAAAGTGTACACTTGGGGTCGGTCCTAATTTTCATATTATATAGTCTGCGTGGTGTTTCATATGTTCTGTGAATGAAGTTAAAGTGAATTTGTTGGTGATCTGGGTTTCTAGATGACTGCTTAACTGTATCCCAAATGTTATCCCAGTCCAAATTGGAGTCAAGGTTTTTAATATCCCGACGCCACAGCAGATCTAGCTTCAGTGGGAGGGAAGAGATTCTCAATAAGTGATTGTATAGTTTTGAAGCAATTCCTCTGCCTCCATGATTGTCACTCAAAAGCTTTAAAAATGGATGTTCTACAAGGGGTAGTTGCCATGGTACACCATATGTTTTCATTGCAGTTCGCAGCTGTAAATAGAGGAAGAAAGTTGAGCGTTGTAAATTAAACTGCACAGAGTTCTTCAAATGTACAGAGTCCTTTGTTTCCAAACACCTTTCCCAAAGATCAAACTCCTTTGTCAAACCACTCTTTGCAATTGGAAGCTTTGATAGGGACTTGATTGATTAATAAATTATGATTATTAAATATGGGCGAAAGTGAGTTCCATCGGTTTAATCTCAGCCTCAATCCTTGACTTCTGAAATGTTGGAGTAAAGCTATATAAGGAATTTTTTGTGGCGTACTCCTGTTTAAACTGTGACTTTGGTGTTCTCTTGCTTCCAGGTTAAATGATGCTCCAGTAAGGGGCTTTGAGGAGGACGTGGGAAAAAAGACCACCATGAGGTTTTTCTACCCTGAGTCGGCCTCCTCCAACCCCGGGTTGCACAACGATGAAGACACATTGATGGTCTTAGTGCCTTTTAAACCACAGGATCTGCGCTGGCTTAAAGAGATCCTCTATGATGAGAAGAGGGTACAGGATATGTATAAGAACGAATTCATTTACACATCTGTCAGTCTTCATCTCCCTTTAACCTCACACAGTTTAGCTTTTCCAGACCTCACGAGTTATCCGAAAGAACAAACACCTGAGGTATTGTCGGTGACGATAAAACATAAAATCTTCAACATACTGTAACTTTTCGACCATTAACACAATCAAAGTAATTCCAGCAGATTCTGAAGTAGAAAATCTACTGAATCTACTTTGTGCTTTGATTGCGTTAAATGTTTAAAGTTACAGTAAATCAAATAACAAACACTAGAGATCCGGTGCTAAAGGGTTAATCTGGTTAATGGTTGATGGTTTATTTCCTTCTAATTTGCACATTTAGTGTTCAGGGTGGGGTGGGGGGGTTAAAATCTTGGCAAATCTTTCAGTTTGTGGGAAAGGGAAACAATTTGTGTGCATTCACTCACAAACATATATTTGTTCTTGGGGAAAAAGATTCAGTCTTGTATCTCTCTGCTGTCCTTCAAGGTCAGGAAAGGCTTTTGGAAGCCCCCTCCTCTGATCTGGCTGGGTCACAGCAGTAAAGTGAGAGTACTGGACCCGCACTTTATGCATTGGACTGCAAAAAAACTGCTCCAGATCCCGGAACAGGTAAAAGATTGTTTCAAGCCGTCTTTGGTCACAAGACTGTAGCTTTGAAAATGAGATTAAAGAACCTTATGTGTCAATTAAAACTCTACCCCTTCAAGATCTTTTTTCCTTTAGCAGTACATTTAGCAGTACATTTTGCAGTACATTTTTGCCTTTTGCTGTTCTTTCCATTCCTCAATGCTAAAGATCGTAGTGACTTTCAGATTACTTGTGTTTCTGTATAGTGTGTTGAAATACCAGAGGATATTATTAAAGTTGGAGGCAGTCAGTTTAGAGAATTTAGGAAACTAAAGAACGGGATGCAGATTAGACAGTGTTTTTAGTGTTGTGGAATTTTGGCTCAGGCTCAGGACCTTGTCCCGGCAAGGCCAGGAAGCAAATGCATTGGCTCTCCTTCAAAAACTAATTATTTCCAAAGTGTTGTGTACGCACTTCAAATGGCAGCTCCCACTGTTCCATATTAACAACTTGATTACTTTTGTTTTTGTTTCCTTTTGTGGTCTTAAAGTTTTGGTGAATGACGTTTAGACAGAAATAGTCAATCTTGATTTGCAGAAAATCTGTCCATACTTGCTGCTTTAAGTTCCCCCAAGACAATTTTTTTATTAAAAAAAAACACTCTGCACTGTTTCCTCTAAGCTGGTTGCGTGCGCAATTGCGCACTGCTCCAACGCCAATTGCGCACAGCAAATCTGTTCTTTTCAACATAAATAAATAAAACAAGACTTCTCATTCACATTCCTCTTTTAGCTCAAATCCAATACAAACGCACAACAATTAGTTTCTCCTCCATGTCATTTTGCGTCTTGAACGTTCGCGCGGGAGTGGGACTGTGCGCAAAGTACAACGTGCTGGGTAAGTGAGGAGGGCAGGTGACCAAAAAACTTCAAGCCCAATCCGAATTCTTCCCCTCGCACTTATTTATCCCTCCAAACGAAGGGTGATGAAAAAGTAGCATTTACTATTTCGCATATGACTTTGGTTCTACGACGTCATCAATAATCGCCGGTCCGCTAACGTTAGCGTGGAGCTTCCAGTGCTTGAATATACATAACGATTTTATAACTTTTAAAAAGTAAAAAATGGTAATTATTTGCATTTAAATGTAAACTTCTATAGTTCAGTGCAGGTCTGCTGGTGGTCTCAGAAGTCAGAACTAAAACTCAACCATGAGGCCACATTTCAGCACTGTGAATCTCGCCTTTGGCTTTAAACACTGTGGAGATTAAGAAAAAAACAAAAGGAATATTAGTGCAGCTTTTGCACAGCTTTTTAAATGTCCACTTGTTTTAATTTGATGTGATAAATTGTATTAACTGATTCAATTTGTGATTGTATGTGTGGGATGGATGTGTGTTAAGTTTGTTTCTATTTATTTTGTATGTTTGTTATCTAACAGCTATTTTTATCTTTCGATTATTATTTTATGGAAAGCACTTAAAGTTGCCTAGTAGCAAGAAAAGTGTTATACAAATAAAGTTGAATTTGAATTTAATCCAGACAGCAGGAGCAGGACCCACTTCCTGACTTTTTTTTTCTTACTATTCATTGTTATTGTTGCAAATCACTTATATTGAACACAATTTGATTAAAATTAGTGTCATCCTTTTAATATGCTACTTGACTTAAGATGTGAGATTTCAGACAGTTGAAATACAGACGTTGCCATAGTGAAGCCCCAGTTTTGCTCGCCGTGGTTATAGGATCGCTCCATGAGTTTGTTTGCTCAGACGCACAAAAAATTAGAGGGTTCCCATAAGTGTTTTAATTATGATTATGAAGTTTTTGACCAATATCCCACAACCTAAATGTTTTTAAAAGACGTTTTTCATGTGATCTGAAGCCTCAGTTTTCAAAATTAATAATATTAGTTGCATTTATAGTTTTAACCCTTTATAAAATAAAAAATGTCAGACAATAAAAATGAAGGAAACATTTCTATCTTGTTCAAAAGCTGCATATTGTCATAAAATGTACCTAGTAAAACATAACTAATTAATTTGATTAATCAAACAAAAGTGTGATTAATCTGATTAATTTATTTATATATTTTTTTATCAACTGACAGCCTTAATTAAAAAAAAAGTTGTTCTAAATATACAGCTTTGTGTATGATTTCATTTTGTGATTATTCACAGATAAGTGGTTGGCAAACACTTTTACTAAAAAAAGTTAATTATAATTGCGATTAATTAATTTTTTCAATCAATTCCCGGCCCTAATATGTATAAAATTTTAAATAATCCAGGTTTTTATTATCAAAACAGAGGATTCCTAAATGATCTTTGTAAAATGTTCATATGAAGTTTTTACTTTGGAAAATTCTGTATTTTGTTTTTAGAAAACAAAGTGAACATTTGGTTCGAATTGCTTTTAAAATCCAGAGGAACAAGATAGTCCCACACTATAGTTTTTTAGAAGTTGGGGAGGACTGAGGGAATTCAGACATGCCAAAGTCTGCTCAAGTCCTGACGACCAGAAGCAGTTGGAGGATTCGGTCAGCTGGAATTACACAGACGATTATCAAGTCTGTCCCCAGAGTTTCTGTCAGTCTGTAAATTAATATTTGACAGCATGTCAGTTTAATGCATTTAAAATAGACTTCATGCTAATGAATGTCAAACATGCATCTTTCTGGTCCTTCACTTGGTCAGGACACCAATGCTTTCCACTCTTTTGGTAGCTGCTAAGCTAATATGTATTAACTAATCAGTTGTCTTCTTGTCAAAGGCAATCTGATTTGAAATCTTTGCAGAGAACTGTGTGGTAATTTTGGATCATGCTATCAGAGGTTACATGCTGTCGGGTTTGTCTTTGTAGTTCGTTTTTATTTTTTTTCAAAGACATCTCCCCTCTCACATCTCTTTTTATGTGCTCTAAGATTTGAATGAATAAATATATAAAATGAGAGTGATGTTGATGGGAAATGTATTGTCCTTTGGGTGAAATTTAATCCATATTTTTATTTTAAAATTTAATTCACTTAAAGACGCTAATAAAAATTGTGTTTTTAACATTGCAATTTTTCTCATGGTGGAGTAAATGGATCAAGACAAACTGTATTACTATGTATTTCTTTACTCAAATCATTGTGACTAAGGAGCAAATGAAAAAGCATTGGGGGAAAAACCCTGTGGCAGAGATAGAGATGTAGGTGCTACAGTCGATGGGCCACTTGCAAAACAACTTCCACTTGCAAACAGATCCTAGAAAATATCACGGGATTTTGACTAAAACATAAATAAGACCTCTGGGAACGCTTTTACAATGGATCAAAACGTGAGGGAAGTGGGACTTTGAACAGAGGAAAATTACTTTTTTGATTCCTCTGCCATCTAGAGGACATTTGGATTCTGGAATACTGTAAAAAGTTTGATTGTTGGACCCTTTTTTTTTTTCAAATAAATGTTTTTCTTCCCAACAAAACTAGCTGAATATTAAACAGCTTGGTTAAATGTTTTGCACTGATATAAACACTTGGATATATTAAAATACAGTCATTGCATCAAATACTTAAACACTGACTGCTGTGTCTTGCAGAACGGTTTTCATCCCACTACAGGGATCCTTGCTGTGTTTGTGGCTCTCAATTACTGTGATGTGGTCCATATAGCTGGATTCGGTTACCCCCCGAAGAGGAACCAGCTACAACCTATACATTACTACGGATCCCATACAATGAACTCTATGAAGGTGTGTGTAGGAGTCGACTTGAACAGTTAAAAATGTCACCCCTGGTTTAAATAACACTTTTTTCCCCATCCTTGCAGAACTCTCCACATGATGTCAGCCGTGAAGGCCGAGCCTTGAAAAGGTTGGAGAATTCAGGAGCCCTCGCTTACCTGCACCCGCACCTGTGACACACTCGCTGCTCCAGATCAGCGCCCCCTACTTTATAACAGCTGCACAATCAAGATATTTTGTATTTGGTTTCTGACATGTTTTTTTTCTTTTTGTTGCCTTGGGACTTCAAGACTTTTTGCTTGTGAATTAAAATAATTTCAAACACATAAGGGGAAGCATAACTACTTTAATGTGAGATTTACTGTGATACTTTTGCTGAGCATTTTGACCTACATGACTCTTACTACAGTTCATCAAGGACAATTCTAGTCTTTGGTTTCAGATGTGAAAATCTTTTTGAAATATTGACCTTGTTACATTAAAAAAAAAACATGCAACTTCTAAGATGTTTGTTTCTTTCAAGATTTCATGTTTTCTGAGCAGTTACATTGAATATTTTAGCTCTGCTATCATGATTTGTCAAATTATTTTGATTCTAACTATCTAGAATCCCTTTTTTTTCCTCTGGATTTTAAATCAAATATTTTATAAATTACAGCTTCTTTTTACCTTGCAGCCTGGACTGATGGTATTGAGGTGTTCTAATTTGCATAAATCTGGCAACCTTGTCATCAAATGTATTTTTTTATGCAGATAAAAATGTATTTTTATAATGAAGTTTAAAAATTAAAGCCATTCAACAACACTGTATGCAGTCTTTAAGTATTCTGGACACATTTTTTTCACAAATTGCTCACAGCACAAGTCAACCCCATTTTAGCTGATGAATCGAGGCTGAAATGTATAGAATTCAGTATAAAGTCTGATAATTTAGTCTGGTTAACTCGCATTCACAAAAATATTTCATGAAAATGTGCTCTATGAAATTGACAGACCTGTCTTGCAAAGGTTCAACCACTAGGTGGCAGACTCTTTCAGGTACAGTTTAAGTGTCAGACTGAGGCCTCCACATACACAATTGAGTTTTGTTTTTTTTTTTTTAAACTGTTTCCGTTAAGAAAACCTCAAACTCTCACAATTGTAATATTGTTTATAGTAAAAAGTGAAGCTCTTTCTGCTTTCATAAATGGCCAAATAACTTCACTTATGTTTTAAATTATTTTTATTCATTTAAATTAGGACAGTGCATGTTTAAACAAAAAATGCCAGAATTAGCACAAAAGCTAAATTATATCTGTTGTCTCAAGGCAGGTAAAAGGGAAAACAAACGCTAAACATATTAAGATGTGGCAGTAACAGACAAAATTTAAAACATACAGCTTATACAATACCACAGAGTAAACATAAGCAAAGAGAGAAAGAAAAACCAAAATAAAAAGTCCACAGTTGAATGAACCTGAGGGATTGTTTTCAATGTGAGTACAGGTCTGGTTTGATTTTATTCACTGTTTCAAACCTGTTTTGAACATTACACAGTTTCTGATGTAAACTGGCAGTGTATTCCAATAGGTTGTGCCTCTGACGGACACCATCATAGTGAGAGTTGAAGTTCTCTTTCTTACACTTTCCCAGCTTTTGTATGTCCCAATAAGGTTGATTCAAAACTTATCCTCATTCATTTTTCAATTATTTAGCATCATTATGCTAAAAAATCCATGGAAGGAGGACATTTAATTTCACCTGCTTTTGGCTGTTCTAATATTTAAGAAATTAGTGTAATTGGGTAAATACTAGTCCCCCCTCCCCACTAATAAATGGTCTGGTGATGGTGTTCTTATCTGCACAAAGGTGAGATAAATGCTGAACTTGTTTAATCATCACAGGACGCAAGAGGCCAGTCAGAAGTGCTAATATAAAAAGGGATAAAATCTGGTTATCTTAAAACTAAAATGAAATTTAAAACAAATCTCATACATTGAACATTTTTAGACATGTGGACCTGCTATTTGTCCCATCTATCCACACATCCTCATGCAAATGATGCCTTTATAATGACTTCTAATCCTGAACAAATTTGCATATATACATAAAGTATAAACACATGACATGTTGTTTTCGTTAAAGATTGCCAAATAAAGTTAGATTCTTTTCTTAAAAGGTAATGCAGTAAATAACCTTTATTCGTATAGCAACTTTTCTCAGTCAGTGTCACAAAGTGTTTTCTAGAGTCAAACAAGAACTATACAATACAAATCAACAAATACATGAAACAGAGTGAAATGCAATTTAGTTAAAAGCTTTTTGTTTTTTAAAAAAAAGGAGCATCTTCAAGGGTGTGAAAATAAGCAGACCATTCATATATCATGCTACATGTTTGCAGAGTAGATCCCAGATTCACTTTATGGAAGTTATTAGACTTGAACTTAGGGGTGTAACGATGAATCGATTTCTATTCCTACAATCCAACCAGATAGATCTGTTGGAGGCAGAATCAAATTGACCTAAACTATTAAAAAATGTTTCAAAATTACATTGATAATCAATCCTGGAAAAAAAGCTCTGGATTTATTTTACTATAACATAAAAACAATCAAGTGACATCACAGCGGACATCACACGTGTGAAGCAGTTAAAATGATCAAGCATCATTACGTTCAAGTGTGGAAACACTTAATTTAGTAAGTGATCATAGTGTGGTAGAATGTTCTAATAATGTTCCCTTTGTATAATTTTGATGTGGAAAAACAAAAGTGGGTTGAACTTTATGAAACTAAAACGTGATTGGATTTGACATTAATTCTCGTTTCCTTGTTTGTGCACAAATTTAATTTATACTTGATTATCTTCCAAGAAATTCAAGGAATCTGGAAAAGCTCACCTGCATTGTCCACTACCAGGTATTTATCCTTGAGTTACACTGATTGAGGTTTTGGCTAAAAATGTTCTGGGTCCATTTTTGACCAGTGAATCGGAATGTTAAAAAATAAACCAACACTGACTATGAATTGGATCGGGAACAACAAATGATATGAACCGAATCGTTACACCCCTACTTAGGTCTTAAAAAAGCTACTGGAACTAGAAACATCTCTGCTTTTGATGTTCAGTGAATGTTTAGATGAAAACGGCAGCAGCATGAATCGCTCAGTGACGACCTCTGACCTGCCTCCTCTTGCAAACAGCTTCTCGGGCCATCAACCCTGGAGCACTATCGCTGGATGATTTTCACCCAGGCAAAAGTATTCACATGATGTTCAATAAGTTGCATTTCTCTGAGTGTCATGGGTCCATGAGTAAAGTCTCACATGTCCCAGGAATGGGTGGACCAAAGACCAAATCTCCAGTACCATTATTTATTTTTTTTTAGGAATTTTTTTCCTCTCAAAATCTTAATTTTTCAGCCATTTTCAAGTCTGTTTCTATATATTTATTTTCCATTTTGTTGCATAAACCACAGTTAAAAATAAAAAATAAGTACTCTAATTTATAATGTGTTGCCATATTTTGAACTATTTTTTGTAAGAAATACTTTTTATTGGGTATTTTATATCGGGTTAAAATTACCCGGAAAAAGTGATGGTTTAACTTTAAACACCAAAAGTGTTCTAGGGTTAAGAATCCACTTTAAATACCATAAAATAAATCATGTGAGTTTTCATGCAGATAAATTAGAGAATCCTCACAGGTGAGGAGCTTCAGAACACAAAATTCATGCAGATTTACTCACAGAGTACACAGTCTGTCATTTTCAAAGAATTAAACAACCAAATGATAAATAGTCTGTATGAGGTTCATCAGAATAAGTGGGAGCTTCTATAGCACTGTGACTTTAAAAGAATTAAGGTTAACAATTCACTGTAAGAGTTGCCATCCCGTTGAAGTGACTGCACCTCAGGGGGGATTTGAACCCTCAATACCTGGCTTAGAAAGCCAGTGCCTTAGTCATCAGGCCACAGAGGCTTGCTATTGGGTGATCATTGCTTCCATTCAGTGGAGAGCTGGAATGAGAGATTCACAACTGTCACATTAAGAGAAAACACTTTCTAAAAACTTCAAAGTTATTTTCCTTAATATAGAAGATGTCGCAGACGTGGAAGTCCTTGACGAGTCTGCGGGGGTCTTATTTCTGTAAGACTTTGGGTGGGAAACCAGAGACAGGAAATAGCTTGCATCAGTGCACACACTGAAACCTGTGTCAAAACAACGAGGATTTGTTTATTTATTTACAGCCAAATTCTGCAAACATATGTCGTTGTTTCACCTTATGTAATGTAAAGAGTGGAATAAATGAAAAACATAAATACAATATTTTCAATAGTCTTTGAAGTACTAATTAGTATTATGTAGGAACTGCAATCTAATATGAGGATATGTGGTTTTATTTTAAAGTCAAACCAGTTCAATATTTAGAATCTTTGAACTCTCTGAACGTTTTCTCATGCTCGCTCGTTATTTAGCTGTTTTCTTGGTTCTATAACTTTGTCTTCATCATCACACAATGGTTCTGTGACGAAGCTGTGCTGTTAGGAGAAAAAATTGAAAACTTAGCACTGATGTGCGTCAAGCCTTTCCAAAAGTGTGCAAGAGCACCACATCGTCTCCATAGGGGAGAGACTCAAAATTCTGATGCAACAATGGAAACAAAGACATCTCTGTAGTAATGTTTTATCAATTTAATCTATTTCAGACCAGCACAACATTTGTTTTGCTGTTTTTATTCTTTCTTGTGTCAAAAAAGAAAAGTAAATAAATAAATAAGTACAAGGGAAACATATATTTTTCTAAGATGAAACTTTTTATTGACAGTCATGAAAGATTTTTATTTAAAATTAGAGCGCTTGAAAAAAATATAACATCACAAAAGTCCGTCACAAAGACGTGTTGAATTTAGAAAGTATAAAACACAAGACTTAAAAACAAAACTTCATAGTAGTTTAACATTGCACTGCATGAAGCAGAGACAACTCTGAACTGTTTATTTCTTTGCTTACATTATTCATTTATATGATTCAATGCTTAATATATTTGGTTATTAAGCAGAACATTTTTGAAAGATTTCAATCCATTAAATAGAAAATGTAATCAGCGAACAATAGAAATCTAAAAATATAAAACAATTAAGAAATACAACCCAGAACCAAGTTAATTGTTAGTTTGAATGTTTAAATGAAGGTATTTAGTGTCCCAATTGCAATAAAAATAAGTACCCCATATGTATGCTTTTCTGGTAAATAAACACTTTCTAAAAAAATTTTTTAATAATACTTGTAAAGTCAACATCCCAAAAAGAAATCCTTGAGTACCCGTACCCATCACCTCTAGATCTTGTTTTACCTGAGAGGCAGCTGGTATAAACATCTTTTTCCATTGGTGTTCACAGCCATATCCTCACCAGCAAAAGTCTACACAGCAACCAGTCACGATTCAATGCCTAGTTAACATACAGACAGTTGCAAACCCAGAACAAGTCAACATCAATTAGTCTTTTTAAAAACAAAAAAACAAAAAACAGAAAAATGACAGCAGCTTTCACAACTTTCAGAATTGTTCCCAACTGCAGCGGCACATTTAGCACATGAATGAGTTGAGATCATTGACCGTATATAGGATTACACAGTCCATGACTGAGATGAACTGCTGAGCACCATTGATAAGGAACTGGTAGATAACACATGGAGGCAGCGTACGGATGAACTCAGATTACAGATGGTATCTTGGATTGTTTATGACACAGAGGTGTGAAGCGTGACGGCTGAAAGTATTTATCTGTCTGCAAATGTCTGTATGGTGGAGAGTGTTGCTATTAATGAAAAGTTTTCCATCCCTTCCCAGCCAGCGGGTGTGGCTGTCTACTCGGGATCTTCAGCTGAAGCTGCCTTGCAGGTAACGCAGGCCGAGGTTTGTGGGTCCCTTTAAAGTCTTGAAGTTATACCCGTGTGGTTCTGTCTCAACTTACCTTATCTTAGCTTATCGACCTTCCACGTCTCCGTACTCAAACCTGCCACTGGACCTTCTGACCCTCTGAATGCATCGACACCACAGTGCCCCCCTCTGATAGTATCTTGTCAACAGGATCCTGGATTCCTGGCGGAAGGGTGGTTGTCTTCAATATCTGGTGGACTGGGAGGGGTATGGCCCAGAAGAACGTTCCTGGGTCGCCTCAGACGACATCCTTGACCCCTCCTTGATCTTGGACGTCCATCACGACCATCCAGATCGACCTGCTCCTCGTCCACGTCTTCGGTGGCCTTCTCGGGTCAGGACTCAAACTTCCAGTTCCCCTTCCAACCACCAAAGGGAGCCTTCTCCAGAATTTTGACCTCCTCTGATTCTTTCTTCACCAGCCCATTAGTCTCCTCATATTTATATGCCCTGTTTTGACCTTAATCTTTGCAAAGTATTTCCCAGTGTTGACCAAGTCTCTGTTTTTGCCCTTGTCTGTTTTGGTTGTTATTAAACTCTTACCTGCTTGCACATTGGATCCAAAAGCCTCCGCGTCGTAGTTACAAAAATACAATTTTAATATAATCATGAGACAATCAATTAAAATACCTTTTGATAACGATACCTACATTACGAAATATTAAAATGAATATACAATACATTATTACATAGATCAGACAAAGGGGGCGAGGAATATTACAATTCAATGCAAGCAAGTTATTTTGTGTTAAGACCCAGTTTCTGATGTGTTTTTTAAACAGACTGCATGAGGTAGATTCTCTTGTACACCAAGCCATAATAAAGACAGACTTCTGTATTCTTAATAACTTTTTCCCAGCTCATAAATTTATGTATTTGTAAAATGGCACAATAGCGATAATGCAATGTTTTTTTATTTCCAGTATTTCAATCGTTTGTTTGCAAAGTGACTCTATGAGTTTTATTGCTGTTTGTTCACTTTGTAAGAGAATATGTTATGAGTTATAAAACCATAGAACGCTGAAACACTATAGCAGCCTGCAGCAACTAATGTGCCCCAAGAAACCTAAAATTGGACAAACTAAATTTAACTTGGTTTCATTCTTGAGTCAAATCAAACCCTAAGAAGTTCAACATTTAAAGTTCTATATTGTTTCCCTGCAACAAAAAGATCTGCCAGCAAATTTATACTGTTTGTTTTGGAGAAAAATACTGCAACTTTCTATCTCACGTTGAGTTGTAAACTTGACTGATATAACCTTTCTGTAATATAATATACCCATAAATTTAGTAAGAATCTCAGCCACTTGAAATGTGTTGTTGCTATGTGTATACTGTTATGTAATTTGTTATCTTGTCGTGTCCACTCACTGAACCAAAGGATAAGACTTGAATGCCTCTTGATTTGACAGATTTTACTGTTACAAAAGGGAGTTATAAATCTTCTGACACATGAGGTGTATATTTGCATAAACCACTTTTGCATTTGAATCAAAAGCTTATTTATATAAATTATGTTTGTGTAAATTATTTGCCGGACAAAAAGAAGAGAGAAGGAGATGTTAGAGCGGAGGGATAAGAGTACAAAGGTGTAGAAATTGGACACAGTCCACAAACGTGTTGGGTCCAACAGTCTTCACACACAAACATGTTAACAGGACACAATGCAAATACAGTTACCACGCACACGCTTGTGCACACAAACGCACACGTCAAGCCTGTCCTTCCATCATGCATAAAGATGAGCTGACACCTGTGTTCAGGTGAGTGGGTTCTACTGTGGTGGATGATGGAACGTCAAAAGAGGTGGAGCATCTGGTTTCCTGTTTCCTGTGACGTCATTTCCGGGTGAGCGTTACCCAGTGCTTGGTCGTTGCTTCTGTAGCTCCTGCTTTTGACTACCTGATCTGCTGATATCTTAGTGTAAATCCTGTTTGTTACTTAAAATCTTAAGTACCACCTTTTGTCTTTTAGTGAGTAAACTACTGTGCTAACCGTTGCTCTTCTAACCACACAAAGCGTTTACGTAGATTTTTCGTTAGCAAAACACCGCTAACCATAGCTTAGCATTGAGCTATGGATTCCTCCTCGTCTTCTTGTTCTCCTCTTTCCTGCTCCATGTGCCATATGTTCAGCGAGGACCCTGCCTCCTTTACTGGAGATAGTGGTAGATGTGTGAAGTGCAGTCTGATTTTAGACTTGGAGGCCAGGCTAGAGCAGCTAGAAGCACGGGCCCGCACAGTGGAAGCTAAGCCAGCTAGCAAGGTAGTTACTCGTAGCGCGGGCCGCGCTATTTCCAGGGCTAACGAAGCTAGCATCCCAGCACCCCTCCCGCAGCCGGGGGAAACCCAGGATGGGTTTGTACCGGTGGGAAGGAAGCATAGTGCAAAAAGCAAACACTTAGAGCACCCGAAGCTTCTCGTGTGTAATAGGTTCTCTCCCCTCAGCGACGCACCCGCTGATCCCCAAACTCTGGTGATTGGCTCCTCTGAAGTTAGACACGTGAAGCTCCCAGCGGCTACAGTCAGGTGTTACCCGGGGGCCAGAGTTGGTGACATCGAAGGAAACCTCAGGTTGTTAGCCAAGAGTAAGTCGAGGTTCCGTCGAGTCGTGATTCACGCAGGCGGTAACGACGCCCGACGGAGACAATCAGAGATTCTCAAACTGAACGTAGATTCGGTGTGTAAGCTTGCTAAGTCGATGTCCGACACAGTAATTTTCTCTGGTCCTCTGCCAAACCTAGTCAATGATGAAATGTACAGCCGCTTCTCATCATTTAACCGCTGGTTAGCTAGATGGTGCCCAGAAAATGGCATTACTTTTGTGGACAATTGGAACGTGTTTTGGGGGAAGCCCGGTCTCATGCGGAGAGATGGCATCCATCCTACTTTGGGAGGTGCCTCTCTTCTTTCCAGGAACATTTGTGCTAGCTTTAGTCCTGCAAACTGACAATCCAGAGATGAGACCCGGGCACAGAGCAGCAGTCTACAACTCTCCTCTGAGCCGCCTTCGGCGCTGGTACTAACCCCAAACAGGGACAGCTCAGCAGTTCCTAGCTTTAGCTTGTGTACTAAAAGACAGGTGAGAGGAGTGAGACACAGAAAGCTAAAAGTATTAGCTGCTGATACTCTCAATAATGAGCAAACCATGAGGTCATTAAATGTGGATTGCTAAACATTAGATCAATTTCTTCAAAGTCCCTCTTAGTCCATGAATTAATTAATGACAATAAACTTAACCTACTAGCTCTAACAGAAACCTGGCTACAACAGGATGATTATGTCAGGCTGAATGAAGCAACCCCCCCTAGCTATAAAAACCATCAGAAATCCAGGATTTCTGGGAAAGGAGGTGGGCTAGCTGTAATATCCCATGCAAGCTTACTTCTTAACACTAAAGCTAAATACAATTATAATTCCTTTGAAAACATTGTTTTGTCAATAAATCACACAAGTAGAAATACTGAAAAAGCATTCTTATTCATAATTATTTATCGCCCTCCCGGCCCGTATTCAGAATTTTTAACAGAGTTTTCAGATTTTTTATCAGCTGTTGTTCTTCACTCTGATAATATCCTAATGACAGGAGATTTTAATATTCATTTAGATGACTGTAATGACTGTCTTGGGAATGCTTTTGCAGCCTTATTAGAAAATGTTGGTTTCACACAAAATGTAAATGAACCCACCCACTGTCACAAGCACACCCTGGACCTTGTTTTAACTTATGGCATAGAGATTAGTCATCTGAGTGTCCATCCTCACAACCCCATACTTTCTGATCATCTTTTAATTACCTATCAGTTTATATTAGAAAACACCATAGCTCCAGTGATTAAGAAAGAGCTGAAACGAACATTATCTGACCGTTCTGTATCTGTATTTAAACTCTCAGTCCAACCAATGTTTAGTAACATGTTAGATAAATACTCTCAGAGCTCTTTAAGCCCGGTTGATAATGAGCAGTTTGTCAATGATACCATGCAAGCCCTCAGAGGAACCCTTGATGCTGTTGCCCCTCTGAAACTCAAGCTTGTTAGACAAAACAGAGTAGCACCATGGTTTAACGCTGAAACACGTTCCCTCAAACAAATAACTCGTAAATTAGAAAGAAAAATGGCGCCGTTCTGGCTCAGAGCACTCTCTGAATGCTTGGAAATGCAGCCTCTTAAGCTATAAAAAATCCCTGCGTAAAGCGAGAACTCAATATTATTCAACTTTAATAGCAGAAAATGCAAATAATCCACGATTTCTCTTTAGTACTATAGCCAGGCTGACCAGCAGCCACAGCTCGGTTGAACCACATATTCCTGCTGCCCTCAGCTCTGAAGACTTTGTTACATTCTTTGATGATAAAATCTCAAATATCAGATGCAAATTGAACAAGGTTATTCCAACCATTACCCCTGAGCAAATTAAAATGGTAGAAAGGAAAACATCCATAGAAATGTCTGTAACATTAGATTGCTTTACTGCTGTGGACCAAGCAGAAATAGCATCAGTTATTACATCTTCTAAAACTTCCACTTGTCTCCTAGACCCAATCCCCACTAAACTTTTTAAAGAAATCTTCCCCCTAATCAGTGAATCTATTCTAACCATAATAAATGCCTCCCTGGAAACTGGTTATGTGCCTCAGTCTTTTAAATGTGCTGTTGTTAAACCTCTTTTGAAAAAGCCCAGCCTGGATCCTGACATTCTGGCCAACTATAGACCAATATCTAATCTCCCATTCATATCTAAAATCCTAGAAAGAGTTGTGGTAAAGCAGCTGCAGTGCCACCTACAGGACAACAATCACTTTGAGGATTTTCAGTCAGGGTTTAGACCTCACCATAGCACTGAAACTGCACTGGTCAGAGTTACCAATGATTTGCTATTAGCTTCAGAAAAGTGACTAATCTCTGTTCTGGTCCTGTTAGACCTGAGCGCAGCCTTTGATACTATTGACCACAGCATCTTACTCCATAGACTAGAGCATGACATAGGGATCAAAGGATCTGCCCTCCAGTGGTTTGAATCCTATCTATCTGATAGACACCAGTTTGTTCACGTAAATGGACAGTCCTCTCATTGTACTCAAGTTAGCTACGGAGTCCCACAGGGCTCAGTTTTAGGGCCCATCCTATTCATGCTTTACATGCTGCCCTTAGGAGACATAATCAGGAAACATAGCATTAATTTCCACTGTTATGCAGATGATACGCAGCTGTATTTATCCATTAAACCAGATCAGAATGACCACCTAGAAAAACTGAATTCCTGCATCAGAGACATTAAGTCCTGGATGACAATTAATTACCTCCTTCTGAACCCAGAGAAAACTGAGGTCATGATACTGGGTCCTAAACACCTGAGAGATGCTCTCTCAGATAAGATAGTCTCCTTGGATGGTGTAAATATTGCTCCCAATTCTTCAGTCAGAAACTTAGGGGTCTTATTTGACCAGGATTTATCATTTAATGCTCACATATCTCAAGCTTGTAGAACTGCATTTTTTCACCTACGCAATATCGCTAAGATTAAAAATATGTTATCTAAAAGTGATGCTGAAAAACTCATCCATGCATTTGTTACGTCGAGACTGGATTACTGTAACTCTTTACTGATAGCATGCCCTAAAAGTTCTTTAAAAGGTCTTCAGTTTGTCCAGAATGCAGCAGCCAGATTGTTAGCAGGAACTAGCAGAAGAGAACACATCACTCCTGTAATGGCTTCTCTCCACTGGCCCCCAGTTGAATTTAGAGTAAAGTTCAAAATCCTCCTGTTAACATATAAGGCTCTGAATGGTGTGGCCCCATCCTATATTAGAGATCTCATAGTTCCTTACCAGCCAATCAGAACGCTTCGCTCACAGAATGCAGGACTGCTTGTAGTTCCTAGAATTTTTAAAAGTACAGTCGGAGGTAGAACCTTCAGTTATCAAGCTCCTGTTCTATGGAATAAGCTCCCAGCCCATGTCAGAGAGGCAGGTACAGTTTCTACCTTCAAAACTAGCCTTAAAACATTCCTATTTGGACAGGCGTTCTGCCAGACTAGCCAGTAATCATAGAATAATTAACATAATGCTCCCATACTGCTCTGAAGTTTGGGGAAATAATTATTATAATCACATACTTCTCCAATATATGCTTGAAATATAAATGATGAAATATGTATATTCTCTACATAATAACATAGAAGGCTGCTAGAAGTTAGAAGCTGGGAAAAGTATGGTGCACTGGGGCTCTGTCCTCTTTTCCATCTACCTCTCCTCTCCTCTACTTTTTTTATTTACTTCTAATTGTATGGCTGGTGTGCATTATAATTCACATGTTTTTTCTTCTCTCCGACTCCCCTGTGGGAGACCGGAGAGATTTGCAGTTTCCGGGAGACTTGTTGTGATCCTGACGAAGCCCCGCCCATCTGGATGAAAGCCCCGTCACCATCCGTCACCATCCTGCATCTCTGAGTGGGAGTGATTCCTGGTGGGTCGTCTGTCCTCCTGCTCCTGGTCGTGGTCTGCAGTTCTGCCTCATCTGGACTATGGACTTAATCATCACTCGTCCCTCAGCTCTATATGAATGAACTCAGCTCTATATGAATGAACTCTACTCATATATGCAGTTTTAGGCAGCTAACTTTTCTTTAACCGTTCTGGTATCGCTGTCGTCGTCCTGGGATGGGATCTCTCCCTCATGTGGGAATCCTAAGGTTTCTTCTTTTTTTTCCTGACTCAGGTTTTTTTTTTTAGGAGTTTTTCCTTACCGCGAGGGAGGGTCTAAGGACAGGGATGACCTGTTCTTTATAGTCTGTTTAGTTTTTACCTATTGTGCATATTTTATGACTCCATCTGTGCATCTGTAAAAACTGCAGGCATGAAGCCCAATGAGGCAAATTGAATTTGTGATATTGGGCTATATAAATAAAATTGAATTGAATTGAATTGAAGCTGCAGGAGGGAAACCGAGCTGCTGGTTTCTCCTCTGTTGAACATCAGTTTGAGAGGAAGAACCGCTGAGGTCCAGACAAAGACATTCCTGCACAGGAAGTCCACACAGATGCTGAGACTCTGAGCAGAGGTGGTAAATGAGCATCAACGCTGAAGATTTTCACAATAAAAGAAACAATGTGATAAAATTGTAAAAGATGAACTGAAACAATGCACACTTTCTGCATTGAAAGGACAATTACAGTGAGTTTTATGTTTGTGTCTTTTTTAGTTCATGGTCGTGGTTTATTACTTATGTCAGTTATCAGAAAGAATATACTGGATAAATAAAAATATCTTCATTCTGGAAATAGGAACAGGTGTTTTCTTCTGTTCATGCTGTAGATGCTGCTTGTTTGCTGATTATATCAACAAACCTAAAATGATCTATTTTCTCTCTAAACTTTGTTCAAGACAAAAACATTTTTGTCACAATTGAAAAATAAAATTCAGGTGTCATTTTGTTAAGGAATGATCACCAGAAGCTTCTTTAAGCATTAAAAACAGCAGCTCAGCTAAAAAAAGAAATGCTTTGGCTACTGTGTTCAGTAGAACTATGGAAATTCCAAGGTCCTTGGGGAGGGTCCCGCCCACCAGGTGGTCAGGCCCTGAGTAGCATATATATACACAACTCATCTCTGTTTGTGATTTACCTGTTCAATTTGTTTTTGCTCACACACACCCCTCTGCATTTATCCGGACTTGGGACCGGCACAAGTGGACACTAGTTTGTGTCCCCTTGTGGTTGCATTACACATTCACACACACACTCACACCCCTTCACACACACACTCACACCCCCACACTAACCACCCATACAAATTCACACACACACATAAAAACACTTGGACACTTATACAAACACTCACATAGTTTCCTCTTCAAATTTTTGTTGTTGGTCATAATTGTTGACAGATTTTGGGTTGTACGAGTGAACCGGTTCAGGCTCTGCAAATACATCTGATATTTGGTTCTGTGTAAAAGGCTAGAGGATGGTAAACTTCTGGTCTGGACCGTTTGCTCTGTGGAGCATCTTCATCATTTGAAGAATCATCTCTGACTCTTTTTCCTGACAGTCCAGTCTGTGTTTGAACTTTCTCCGTAAAAGTTCCAGAAGTTTGGAGGTTCAATGAAGCTCCTGGATTGTTTCCTGGATTTGTTCCAAGAATGTCGATAATGTTGTCGTGAGCAGCAGGAGTCACAGAGTCCAGTAAATCTTTGACATTTATTTGTTCAGAGACATTCAATGGGGGTTGTGGAGGAACCTTCCATGAAGAGGAGGATTCTACAGGAACTGCAGTGACTTTCTCCAGAGAAGCTCCAGAAGTTTGGAAGTTCAATGAAGCTCCTGGATTGTTTCCTGGATTTGTTCCAAGAATGTCGATGATGTCGTCGTGAGCAGCAGGAGTCACAGAGTCCAGTAAATCTTTGACATTTATTTGTTCATTCGATGGGGGTTGTGGAAGAAACTGCTGAAATTCCAGGGATTCATTGGATATCTCTGTCAAATCTGGTGACATATCAAAATCGTTCACCTTTTTCTTCTCATATTCAACTTCTGAGTTCACTGTCTTTTCAGAAGAAATTGCAATGGCTACAATATTTATTTGTTTATTTGTATTTTTAAGCCATATTTTGTATACCGGTATAAGCAGGACAGGCGCATGCGCGGAAGACGTCACTTCCGCTAAAGCGTTTTACGATAGATACATGTTTTTTTTTTTTTTTTTTTTTCTGTACCAGGCTGTCTTATTTAGTACAAGATTTATTATTATTGATCTGTGACTCAAAAGCTTGGTTATGTAACAAATATTTAACGTATCTTTTAATCTTTATAGAAAATAAAAATCAGGACTACCTAATGCCTTACTGCGCATGTGTGAAGCTGGCCGGTACAGCTTTTCCCTGGCCATTTGTTACTGCGCATGCGCATGTCTTTTCTTCTTCGTCTTTTTTTTTCTTAAACTTTATTGCACGTTTTTTTTCCAAAATACAAAGATTCACTGTCAGTTAGGCAATACATTTTCTTCGTCTTTTATTATATTCTTGAGGTTTATTCCCCATTATGTAATTATTTATATTGTAAAGTGACAGCTAGTTATCATAAATTGTGTTTTTGCTTTTATTCACTGGTATTGGAGCATGGAAAATTATTTTTGATATATACAAATAAGCATTTAAAAAATGAATAAAATTTATAATGAAAAAAAGTTGGTGTACTTTCTCAATTGAAAATAGAAATAAGACCTAAAATCTTGAAATTACAGACTTGTTTATAATTGCAGTTGTTCAATTTCAATTGGCTGAACTTATCTAAAATAAAAACACTATTCTGATGTCAACCATTTGCCAATTAGATATTTAAGTACACTCATTCAAGTAAAGAAAATCAACACCATGTTTTCATTTCAACGAGTTTACTGTAACAATGTAGAACACAACAAACAACCAAAAGGGCAGAAGAAAATTAACAAAAAATGTAAAATACCCACCAAAAATTACAAAATTTACACAAGAGCATAGAAATATATATTACAGAATATTATGTGGCAATTAAAATATCAATAATAACAATTTTACTACTAATGCTAACAATAATGATACAATAATCATAACTATAACAAAAAGAACAATGATTTATTTTATTTATTTAACCAGGTGGAAAAAAAAACATTGAGATCAGATCTCTTTTACAAGGGTGACCTGGCCAAGTGGTCAGCAGCACACATTCCAAAAATATAGTTACAGTTTTCTCTATGTTTAAAAGAATGGAGCGGAATGATCTAAATGAAGCCAGTTTGGAGTTTGGAGAGAGTTCCAGGCAGATAAACTGTGAATGCTTGTTTCCCAAATTTGGTTTGAACACAGTGAACATTGAGATGAAAAATATCACAAGAACGTAGTACACATTGACTGGCAGTTCTCTGAAGAAGGGAGCTCAGATATGCAGATATGATACAATAATAACAACTATAATAATAATAAGAATAATAATAATAAGAATAATAATAATAATAATAATAATAATAATAATAATAAGAATGATAACAATAAGAAACTAATAACTACTAATTAGTTCGCAGTAGTGGCTGCAGTCACCTGGGGGCATATCTTCGGAGTAAAAGTCTGTCAGCTGTCCCCTTTTACTAGAGCCAACAAATCCTGTAAATAAACAAATATCAAAAAATGAGTAAGGTGGTGAGGTTTTCATCATATTATAAATTGTAGATATTTTTATTGTCTCTAAGAACAACGACAAAAGTATTGCTCACCTCTGGGGCAGTGTTTGTACATCTCCCCACATTCGCGGCAGACCTCAATGGAGTACATCACAAAGTACTGCTCTCTGTACAGTGTAGAGAATCTGCTCTATGTGCAAACACCTGGGTAAACCAGAAGTAGAGACAAAAAATATACACACAGTCAGTAAAAAACACGTGTAAATAGCAACTGAAAATGTACACGTGTGATTTACTGAATCCCTTACTGTGAAGCCACTTGAAGTGAGCTCGACTCCTGAAGTGCTCCGATGAAACGTGGTCTCTGAATGTGCAGCACACCAGAGCCAGTTTTAGGATGGCTGGATCTCCTTCAAGGAGGACAACTTCTTCAAGTATGTCCCTTAGGACACTTGCCGGTAGCTAAAAAATATGAGATGACAATAATGAAAATAAAGAATTTGTGCTTTAAGTTACAGAAATATGAGGACGGAATATAGATTAAACTGAGTAGTGCTTTCATAATTACTATTTCATTACTGCCTTTGACTATAACAACTTATTCAGTTATGTCAAAATATGAAACCCAAAATGAAACAAGCGGATTACCTCTAGTAAAAAGCACCGGTCAGCCTCAGCCTCAGCCTTGAATGAAAACATGAAAATCAAATATCAAGATTATTATTTAGCAGGTAAATATATTAGATATTAACAAGGTGTGGCTTTATTCTGCAATTGATGATGTCATTTTTGTCCCCTCTCACCTTTCTGACTGGAGTTGCTGAAGGGAACTTCTTCACCTTTGGGACTCTGAACACGGGCTGAAGAGTTCCCTGAAGGAGAAAGGAGGCCTCTTCTGTCCAATGGGCGAATCGTCGTCCATGCCTTTAGAAAAATAATGCAAGTTTGAAAGGACTAACTCCTTCCCTCTTTCATGTGTTCAATAGCAGGGTTTCTATAGTAAAAACCTTTAAAAACATTTGCTTAGCCTTCATGTCCTGCTTTAGCCAAAACTGTAAATAATACCAAATTTTACAACTGATTATGATAATGCTAGTTTGTCTTCGGCGTACACATCAGTGGAAAACCTCTCCATTAACTGAATGCACCACCATTTTCGTAGAGCTGGCATTTCCTCCTTAAAACAAACATGTCAATCACTGTCGTGAGGGAGGAGTGACACTGATATTTCTGTGGTACTTCCTGAAAAAGCTTACCTCAGAGAAAATCAGTGGAGTCGATGTGGAGACATAGAGAGCATACTGTAAAGTAAAAGTAACCTTTAGCATGTTGAAACATTATTTTAGAGTTACGATGGGGAAATACTCACCATCAGCATGAAGATACCACAAGAGTTTCCTGTGAGCTGCCGAGGAAAGAACTGGGGAATAAAGAAAAAGTGTGTCCTGAGTAAAGAGAGCTGATATGCAGGGGTGAAAGTAAGCCGGAACGGTCCGGAGCGGCGTTCCGGTAAATGATTTGAAGACGGAACGCCGTTCCGGCTGGAGAGATCAGCTGTGCGGCCAGTTTTCACTATATAACACATGACAGAAGCCGCGGTCGCTCTTATGGAAGAAAAATAGGAAAATTGACATTCGAGCTGAGAGCAGGCAGCGCTTTATTTGGATGTTTGCATTGTTTTTGTGGCGCATCAGACAGTTAGTGGGACCCCCCCACCCCCACCCCTCTCTCTCTCTCTCTCTCCTGGTCTGCGCTCTTCTTGCGTGCGCCAAGTCTGGCTTGCGCGTCCCGAGCGCTGCAGACCCCCGACTTTCTGAACAGCAGGCGCACCAGAGAACTGCAGCTCTGCAGCTGATGATACTAATAATAAATAATTAAATTATTTAAATGAAAAAGTAAACAAAAAAGATGCAGAGAAAAGTTAATCAGATTTTTAAGAGGAAGATCCAAAAGTGAGGATGACGATGTGCAGAACAAATCTTCTAAAGGAGAGGATGAAGAAGAGAAAAGGAGAGATGGAAGTTGAATGGAAAATGCCATTGAGACACCAGGTCCATCAACCACAGATGAATTTTTTATGTTGCCAGATTATTCTTCAATCTGGACAACTGACAATATGATCTGTTTAAAGTCCCCTCCAAAAAAAAGAAAAACATTTTTTTGAGTTTTTATCATGCCTGTGTGTCATTATTCTTCTGAAAGAGAACAAATGTAATCATTTTGTTTTTGCATTTCCTTTTAATCTCTGTTAATCAAACTGTCACAGACAGATTCTGTGTGAATGAATGATGTTCTTTCCATCACAACATCTCTACTGCACATGCACTAAACCCATCCTGGTCCGGTCTAGCGTGTCTAGTTCAAGTTCTGGAGAAGATGCTATCTTCACATTGACTGCAGTCAAATGCGCCGCCGTTCACATTTCTGTGGTCCAATCAGCCGTCACTGGATTTTTGGTGTGAGTTTCATCCAATACTGACGGTAGCAGTCCTGAGAACGCTGGAAAACCTCCACCAGACTCCACAGAGCTTCTTGATGTGACCCCGGAAATGTGAACGGCGGCTCATTTGACCGCAGCTGTAAAGGATCTGTGAAAGCTCAGTCCATGAAGCTCTTCCTTGTCCGAACTGATGTCCAGCCCAAAAAAAAACTGCTAGACATTTTTGTGGTGCAGCGGTGAAGACTCAGAGCCACCATAATCAGACAGGGGAGGGTCCGAGACGTAGCAGGTCAGCTTCGCTCAGCTCCAGAAGCCACGCCCCCACAGAGGAGTTTTCACAGACCAACATTAAAAAATGACTTTTTAAGACATTAAGGGTCTGGGTTTTTGGTTAAAAACAACATAAACATAAATAAAACACTACTGAGAACTTTTTGTTTTTTAAATAGAAGTAAAAATGACCATATGGGGACTTGAAAAGTAAAGGTATTGGACTGTGTATGTGTGTGTGTGTGTGTGTGGGGGGGGGGGGGGCATAGTACCGGCATAACAAAAAATCTACTTTCACCCCTGCTGATATGTACTTGCTAGTTTTTATTGCAATACTATGTGCTTGATTAGATTTCAAATTTCAGCAGCAAAAATTATACCTCTAGGTTGCTTCCTGTCTTTTCAGTCCATAACCCAGGGTCAATAAGGGCTGCAAGTCTCCTGGAATTTCAGAAAATACACATTACTAACAAATCCAAAGTTAAAATTGTGTTATTGTTGGCCAGTAGTACCCAGCAACAACGCGGTCTCTGGTGCCTCTTACGCCGTTGTGGTTCCCACCTGGATTGTCATGGCATTTCATGAGAGCGATTCTCTTCTCTGCTGACATTATAACCACTCGCGTGTACTGATAGCTCGGCCCAGTATAAAACAGTCTGCCTCTGTTAGAAGAAAACACCAACAGCATATTTTTAACAAAAAAAAAAAAAAAAAAAAAAAGGGTTAAAACTGCGGGATGACTAAAGTCAAAGAAATATAGCAGCACAAATTTGGTCGTTTTTTTTTCATGAAACAAACTACTAACATCATGTAGTTACCTTTCGTTGTATATTTCGGAACCATTCTTCTAATTTTTCGACGCTGTGAATCGCTTTTGGGAAGTTCTCCATTTGCTAAAAAAGCATAGAGTTGGTTGAAAACCGAAGTATCCATGTCAAAATTCAAAATATGTAACTAAATATACGTGATATCTAAATAACGATGATGCTCGTGGTGTCTAACTGAACGTCCGTGATTTCTAAATAGCTCATGATGTCAAAAACAAGACAAAGCTGTCGAAAAAACTTTATTGTCGTGAAGTTAGTTAAAAGAGGAAGTGACGTCCAATTCGCGCATGCGGGGTACCGGTCCTGCTTCCGGGTACCGGTCTGGCGGTGACAAGCCACAACCTTGTCGCTTATTTTGATAAAACAGCCTCTCCCCAAAAGAGGTGAACTCTGCAGGTGGGCTAGATCTTTTGCGACGTGGGACAGGCTTAGGCTTTTTGGGAGCTTCTACTCTGACCTGCTTGCTTTGTGGAGGATCTTGACCATCTGAAGAGTCATATCTGCTTCTTTTTCGGGACTGTTTAGTTGGTGCTTGAACTTTCTCCTGGGAGGCTCCAGAAGTTTGGGACTCCCATGATGCCCCTGGATTTTCCTTTGGATCATTATCATTTCTCATTTCCTCAGCTGCAGCAGGAGGTAAAAAACTGAGTAATTCCTCCAAATCTACATCGTCAAAGATGGTCTGTGAAGTAACTTGACTGCTGGGGTGGGGTTGGTATTGTGGATGTCCCTCCATTGAATTAAGGTATTGTAACGTTCACAGGTTGTGCAAAGTCCCCGGAACTCAGCAGAGAGGGAAAAAAAGGAAGATGGCAACAAAAACTCACGACTATGCAAAATCTGGGGCTCCAACAATGTTCGTCTTTTTATTAATCGTAGTCCACAACCTTATAAAGCCCGGTTGGACGGCTAATGTCTTAAATATACATATATTAAAAACAAGAGCTGCACAACCTGAGGGTTACGATGAAAGGAGATGAAAGAAGAAAAAAAGAGGTCTGGTCCCAGCGACGAAAGAAGGGTGCACGCTTCAGTCCCGCGCAGCTATATATAATGACATCATCATCAGTGGACGTATGAAAGTCCTAAAAGAGCCAGTCCAACCCAATGATTATTACATTACCCCCCCAGTGAAAAAAAAGGCTGTCCCCAGCCATACACAACTGAGGTAAAGCAATATTTCAACTCTTTCATACATGTCAGAGTAGCATAAAGCATTTCACCCAGACTAGGCAGTTTTTTTTTTTCTAAATCATTGAAACAGCCAACATACATGACAGTGTCACAAAGAATGAAGCATGTTAATGGTGTTCAAGCAAAATATTGAAAGAAAAGCAAGCTTTGCTAGATACGAACAGAAACAATGTCCCCTTTTTTTTTTTTTTTTTAACCCAAACAATCAAAGTCAAAACAGATGTAAAACAGCAGAACATTTATGTTGAACTTATTTCAGGTCAAACTTGGAGGTGTGATAAGGGTTAGTCCATTTGTTGACTGACCATCCAGAGGTAACCCTGGGAACATGTCTTGGTCTGAGGTTGTAAGAGTCTGAAAAAGTAGTCAAAGGTCCACCGGGATGATTGTCAGGAATCTTTATGTTTTCGCTCAAATCGTCATTAGTTCGTACAAAGTCAAAAGGTGAGGCAACAAGGTCAGAGTCAGCAGGATTTCCATTAACAGACCCTTCATTGGTAACAGTGGTAGCAGTCTGAGGATTGTCCATCTGTTGATTTCCAACGTCAGGGGGCATTTCATTATCCAAATCAGAGTCTGGTGCCTCCAAGGGCCTCATTTGAACTTGCTTGGCTTTTGAAGCTTTGTTCCATGTATGGAATGGCAGTAGGTTTGCGACGTGGAAAACACCAGCTTTCTCTCCAGTGTCCACTCTTGTAAGGTAGTAGTTTACATCTGACATTTTTTTAGTGACTCGGTATGGTCCCGTAAAAAGGGGAGCTAACTTTGCAGTAAAATTAGCTTGGGCATCTGATTTGGGGTGAGACTTAACTCTGACAAGGTCTCCGACCGTATAAGAAATATGGCGGCGTCTTAAGTCATAGTAATGTTTCCACCGCTTGTGACTCTCCGAAAGCACAGCTCGTGCATGATCGTGTGCTTCCTGGATGGAAGCTCTCAAGTTTTCTGAGTATGACATTTCAGGTTCTTCCATTCCATCCCAAGAAGGTTGAGTGACAAGGTCAAGTGGGGTTTCCAGTTCCCGCCCGTATAGCATCATGGAGGGGCTGAGACCTGTGCTTTCGTGGGGGGCAGTGCGTAGAGCAAAACAGATTTGAGGGAGAAATTTGTCCCAGCTTGTGTGCTTGTTCTCCACATATGCTCGTATGGCAGTTATTAATGTGCGATTGACACGTTCAGTTGCATTTGTCTGGGGATGGTAAGCTGTGGTCAGTCTGTGTTCGGTTCCCAGCACTAACACAACATGCTCGAACAGATCACTGACAAAAGGGGTTCCTCTGTCTGAAATGAGGTAGGATGGTGACCCATGACGGGAGGACTTTAAACTGAAAAAGGCCACAGTGTGTAACAAATGCAGTCTTTGCCTTTGATTCCTCTGCGATAGGCACTTGCCAGTAACCTCTCGTAAGGTCAAGAGTACTGATGAATTTTCCTCTTGACAGAAAGTCCAAAGAGTCATCTATTCGTGGTAGAGGGTAGCAGTCTTTGATGGTAAATTGATTGAGTCCGCGAAAGTCCACACAGAAATGTGGCTCTCGTGATGGGTTGTTCACAATGACCACAGGGGCAGCCCAAGGTCCTGATGCAGCTTCAATGACATCATTTTGAAGCATATTCTGCACTTGTTCCTCAATGATGCGTCTTTTTGCTGGCGACGTGCGATATGGTGGAAGGTTAATGGGTTTTGCTTTTTCAGTGACAATGGTATGTTCAGCCCTGGTCGTGCGTCCGAGGTGCCCATCAAACATTTCTTTGTAGCTTCTGAGCAATCCCAACAGTTCAGTCTTTTGTGTACTGTCCAAGCTAGCCCCATCTACTTTGTCATGAAGGGCAGTTTCAGACCACAAGTACTGCGTTATTCTCGTTGAAGTAGATAGGGTCATTATCCATGAGCACTGTTCTGGTTGGAACATGTATAGTCAGCGAAGTACGGATCATGAAGTCCATTCCCAACACAATGGGGGAGGAGAGATCAGGTATTACAACAAATCTCTGATAGATCTTTTTTCCCATAAATCCAATCGTCAACCAAACAATCCCTAATGGGTCACAGGCTGTGTTATTAGCAAGTTTAATTGGTGGAGCCACCCATGGTTTCTTTAGGGGTTGATTGTGGGTGTCTTCAGGGATTATGTCTGCCCTCACTGCTGAAAGAGAGGCGCCTGTGTCAAGTGTAGCCTCTACTGCTTCACCTTTCAGATTCACTTTGACTCTGAATGGGGTGTTCCATGGAGATTGAGAGGTGTCATCAGATGTGAAGTCTAGCGCTGGTGTTCATTTTTGAGGTTTGGAGGTGAAAATGGTAGAGGCAATGCTACTGTCTGGGGGGAGGGTGGCCTCGGTAAAAAGTCCTCCCCCCATAGAAGTTTCCCTGCTTTCTTCTAGCTGGCTGAGTCTCGTTTATTGCTCTGTCAATCTCAGTTCTCTGATAATTTGTGGCCGAATGTTGGTCATGTAGCAGCTCATTCACGTCAACTGCGAGTTTAGGGTTGGTGGGTCTGGTAGAGCATTTAGGGCAGGTGCGAACTGTAAAGCCTGGAGTGGAACATTTGTAGCAGTAAGTCTCCCTATCTGGTCTATTCTTTTGAGTATTAGGCAGTTGCGTTGTATTGGGGCCAAGAACAGAATGAAGTTCATGCGCATGCATCAATAATTCAATGGCAGTCTTAATATGAGCCCCGTATAATGCCACCTTGTATTTCTATTGTGTGTGTTTACAAATAAGCTCAACCTGCTCTTGCTCCGTAGGTGGGTTCCTCAGCCTTTTAAACTCACTTAGCATGTGGGCCACAAAAGTGGGTAGTGGCTCTTCAGAATGCTGGGTGCGGTCAAGAATACCTCTCCAAATGCGTTCCTGATTGTCAGGGGGCAAGAAAACTGTCCTAAATAGCTCACAAAATTGAGCCCAAGTGGTGATGTGAGAATTAAGCACACTGAACCACTTTTTAGACTCTCTGCAAAGAAAACGGGGGAGTTCATCAAGAATTTGTCCATCTCTTAGGCCAAGAGATGATCTGTATGTATTGACTGATTGAAGCCATTCTTCTGGAAGCACTGCTCCATCATTTGCGAATGTTGGGGGTTCTAATTTAGCCTGATGGAGAGCAGCTGCAAGGACTTTAGTATTAATTAGCTCAAGCGAATCTGATCGCGAATGTGGATCAGCTCCTGAACTTAGCGCGTGGCGAGGTGTCTGTGGTACAGTACATTCTGTCTTTTTTCTGTAGTGATCAGGTGCAAAAGGTGTTGAAGAAGCTGCAGGGAATGGCAGACCTGCCTGATCACATGGGGCAGCAACATCCGGTTTATTCTGGCGAGGCCAGCATCTTAGAATGTCTTTTTGAATATTAAGGGAGGCATACAGACTCTGTTGGAGTATCTCAACTTCTGCTTGTAAACACTAAACTTTCAGGTTAAGGTCAGCTGGAGCCTGGCTGGGTAGTTTTGAAAAATGGGAGTCATCGTCGTCATATGGGTCAGTCAAGTCAGGATGGGTAGCCATTGTTTAACAGTTATTAAACTTAAGATGTCTGTTGATTTGCAAAAAAAAATAATTCAGTGGGTTTGAAAAACACAATCACTTCAACTTCAGTCTTAATATGAGCCCCGTTTACCAATTATTATTCCTCAAAACTGTCATTAAAAAAAAAAAAATTTCTTCCTTTTTTTTTTTTTTTTTTACCCAGAAAATACAAAAGTAGAGGGCTGGTGAGTGCAACTTTTTAACAACCAGCAAAAGGATGGCTCATTTAAGAGTAAAAAAAAATCAGTTAACACATAACTTTCCAAACCTTCTTTTTTCCAGTTTCCTTTCAGACGTGTGTATCTCGAAGAACGGTAGTCATTAGTTATTTCCCCAAAGCAGTGCGCCGAAACGGGGGACAGAGAGGGAGATCCAAGCGCATGTGGAGGAATAGAGAGAGGGAAATCCGAGCGAGCGCACCTTGAGGAATAGAGAGAGGGTAATCCGAGCGAGCGCACCTCAGGGTACAAATCCAGGTAGAAACAGCAGGTATCCGGTAGCAGGCTGCGATGAGTGCACTGGAACTCCCGAAGACGAAGGCTTGATGTTAGCCGCGTGGTTGGCGGCTGGTTCCGTTGAAATGCAGCTAACTGTAGTTAGCTAGCTATTAGGATTAATCCACGAGGAGCACGAAAAAAGATGACTTAATCCACCGGAATATCGCATTTATCAGGAAGATAGTCGTTTGTAGCCATCGTAGATTGAGGGATAGATCCAATAAAGTTGTTCGGGCGTCATTTGTAACGTTCACAGGTTGTGCAAAGTCCCCGGAACTCAGCAGAGAGGGAAAAAAAGGAAGATGGCAACAAAAACTCACGACTATGCAAAATCTGGGGCTCCAACAATGTTCGTCTTTTTATTAATCGTAGTCCACAACCTTATAAAGCCCGGTTGGACGGCTAATGTCTTAAATATACAGATATTAAAAACAAGAGCTGCACAACCTGAGGGTTACGATAAAAGGAGATGAATGAAGAAAAAAAGAGGTCTGGTCCCAGCAACGAAAGAAGGGTGCACGCTTCAGTCCCGCGCGGCTATATATAATGACATCATCATCAGTGGACGTATGAAAGTCCTAAAAGAGCCAGTCCAACCCAATGATTATTACAGTATTCTGTGGGTATGTTGACAAAATGTTGTTCCGTCTGAATTTTGCTTGTTAATTGACTTGTGGTTTTTCTGTTTGTGATCTTGTGGTTTTAAAATAACCAGTTGCATAGCAAGAGTGCATTTATAAAGAACTTACTGATGATGTCACATGACATCATTTCCGTCACAGTTATGTCATCATACGGTGACCACCAAGCCATTGGTGACATCAAAGGTGACATCAAAGGCATAAATGATGTGTTTTGGGGTCATGTTGCCTAGCGACGAGAGAAGGGGCGGAGCTATGGGGGGGGATTCCCCCCCTTTTCCTATAAATAGGCTGGTGGTTCCAGAAATTTCCACACTTGTCTAAAGACTCTCGTTTAGTCAGGTCTCAGTGTTAAAGCGTCTTTGAAAGCCATGTTTCAATCACTTTTCAACATTGTAAGGAAAATCTTTTTTCCTGATGCCAACCCTCCAAACCCTATATTCTCTTGTGACTTGGGAATGGAGAGTGTGAAATCTCCAGATGGAACCAAAATCAAACAAAAAGGCACCAAAAGGAATTTCTCACAGGATGACCAAGAATCTGGATCTCCAGCAAAGAAAAGAAGAGAACTTGAGTGTCCCTCCCAAAATGATGAATCCCCACCCTCTAAGCTTGTTGGTTCCAGAAAGAGAAAGGCATCTGATCTGGAAGAACCATCAAGCAAAAGAAGGAAAGAAAGCACAGATGAAGAAGATGACCCAAAGCTTGAATTTGAGGCCAAATATGTGGAACTGAATCCACTTGGTGAAGGTGGTTGTGGATCTGTGTTTGCTGGCTATCGTAGATCCGATAAGTTAGCGGTTGCCATCAAACACATCCCAAATGATAATATTCTACATGTTGTTGAGAGCGGACGAGAAATCTCTGTGGAAGTGGCTGTAATGTTAAAACTTCAGTCTACAACATCAAATTCAGCCGGCAGCACAGCACCTATCGCCTTGCTAGACTGGTATGTGCTGCCAAATGAGCTGATTTTAGTCTTAGAGAGGCCAATGCCAGCATCGGATCTGTTCTCCTACATCAACCGACAAGGAGGTTCACTGAAAGAATATGAAGCCAAGATTATTCTGAAACAACTGATAGAAGCAGCTATTTACCTTCAGCAGGAAAAGATTTTCCACAGAGACATCAAAGTGGAAAATATCTTGATAGAGACTTCTTCAGGCACCCCTCGAGTTCGGATCATCGACTTTGGACTCAGCTGCTTCACAGAGATAGTTTCAACTCATAACATCTTCTACGGCACCGCGCGTCACATCCCTCCAGAATGCCTGTCCCGATATAAATACAGCGCTGGACCCACAACAGTGTGGCAGATAGGAATCGTCCTCTTTGAATGCCTCCACAACAAATATTTCAAGACATCGAGTTACTTAAGAAGAGAGACAAAAATCAACAACAGACTTTCTAAAGCCTGCAAAGATTTCTTGAAGGAGTGTTTCACTATAAACCCATATGCACGCCCAACTCTGCAACAGATTCGGCATCACCCTTGGCTCAAGTAAATCTTGCAGTAAACATTTCAGCCAAAGACAAGCGAGTTGTGTTCCAGCTCATGCAGAAACAAAAACGATTGGATAAAACTTTGAACTTTGTGAGCTTTTCCGTTTTCAACATTATCGTTTTTATTGGTTTATTTATTTATTTGTTTGCTTTAAATATTTTGTGTAAATGAATCTTTAAAAAATATTAGAAAACTAGGATAATCTGAAGTCCTATTGAAATATTATTGTTCTTTTTTTTAATCCTATTTATTAATAATCATTTTTAAAAAAGGGAGGGGGGTTGAAAGATTGTTTTAGTGACAGCACCCCCGTCTTACCCCAGACACTCCAGTCTGAACAAAAACTGGACGTGGGACAAGAACAGAAACTGTTCAGACAAAAATATGTATTTATTTATTGATTGCTTGTTTGTTAATGTTTTAAAAAAAAAAAAAAAAAAAAAAAAAAAAAGTGTGCGTGTGTGTGAGAAAGTGTGTGTGAGTGCGTGGGGGTGCGTGTGCATGTGTAAGTGTGAGTGTGTGGGTGAATGGGTGTGAGTGTGTAATGCAACCACAAGGGAACACAAACTAGTGACCACTTGTGCCGGTCCCAAGTCCGGATAAATGCAGAGGGGTGTGTGAGAGCAAAAACAAATTGCATTTAATCGTTTGTGTGTATATATATATATATGTATATATATATATATATATATATATTATATATAATATATATATATATATATATATATATATATATATATATATGTGTGTAAATATATGTATATGTTTACTGTATATAAAGCCGGATCCCTGCTTTGGTTCTGACCACCTGGTGGGCGGGCCCCTCCACAAGGACCCTGTGTTTTCCATAGTCCTGCTGACACATCCTTCTGACTAGGGCTGTAAAGAGTATCCGGTGCTCGGGTATTTCCGTTCTGCTCCTAAAAATTTGACTTTGAATATTTGTTTAGTACAAGATCGCTGATTCGCAGTCTTTATAAATATAGTAAATTGTGGTAAAATATGATCAAAATATCTGGTAACGATGTATTTTTCCTCTAATGCAGATTAATGTTGGATTTTAAGTTTATGAACTAAAACAAAGCCGAAGGAGCCGCGGTAGTCACCTGAAGTAAACACATCTTGGTGGCGTTGAAGCTTCCGGTTTTCAAAGTAAAACTAGTGAGAGCTTTTATCTGTTCAAAAACCGAGACTGAAGTTCTGTTCACTTACATAACGTTTGAAAAAATGAATTAGTGTAAACATTGGAGCTTAGTCTCAGTGTTTACATTCTTTTGTTTATGATAATTCTTCAACTCAGTTTTCAGAATTATTCCCAAATTGTGCATTTTTTACTAATAACTGAACTATATGTTTCAATCTTTCTCCATTTTATTTATGTTTTAAAAGTTTGGGGAATTTTATTTTTTTTATGAGTTCTATAAATGTTTGTCCTGTTTGGCCCTACTGTGTGTTTAGGAATTTGGCCCCCTTTGCAATTAAGTTTTAAAACTCTGAAGTAAAAAGACTCGATTTCTGAGCCTCCGCCTTTCGCTCCTTGTCGGTCCCGCCCATTTTCACGACCTCATCCTTGACCCTGCCTCTTGAGCAAACTTTTTAAACAAAACTATGGAACTAAAGATGGAGTCTGTATGAAGGCCAGATTCTACACGGTTTGGTACCGCGGAGGAATCCCGCAGGACGGTTACTGGAGACGCTACAGATACACACGCTAAAAAAACACGTCGGTAGAAACAATGTGGATCACGTTAAAAGTTGTTGAGCCTGAATTTATTTAACCACATTTTAATGAGTTTAGTGTCTCATCGTTGTGCTTTTATAATTTGTTTCCAAGAGAATTCTGTTGAAACTACAATAGAGCTTTCACGGCAGCCAATATCGTTTAAAATTGAATATCAGCTCGGGCGAGGAAGTGGACCGAACTCCCTCCAAAATCCTGATTCTTTCTCATTCTCCAATGTTCATTGATGTTACTGTGACCGATCCATTCAATCCATTGGTTTCTCAGAGCAGAAAATAATGAAATTATACATCAAAATGCTCTTTCATTGATTTACAGTCCTTTCCAAATGCGGTCAAATGAGCCGCCGTTCACATTTCCGTGGTCACATCAAAAAGCTCCGTGGAGTCTGGTGGAGATTTTCCAGAGTTCTCAGCCCCGCTACCGTAAGTATTGGATGAAACGCAAAAATCCAGTGACGGCTGATTTGACCACAGAAATGTAAAAAGTGGGGGAGTATGTGCAGAAAACATGAATTTTTTTTTTTTTTCTGCTTAAAATTTGATGGCAAAAGAAAGTAAGGATCTGGTCTGGTTGACATGTCTCACTGAATTACAAAGACCGCTGCTTCACCATACATGCCTTCTGAATATATCACCAACTATAGATCTGTACTAACTCTCTGCTTTACTTTCATTTATTTAAGACGAAAACAAACAAATTAAAGACACACTCCAATGTAATGGTGTTTTTAAAATGTTTTTGGGTCATTTTTTTATTTGGAAAATTAATATTAATATAAGTTAATATTTTACCTTGTGGCTCCTTCTGGGTTTTGGTAGGCGAGAAATTGACCTGAATGGCTATTGAAATGTTGAAGGTTGCAGACCCCAGGATTACACACTAAAATTTTGTGGAAACATTTCAAATTGCAGTATTTACAAAAAGTATTCAATTTCTTTTTTATTATACATTATGCATATTTTTTGCTCTTTTGTTTGCAAAAAAGAAAATCATTTGCATCCTGACAGAGAATAGACAAAATCTCTGTCTAGAACAAGTTGCAAACAGGTGCAGCTATGCAAAATGACCAGCTGCTTCGTGACGTTTCATCTCTGTGGTCCATGTGTGTGATTCCATGTCTCGTGTTTGATGGAAACTTTCTGCATTTTAAAACTGGCTGAAAACTGAAAGTGAAAAAAACATCTGACAAATCCAAAAGTTTCTAAAATAGTTCATCTAATTTTTCTGTCACCTTTTTTTGGAGGAATCCAATTTTTTTTAACCACTATATTCTAAATATAAAAGAGAAAAAAGGGAAACCACTGCTTCAATTGAGCAGAAAAGTAAAATCATGCATAGACTCGTCCTTGGAATCCTAGTTTAAACACACTTAGAGGAATTAGGATAATTTTTTTTGCATATTTCTTTTTAAGGTTTAGAACTCAGAAAGTCTCCTGTAAAATTTCAGAATTGAAGGATGGATCATCGGACCTATTAGAAGTGGTTAATGTCCTCGCTTCCTTCCGATTTGCCTAAAGTCTCTCAGCTCCAACAAAAATAACAGCTAAATCTTGTGTTGCAATGACTCTGCAAGCACAGATCTGTTCTACAGTTTTCAAATCTTCTTGATTAAATCAGAAGAAAACAGTTTAGTTCTGTTTGTGTTTATTAATAACATCCCAGTGTTTGGTGCAAGTTATCATTATAAAAAGAACAGCTGGCGTCTAAAAATGTCTGGATTGAAGGACAAATTTCACTTCAGTCACTTTTGAAAAAAAATCATTTATTTATTTATTCAATTGTTCTTTTTTTTCCAGTTAGAATGTACAATGCATACAATCTACTGAAGAAGAACAGGAGCAGGATGAAGACGAAGTCTTATAGATCCCTACCCCACTCTTATCATTACACAAAATATCAACATATGACTAAATGAGTGGGCATAATCAAAACAAACACAAAATGAAAACCCATAATGAAAACAATATCACAGAAAGCAACACAATATTAACGAAATGCTTAGTACAAATCAATCATTTTGTTTTTACATTTAAACTTAAAACAAACAATACTTGAACACTTTTTCAACTCATTATCTAATGCATTCCATTTTTTAACCCCAGAAAAGGAAATAGTCATTTGTTTCAGTGTAGTTTTTACTTTGGGTACCTTGAAGTCATACTTTCTTCTACTGTTTGCTTCATTTATAACACAAATATTTTGTAAACTGCGTGGCAACATAAAATTTTTGGCCTTAAACATAACCACCAGTGTCTGCAGGGAACATAAATCTTTAAGTTTCAGAATTCTGGACTTTAAAAATAGATTAGAGGTGTGCTCATTGTAGGGAGTCGAGTGTATTATTCGTAATGATTTTTTTTGCAGAATTATTAATGGTTCTAGGTTTGACTGATAAGAATTACCCCAGACTTCCAAACAATATGAAAAATATGGTAAAATCAAGGAGAAATACAAAATATGCTTAGCATTATAATTTAATAAATATTTTGCTTTGCTAAAAATTGCAAGATTTTTACTTATTTATTGTTTTATATAAGCAATATGTTGCTTCCATTTTAAATTCTCATCAACAATAACTCCCAGAAATCGAAATTCATGAACTCTTTCTATATTTACACCATTACATTTCAAATTAAAATTTGAAATTGACTTTTTGTTACTAAACAACATACACTTTGTTTTTTTTAAATTAAGAGAGAGTTTGTTTCTATTAAACCATTCCTCAAGTAAAATGATTTCTTTCTTGATAGTAGAAACTAATACATCCAAATTGTTCCCTGAACAAAAAAAATTGGTGTCATCTCCAAACAAAACAAATTTCAATATTTTGGACACATCTCAAAGATCATTCATGTATAAAATAAAAAAAAAAATTGATCCCAGTTCTGAGCCTTGTGGAACACCACAATGTATTTTTTGGTGTTTTGATAATTGTCCTGCATATTCCACGTACTGTTGACGATTTTCTAAGTAATTCATCACCCACTGTAATGCAACACCTCTAACACCATGAGACTGAAGTTTGTCAAACAGAATGTTGTGATCAATTGTGTCAACTGCAATACCTCGTTTTAACCTGTACAGGGCAGCACACAGATGATTTTTGATCACATTTTCAGGAATAGTTTACATAATCTTTTAAAACACGCAAAAGAGCAATTTTCAAAACAGTGTTACCATGGCTAAGTGTTTGTTTTATTTTATGTTTTTTTGTCTGTGCTTACATGTTAATCAAAGTGACATTACAAGCAATAAAAGCACCTGCTTTTTCAAACACAGCCACACAAATGTTTAAACTGTCACTGTCTTTCAAAAAAAAAAAAAAAAAACTATTCCTTTTTAAAGAGGCCCTACCATGAACATTCTACTTTTTGAGGTTTTAAATGCATGTTACTGTTTATTTTTCATTACAAAGGTTCCCCAAAACTGTATTTTGATCCGTTCATGCATTTAAGAGTCATCCTATAAAAACCTGCAGAGTCTGCAGAGCATGTGGAAACGCGCTGACGTAAGATTGATGCCAGCAGCTCCCTCCAGGAAGAAAAAAAAAAAAAAACTCCCACCAGGAAGAGTCTGCACTGACAGCTCTGCCCCCAGTGTAACAGAACATTCAATCACTCCACTGAACTATTGGTGATCAGCAAAGAATTTTCATTTTACATTCAGAATACCGTATATGTTCCAGTTGTGTCCTTTCTTCAATAAATTCCAGCTCAAACAGGTGTTTGTTACGCACCTTTGAGACCCCCCACCCCCACCAGGCACAGCCGTGCAGGAGCCGCTTTTGTTTGTGTTGTGAAGCAGTGAAGCGATGGCCGGCCTACTAAAGGCAGATGTATGTGCATCCATCTTTGAGGAAGTTTGGATTACTTCCGTGGGAGAAACACAGACACAGGGGTTCCTCCGGGCTGACGTCATGAAGTGGACGGTACCCACACGCAGCGGCGGTCCAAAAACAGGAACAGGATATGCAGCAAAGAGGCACCACCACATGAGAACAGCTCCTCCACTCCTCCGTGCTTGAGGGAGTGTTCTTACGCTTCTGCGACCTTTCCTGCTCGCCTGTGAGAGTATTCTTACACTCCTGAAACCAGTTCTGGACTTTGCGCTCGTGTGGCTTCTGCTGTTCGCCCGTGTGAAACTCAACAGAAGGACATGTGAAAAAACAAACAAAACAGAAATACAACAAACCATCATGATGTTCCCATTCGAAAAAAAAGTCAAGCGAACCCATAATAAAGGTTTACATTTATTTTTTAAGAGTTCTTCTTTTTGTGTTTTTCCCACCACGTGATCGAACACTTTCCTTAGAAAATGAATTTAAACATTCTTTATAGGTTTGCTTCATTTTTAATTTTAAGAAATGGGAACACCAAGTGATTCTTTCTACTACAGCAGATTATAAATTGATAAATAGATAAAGACGCCTTTATTTCCCCTCTTCTCATTTGTAGTTTTAATTTGAAAACCATGTAACCATGTGATGTAATAGTACCTTGACCTTTGACCCACTTACCTTGACCTTTGACCTTAGTGGGTCAAAGGTCAAGGTACTATGACATCATACCTTGACCTTTGACCTTAGTGGGTCAAAGGTCAAGGTACTATGACATCATCATACCTTGACACATGATGACTCACTATGACATCACATCTTGTCATTCCTATGTAATCTTACAACTATAAAACATAGCCTGTAGCTTCAAATGAGAGATATTTTACAATCTAAAGAATAAAGCACGCTCAAAGATCCATATTTACCTTAGAGGGGAAATTTTATCAGAGCACAAGATTTCATCTGCACGTTCAAAAGAACCTTCAAAAATTGTGTTCAAAATGTTTTTCCTAAAGTATTTCATACAGGACAGGGCTAACAAAAGAGAAAATTCCTCAGAGGAAAGTCTAACTGACTCTGAGGATAATGATAATGATGAATATTCCTCACAAAGCAGCCAGAGCCAAAGCTGTGCTACCAAACAGTTCAGCCAAGACGATCTAGAAAACACTCAGATGAGTCTTATGACTGCAAGAAACGCAGCCGTTGAACATCTAGAGAAACTAGATCATGACGTGAAACTTCTCAACCAACAGATGCAGGGAGAAATCTCTGAGTTGGAAAAAGAATACAACAAATTAAGAGAACATGGTTTATTTTTGGACATGCAAAATACAGATCTTCTTCATGTATATAAAATGCTTCAGGAAAAAAATTCTGATTTGTCATACTTGAAGAAGAAGCATGCCGTTGCAAAAGATGGACATGAATCTGCACTTTCAGATCTCAAGGGTGAAATCCCTTCAGAGAGAAATGTGTTAGAGAAAACGACCATGTCTGTCAATGACTTGCAGAAAAACCACAAAGCAGAACATGAGCAATACCTTTTCATGCGAAAGAAAAAAACAGACCTGACGAAAACGCTTCAAAATTTGAAAGACCAAAAAATTAGAGAAGAAGAATTGAAGCAGAAATATTTTTCTTCCCTTGAAGCCAAAGAAACTTTAGAGAAAGAACATGCAGATATTACTACCCGTTTGAATAAATTGTTGCGTGCGCAAAAATTAAATAAACTTACAGATAAACAACTCAATGATTTGGAGTTAAAAGTACTGGACCTAAGAGAGAAAAACAAAACTATTCTGAAAGAACTACAAAACCGTAGAATCATTCAGGTGCAGTTGGAACAACTGTCTGAAAAATATACCGAGGTCTGGAATAATGTAGAAGACTTGGAGAAGGAAAACTACCAACACCTTCTTGATTATCAACAAATTCGGGGTGAAATCTGCAATTTAAAGCCTATTGAGGTCAAAAATGAGCATGCACTCACTGAAAAGGAAAATCTACTCAAAGAAAATGCTGCCCTTAAAGCTAAATATCATATAAGGATATTACAAATGCAAACTTGTGTAAGGAAACCATCTGATCATTCTGAGGAAAGCCAACAATGTTGTTCAGTTGAGAATGACGCAGAAGATCTGGGTCCTAAAAGCAATTATTCAGGATACCCAAAAGTCAGTAGACGTGTTTCTCTAACAGGGATCCTTGGTACGGTGTTTCTAGACAAAGCCCAAAGGACCAATTCCTTTGAGGATGGTATCCAGGCACGGAATAACAACGTGTCGCTGCACTTACAAGAAAATGATGAGTGTGACATAGACTAAAAGGAAAAAAATATTTATTTGGAAACCTCAGTGTTTCCTCAACTTTTTTAAAGAACACAGAAAAAGTAGGAAAAAGCTGTGTTTAGGGTTATCAAAGGGCTTTATTCTGGATATTTGGTGTATCATACTGGGGGTGGTCAATCAATTTAGGTCATTTTTAAAAAAGAGGGTCAGTTGATTTTTTTTTTTTGATTAGTTGAGTTTGTAGTCTTTATTTAGTCTGTTTATTTTAGTTTGAAGTAGGCAGTAGGTACTGTACTGGGGCGGCCATGGTGCTGAGGTAGGGCAGTCAACGCCTGATCGGAGGATTGTGGGTTTGATTCCCGCCTTAACAACTTGAAACACATTCAAAGAAAATAAATTATAATTCTGTCCCATTTATAATAGATGTCTGAACAAAAAAAAAAAAAAAAAAAAAAAGCTTGTATTGATGAGATAGTCAAGTGCAAAAAATGTGTGGGGCTTCATTAACAAAAATATCTATTACTTTAGTCAGTTTTTGTGTCTGAGCGGGACTTTTTTGTTTAGTTTTTGTTGGGTGAAAAATGTTGTTGATGACGAAAAATGCACTTTCGGCCTTTGAGAAAGGCTCTACCTTCCTCAAAGGCCCAAGGTTTTGTAGTCACAAACATTACGTTTTTTTAAGCATTAATATCTGCAATATTGTTGTTTAATAGGCCTGTGTTTGCACAGATTTTTTTTAATTATTTTTTTTTTTACTTCAAAAGTAGGATTTCATTAATAAAAGTGTCACTGACGATTTAAGTAATATCAACTGTGATCAAATTGCTGCAAAAAATACAGCAAAAATATTTTAGGAATAAAAAAAGGGATTTACATTGGTCTGTTAGGTTGAATTGTAGACAGATTAGCCAATGTACTTGTGGGTTTTCCCTGAGCGCTTCAGTTCCCCCCACATATCTAAACATATTAGTTAAATGATGACCCAGACATTGACACAGAGGCCAAAGAAAAATAGATTCTTGATGTTCAGACATATTGATTTTGTTGAGAAGATTATTCAGATAAAATGTAAAGCTTTGCACTATTGTATGATTTTGTTAAAATGGCCCTCACTGTAAAACATAAAAAATGTAATCAGTTAACAAAAATTCTGTAATTTGTTACATTTAAAATATTAGTTTTCACTTAAATAAAACAACAAAAAATGTTACTTTGATAAAAACTAATCAGGCTAAATGTAAAACAATTACAGAACTAATGAAAATTGATCAAATGTTTCATTTCTTACAGTGAACAATTTTTCCCCTCCGTGAACTGCCACCTTACCGTGGTGGGGGGGTTTGCGTGCTCGAGTGATCTCAGGATCTTTGCTGTCTGGGGCTTCTGCCCCTGGGAGGGTCTCCTATGGCAGACAGGTCCTGGGTGACGAGCCAGACTAAGAGCAGTTCAGAACCTCTTTATGAGAAGTTCAATCAAAGTTTTCATTACTTTTTCCTGATTTGTGTCACTGGAGCCCCACCTGGGCCTGGGGTTGGGGCTTGTAGGTCAGTGCCTGGTTGCCGGGGCTCCTCCCACGAACCATTGTTAGGCCCAGCCTGAAAGAGCAACGTGGGATTACTCTCCAGTGGGCACAACACATGCAGGAGAGCCCAGAAGAGGCTTGTGCAATGTGGTTTAAGTGGCAGTCACAGCCGAATGCCTTAGGGCCCAAACTCCAGTCATTGAATTTGACTTTAGGACATGGAACATCACCTCTCTGGGAGGGAAGGGGCCTGAACTTTTGTTCAAACTTGAGTTTGAGAGATACCGGCTAGATGTAGTTGGGTTCACCTCCAAGCACCTGCAGGGTGCAGATGGCCCCACTCTCAACGTCCACATACCTAGGATGGCACAAATAATGGTGGAACATGGAATTTCTGTATACAACAGATTATAGTTTTGAGTTGGTCTGAGGAAATGTATTTGTTTGTTTCCAATTTGTGAAATTAATTGCAAAACTGTTTAGTGTTCAACTCTAATTGATTGCAACACCCACTAGGAGGGGTGTAGTGGGCTTAAAAGGATGCGATGTTAAAGATGTTTGGGATGAAGCTGTGGCTTATGCTGACATGGCCCTTGTAAGCAATTGATGTGCTCGTTCAGCTTTAATAAAAGAATAAATCCAGCCTTGGCTCCTCTGCAACCATTATTGCCCACTGCATTTTTGGAACACCTTTTCTCAAGGTACCTAAAACAGACACCCTTCGCAGAGATCAGTGTTCAATTTTATTGTCATTTCAAGTGCCCCTCGGCTGTGTGTCTTGGACACTCGGGTAAAGAGTGGGGCAGAACTGATTGGTCAGATCATGGATGACAAATTCGCCTCCAAGAATGAATGGTGGAAACAGTTGAAGGGGTGGGACTTTTCTAAAAACAGATCTAGGGACTAACTGAGTAGCCATTGGCGAAAAGCACATTGGTCAGATCACACACTGATGTTGGTGGAGAAGGCCTGGCTCTCAGTCTCCACTCTATTTCATCCCAAAGGTGTTCAGTGGGATTCAGGTCAGGACTCTATGCAGGCCAGTCCATTTCATCCACACAGACTCTGTCCTCCATGTCTTTATGGACCTTACTTCCTTCTCTGATGCAAAATCATGTTGGAAGAGGAAGGGGTTGCTACAAACTGTTCCTACAAGGTTGGGAGCATGGAATTGTTCAAAATGTTTTGGTCTCCTGAAACATTCAAAGTTCATTTCACTGGAACTGAGTAACACTCCTGAAAAACAAGCACGGCGGCTCATTTGACAGCAGTCAATGTGAAGATAGCATCTTCTCTTCTCCAGAACCTAAACTAGACACACTAGCCGGACCAGATGAGGGTTTAGTGAATGTGCAGCAGAAACAAGATCATTAATTAAAACAGAGTCTGTCTGTGACAGTTTGATTGATAGAGATTTAAAAGAGAAATACTCAGATATGGAAAGACGAATTGATTTATTACATTTGCCTGTATCATATTGGGTTTTTACATTTGAACAGAAACTGATCCTTACAACAGTTGGATTTAAACTCCTAAAAGATAAAACACTGTAAAGCTATTTGTACAAAATAAAAGTATAGGTGGTTGTATATTTTGTTTTATCTTATATTTTCAGAGCAGATGCTACAATTATAACATACCAGCCCACATTGAAAAGTAAGTTGATCATTTAGTAGCAACATTTTAGAAGCTGTCCCTACTCTAAAATCTCCATTTGATGTAACAAAAATTACTTTTTTAAAAATACGTTCTTTTGTTTATATAAAACAGCCAAGAAATTTAAGATTGTAAGCTGTTTGAAAGGTTTTCATCTCTTTACAGTCTTGAATGCAGAAAAAGGGGTAATGGTGGGCAATAGTTTTGCCATCAGAAACTCCTCCTTGGGAAGTGTCATTAACAAATATGATGTAGTCAATAGGTAAGCACAACTGTTTGTGACTATAAATGTGACATCTTTACTTTAGGTTTTTCTTATAGTTCTCGTCTCTGCCACTGTCACCAGGGAATCCATTCTCATGCCGACCACAGAGCTGGCAGAAAAGCAGTTGAGGACCCAGCCTTCTTGAAGGGTACTGGAAATTACCCCAACAGGGGATTCCATTGTCCTCCTCAATGCCCACATGGACAACAACAGTGGCAATCACCTTTCACTATAGGGCACCATGCAGCCCTATAGGTTGAGCCTCAAACCAGCACATAGGTGTTAGTATTTTCTTTTTCTTTAAAACATTTACTTTGTTTACTTAAAATAAGTTATATGGGTGCACACATTTGATTTATTTTAAGTGAAAATAGAGTTAATTTCCTTTTGTCTGTTTTTTGAGTTCCATATCAGGTGAACCACATCTGCCATAATCAGCAGAGGAGGTTGGGACATTCCACTGGCAAGACTGCAGGGATTCCCAACACTCCTACTGGACTTTGTTTTTGTTTCATTGAATGTCAAAGAAACCTTGAATGCATGTGTTATGGGTCCCGAGTGCGGCAACCACGATAACAAAAAGAATGTTGTGTCTGAAAAAGAAAAGGAGTCTCAGAGCAGGAACCACAAGAGCACTCACTTCGTTCTCCAAAGCACTTCTATTAAATCACATCAACAAAATCACAATTTCCATTCAGTGCATTCTTTTGTCCAATGTACAGTCTGACCACAAAAGTCTAAACAAAAACAATATTGATTCTATATAACAATCATTATTCTAAATTCTGTGTTCTATTTTCATTTCTAATACATTACAATTTAATTTCAACGGAAACATATAATAATTACATTAGTTTAATTCACTTTGACTTTTGTGATTGTACTGTAAACAAAATAAATATTGCTTTTTACTATTATTTAGCTTTCCCAGCTTATAAATGCTGGACACTGCACATTTAGAAATAAACTTCCCCAATAATTACAAAATAACATTTACTTTTTAATTTAATATCTCTTTTTTTAACTTTTACAAGAACTATCTATTTCAGTTTTGCATTTAAACATGTTTAAGTAAGGTCAGGAGTTCCACAGAAATCATTGAACTACATGCAAAGCTATAAATGTAAACAGTCTACATGGCAGCCATGACCACACTGGTTCACAACCCAAATCTCATCATCCCGACAAAATCTCGCGAGATCACGGGGTACTTCCCTTTCGTCTTTCCCGCCGTTTCTCGCCGAAAAACTCTTAAAGATTCTCGGTTTAAATGAAAAATACAAAACAAATAACGCTGATTCATATCTGGGAACAACACCATAGCTTAGGGCAGGGGTCTCAAACTCGCAGCCCGCGGGCAATCTGCGGCCCGCGGGATGATAATTTGCGGCCCTCGTCTTCATATGAAAGATTACTGTTAGTGCGGCCCGCAAGGCTGATATGAATGACAGTTGTTGTGTCCAGAGCTGAACGAACCAATCATGATAAGGTATACGGCTCTGGAGGGCGGGACATCGGCGGGCTGTCCGAGCCTCCTCACTCTTTAATTCATTCCTCCAGTCATCTGGGCGGAGGAGGAGCCATGAAGCTGTGAAGAGCTTTCTCACTGAACGTGATTCGCGCCCCGCTCCTCTTTCACCACGTGACAACACGTGACACACAGCCTGCCGCTTGTCAAAAAGCGTGTTCCTGACGCCGCGCGACAATTCCGCGCACGCATCAAATATTCCGCACGGACAGATCAGACCCTCGCGAGCGCTTTTTCCTCCTCCACGAGCAGAAAAAGTCCTCGCGAGAGAGACTGACTACTTCCGCGTGCGTGAGTGATGCCCGCGAGCGAGCAGAATCTTCAAAGGTGTTTTCACACCGGCCGCGGGTTTCTGAACGCACGCTCAGCAGGTGGCTCACGCAGTAGCAGAGGAGATTCTTCTTCTGTGGTGTTTTTACCGTTCATTAGCGCTGCTGCGATTGTGTGGGAATATTGAACCGGGTTGAAGACTCAGCGCGCGCTCAGTGCGTGCCCGATTTGTGCGCAGAGCTTGAGACCAGATTTAAAAACTTACGTAGCAACGCGCGCTCCAACCTTTCAGTGAGCGCTGCTCTCAGCTCAGAAATGAAGGAGGTTCTGTAAATACAGACGTTTGAAACTGAATAAAAAAGTTTTTCTCTTGTCCAGTGTTTCTCAGGTATTTTCTCTTAGACACCCAAGTTAAACGTATATCTCCTCAAAATATTGTACTTTTATTATCATTAAAGAATAATAATAAAAAATAAACTTCTAAATAATCTGTTTTATTAATTGTTCTCTTTCTTTTTTTAGAATACTTCCAGACAAAGTAAAAACAATCTTTCCTTGTTTCCCTCCACAGTAGTGATGGAATTCTGTCTTTTCTCAGAGATTCAGTTCTTTTCCATTGGTCCACTGTAAACAGCAGCTCTTTCTGCTACCAAATTGATTTTTAGGTTGTTTTTGCTATATTTAATTTATCATCAACTACTATGTAGGATTATGCACAATATCCATCACTAATGTAAACATGTTTTTATTCGCATTCTCTCAAGGGGGGCGTCCCACCATTTGAGACACACTGCTCTGCTCATTCAGTCAATATGTGGTTTTCAGTCGTCTGTGTTGCTGTATGGTCTTGTTATTATTTTATTATTAATGATTGATTTTCTAATTCATCTTTTAAAATTAATTTAATTCATTATTTCGTGTTAAAAATAAAGATATTTGAGAACATCGGAATGTTTTATCAGCGATTTTCTTGTGGAAATCCTGATGCGGCCCGGCCTCACCCAGACTCTGTCTCCAGCGGCCCCCGGCTGAATTGAGTTTGAGACCCCTGGCTTAGGGCTTTCATTTGTGGGGTTTTAAACCGAGAACTAACCTGAAAAAGAAAAGGAGTCTCAGAGCAGAAACCACACGAGCAAGCACTTCTGACGGAAACAGGAAGTTGCCCCGTCTTCAGCCACCTGGAGGGGCTGCAAGAGTATCAAAGGTTCGGCTTTCCAGACTCATAAACTAATTCTCTTTTTTTTTCTTTTTTCCACAGGCTACATTTAATCAATGTATAAAATAAAATTATATTTTAATTACTAAAAATTAATGGCCTTCAAAATAAAATACCAAATGTGGATGCACATTTTTGGGTGCACCACACGCTCCCCAACAACAAAAGTGGCTCCTGACACTTGACTTTAAACAGTTAAACAGCGTGACAACACGTCAGCATCAATGTTGACTTTTCCTGAACGGTAATTTTATGTCGAAATGGAAATCTGCCAGCTGTCCCACCCAACGATGTCCGACTGCATTGAGTTTTGCTGTGCTTAGGACATATTTTAGGGGATTATTGTCCGTAAAGATGAAGTGGGGTGCATAGAAAAGATAGTCATTAAACTTGTCACAGACAGCCCACTTTAGAGCTAGAAACACGAGCTTTCCGCTGTGCAAATGGTAGTTCTGTTCAGCCGGTGTTAGTGTGCGTGATCCGTATCCTATCACTTTCATTTTATTGTCCTGGTTCTGATAAAGAACTGTCCGAGGCCTTTCTGAGAGGCGTCCGTGTGTAATATGAAGGGAGAGAGAAGTCTGGGCACGCCAACACTGGTGGTTGTGTTAACATGTCAATGAGGCGTTCCAGGATCTCTTCCTCCATGGATGGACTTCCTTGACTTAATCATAAAAGCATTTAACAAATCACAATTGTTAAATAATCTAGCTGGATCACTAGCGGTCTGACTGAATCTGTATTCCCTCTTGTTTTATGTAGAAAATGTGTTTAAAAAATCAAACATGACAGTAAATTCACAAAAGCCCCAGAATAAAGTTTGTCGTAATCATCCACCTTCTTTTTATGCTTTTCAGGACAAAATATGAGTGTTATGAAACCAGCCGGCGCTGCTGGGTTGATAGTGATGTCAATCCCAGACAGTTTAAAAAACCTAAAACCTCACCACACATTAAATAGATCAAAATGCAGATTTTTCTAAATGTATTTCATTTTTTTTAAACTAGGTGATGAAATCACCAGCAGTGAGAGGACAGAGAATTTGAGCAGCAGGGATGAAGACTGATGAGAAGCATCATGAACATCAACCACTGGTGCTGAAGCTGCAGGAGGGAAACCGAGCTGCTGGTTTCCCTCTGTTGAACATCAGTTTGAGAGGAAGAACCGCTGAGGTCCAGACAAAAACATTCCTGCACAGGAAGTCCACACAGATGCTGAGACTCTGACCAGAGGTGGTAAATGAGCATCAACGCTGAAGATTTTCACAATAAAAGAAACAATGTGATAAAATTGTAAAAGATGAACTGAAACAATGCACACTTTCTGCATTGAAAAGACAGTTACAGTGAGTTTTATGTTTGTGTCTTTTTTAGTTCATAGTCGTGGTTTATTACTTATGTCAGTTATCAGAAAGAATATACTGGATAAATAAAAATATCTTCAATCTGCAAATAGGAACAGGTGTTTTCTTCTGTTCATGCTGTAGATGCTGCTTGTTTGCTGATTATATCAACAAACCTAAAATGATCTATTTACTATCTAAACTTTGTTCAAGACACAAACATTTTTGTCACAATTGAAAAATAAATTCAGGTGTCATTGTGTTAAGGAATGATCACCAGAAGTTTCTTTAAGCATTAAAAACAGCAGCTCAGCTAAAAGAAATGCTTTTGGCTACTGTGTCAGTAGAACTATGGAAATCCCAGGGTCCTTGGGGAGGGTCCCGCCCACCAGGTGGTCAGGCCCTGAGTAGCATATATATACACAACTCATCTCTGTTTGTGATTTACCTGTTCAATTTGTTTTTGCTCACACACACCCCTCTGCATTTATCCGGACTTGGGACCGGCACAAGTGGACACTTGTTTGTGCTATAGGGGGAATCCCCCCCATAGCTCCGCCCCATGTGACATCACTGATGATGTCACATGACATAATTTCTGTCACAGTTATGTCATCATACGGTGACCATCAAGCCATTGGTGACATCAAAGGTGACATCAAAGGCATAAATGATGTGTTTTGGGGTCATGTTGCCTAGCAACGAGAGAAGGGGCGGATAGCTCCGCCCCTTTTACTATAAATAGGCTGGTGGTTCCAGAAATTTCCACACTTGTCTAAAGACTCTAGTTTAGTCAGGTCTCAGTGTTAAAGCGTCTTTGAAAGCCATGTTTCAATCACTTTTCAACATTGTAAGGAAAATCTTTTTTCCTGATGCCAACCCTCCAAACCCTACATTCCCTTGTGACTTGGGAATGGAGAGTGTGAAATCTCCAGATGGAGCCAAAGTAAACAAAAAGGCACCAAAAGGAAAATCTCACAAGATGACCAAGAATCTGGATCTCCAGCAAAGAAAAGAAGAGAACTTGAGTGTCCCTCCAAAATGATGAATCCCCACCTCTAAAGCTTGTTGGTTCCAGAAAGAGAAAGGCATCTGATCTGGAAGAACCATCAAGAAGAAGGGAAAGAAAGCACAGATGAAGAAGATGACCAAAGCTTGAATTTGAGGCCAAATATGTGGAACTGAATCCACTTGGTGAAGGTGGTTGTGGATCTGTGCTTGCTGGCTATCGTAGATCCGATAAGTTAGCGGTGCCATCAAACACATCCCAAATGATAATATTCTACATGTTGTTGAGAGCGGACGAGAAATCTCTGTGGAAGTGGCTGTAATGTTAAAACTTCAGTCTACAACATCGAATTCAGCGGGCACACAGACCTATCGCCTTGCTAGACTGGTATGTGCTGCAAATGAGCTGATTTTAGTCTTAGAGAGGCCAATGCCAGCATCGGATCTGAAGTCCTACATCGACCGACAAGGAGGTTCACTGAAAGAATATGAAGCCAAGATTATTCTGAAACAACTGATAGAAGCAGCTATTTACCTTCAGCAGGAAAAGATTTTCCACAGAGACATCAAAGTGCAAAATATCTTGATAGAGACTTCTTCAGGCACCCCTCGAGTTCGGATCATCGACTTTGGACTCAGCTGCTTCACAGAGATAGATTCAACTCATAAAATCTTCTCCGGCACCGTGCGTCACATCCCTCCAGAATGCCTGTCCCGATATAAATACAGCGCTGGACCCACAACAGTGTGGCAGATAGGAATCGTCCTCTTTGAATGCCTACACAACAAACGATTCAAGACATCGAGTTACTTATTAAGAGAGACAAAAATAAACAGAAGACTTTCTAAAGGCTGCAAAGATTTCTTGAAGCAGTGTTTCACTATAAACCCAACTGCACGCCCAACTCTGGAACAGATTCGGCATCACCCTTGGCTCAAGTAAATCTTGCAGTAAACATTTCAGCCAAAGAAAAGCGAGTTGTGTTCCAGCTCCGGCAGAAACAAAAAACGATTGGATAAAACTTTGAACTTTGTGAGCTTTTCCGTTTTCAACATTATCGTTTTTATTGGTTTATTTATTTATTTGTTTGCTTTAAATATTTTGTATAAATGAATCTTTAAAAAATATTAGAAAAATAGGATAATCTGAAGTCCTATTGAAATATTATTGTTCTTTTTTTTTAATCCTATTTATTAATAATCATTTTTAAAAAAGGGAGGGGGGTTGAAAGATTGTTTTAGTGACAGCACCCCCGACTTACCCCAGTCTGAACAAAAACTGGACGTGGGACAAGAAAAGAAACTGTTCAGACAAAAATATGTATTTATTTATTGATTGCTTGTTTGTTAATGTTTTAATTGTAAAAAAAAAAAAAAAATGGGTGAATGTGTGTGAGTGTGTAATGCAACCACAAGGGAACACAAACTAGTGACCACTTGTGCCGGTCCCAAGTCCGGATAAATGCAGAGGGGTGTGTGAGAGCAAAAACAAATTGCATTTAATCGTTTGTGTATATATATATATATATATATATATATATATATATATATATATATATATATATATATATATATATATATATATATGTATATGTGTAAATATATGTATATGTTTACTGTATATACAAAGCCGGATCCTTGCTTTGGGCCTGACCACCTGGTGGGCGGGCCCCTCCACAAGGACCCTGTGTTTTCCATAGTCCTGCTGACACATCCTTCTGACTAGGGCTGTAAAGAGTATCTGGTGCTCGGGTATTTCCGATCTGCTCCTAAAAATTTGACTTTGAATATTTGTTTAGTACAAGATCGCTGATTCGCAGTCTTTATAAATATAGTAAATTGTGGTAAAATATGATCAAAATATCTGGTAACGATGTATTTTTCCTCTAATGCAGATTAATGTTGGATTTTAAGTTTATGAACTAAAACAAAGCCGAAAAAGCCGCGGTAGTCACCTGAAGTAAACACATCTTGGTGGCGTTGAAGCTTCCGGTTTTCAAAGTAAAACTAGTGAGAGCTTTTTTCTGTTCAAAAACCGAGACTGAAGTTCTGTTCACTCACATAACGTTTGAAAAAATGAATTAGTGTAAACATTGGAGCTTTAGCTCCAGTGTTTACATTCTTTTGGTTATGATAATTCTTCAACAGTTTTCAGAATTTTTCCCAAATTGTGCATTTTTTACTAATAACTGAACTATATGTTTCAATCTTTCTCCATTTTATTTATGTTTTAAAAGTTTGGGGAATTTTATTTTTTTTATGAGTTCTATAAATGTTTGTCCTGTTTGGCCCTACTGTGTGTTTCGGAATTTGGCCCCCTTTGCGATTAAGTTTTAAAACTCGGAAATAAAAAGACTTGATTTCTGAGCCTCCGCCTTTCGCCCCTTGTCGGTCCCGCCCATTTTCACGACCTCATCCTTGACCCTGCCTCTTGAGCAAACTTTTTAAACAAAACTATGGGACTAAAGATGGATGTCTGCAAAATCTTGTCAGAAAGTTTCCCTTATCAAACTTTTTATTTTGCTGATGGATTTTGAGCGTCTGTATGAAGGCCAGATTCAACACGGTTTGGTACCGCGGAGGAATCCCGCAGGACGGTTACTGGAGACGCTACAGATACACACGCTAAAAAACACGTCGGTAGAAACAATGTGGATCACGTTAAAAGTTGTTGAGCCTGAATTTATTCAACCACATTTTAATGAGTTTAGTGTCTCATCGTTGTGCTTTTATGGTTTGTTTTTAAGAGAATTCTGTTTAAACTACAATAGAGCTTTCACGGCAGCAGTGCACGCTGCATAGGAGACACAGAAAAGAGAGTTATACATTTTTTGGTGGTGTTAAAATAAATGTTCTAACAAGTAAACAGTCGGACCAATTATTTCCTTTTTGATAACATGATAATTAATGCTCTACAATTGTCCGTGGCTCACCGATCACCTCCTTTCTACCGTGTTTACATCACGTTACTGTCGGGTACGGTGGCCGTTCTGGTTCAGTTGTTCCACTCTCGGTTTGTTTCATATTCAGACTGCGGAATCTCTGAGTGAACAGAAGTTAAATCCGATTGGAAATGAACCCAGACCACCTTGAAAAATGGATCTGAGAGCGGGTTCTGGTACAGGAAGGTAGTTATCTCCTGCCACAGCTCCACAGAGAAGATGGGGGCACGTTTCCAACCGCTCGTTTTCGTGGGTATGGGAGGGGCTGCTGCAGACAGTGCAGGTTTTTAGAAGATTACTCTTAAATGCATGAACGGATCAAAATACTGTTTGGGAAGTTCTTTATAGTGAAGAATGAACAGTAAAATGCTTTTAAAACCACAAAATATAGAATTTTCATGGTAGGACCCCTTCAAAGATTCTCTATTTAGCAACTCCAATTTTTTAAAAGAAAAACTCCATCCATGGAGGAAGTCCAGAAGATTTCCCTGAAAAATCCTGCATGGCGTATGACAGTCAGCTGTGTTCTCAGAGGAGACAGTTCAGAGCAGAGAGGGATGCGTGCAGGAAGTTTTTCCTGGTGGTCCTGAAATTTCTGGGGTTCGATGAGGGTGATGAAGACTCTCAGGGCTCGTTTACACTGGAATGGGAACGCGTTTTGCTCTTTGACCCGGTAAGCAAGATATCGGGTACACACCAGGACGTTCCAGAATGATATTGCGTTCACGGTTAAAACGAATGCTGACGGAAAACGATGTAATTCACACGCCACGCCGCTATGCGCTATGTGCGCACAATGTTGAACCGTTCCTGCTCTATTTCCCCCTCAACCGTAGTCGAGGAGCAGGGGAGACCTTCTCCAGGGCCGAAGGTTGCTTTTCCTCCGGGGTTCACTTCCCTTCTTTGGATCATCAGATTCTTTGGAGCATGCGAAGCCGAATAATTACACTCAGCTATTGTAGAGGAACTGAACTTTTATTACTTTAACTTGCAGGCAAACTCGAGAACAACTCTCCGCACGCTAACGTGCGCGCGCGCCCCTCCCCTTTCCTTTCTCTCTCCTTTTTCTCTCTCTCCGAAGCACGCGCTCTCTCTCTCTGCGGCAAGCTCTCTCTCTCTCGCTCCTCTCAGAGCGCGCTGCTCCTCACATGCACACGCTCCCCCCCCCAGCTTCGTAACAAGCTGAGATGCAGAAGTTGGAGCACACACTCATCTCACAACAACAAGAAAGTAAATAGATAGGCTGAATCGTAAAAAATCAGAAGGGAGTACAAGTGATTGACATGTCCACAGACAAATGAAACTTCAATGAAATTTGGCACCGAAATCCGGCACCGTTTGCAGCCGCATCTTTCGGTTTCGGTAGAACCGCGCAAATCATAACGGTTCCTACTTGGAACCGAACTTCGGTGCCCAACCCTACTCCCACCGGATGGAAAAGAACAATAGGAGAAGTACTGCGCTTTACACCCTGACACCGTTCCTGACCGTACACACTAGAATGGAAGGGCGGTGGGAATGGGAACGTTTCGCAACGCTCCACTCTGGAAGGCGTTCTCCAAAGTTGTCGTTCTGGGGGCCCTAAAACGCCGTTCTGGTCTAAACGAGAGGCCCAAACGATAACCAAGTTGTCGGGACGCACGCGAAAACGTTGTAATGTAAACGAGCCCTCACACACCCCCAGCAAAAAGCCCCCCCCTACACACACACACACACACACACACTTGCTTATCAATATTGACAAAGAAACACTTGATGCTGGCAGAAGCGTTTTCGCCTAAAACTTGTTTTGCTTGGGTCATTATATCATACTTTCTGGACATGTCCCAACCTCCAAACATACCGGACTTCTGTATTTGAAACATTTTCCAAAGTATACAATGTTAAATTAGCCCCTTCTGCCCTGACCGCACTCTTTGGGGTCATCCCTCTCAACGTCTCTATCCCTAAACACTTTTCAGATGCATATCGTTTTCATCCTTGATTGCACGTCGCCTTACTACTCTTAAGGTGGAAGGATGAGGCCCCTCCCACGCATGACCAGTGGATTGCTGAGGTCATGAAATTTGTCCACTTAGAAAAAATACGATGTATAGTAACAGGCTCAACAGAAAAATTTTACAAGTCCTGGCAGCTGTTCTTTTTTTTTTTTTTTTTTTTTTTTTTTTTTTTTTTTTTAACTTGTCCTGTCCAACAGCTGAGCCAACAGATGTGGGCTGAGAGCTTCTTGTGTTGGGCAGATGTTACTGTCACAACAGGGATTTATTGAGTATAAACTCCTGTTGTATTTAATGCTAAACTTTATTTATATTGATTATGTTTTATTTTATTTATTTATTTTTTTTTGTCGTTGGACCGGACGGAAAAAGGGAAGAGGGTGGGGGAGGGGTGGGGGGGGGGAGATAAGATGGCAACAGAGGGAAGCAACATCATAAAACAACCAGGACTAAGTGATAAACTAGAATGGGCGGGGCCTGTCTACACACACGCTCTATAGTTACACACACACTTGTTGGCCAAAATAGTCTCTACATTTAAACTAAACATACTCACATATACTATACATATACTACACATGTACGCAATTCAGCTATAACAGCAGCTCACACACTCCATCATACAAACCCATTCAGATAAAGACTGAAGCTGTTCTTGACATATGTGAAATCAATAAAATTGAACACCTAACCTGGAAGTGCCACAGGTAGACCCTAATTTCTGTGGTTTCTGTGAAACGCTTCTGTTTTCACTTTAGCTATTTGCAGTAGGCCACGATTAGTCATCTTTTTTTTTTCTTTTTTTTTTAATGAGTCATATTTATTATTTCTATTGTTGTCGTTACAACTATTATTATTGTTTTGTCCTCCTTTGCATTTTTCGTTGCTGTTTGCGTTTTTTTTGTTTGTTTTTTTTTGGGGGGGTGCTAGAAAATGGAACAGCAATTCATATACTGACATGTAACTGTAAAAATGTATGTGCTGTTGTCATAAATAAATTTAAAAAAAAAACAAAAAAAAAAAAACTTGTTTTGCTCAAAATGCACCAAAAAAATGTCTTCTGTATTCATTCACTCCTGGTCATTACCTTTCAGGAGGAAAGTTAGGAACCTTTTTCAAGCATTAGTTTCTCATAGGACGGGTCAGAAGCAGAACTCCATCATTTTCTTGTTCACAAAGAGCTGAAGCATCATTCTTGACAATCTTACAAAAACATTCCAATCTAAGGAAAGTTTTTCAAAGATAAAATATATAAATACATAATACTTGACTCACTACCACAAAGCACTAAATGATGATTATTTTAAAGATATTTGATGATTTGGTGCGGCGCTGCATCTACACGGCTGTTTTGTTCTGTGGAGCTAAATTACGCTAAGAACGAACAATAACGAGCACAGTGCGCCCGTGAGCGTGCACATGGGTGTGCATGAGTTCTGTAAATATTTTTCATGTAATTTAAGTTACAAATTGAATTTGTGTTTATTTAAGTGTGGAGTCAAGGTGGTTCCCCTGCCAGAATCGATCCTGACTCAAACCATGTGATTTATTTGTCACTTCAACATTTTGTCCCAAAAAGGTAACCCAGCAAGACGATGATCACAATAGACTTTATAGTGGGTTTTTGGGAGTTTATTGTCATATTCAATTTTTTTTTGCTTACATATTCTATGTAAAACAACAGTTTTTTGTATTGAAAAATAAAAAAAAAAGACTTTTTTTTTTAAATTTAGGATAATACCATGATTTATGAAAGTGACTTAATCATAAAAGCATTTAACAAATCACAATTGTTAAATAATCTAGCTGGATCAGCAGCGGCCTGACTGAATCTGTATTCCCTCTTGTTTTTTTCATGTAGAAAATGTGTTTAAAAAAATCAAACATGACAGTAAATTCACAAAAGCCCCAGAATAAAGTTTGACGTAATCATCCACCTTCTTTTTATGCTTTTCAGGACAAAATATGAGTGTTATGAAACCAGCACTCTGCTGGTTGATAGTGATGTCAATCCCAGACAGTTTAAAAAACCTAAAACCTCACCACACATTGAATAGATCAAAATGAAGATTTTTCTAAATGCATTTCATTTTTTTAAATTAGGTGATGAAATCACCAGCAGTGAGAGGACAGAGAATTTGAGCAGCAGGGATGAAGACTGATGAGAAGCATCATGAACATCAACCCACTGGTGCTGAAGCTGCAGGAGGGAAACCGAGCTGCTGGTTTCTCCTCTGTTGAACATCAGTTTGAGAGGAAGAACCGCTGAGGTCCAGACAAAGACATTCCTGCACAGGAAGTCCACACAGATGCTGAGACTCTGACCAGAGGTGGTAAATGAGCATCAACGCTGAAGATTTTCACAATAAAAGAAACAATGTGATAAAATTGTAAAAGATGAACTGAAACAATGCACACTTTCTGCATTGAAAGGACAATTACACTGAGTTTTATGTTTGTGTCTTTTTTAGTTCATGGTCGTGGTTTATTACTTATGTCAGTTATCAGAAAGAATATACTGGATAAATAAAAATATCTTCATTCTGCAAATAGGAACAGGTGTTTTCTTCTGTTCATGCTGTAGATGCTGCTTGTTTGCTGATTATATCAACAAACCTAAAATGATCTATTTACTATCTAAACTTTGTTCAAGACAAAAACATTTTTGTCACAATTGAAAAATAAATTCAGGTGTCATTGTGTTAAGGAATGATCACCAGAAGCTTCTTTAAGCATTAAAAACAGCAGCTCAGCTAAAAGAAATGCTTTTGGCTACTGTGTCAGTAGAACTATGGAAATCCCAGGGTCCTTGGGGAGGGTCCCGCCCACTAGGTGGTCAGGCCCTGAGTAGCATATATATACACAACTCATCTCTGTTTGTGATTTACCTGTTCAATTTGTTTTTGCTCACACACACCCCTCTGCATTTATCCGGACTTGGGACCGGCACAAGTGGACACTTGTTTGTGCTATAGGGGGAATCCCCCCCATAGCTCCGCCCCATGTGACATCACTGATGATGTCACATGACATCATTTCTGTCACAGTTATGTCATCATACGGTGACCATCAAGCCATTGGTGACATCAAAGGTGACATCAAAGGCATAAATGATGTGTTTTGGGGTCATGTTGCCTAGCAACGAGAGAAGGGGCGGAGCTATGGGGGGGAATCCCCCCTTTTACTATAAATAGGCTGGTGGTTAGGTTGGTTCCAGAAATTTCCGCTTGTCTAAAGACTCTAGTTTAGTCAGGTCTCAGTGTTAAAGCGTCTTTGAAAGCCATGTTTCAATCACTTTTCAACATTGTAAGGAAAATCTTTTTTCCTGATGCCAACCCTCCAAACCCTACATTCCCTTGTGACTTGGGAAAGGAGAGTGTGAAATCTCCAGATGGAGCCAAAGTAAAACAAAAAGGCACCAAAAGGAAAATCTCACAAGATGACCAAGAATCTGGATCTCCAGCAAAGAAAAGAAGAGAACTTGAGTGTCCCTCCCAAAATGATGAATCCCCACCCTCTAAGCTTGTTGGTTCCAGAAAGAGAAAGGCATCTGATCTGGAAGAACCATCAAGCAAAAGAAGGAAAGAAAGCACAGATGAAGAAGATGACCCAAAGCTTGAATTTGAGGCCAAATATGTGGAACTGAATCCACTTGGTGAAGGTGGTTGTGGATCTGTGTTTGCTGGCTATCGTAGATCCGATAAGTTAGCGGTTGCCATCAAACACATCCCAAATGATAATATTCTACATGTTGTTGAGAGCGGACGAGAAATCTCTGTGGAAGTGGCTGTAATGTTAAAACTTCAGTCTACAACATCAAATTCAGCCGGCAGCACAGCACCTATCGCCTTGCTAGACTGGTATGTGCTGCCAAATGAGCTGATTTTAGTCTTAGAGAGGCCAATGCCAGCATCGGATCTGAAGTCCTACATCGACCGACAAGGAGGTTCACTGAAAGAATATGAAGCCAAGATTATTCTGAAACAACTGATAGAAGCAGCTATTTACCTTCAGCAGGAAAAGATTTTCCACAGAGACATCAAAGTGCAAAATATCTTGATAGAGACTTCTTCAGGCACCCCTCGAGTTCGGATCATCGACTTTGGACTCAGCTGCTTCACAGAGATAGATTCAACTCATAAAATCTTCTCCGGCACCGTGCGTCACATCCCTCCAGAATGCCTGTCCCGATATAAATACAGCGCTGGACCCACAACAGTGTGGCAGATAGGAATCGTCCTCTTTAAATGCCTCCACAACAAACGATTCAAGACATCAAGTTACTTATTAAGAGAGACAAAAATCAACAGAAGACTTTCTAAACCCTGCAAAGATTTCTTGAAGCAGTGTTTCACTATAAACCCATATGCACGCCCAACTCTGGAACAGATTCGGCATCACCCTTGGCTCAAGTAAATCTTGCAGTAAACATTTCAGCCAAAGAAAAGCGAGTTGTGTTCCAGCTCCGGCAGAAACAAAAAACGATTGGATAAGACTTTGAACTTTGTGAGCTTTTTCCGTTTTTCAACATTATAGTTGTTTAACTGTGGTTTATTTTATTTATTTGTTTGCTTTAAATATTTTGTATAAATGAATCTTTAAAAAATATTAGAAAAATAGGATAATCTGAAGTCCTATTGAAATATTATTGTTCTTTTTTTTAATCCTATTTATTATTAATCATTTTTAAAAAAGGGAGGGGGGTTGAAAGATTGTTTTAGTGACAGCACCCCCGACTTACCCCAGTCTGAACAAAAACTGGACGTGGGACAAGAACAGAAACTGTTCAGACAAAAATATGTATTTATTATATGATTGCTTGTTTGTTAATGTTTTAATTGTAAAAAAAAAAAAAAAAAAAAAAAAAGTGTGCGTGTGTGTGAGAAAGTGTGTGAGTGTGTAATGCAACCACAAGGGAACACAAACTAGTGACCACTTGTGCCGGTCCCAAGTCCGGATAAATGCAGAGGGGTGTGTGTGAGCAAAAACAAATTGCATTTAATCGTTTGTATGTATATATATATATATATATGTGTGTAAATATATGTATATGTTTACTGTATATACAAAGCCGGATCCCTGCTTTGGGCCTGACCACCTGGTGGGCGGGCCCCTCCACAAGGACCCTGTGTTTTCCATAGTCCTGCTGACACATCCTTCTGACTAGGGCTGTAAAGAGTATCCGGTGCTCGGGTATTCTCAATCTGCTCCTAAAAATTTGACTTCGAATATTTGTGTTGTACAAGATCGCTAATTCGCAATCTTTATAAATACAGTAAATTGTAGTAAAATATGATCAAAATATCTGGTAACGATGTATTTTTCCTCTAATGCAGATTAATGTTGGATTTTAAGTTTATGAACTAAAACAAAGCCGAAGGAGCCGCGGTAGTCACCTGAAGTAAACACATCTTCGTGGTTTTGAAGCTTCCGGTTTTCAAAGTAAAACTAGTGAGAGCTTTTTTTCCATTCAAAAACGGAGACTGAAATTCTGATCACTCACATAACTTTTGAAAAAATGAATTAGTTTAAACATTGGAGCTTTAGCTCCAGTGTTTACATTCTTTTGGTTATGATAATTCTTCAGCTTACATACATTTTTCAGAATATACACAAGCCTAGCGAATCCAGGGCCGTATTTATCAATCTGGAACAATTGATAGATGTGTTACGGCCCCTGGCCTGCTAGGCTTGTGTATGTCTGTATATGTATGTATGTATGTCTGTTTGTGTAGTGTTTTTGACAGCTTCCTTGAAAGGCCTGCAGTGTTTGCTGTTGGCTCCGCCCCCCTCAAGGAAACCATCTCTCCTCCCTCCATCCACCTTCACCAATTACCAGGCCGGGACGGGAGGATATAAAAGAAGTGGCCCAACCTGGATGAAGTGGCGGCTGAAATTCCAGAGGGAATCTGTTTCCTCAGCCTGCCCCTGTTGTCGGCCTCAGCTCTAACAAGCCTGTTTTTGCCTGGTGTTGCCCTTCTGTGTAATTTAGTTTTTGGACTTTGGTTTTCCCTGAGAATGTGATTTGCTTTTGTGGTTTTGTATTTATGTTAATGTCTATATTTGATGCTAAAAAGCCTGAGATTTTAAGTTGAACTTCTTCTCCCCTCCTTATTGACTACTTGTGTTGGGTTTAGTTTAAGTTTTTGTAATAAACGGCCCAGCTGCCAATCTTATTTGATCCCTCCCGGTTTCTTTTTTTTCTATATGTTACACCTTTTCCCCTTTGGGACGTAACATAAGTGGGGGCTCGTCCGGGATCTTTGAAGGGATTATTGTATTGTGAAGCTGTGGTTTCTGGTTCTGACAGGCATAGTGCTGACGTGGCACTCTGGAGGTTTGCTTGTGCTCCTACGCGCACACTGTAAAAGGGTAAAACCATGGCGACTGGCTTTAGTCTGGAGGGTTTTGTTGCCCATCCTTCACTAAAATTGTTAAAACTGTGCCGGAAAAGCGATATGGTGGAGATTGCAAAACATTTTGAGGTCAATTATGTGAACCCGATTGGGAAACAGGAACTGTTTGACTTGTTGGTGAGTAGGTTGGAGGAAAAGGGTGTGTTCAGGCTACCGGCCCAGACTGTGCCTCTGAAGTCCGCGGACGGTGCCTCGGACAGAGGTGACCGCGAGCGCGACAGCGGCGCCCCGCCAGCGGGTGACCGCGGGTACGCGGAACGCTTCCCGTGCCAGGCACACCTCAACGAGACATGACAGGGAAGACTGGGGCGGGACAGGTCCCCCAGCCTCCCCGCTATGAGCCGTTTTCTCCCGCAGCGATGGGTCGCGGATGAAGCTCGGCTGAAAGTGCGTCTTGCCCGGCTGCAGATGGAAGCTCAGGAAAGAGCTCAGGAACGGCAGATGCGTCTCGAGATAAAACGTCTTGAAATCCAAGCCGAACAAGCGGTGCGGATCAGACAGCTGGAGTTGGAGGCCCAAGCCCGTCTTCCGGTATCCCCTGCTGCTGACGCCCACACGGCTCAGCACAGCCCCTCGGGATTCCCGGCTGACGTCACTGCCTCTTCCCCTACTTTACTCACCGGCCCGATTGATGTAAGTAAATTCATTTCAGTAGTTCCCACATTCCGAGAGTCGGAAGTGGATTCTTATTTCTCCTCATTTGAACGGATCGCTGGCACTTTGAAGTGGCCCCGAGAGATTTGGCCATTGTTGTTGCATTGTAAAATGTACGGTAAAGCGCAGGAGGTCGTAGCATCGCTCCCTCTCGCTGACAGTTTGGAATATGATAAAGTTAAAGCGGCTGTTTTACAGGCATACGAACTTGTGCCTGAAGCCTACCGGCAGAGGTTCCGACAGCAGAGAAAGGGTCCGACCCAAACTCATGTGGAGTTTGCGCGGGAAAAGAGTGTTCTTTTTGACAAATGGTGTGCATCTTCTAAAGTTGATGATTTTGTTTCACTTCGGGAATTAATATTGTTGGAAGAGTTTAAAAGAAGTTTGCCAGAACGTCTTGTGGTGTATCTGAATGAACAAAAAGTGAATACTGTGACGTCAGCAGCGGTGTTGGCTGATGAATATATGTTAACACATAAAACATCCTTCCCTGTGCTCAATGACCACCTGAGAGTTGCAGCTTTACCTCAGCCAACTCGCAACAAGCCAAGAGAAACACGTGTTTTTACTGTCACAAAGCTGGACATGTCATCGCTGACTGTAGTCTTCTAAAAAGCCAACCCGAACCTGCACAACAGGGCCCATCAAGTCCGAAAGGGATTGGTGTGATTATTAAACCAGGTAAAAATAAGAACCCAGATCCCTGTTTTAAACCTTTCATCTTTGAAGGTCTCGTCTCGTTGACCGGCGAGCGCGCGGACGAGCGCTCTGTGCGCATTCTGAGGGACACTGGAGGGGCTCAGACGGTAATTCTGGCTAATACACTAAACTTTTCTGAGATGTCATCTTCTGGTTACAGCACTGTACTGCGTGGGATTGGGATGGAGAGCACGCCCCTCCCTGTGCATCGCGTGCACCTGAGGTCCAACTTGGTGTCTGGCGTGTTCCCCATGGCAGTCTGTCCAGGGCTACCCGTAAAGGCGTAGCCGTGCTGCTGGGGAAATGATGTGGCTGGCGTAAAGCACCACATCGTGGAATGGTACACAAACCTAGAACATAATCCGCCCCGTGCCTTCGGACGCAAGGTGCACCCCGCCTGCGCGGGCAGACCCGGAATTACGCAGATGTTTATTTGACTGGCAGCACTGACGATCATGTGATGAAGTCACGCACTGACGTTGACGGACCTTCGCCGTCGCAGGTGAAGATGGAGAAGGAGTCCACATATGATTTGGAACGCCCCGGGCTGTCCGCGCTCTCTGGACGCGCACAGTTAAGCGCTGCGCAAAGACCCGGCCAGTCTTTACGCACACGTTTATCCCGTGGTTCCTCTGTACGTGGCTCCGCGCAAGAGTCACTCGAGATCAGTTCATCTGATTTAGAATTTGTTCAAACCCCGCGAGGTCCCAGTCTGGCCCTAAAGGAAAGGTTCCCGATACCTCCGGAGGTAAAACGGAAAAGAGCGCGCGTTTTTGGTCGTCAACTTTGTAAATGTCATTGTTGCGCAAATGCCCTTGTAACAGAGAAGGTTAGGTGATGCCTTGTCCCGCTCTGCATGATGTAAAAATAACGAGTAAAATACAACACTCCCTAATTCCTTTTAAGTGGTTTTGCGTGCATAACCCGAATTTCTTTGGGTTTGCAGCTTAAGGGGAGGGGTGTTACGGCCCCTGGCCTGCTTAGGCTTGTGTATGTCTGTATATGTATGTATGTATGTCTGTTTGTGTAGTGTTTTTGACAGCTTCCTTGAAAGGCCTGCAGTGTTTGCTGTTGGCTCCGCCCCCCTCAAGGAAACCATCTCTCCTCCCTCCAATCCACCTTCACCAATTACCAGGCCGGACGGAGAGGATATAAAAGAAGTGGCCCAACCTGGATGAAGTGGCGGCTGAAATTCCAGAGGAATCTGTTTCCTCAGCCTGCCCCTGTTGTCGGCCGCTCAGCTCTAACAAGCCTGTTTTGCCTGGGTTGCCCTTTCTGTGAATTTAGTTTTTGGACTTTGTTTTCCCTGAAATGTGATTGCTTTGTGTGTATTTATATATGTCTATATTATGTATGCTGCTAAAAAGCCTGAGATTTTAAGTTGAACTTCTTCTCCCCTCCTTATTGACTACTTGTGTTGGGTTTAGTTTAAGTTTTTGTAATAAACGGCCCAGCTGCCAATCTTATTTGATCCCTCCGGTTTCTTTTTTTTCTATATGTTACACCTTTTCCCTTTGGGGACGTAACATAAGTGGGGGCTCGTCCGGATCTTTGAAGGGATTATTGTATTGTGAAGCTGTGGTTCTGGTTCTGACAGGCATAGTGCTGACGTGGCACTCTGGAGGTTGCTTGTGCTCCTACGCGCACACACTGTAAAAGGTAAAACCATGGCGACTGGCTTAGTCTGGAGGGTTTTGTTGCCCATCCCTTCACTAAAATTGTTAAAACTGTGCCGGAAAAGCGATATGGTGGAGATTGCAAACATTTTGAGGTCAATTATGTGAACCCGATTGGGAAACAGGAACTGTTTGACTTGTTGGTGAGTAGGTTGGAGGAAAAGGGTGTGTTCAGGCTACCGGCCCAGACTGTGCCTCTGAAGTCCGCGGACGGTGCCTCGGACAGAGGTGACCGCGAGCGCGACAGCGGCGCCCCGCCAGCGGGTGACCGCGGGTACGCGGAAACGCTTCCCGTGCCAGGCACACCTCAACGAGACATGACAGGGAAGACTGGGGCGGGACAGGTCCCCTCAGCCTCCCCCTATGAGCCGTTTTCTCCCGGCAGCGATGGGTCGCGGGATGAAGCTCGGCTGAAAGTGCGTCTTGCCCGGCTGCAGATGGAAGCTCAGGAAAGAGCTCAGGAACGGCAGATGCGTCTCGAGATAAAACGTCTTGAAATCCAAGCCGAACAAGCGGTGCGGATCAGACAGCTGGAGTTGGAGGCCCAAGCCCGTCTTCCGGTATCCCCTGCTGCTGACGCCCACACGGCTCAGCACAGCCCCTCGGGATTCCCGGCTGACGTCACTGCCTCTCCCCTACTTTACTCACCGGCCCGATTGATGTAAGTAAATTCATTTCAGTAGTTCCCACATTCCGAGAGTCGGAAGTGGATTCTTATTTCTCCTCATTTGAACGGATCGCTGGCACTTTGAAGTGGCCCCGAGAGATTTGGCCATTGTTGTTGCATTGTAAAATGTACGGTAAAGCGCAGGAGGTCGTAGCATCGCTCCCTCTCGCTGACAGTTTGGAATATGATAAAGTTAAAGCGGCTGTTTTACAGGCATACGAACTTGTGCCTGAAGCCTACCGGCAGAGGTTCCGACAGCAGAGAAAGGGTCCGACCCAAACTCATGTGGAGTTTGCGCGGGAAAAGAGTGTTCTTTTTGACAAATGGTGTGCATTCTTCTAAAGTTGAATGATTTTGTTTCACTTCGGGAATTAATATTGTTGGAAGAGTTTAAAAAGAAGTTTGCCAGAACGTCTTGTGGTGTATCTGAATGAACAAAAAGTGAATACTGTGACGTCAGCAGCGGTGTTGGCTGATGAATATATGTTAACACATAAAACATCCTTCCCTGTGCTCAATGACCACCTGAGAGTTGCAGCTTTACCTCAGCCAACTCGCAACAAGCCAAGAGAAACACGTGAATGTTTTTACTGTCACAAAGCTGGACATGTCATCGCTGACTGTAGTCTTCTAAAAAGCCAACCCGAACCTGCACAACAGGGCCCATCAAGTCCGAAAGGGATTGGTGTGATTATTAAACCAGGTAAAATAAGAAACCCAGATCCCTGTTTTAAACCTTTCATCTTTTGAAGGTCTCGTCTCGTTGACCGCGAGCGCCGCGGACGAGCGCTCTGTGCGCATTCTGAGGGACACTGGAGGGGCTCAGACGGTAATTCTGGCTAATACACTAAACTTTTCTGAGATGTCATCTTCTGGTTACAGCACTGTACTGCGTGGGATTGGGATGGAGAGCACGCCCCTCCCTGTGCATCGCGTGCACCTGAGGTCCAACTTGGTGTCTGGCGTGTTCCCCATGGCAGTCTGTCCAGGGCTACCCGTAAAAGGCGTAGCCGTGCTGCTGGGGAATGATGTGGCTGGCGGTAAAGCACCACATCGTGGAATGGTACACAAACCCCACCTTAGCGCAACATAAAAACAATAATCCGCCCCGTGCCTTCGTCGGACAAGCAAGGTGCACCCCGCTGCGCCTTTACGCACGGGCAGACCCGGAATTACGCAGATGTTTATTTGACTGGCAGCACTGACGATCATGTGATGAAGTCACGCACTGACGTTGACGGACCTTCGCCGTCGCAGGTGAAGATGGAGAAGGAGTCCACATATGATTTGGAACGCCCCGGGCTGTCCGCGCTCTCTGGACGCGCACAGTTAAGCGCTGCGCAAAGACCCGGCCAGTCTTTACGCACACGTTTATCCCGTGGTTCCTCTGTACGTGGCTCCGCGCAAGAGTCACTCGAGATCAGTTCATCTGAATTTAGAATTTGTTCAAACCCGCGAGGTCAGTCTGGCCCTAAAGGAAAGGTTCCGATACCTCGGAGGTAAAACGGAAAAGAGCGCGCGTTTTTGGTCGTCACATTTGTAAATGTCATTGTTGCGCAAATGCCCTTGTAACAGAGAAGGTTAGGTGATGCCTTGTCCCGCTCTGCATGATGTAAAAATAACGAGTAAAATACATACACTCCCTAATTCCTTTTAAGGTGGTTTTGCGTGCATACCCGAATTTCTTTGGGTTTGCAGCTTAAGGGGAGGGGTGTTACGGCCCCTGGCCTGCTAGGCTTGTGTATGTCTGTATATGTATGTATGTATGTCTGTTTGTGTAGTGTTTTTGACAGCTTCCTTGAAAGGCCTGCAGTGTTTGCTGTTGGCTCCGCCCCCCTCAAGGAAACCATCTCTCCTCCCTCCATCCACCTTCACCAATTACCAGGCCGGGACGGGAGGATATAAAAGAAGTGGCCCAACCTGGATGAAGTGGCGGCTGAAATTCCAGAGGGAATCTGTTTCCTCAGCCTGCCCCTGTTGTCGGCCTCAGCTCTAACAAGCCTGTTTTTGCCTGGTGTTGCCCTTTCTGTGAATTTAGTTTTTGGACTTTGGTTTTCCCTGAGAATGTGATTTGCTTTGTGGTTTTGTATTTATGTTAATGTCTATATTTGATGCTAAAAAGCCTGAGATTTTAAGTTGAACTTCTTCTCCCCTCCTTATTGACTACTTGTGTTGGGTTTAGTTTAAGTTTTTGTAATAAACGGCCCAGCTGCCAATCTTATTTGATCCCTCCCGGTTTCTTTTTTTTCTATATGTTACACCTTTTCCCCTTTGGGACGTAACATTAAGCAACTATCAGAGTTAAGATGAGTTGACTTTACTTTTTTTAGTACAAGTCTTCCCAAAGTGGGGCTTTAGCTCAAAGCTTATAGTTTATTTTGTCCAAAAATGTGATCACTTCAACATTTTTGAATAAAATCCTTAGATGACTTGTTCCCTGACTTGCAGAAAAATGCATTTGTTTTTGTAATAGAATAAGATAGTAAAGGGATTTGTAAGCAACAAGCCTAAAAAGGTTGTGATGGCTGAACTAGAAGGACTGTTGTGTTTCATTGTTTTCCAAAAAATGAATTATCTTTGAGACTGTCTGTCTGCAACTGTTTTTGTTGCAGCCTTGAAATATTAAGTTAATTTATTTTAATTAGGTATTGTCCAGGTGAGATGCTTTAGTACTAAGGATAACTTTTCTTTCTTAATGTTGAGAATAATTTCTTAATTTAGTTATTTGCTATTTTATTTTGAAAATACATGCTAGACACAGCATATTTCCTGTTTGTTGGAGTGTGCAGATGTGTAGAAGAAAAGGGGCGTCCATTGTTTTGTATGTGATCACGTTCTGTTGCTCCGGCTGTCTCAGAAAAGAATAGCAAAAGAGAAAAAAACACTCAGTTCGGGGCAAATAAAGTTGCAAAAACGAAGACGGAGTCCTGTCCATTTTCAAGGGTGCAACATAAATTTGGTTTTTCCGCCCGGTTGGAGTGCGTTTTCCATCGAAGCCCATTGAAAGAGACACGTGAATGACGCCATGAGAAAGCTAGCTGGATTAGCTTAGCTTGCTAAAGTACCCGACGTTGTTCTGCGACCACGCAAACGGCAAAGATAAAGGTTCTGCACTAAAGCTGCAAACGTAAAGATGACATCTGCATGGGAGAGTGTTTATGAGGAAATAGAGGAAAAGCTACCGACGTTGCCTCTGCCGGAATTAAATGAAGCCTGTGATTCACCAGAAGTTCCTGTCAGAGAGAGTGGTAAAGACTTACCTCGTAGGCTGAGGAGACAAATCCTGCAGTTCCTAGAAAGTGAAGAAGTAACATCACTTGAAGATGAGGGGATGTCTTTGTTATTTGCATTTAATGACAAGATTGACGAGTTAAAAGAAAAAGACGATAACACGGAGCTTCAGTCAAAGAAAACGGCGCCTCAACACCCCCCTGTGGCAGAAAATGGTACTGCATCCCAAAACGCAGTTAATGAAAATGAAACAGTTTCAGGGTCGAAAATAAGTGAAACAGCTAACTCTGCTGGAAAGAACCCCACATTTATCCATCCATTTTACAGGAAAGATCTAAAAATCATTGGACAGAGTGGAGAACTAAATCAACAAGATAAATTAGGATATGCCAGTCTTGAAAGACAAATTCAAAAAGCTCTAAAAAAGGATATGATGAAGGAGAAGTTGTAGAGGCCGTCATTCAAGCTATTGTCCCAGGGACAAAACTGAAAAGCTACCTAGAGAGCAGAGTTGATTTGACACTACAAGCTCTAAGACAAATACTCCGCACACATTACATTGAAAAGGATGCCACAGAACTTTACCACTCACTCACACGAGCGGTACAAGAATCCAAAGAAACTCCAATTTAGTTTTTGGTCAGAGCCATGGACTTAAGACAGCAAGTTCTTTTTGCTTCAGAAAGAGCTGGATCTGGATTAAAATACAGTTCAGAACTAATCCAAAATCAGTTCCTCCAAACAATCCTTACTGGTCTTCAAGATGACATAATCCGAGCTGATTTAAAACCTTATCTGCAAAACCCACTGGTAAAAGATGAGACACTTTTGGAAAGAATGACAGCTGCATACAGCCTGGAAATGGAAAGAAAGAACAAGCTTTCAACAACACTTAAACCAAGAATGGCTAAAGTTGCAACTGTTGGTGAGGAGAAGAATCATCTTGATGGAGACGGATGTCCACAAGAGGCAAAGAAAAAGAACAAACAGGTTGAAACAATGAAACGTGACAAACTGATGGAGAAGGTTGATCAAAGTAACAAAGCTATATGTGAAGCCATCCAGAATCTTTCCGTGCAAATTGCAAGTTTAAATCAATGTCCAAGATCACAAAAAGTAAAAAGGAATGAGCAACAAGGTTGGAGGCCTCGTCCACAAACAAGGATAAACAAACAGTGTCATCAGTGCCGAGCAACCAACCAAGAAGGAAGATGCAACCACTGTTACAAATGTGGGAGCACAGATCATTGGGCTACTGGTTGTCGTACCAAGAATGTTGCAGTTTCCACTAACAAGATTGAAATACAATCACATGCTGAAGTAAAGATGAGCCATGTGGAGAAGCTCAACCAGAAAACACCTCTTACTGGTAAGCAGCAACAAACAGCCAAGCTAGTAGGGAAGAGATGTTTAGTCAGAGCCTCCCTTGGTGGCGTTGATACCACAGGGCTGTGGGACACAGGGACACAGGTTTCAATTGTGGGAGCACAGTGGAAAAAACCTACCTTCCAGACACTGAAGTGAGACCAGTTGAAGAGTTGCTTGAAGAAGGTGCATTAGATCTCTCAGCTGCAAATGGAACTTCAATTCCATATGAAGGATGGATTGGAGTTGATTTCACCCTGTCACAAAATGCTGTATCTGGAATGAGTGACAAACCAGTGCTGGTTCCAATTTTGGTAGCTCGTGGTGACCTTGAACGCCCCATCATTGGGTTTAATGTGATAGAAGAACTCGCTCTGACTAATGAAAAATCTGGAGATCAAACTTCTTCTAGCCTCATGGTGAAAAGATTTTCTTCTGCTTTGGAAGTGGGACGCAAAACTGCTAAAGCTGTCTTATCTGTTCTTAAAAAACAGAAAAAGGAAAACAGCCCCATTACAGCAAGACTTGGCAGGCACCCAATGATCATCCCAAAGAACACAGTGAAGGAGGTGGAATGTGGTCTTTTGCACAGAGACACCCTAAGTGGGCCACATTTTGCATTTGAACCAAATCAAGAGGCACCATGGCCAACAGGACTAATGAGCAACACTGGGGGTTCACTCTGTATTCATGTCTATATTTCAACTGTCTGAAATCTCAGATCTTAACAAGTCATGTAGCTTATTAAAAGAATAAAACTAATTAATAAAACTAATTTTCATCAAATTTGGTTTAATATAAGTGAAATGCTTATTAACTATAACTATGAAAAGTCAAAAAAATCAGAAAGTGGCTCCTACTACTGCTGTCTGGGAATAAATTCCAATTCAACCTCATTTTTATGAAACTTTTCCTGCTACACAGTGTCTTAAAGTGTTTTCCATAATACATAAATAAATAATAGAAAGATTAAAAATAGTAGATAAAATATGAAGCATATGAAATAAATAGGAACAAATACAAGCTCAACACACACATTCCAGACATGTAATCATAATTACGTATACCAATTATTAATACAATTTATAAAATCAAATTAAAACATGTGGACATGTAAAAACTAAGTAAAAGCTGTACCAATAAAACTCATTTTCATTTCTTTCTATAAAACCTCCACAGTGGATGAAGCCTTAGCATCCACAGGCTGTTCAACAGGTGAGGTCCACAGAGCTGAATTGTGGCCTCATAGAGAGATTTTAGTTCTGATTTTTGGGACCACCAGCAGTCCTGAAGCTGAGGGCTCTGGGGGGGGTCATAAACCAAAAATAAGGTTCAATTCCATTTAAGCTTATATAAACAAATAAAAGAACCTAAAGCTGACTGGAGCAAAGACTTCAGAATCTTCAGAACCCCCCCCCCCCCCCCCCCCCCCGCTGCTCACTGTTCGTGCTCACTGCGCGTGTTCATTGCGCGTGGGGCCAAACTGACGGTGTTTTGAAGACAGAACGCATTGAAACCCCGCCTTCAATCTGAACTCTGCTTTGTATCCTGGACACTCGTCTTCATCAGCACGTTTTAATTAGTCTGTCAATCGCTGAATTACATTAAAAGTGACAAAGAACGCAGGTCTTATATGATAATTCTATTTAAAGTTCAGAATGCATTTTATGATGTGCGCAGAAAAGATTTCCTCTGCGCAACAGGCGTGAGAGCAGTGGGCAATTAAACACGCGCGCAGCTTAGGGGGAACATTGATTGGGACACAGGACTGATTAAAGATTTAGAAATGGACATTCACCTGGAAGATAATGTCCCTGTACAGAAGACGTACAATGCAATCCCCAAACACCTCTACCAGGAAGTAAAGGCACATCTGCAAGATTTGCTTAACCGCGGCTGGATCCAGAAATCCTGTTCCTCATATTCATCTCCGGTGGTATGTGTCAGGAAAAAAGATGGAAGCCTCCGGTTATGCATTGATTACAGACTTCTGAATAAAAAAAACTGTGCCTGATCGCCACCCAATCCCAAGAATACAAGAAATCTTGGAAAACCTGGGAGTTAATTCCTGGTTCACAGTTCTGGACCAAGGAAAGGCTTATCACCAGGGCTTCATTAGTGAGAAAAGCAGACCCTGCACTGCATTCATAACACCATGGGGACTTTACAAATGGGTCAAAATCCCATTCGGACTCACCAATGCACTTGCTGCTTTTCAGCGCTACATGGAGGGATGCCTGAGAGACCTCAGAGATGAAATCTGCGTCCCTTAGCTGGATGATGTGCTTGTGTTCAGCAGCAGTTTTGAGCAACATGTTCAAGATGTGAGGCAAGTTCTGCAGCGACAAAAGCAGTCTGGAATCAAGTTAAGGCCAAAAAAATGTGACATTTTCAAGCGTGAAGTCTGTTACGTGGGTCGGGTGAGCTCTGCTGAAGGATACAAAATGAACCCCAAAGAAGTGGAAACAGTGCAAGCTCTCAGGAATGAAAAACCAACCACTGTTCAAGAAGTGAGGAAGCTCATGGGTTTCCTAGGTTACTACAGAGCCTACATCCCAGACTTCTCCAGAATTGCAGCACCACTTTACAAACTTTTGGCAAACCCCAAGTCTGAGTTGAAAAGAAATCACAAGAAAAAGAAAAATGGCAAAATATCCAATCAACTACCACCATCACACCATGTGGACTGGACAGAAATTCATCAAGAAATACTGGAAAAGTTGGTGGACCAGCTCACAAACCCACCAATTATGGCATACCCGGATTTGGAAAAGCCTTTTATCCTGCACGTGGATGCGTCAGAAGAAGGCCTGGGTGCAGTTTTGTATCAGCGACAAGGTGGAGTCCTCAGAGTTATTGCCTATGGGTCTAGAACATTGACAGCTGCAGAGAAAAACTACAAGTTACACTCTGGGAAGTTGGAATTTCTCGCACTCAAGTGGGCGATAACAGAACGCTTCCATGACTATCTGTTTCATGCACCCCATTTTGTTGTTTACAGTGAGAACAATCCGCTGACATATGTTACCAAATCAGCCAAACTCAATGCCACAGGACATCGCTGGGTGGCAGAGTTGTCGGATTACAGATTCACTATTAGATACAGACCAGGGTCAGCTAATGGAGATGCTGATTTTTTGTCTCGCAGACCAAAACCCATTGAGAAAATCCTTCAAGAGTGCACAACTGAGTGTTAACAAGACGTCATTGAATCTATTGGAAAAGCGTTGGAAGCAAAGAAAATGGGTGAAGTGGACTGGATTTCGGCTGTCACCTGTAATACAGATGCACTACCAGAGGAAAGCAACATGTCTGGGTCTGTCCAGCCTATCCCAGTGAAGGACTTGAAAGCAGCTCAGCAGGCAGACCTGGCAGTGAGAAGAGTTTTGAGTCTTAAAAGAACTCAGTCCAACATAAAACATAAAGACAAAATGACAGAGACTGAAGCTGTTAGACAACTCTTAAGAGAGTGGCCCCATCTGAAAATCCATGATGATGGAATCCTCAGAAGGGAAACAGCAACAAGGACACAACTGGTGGTGCCAGAGTCCCTGAAACCCATAATTTACCAACATCTGCATGAGGAAATGGGTCACTTAGGTGCTGACAGAATGATCGCACTTGCCAGAGAACGTTTCTACTGGCCCAAGATGAGACAGGAGATTGAACACCATGTTACTCAAGTGTGCCGCTGCATAAAAAGAAAGAGACCCAACCGCATAATTCGAACACCAATCCAAAGCATTGAGGCCTCTGCACCATTTGGAATGATCCATTGACTACTTACACCTGGAAAAATGTAAGGGAGGTGAGGAATATATTCTAGTTGTTGTGGACCATTTCACAAAATATGCTCAAGCCTATGCAACTAGAGATAAATCTGGGAGGACTGCAGCTAAAAAGCTCTTTGATGATTTCATCACAAGATTTGGATTTCCATCAAAGATCCATCATGATCAAGGAAGAGAATTTGAAAATCACCTTTTCCCAAAGCTGCAAAGTTACTGTGGTATCCGCCCATCTCACACCTCTCCATACCATCCTCAAGCAAATCCTGCAGAGCGCTTTAACAGAACACTGCTTGGAATGCTGCGCACACTGGAGGAGACACAGAAGTCAAGGTGGAAAGAACATCTCAGCAAAGTAGTCCACGCTTACAATTCCACAGTGCATGAATCTATAGGATTTTCCCCATTTTTCCTTCTCTTTGGGCGTGAACCAACACTTCCAGTGGACCTTTTGTTTCCAAAAAAGGAAAAATGGAGGAGTCAAACACATTCTGGATATGCAGAGAAATGGAAGGAGACAATGCAAGAAGCCTATGCTATTGCCAAGGCACATATGAAAAAAAGTGCTAAAAGAGGGCAACAAAATTACAACAGACGTGTATGGAGCTCCACACTTAAGCCAGGTGACCATGTGCTGGTGAGAAACCTTACACCAAGAGGAGGTCCTGGGAAGCTCCAAAACTTCTGGGAGGACACAATCTATGTTGTCAGTGAAAGAAAAAGCCCGGACAGCCCAGTATATGTTGTCAAGCCTCTGCACAGAGAAGGAAGGGAACGAGTGCTGCATAGAAATCTTCTGCTACCATGTCCCTACTTGGTGGAAGAGTCTGAAACTGGAGAGCCTAACCTGAAAGAAAAATCCAACAGTGAAAAACCCAAGCAGCTAACACGTCATCGAGTGTCCTGTGATACTTACCAAACGGATTCAGACAGTTCCAGTGAAGACGAGTATCACATACTATCAACTGTAAGACCAAATGACTCTTTTCTCAATGCAGATGCAGAAGAATTTCATCCTAAAGATGACATGCTTGTTGAAAGGCTTGAGGAGATTCAAATGCCTGAAAATAATCATGAGAAAGAACAAGAGGAGGAAGGAACCCCAGTAGCAGAAGGAGTTGAGGCAGTTGATGGTGAATCAGATGACATGCAGGAAGATGAAGAGGATGTTGGAACATGGAGGAAGAGATCAACAAGAGTCAGGCAACCCAGAAAAATCTACACATATGATCAACTTGGTCAGCCAACATTGCAACTGCTAAAGAGTTTTTCATCCAGTGTGAGGGGATCCTCAGAAGTCAACCGTGACCCCTCCATCAGAGTATCACCCCGCATGTATCATTTTCATTAGAACAAATATTAAAAACATATAAGTTAAGTATACAGGTTGGTTAAATAATTTGACTAATGTTACAGCTTTTGTTTAACAGAGTTTGCATTTTCAGTTAAAGTAATAGCCCTTATGTCAATACTTAGGCATCTGGAGGATGATACATATTTGCTGGACAGATTTTGAATTTAAATTAATCCAGATATGGGGTATAGTCAAAGTACAGAAGTAGAGTAGAGTACTGTACATAATGTTACTGAAAGGAAATATTGCATGGTATTAAACGTGTAAAAACATAATGACGGGTGTAAATGGTAATTTCCTTGTCCCTTTTGTGAAGACTTGGGGGGCCCACAAAAACTTCTATGGACAAATCACCCCTTTAATATCAATGGACTTTTGGACAGTCTCTTATTATTGCCATGATAAGAGCAAAGAACCAGGCAAATGCTGAAGATTGGGGGAGACAACCCAGTTTAGTCGAAGTTGTTATGTTTAATATATGTTAACTTACCTGTCTACTTATCACTGTTATGTTATGTGTTGTTTTTGATGTTATAGAGTAATCTTGAAAATGTTGCATAACATTTTTTTTTATTTTTGTGGGGGAGGGTGTTGCAGCCTGGAAATATTAAGTTAATTAATTTTAATTAGGTATTGTCCAGGAGAGATGCTTTAGTACTAAGGATAACTTTTCTTTCTTAATATTGAGAATAATTTCTTAATTTAGTTATTTGCTATTTTATTTTGAAAATACATGCTAGACACAGCATATTTCCTGTTTGTTGGAGTGTGCAGATGTGTAGAAGAAGAGAGGCGTCCATAGGTTTGTATGTGATCACGTTCTGTTGCTCCGGCTGTCTCAGAAAAGAATAGCAAAAGAGAAAAAAAGCACTCAGTTCGGGGCAAATAAAGTTGCAAAAACGAAGACGGAGTCCTGTCCATTTTCAAGGGTGCAACATTTTTATTTTCCTCTTTCCTGAAGTCCTGATTCACTACGCTCTAGACATGTGTCAAAGTTTAGGCCCGAGGGCTGAATCAGGCCCTCCAGGTAATTATATCCGGCCCTCCAGATCATTTCATATTATTATAAACGGTTGATGGTATCTTGTAACGTCCCAATTTTGACCAAATATTTATCTAATGGAGAGTATAATACAGAAAATTACTTAAGGTTAGATCGATTTATTATGGAATATGGAGTAGTCTGTTTTTATTTATATTTATGTTTTAAAAGTTATGTTTTAAAAGTTTGGGGAATTTTATTTTTTTTTTATGAGTTCAACAAACGTTTGTCCTGTTTGGCCCTACTGTGTGTTTTGGATTTTGACCCCCTTTGCGATCAAGTTTGACACTCCCGCTGTAGAGGAAAGATAGGATAGGGGTCTGATTAGACAAAGAAAAACAAAACCAGGTAAAGCAGAAACTGTCCTTCAGAAATAACATGTTCCTGTTGTCAGGTGTGGGAGTGAAAGGAGAGCAGATCAAGTGGTAAAAGCTGCTGTGCTTAGACAAAAACATCTGCAGAGAATGATTGACGTTTGGGCTGTTAATCCGTTTTTTTAGTGTGGACAAAATGTCTGTTTTTTTTTAGAAGTTATAGCGTGATTACAATTTTAGGAAAAATTAGATTTTTTTTTTTTTAGAAAACAACAATGCATATAAGCAAAAAGTATTTAAGTATTTTCAGTGCATACGCATTTTCAGACGAGGCAACATTACTGGATGATCTTTGTGAGGCCAAAGACTGTTGTTGGATGCATTATACTAATGTGGAAAGTTTCATCAAAGTCTCCCTTCTTATGACAATTTTTGTAATAAAGAAAAAAAAAAAAAAAAAAAAAACGTTTCCAGTGCTGTTTCAATTCTGATTATAAAATTTGTAACCAAAAACCCACAACCAAAATGTCTTAAAAAGCCATTTTTCTTGTTGCCTCTGTTTCCAAAATCTCCTCTGAGGGGGTGTGGTTTTTGGAGCTAAGAAGAGCAGCCACGCCCCTGATTCACCCCGTTTGATTACGATAGCTCTGTGTCTTGCTAGCGTAAATCTTCACCGCAGCTACATAAAAATGTCAAACAATATCGTTTAAAATCGAATATCAGCTCGGACGAGGAAGTGAGGAGCTTCATGGATCGAACTCCCTCCAAAATCCTGATTCTTTCTCATTCTCCAATGTTTCTTGATGTTACTATGACCGATCCATTCAATCCATTGGTTTCTCAGAGCAGAAAATAATGAAATTATACATCAAAATGCTCTTGATTTACAATCCTTTCCAACTGCGGTTAAATGAGCCGCCGTTCACATTTCCATGGTCACATCAAGAAGCTCCGTGGAGTCTGGTGGAGATTTTCCAGAGTTCTCAGCCCCGCTACCGTAAGTATTGGATAAAACTCTCACCAAAAATCCAGTGACGGCTGATTTGACAACAGAAATGTGAACGGCGGCTCATTTGACAGCAGTCAATGTGAAGATAGCATCTTCTCTTCTCCAGAACCTAAACTAGACACGCTAGCCGGACCAGATGAGGCTTTAGTGCATTTGCAGCAGAAAAAAGATCATTAATTAAAACAGAGTCTGTGTATGTGACAGTTTGATTGATAGAGATTTAAAAGAGAAATACTCAGAAATGGAAAAACGAAATGATTTATTACATTTGCCTGTACCATATTGGGTTTTTACATTTGAACAGAAACTGATTCTTACAACAGTTGGATTTAAACTCCTAAAAGATAAAACACTGTAAAGCTATTTGTACAAAATAAAAGTATAGGTGGTTGTATATTTTGTTTTATCTTATATTTTTAGAGCAGATGCTACAATTATAACATACCAGCCCACATTGAAAAGTAGGTTGATCATTTAGTAGCAACATTTTAGAAGCTGTCCCTACTTTAAAATCTCATTTGATGTAATAATTTTTTTTTTTTTTAAATACATTTTTTTTGTGTATATAAAACAGCCAAGACATTTAAGATTGTTAGCTGTTTGAAAGGTTTTCATCTCTTTACAGTCTTGAATGCAGAAAAAGGGGTAGTGGTGGGCAATAGTTTTGCCATCGGAAACTCCTCCTTGGGAAGTGTCATTAACAAATATGATGTAGTCAACAGGTAAGCACAACTGTTTGTGACTATAAATGTGACTACTTTACTTTAGGTTTTTCTTATTTTTACACTTGATATGGACATTCCTTGATTTTGTCAACGGTTTCAAAATTAAGGAAAAAAGGGGCAGTTGTATGGATTCAATGTGACCCCTAAAGTTCTTGTCCAAGAGTGGAAAGTGCCTGCATGTTTTTCAGACATCTTTTCAGATTACCTGGATCAGGTGTGTCTAGTCAGACACAAAGCAGCCCTCAGTCACTGTTCAAGTCAGAATCCATAATTACACCCATATTGCTTAGTTCGCTTACAGGCTTTAAAAAAAAAACTCATACAGATTGAATAAAAGTGGTCCCAAGATGGACCCCTGAGGGACCCCACATTTTAAGTCAATAGCTAAACAGCAAAACCTGAAGCTAAAGAAACTTAAAACTTTTCTTTCAATAAAATTTGTCTTCTTTTCTATAATACAAGAAAAACAAGTTCGAGAAAATGTGTTTAGACTGTGACTTGTGTGTCAGAAGATTCAAAACTCTCTATTGTAACTAACACACGTCCAACACAAGAGGCTTTCAGCTCTGATCTGTTTGTTTAGCTGCTAGACTAAACAAGAAACAAAAAAAAATTTCTTTCACAGAAAACTGGATAAATCTGTAAAAATTTAATGCAAAACGTTCCTTAAACTGAGTTGAATTTTGTTTTAATGTTTCAATCAAATAATTTTAATTAGTGAATGAGTAAAAACATCAGTTGTGGTTGGACAAAATAGTTAACAGGAATAAAATGACATCCTTGTGTTTTACATAACATCTCAAAAATCTACCTTAAATCAATCTTAAAGTGACAGAGGCGTGCCGGTTTGGAGTTGGAACTTTCAGCAAACAGCAGTTGTTTTGTCTTTTAGTTATTAGTTTAAATGACACTTTGACAATCTGGTTTGAACTGGTCTGTGAAACTTTTCAAAAACAAATGGATTATGACAACTCTGCAAATATTTAAAATTAAATAACTCAGTCCAGCTGGGATTAAATAAATTCACCTCTACCCACTCCTTTTCAAGCAATAAATCAAACTCGTCTTTTGTTAATAATCACTATATTTATTGAATCAAATGTCACCTGTATATTTTTCTCTTGTTTAATTTCATTAATTTGTGAAGATTTTTAAATATTTGTGTAATTTGGCTGTTTTGTTTATAATCAATGCTTGAAACAAATCAAAACCTAATCAAACAGAAGAGGGTTAATAAAAAATGATCTAGATTCAAGTTAAAGTTGAAGACATGTCACCTCCTATCCAAGAAGTTTTTCTCTTTCCAATTTAACCGTAAAGAAAACTGTTTTTTTTTTTTTTTTTTTGTATAGATGACATTTTAATTAAACTTTCTGCAATGGAACAATTCTGGATGAATAGGAATCTTCACAGATATATGTCAGAACAGAAAAAACAGAAAAAACTACAATATAACTTCCTGTTATGGTTGGTTTTGACCGTAACAAAAAGAAAGGGAGACGAAACTTGTTTTTACCAAGTATTTTATGATGAATCATAAAAACCATAATAAAGATAAGATTTAGTGTTGCATAACCGTGTGGGTGAGTTAGTGAATGGAGCAAGCCAACAGAACCAAACTGAGGAGTACATGCATAGGAGTAGAGGGCTGATGACAGCACAGAACTGCAGCATCTATCGGGACACAACAGAAAGACCACAGGGAGAACTTCCCATGAAGTGTCCCGTAGGGCAGATCTTTTATTTCCTTTGTGTGATCTCCAAGCACCTCTGCAGGAGGAGGGGAAAAAAGAAAAGGCACCAGGAACATACCCACACAGGTAAGACGCACCTTTACAGAAAAACACAGAATTTCAATATCAAATTGAATTAAAATTTGAAATATTTATTGAAATAGGATAATGACGTACCTGTTGGAAATATAACAGAAAAAAAACTATTTATCTTTTATTTACTTAAATCCAGCATTATTTTTTACAGTTTTCACTGTAAACTCATTATTTTCAACATTTTTTTCATGGCAAATTTTTCATAAAAGTGCAAACTCTCAGTAATGTCAAACAAACTGACAGATTCAGTATACAAACCATCACTAAATAGATTAATTAAAAAAGAATACCGCAGATCAACATACAAAGACAACAAAGTAGGCTTATACAAATTATGTATTTTTAATAAATATATGCAAACATCTACAAACATGGAGTTTTGTTACAATAAGTCAGGTTTCACCAATTTAACATTGTTTTTGTCTTCATTTTATGTACTACATTTGCGTTTAAATAACTTTCAAATATTTGGTTTTTTTACCCTCTTGGTATAATAACTGTTAAATCTTTTAAATGTATGCCTTAATTCTTTTTTAACTGATTTGTTTTACCCTACATGCATGCATTCGTGTCTGTAAAGGTCACCTGTCTTGCTGTGGGTGTGTCCAATGGATTGAGGGCTTGAAGACTTGAAGTCAGATGCTTGTCTGTCAGAGCACACCACCTCTTCAGAATGGGTTTGTGTTGTGAGGACATTTAAGGAACAAGCAGAAAGATATAATGACTTCAATCACAATATCACGTAAGATCATTTATTTTATTTACCTATATGTAGTCTGGATTATTTGATTTAAATTAACACAATTTAGAGTAACCAAATATATCAGTTAGCACAAAAAATCTTTAATTTCAAAACTTATTTACTAAGAAAGTGGTTCAGAATTTTTTAGAATCTTGTTCAGTTTATTGCATTTTAAAGAGATTTCATATGAATTGAAATCCATGACATGTCTGGGTTCAGTACTTAAATGATAAATGATTTTGTGTCAATGCATGTCTATGTTTACAATCTGATTTTGAAATTAATGAAAAAAGAATTAGCATTTCAAAAAATGAACATCCTAGCATCCTCATGAGAAAAGTTACGTCCTAAAAGATTTATTAATACAAATCATCATTTTTGTTTAAGCTCAAACTATTTGTCTTCAGGTCAATTCCAAGTCTTTTTCCAACTTAATGTCCAGCAACTTGAATAAATAGGAAGCGTATAATTTAAAAGCTCTATAAATTATGAGGACGATTATTTTTTGGTTACGTGATTTGTTTAAATTGTCCAAGTTTTTTGTTAACACAATAAAAGAAACTGTTGGAAGTTTTTTTTTTTTAAAAAAAAAACAAAGATTCCTTGAAACCACAAGCTGTTCTGTTGATGTGAGCAGCTCTGCCTTTCAAATTCCAAAAGAAAAAACATACTCGGTATGCAGGAAATGTGCTGTGAAATATTTTTTTGACATAGATTAGATGTACTCATTTGGAAAACAAAACGCAACTTTGGAATGTCAACTATGAACCATAACTTTATTGTTATTATCATTATGAAGATAAATGTGATGGAAGACATATTTGAAGCTAGTAAAAATATGTATATTACATTATATTACAATTAAAGGAGTTCATATTTGTTTTTAAATATATAGCAGTCCACCATAATAAATACTGATTCAGTCTTTAATGCTTTTAACAACGGCGCTCCAGTGTTAATGTTCTTTGATTTATTGTAACTTTTTACTCATTAACATGATCAACGTAATTCCAGCAGATTTGGAAGGAGAAAAGTGGCTACTGCCAAAAAAAATTGTTTAAGTGTCACAGACGATGCAGACGTTAATTTATGTTATTTTGTATTTTTGGTTACCTTAAGTAAATTCTTTCTTTCTTTGTTGCTCTGCTTTTTGCCTAATGGGTAGAAAACTAAAAAATATGTTTGTTTCATCTATGTTTATAGTTTTTTCCATGCAACAAGCTTGAACAAGACTAGAACTAAGAGGATGGGATTTAAGACCATATTGTTTTTCATAATGACAATGTTAAATGTGACTTATGTCATATTAAATATGTATTTATTTAGCAATTTTGTTGTGATTTATCTTTTTTTTCTCTCAGTGAGTGGTCAATTGTTAAAGTTCCCACAAAATGTATGTTTTACTGAATATTTTCAACTTAAACATTGGTTATATGTTGTCAATAGAATAGATAAGTTGAATTTTATGTATGTCCAAAGTTACCTTTCTGCTTGCAAAAACGTGTTTGTCTTTTCGGGTCACTCGTTTCACAAGTCTTTTGGCCCTTGGTCATAGAGAACCCAGGAGAATTTGCTTCATCTGTGTAAAGTTGAGCCATGACATCTGACCTTTGGTCTTCTCTTCATCAGACATTTCGCCACTCATCCAAGTGGCTTAATGAGCCTCACAGGCAGGTTATCCGCATTCCTGAAATTTGATGGTCTCATTTAGAGGAATGGTGGGGGAGCACAAAAGACCTGTGCTGACCTCGCACCAGGTTTATTGGGTGTGGTCATGCTGGAGTTTTGACCTTCATGGGATTAGAAATGGCAGCAAACAGGACACAACCTGTGTTTCCAGTGAAGGGAGGGTTATTAATGTGTGCATGAATTAGTTCTTTGACCTCTTTCAGTTTACCTGTCTTCAAACGAGGGTTCTTTGTCTTTTAAGTGAGCGTAACCTGCTAAAACTGGTCCTGCGGTGTCGCTTCTCCTGTTTTGACAGTTCATTCACTCTTAAAAGACAAAGGATTCTTATTTGAAAACAGCAATGAACAGACTCATCCCATTCATCAGTCAAATCCTTAATGTATAGCTGACAGCTCGCAGTAATGACCTAAAATAAATTCTCACATGCACCAACATTGGATCAACAATCGGCTCAACCCACCCTGGAAATTTTGATTCGAATGAGTCTATTCGGGTTACAGTATTCCAAATGCCGTGTTTACATGATGCATTTTTATTCAGATCAGACTTTTATTCTGATTACTTGTGTCCATGTAAACAAAGCTACTGATATGACTTTTTCAAATAATTATCTTAGATAGATTTAAATCAAATAACAATATTCCCCCCTTATTTGCGGGGGTTAGGGACCGGAGGAATCTGCAAATATGTCAAATCTGCGAATACAGAGAACCCCCCACCCCCGCACCATGATGTAATAGAAAACCATAGTGGATCTTTTTTTTCCTCCCAGTGCTGAGCTGGCGCCCCCTTTGAATTGCCGCCCTGGGCAGCCGCCCGTACTGCCCATACCTAAAACCACTACCCTTCTACAATTACCTTCTTAAGCATATCAGGATTTTTTCTGAGTCAGCTGATGCCATTTCTCCATGCGGGGATGGAGAGAGGAGGGGGTGCTCCTCTTGCGGAAGGAGATTTTGAGACGATTGGTCAAGGCTTGTAACATTTATTTGATAGTTTTCAGTGATCCAGGCATGTCTCTCTTTAGTACTTTCTTTTTTATAAAGCGCTTCTCTGGGATTCTCAGTTTATCAATTCTCTCTGAGCTGCCTTGAATATAACCTTAAACCCTTGTTTCCATAGTAGGGATTCTTGTAACTCCTATGGTTTTTTCTAAGCATTTCCATGCTAGTATATCAGTTTATTGACTTCTGTGATAGTCATAGTTTGAATCACTCTCAAAGCTTCATTTACAATTTCCTGGACTTTTGCTACTTCACTAAGTCATTGTAATTGGAGTGGATGCAGAGAATTTCTGGGAAGGGGGTAATAAAAACCTCTCCTCCAGACTTGGTGGGCTGACTCTCCCTTGCCGTAGCATTTGTGTTTTACCTCTTCAATCTCAAGTTGTGAGAACAGTTGCTGTTTGCAAATGCTGGAACATTGAGCTTTTACCTGTTTTGCAGTAAGCCATGGTGTAGGTCTTTTAAGCTATTTCTCTACCCCACATTATGGGCATCTAACCTGTCTGAGTCGAGTAACCTGAACTGTAGCATTCCAATAGACTGTTACTCATTCATTCATTCATTCATTTTCCGTGCCGCTTTATCTCTTTCGGGGTCGCGGGGATGCCGGAGCCTATCCCGGCTGCTGATGGGCGAAGGCAGGGTTTACCCTGGACAGTTCGCCAGTCTGTCGCAGGGCCACATTCGCACACACAGTCACTCACACATTCATACCTAGGGACAATTTAGAGTCACCAATTAACCTATGAAGCATGTTTTTGGACGGTGGGAGGAAGCCAGAGTACCCGGTGGGAACCCACGCATGCACGGGGAGAACATGCAAACTCCACACAGAAAGGTCCCAGTTGGTGTTTCTGATCCCCCAGCCAGGATTTGAACCAGGGCCTTCTTGTTGTGAGGCAAGAGCGCTAACCACTGCGCCACCGTGCAGCCCTAGACTGTTACTGTTTCCTCAAATTATAGTACACCATGTACCTAACTTTTCCAGGGGGGGAAACATACAATGGGCTGGTGGGTAAAAATATTTTGCCAACCACCAAGTGTAAATATTCTCCCACTTAATAATCTGAGAGAGCGCTACATTTTATGATAGGTGTAGCTCAACTATGAGAATCAAAAGTACAAATAAAACTGAACAACACATTGTCTGATTTTTTAAAAATATTAGAAAATTATGGTGAACAATGATTATTTGGTCAGTAACAAAAAGTTAATCTCAGTGCTTTGTTTATGCTTTTGCTTGTAATCATAGAGGTCAAGATTTTCTGTGAAGTATTTAAAACTTTCATGCGTTTCTGGTATTTCGGCCATTCCTCCATGCAGATCTCCTGTAGAGCAGTGATGTTCTGAAGCTCTTGCAAAGCAACAGGGAAATTCCACATCCATTGCTCGTTTCTCTCATCTTTGAAAGTGAGGGAACTTAAACTTTGCTCTTTTCTGTGAGAGAAAGTCAGAGTGTAGAGGAGAAAGCCACGTGCACATAAAGGGAACATCCATCCATCCATCCATCCATCCATCCATCCATCCATCCCATTTCAGGTTCACAGGAGCACCCTAGACAGGTTACTAGTCTGTTGCAGGGTTAAATTCGCTGGTACACACTCACCTAGCAACAATTTAGAATTAATAATTAACCTATGAAACATTTGTTTGGACAGTGGGAGGAAGCCATAGTTGTCACGGGGTGCGGACAGATCCCACAGCAGAGGCAGATGGGTAGGGGTGACGGATTTTAATAGTCCAGGACAATAAAACAAACTAAAGGAAGCAGAGTGGTGGCGGAGGCAGTGAGCTAGGCCGACGGGAACTTCTCTGGAACCGGGAGGCATTCGTTTGTAGAAAACAATAACCCGGCAGAGTGGAAGAGCCAGGGAGAGGCCTTTAAAGGCTCATTGATTATGATGTGATGCAGGTGTGCATGGCCATCAGGTAAGGAAGGCCACGCCTCCTGCCCCACGCCACTCTGGAAGCACAAAACAGACAGAAACATAAGCACAAAAAAACAACACCACCAAAACCATTAAAGGAAAACCCCAAACCACAACAATAGTGACCAGAAAAGTCCCAGAGGGGATTCAAAACAGGACCTTTTGCTGTCCTATTTGAATGTGTTTTCAACAAATTTGTTTAAACAAATTCTTAATGGTCCATAACAGCCTAGCACCTCAGAACTTCCGCAATATCAAATTTCCAAAACACAGTTGGAGACAAACCCTTTTTTGCCTCCAACCATATGAATTTGTTTGAATCAAATGTTTCTGGTTTAAATTCTCAATGGTCCTTTACAGCCTTGCACTCTAGAGCCAAAACATTGAGTCACTCAAAAACAGAATTTGTGTAAAAAATTACAACTTCAGAAAATGACCTGTAGACAAAGAGATGGGAGAGCTTGGGTAGCACTTTATTTTTGTTTTCTCTACTCGGAGACTTTCATTTTCTATGCAAACATAAGCTGCTATTTCCCTTCAAGGTTTAAAAAAACCATCATGCACAAATAACAGCCCTAAGGATCCTGCTTGGTCTTTTTGTCTTTTTACTGTAGAGTTCACACAGAACCATTTTATTGGGATTATTAGATCTTCTCAATTTTATTTTAATTTATCAAAAATGTGGCAATGACCAACAGACAGCCCTTTTAAACCCCAATTGATAGAGATCAACAGCCAAAAAAAGTTGATTTAGGGTTTGGTTACCTTACCGGAGTATTTAATACTCTGGTATTTGCTCAAATCCACAACATAAGTACCTGTGGAAATGGCAAACTTGGTGATTAGTAGTTGAAAAAAGATACAGTAAGTTGTGAATTCACTTAAAGCCCGTCTGTGCCAAAATTGTACTAATATTTTAATAGGAAATGAAAATAAATACATTATGAAGGGCACTGCTATGATAGATTATTTACAATCGCCAGACGTGCTCATTAAAAAAAATAAAATAAAAAAAAAATACGAAAAGGATTTACCTATTTTTAAAAACATAAAGGTAGATTTTTTTTAGGAGAATCATACCACACAAGAAACAAAAGATTTTACATTTTTCTGATCAAAGCCAATTAGGTCTTATCCTCATGTCTGTGGAAGCGTAAAAAAAACTTCAGCTGCAAAAGAGATTCTTGTCTGTCTCACATTACTATCTCTCATTCAGAATGAGGTCCTGTTGTGTAGACATTTAAGGACCGAACAGATGGTCTTGCATCAGACTTTCACATCAAGTATTTTGATTTACATTTGTGGTTTATTTTGATTAAGCTTTTTGAACTCATAATGATGTTCTAATCTAAATACACACATGTTTCACAGACCTGTGATTTTATTTGATGAAAGTAAAATTGTTCTTGCTCGTTGAAACTTTTCAATTAAAAACAAAACTATTGATACTATAGATATAATACAGGGAGGAGTTTGGTGAGGCCATGGAGAAGGACTATTGGTTGACATCAAAGAGATTCAGGCAAACCGTCCGGCGCCTCAGGAGGGGAAAGCAATTTTCTGCAGGCACTGTTTTCAGTGCAGGTGGGGATCTGCTGACTTCAACTGGGGACATTGTTGGGCGGTGGAAGAAATACTTTGAAGATCTCTTCAATCCCGCTGATACGCCTTCTGTTGAGGAAGCAGAGGCTGAGGACACTGGGGTGGAACTGTCCATCACCCAAGCTGAGGTCACTGAGGTAGTCAAAGAGCTCCTCGGTGGCAAGGCTCCGGGGGTGGATGAGGTTCGCCCCGAGTACCTCAAGTCTCTGGATGCTGTGGGAGAGTCTTGTCTGACACGTCTCTGCAGCATTGCGTGGCAGACAGGAACCATACCACTGGACTGGCAGACTGGGGTGGTGGTTCCCCTTTTCATGAAGGGGGACCGGAGGGTGTGTTCCAACTACCGGGGAATCACTGTTGCTCACCAGTGCTGTGCTGTTGTTGTTCAATGTGCTACAGATAATTTATTGTTCTTTTGTAATTAAAGGCCATGTCACACAGCCACTATATACATTTTGCACATTTTAGTTTGACATTTCATGTGTAATTTACTTATTTCAGAAGTGATTCTTGTACATTCGTTGATGCGCACAGATGTCCATCGGGTGTTTCCGCCAACGGGTCTTTATGTTAATTTGGTTTTGAGCTTTTCAAAATTTTTGATCAGTTAAGAATTACGCAGTCTATGCATATATTTTTTTTAACCCATTTATAACTTTTCTAACGCGTACACAGCAAACATATTACGTTAAAACTATGCAATTGAATCACTAATAAATTGCATAACAGCTGCGCGGAAGGTGGGTTGAGAGGGGGCTGGGTAAGACAGATGTGGATTGATGCATGCCAGGCCCTTCTCACGGTTTCCGTGAGAAAAGGGTCCCCCGTCTCCCGCTAACTACTGAATTAAAACAAAGCATTGCGCGGCCGGTGGCGGATTGCTGACTATGGTGCTAACACAATGTGATTTCTGCCCAAAGTGAAATTCAATAAAGAACGAGTTTTTTACTATGGTTTATTTGTACTTATTCCACGGTCATTCGTGATACATCTTTGAAAATTTCACGGACAAACTTCTGGTTTTCATTCGTGCTATATGCTCAAAATGTAAGTAGTGTGATATGGACTTGGGAGGATCTTTACTTTTATTGATATCCTTTTGCAACATTTTTATTGAGTTTTATAATTTAAGATTATTTTTTCAAGTCATATTTGTTAAAATAAATACAAATAAAAAAGATAAAAAAATCATGCACTTTATCGATATAAATAAAAATAAATGACTACTATTACAAAAATTAAGACACTTGTTTTAATTCTTAAATAGCAGCTTTTAAAACTAATTTATGTAGCATTAAAATTAAATATTTGGGATTTTGTTGATGAGATAAAGATTAACAGCTTACTTTATATGTTAATGTTCATCCAACTTTTCAACATGCTGCTCGAGCTGCTTTACAGTAAATTATCAGCATATCACAAAAGGAATTGCATAGGGTTAGTATTATTGCTAAATCAATATGAAATTTTTGTTCTTTCTTAACTCAAAATGTTTGTCTTTGTCATCAGGTCAGTTCCAAGCGGTCCTCCAAAGTAGTATCATTTTCATCATCACCTTTCTCACATTCAGTGCTTTCTTCATATCTTTGGAAAGGTAATTTCACATACTCAAGTTTTTTTTTCTTTTCTTTTTTATGTTAAAGGTGTTAAAATCATTTTGCATTGTTTGTGGTGTTTCTTACAGCCAATCCCCCGCCAGCAAAACCCTGCACATCAGTCAGTCAGAGTGTAAAGCCTGGTCAACACACAGGAAGTGGAAGAGCCTGAAATTTAAGTGGGTTGCTGCTTTTCTGCAATTTTTTTGTATTATAAATGGACTGAAAATGAGATTAGCAATGCAAAAACACTCAAAGATAAAATTTATTTGAGCAAAAAAAATGAAGGGAAGACTTAAGCTTCATAAAAACCAACAATTATGAAGATGAAGACCGCTGCTCAGTTGTTTTTATCCGCTGACTTGAGCATCATTTATGTAATGTGTCTATTTACAACAACTTTTCCTTCTGTTGTTTTGTGGCTCTGCTTGTTCCAGAATTACCAAGAGAACAAAGCTTTTCGTGAAACTGGAGGATTTTTTCTGGAGGAAGGATGTATCCCGGCTGCCTTTACCATATGGCATGCAAGGAAGTGGTATGCTCTTCTCCATGTTGTTTATTTCACATTTCTGGCTTTATACGTCATTTGTAGTTTTACATGATCAGATCAAACTGCGTTTCTGAACCTATGGAATACTACTACTCAGCTTCCTATAAAGTATAAATAGCTTATTAGTCTGGTGGTCTGTTTTATCTCTTATATTTCCAGAGCTGTTGCTACTCAAAGTTCTTGCTGCTACAGCAAATTATGACATGCCAGCCCACATCGAAAAGTAAGTTAATCAGCTGTTCCTTATCTAAATATAAGATAAAAATCATATTTTTGAAAAGATTATTTAAATACAAGTTTTCTTTATGTAAAATATCTTTAAAAATAATTTTGTGAGCTGTTCTTGTAGCCGATTTATTTAGAATTGTAAACATTTATCACCAAGAAATGAAAATATGCCAACAGCTTTTTTTTCTCCTCACAGCCTTGACTGCAGGACATGTGTGGTGGTGGGAAATGGCTACTCCATCAGAAACACCTCCTTGGGGAGCCTTATTAATAAATATGATGTAGTCATTAGGTAAGCATGATTGTGGGTGGCTGAATTCTTGGTTTCCAGACTTTAGTTATTACTTCAGTTTATTCAATAAAACAACAAATTTCTAGTTTGGCAAAAAAAAAAAAAAAAAAAAAGTGCACAAAAACAAGATATGTTCTGATGAAAATTGTATACCATGGCTCCAACAATGTTATTATTTAAATCTTTGAGAATAATCTCATTTATTGGTTTTGATCAAATTCTTATCTGCAAAACTTTAAAATGAAAGCTGCCTGGTGTTGTAGTGGTTGGTGTTCTGGCCTTTAAGCAAGACAGCCCTGTTTGGGTTTTCTCCAGGCACCCTGGCTTCCTCCAACAGTTCTAAAACATGTTTGAAAGTTGACTATGTGATGTGAATGTGTCACTCATAAAACTTAATTCCATTTTCAACCAAAATTTGTAAATTTCTTCTTCTTTTTTTGTTATTTGGCCTTCCCTATATGTTTGAGTCAGAAGTCATCAGTGAGCTGTGATCGGGCTGACACAACACTTCTATGGCAACCACCAATCAGGAGTGAGGTCGTTGGAAGTCCACACCCTTATTATTTGAAATTGGGTTTAGGAGAATCTTGCTATGTCCGAATTCACACCCTAATCTCTAACTGCAAACAAACGTATTTTAAAAGCAATCCACACACCAGGCTCACTACTTTGCTTTTGTTTTTTTTAAACGCCGATATGACACCACTGACTTCACTAGGTGAAAATTCAATGAATGCCTCTCCAAAAATGTGTTCATAAACTTGATGCTCCAGACGACTGTGGGAGGAGCTACCGCCAAATGTTTTTACCCTCTGCCAGGGGCGCCGCTACAGATTTTGAAAATAACTTTTGCAGTCTCCCCAACACAGCAACAAAATCTGTTGATGCAGGTTTACATAATAATATTATATAAAATAAGAATAATATTCTTATTTTCACGTGGTAGTTTCTTTGTTACAGGCTAAATGATGCTCCGGTTAGGGGCTATGAGGAGGACGTGGGAAACAAGACCACCATGAGGATATTCTACCCTGAGTCGGCCTCCTCCAACCCCGGGTTGCACAACGATGAGGACACACTGATGGTCATGGTGCCTTTTAAACCACAGGATCTGCGCTGGCTTAAAGAGATCCTCAATGATGAGAAGAGGGTAAGGAATATTCATTTACACAACTTGTATGTCTTTGTCTCTCTTATTTAGGCCTCAAACGTAATGCAAGGAAGAAATACTTTCGATTCCTCTGAATTGAATGGTTGTGAAGTTTCCTGCTGAATTCCACCTTTAATGCTTCCTGGCGTGTTTTAATCAGACCGTCAGTTCTAGTTTCAGGTTGACAATTATTATTACTATAACCTTTATTTCACCAGGCAAAACATTAACAACAATTTCTTATTCACAATGTTGGCCTGAAAATGCTAAAAATACTTTAAGGACAAGAAAGAAAACAACAAACGTGTATTAAATTGCTGATTAAGAAAACATGTACGTGTTTACATTATTTTATTTTTTTCTGTTCTTTTGCCTTTATGATGTTTCTCATCCTTGTTATCCTTCAAGGACAGTAGAGGCTTTTGGAAACCTCCTCCTCTTATCTGGCTGGGACACAGAAGTAAAGTGAGAGTGCTGGACCCACATTTCATGCATCAGACTGCAAATAAACTGCTCCACATCCCTTTTCCACCAAAGATAAAACAGGTGAGGAATTGTTTTTTATTGAACAATCATGAGAATGCAATTTCTTTCTTTTTTTTTTATTTGAAAAATTGTATTTATTCTGTACTCTTTTATGGTTTGTAGCAGTTAAACTTCTTACCCATTTTTTATTGCATTCTCTTAAGTTTAGGATAAACATAACCCAAATCTTGCCTGGAATTTTATTTGTTAAATAAATAAAAGAAAATATAACATTTTCCCTAGACTTGTCTGTTGAAATAACAATGGTTATTGTTAAAGTTGGAAGCAGATTTGTAGATTCAAAAGCAGAAAAACATATTATAATCAAGATGGTAATTATAATAAACTAAAGTAATTTTTTTAATCAAAAAATTGTGACCGTGGGGTCTATTTGATTTACTTGACTGAACTGAATTTAGTCAAAGAACTTTCCTGTCCGACTCCAACTATGGCTTTTTCCATTATAAACTCATTCCCAGTGGTCCTTTAATTATGATTATGCAGTTTTCAGCCAAAATAAAGAAAAAATCTGTGATTTTTTTAGACACTTGAAGATATTTTTTAAGAACTCATTACATTGGTAAGGTGGTCGACTCCTGATAAGAAGATTGCAGGTTCGATTTCCGCCTTGCCCGCCCATGTGACAAAGTGTCCTTGGGCAAGACGCTGAACCCCACATTGCCTCTGGTGGAAGGTTGGGGTCAGTGTTCGGCACCAGAGCACCACCAGTGTGATCATGTGTGTGAATGGGACTAAGACTGGAAAGCATTAGGAAGTACTGTATATATACCACTTAGAAATCTTTGTGTGTGGGCAGGTAAAAAAAAAAAGATAAAAAATATCAGATCTATCCAGCTGTATAGTTTTGAGCCAAAATACCAGCTCAGATGAGAGAAATTAACATGTGAATCCCAGATGCATGAAATAGGAAGTATCTGCTGGTTCCAATCCATGAGTAGTGGATTGCACTACCGAACTGTTTTTTTTTTAAATTTAGGTGTAGTTATTTTTGAAGCCAACAGGTATGTTTGTAACATTTGAGTGTGTCGGTGAAAAGGCCCCGCCTTTTTGACTAACATCTCCACCTGACATGATAATGAACTTGTCGCTTTGTAATTATCACCCCCAGGGCCGGCTCTGGGCTGCATGGCGCCCAACGCGAAACGTGCTATTTGTAAGGAATTTCCTTGTATATGTCTTCAATGTTAAAAAATAATGCATAAAACGAAAAAAAAAAAAAAAGCTCACAATTTTTTCATGTTTCTTTTAAACTGTATTTTAGGAACAGATGTTGTTTAGACAAATTATGACTAGTTAAAAAGTCATCAGGTTGAAGATTTCATTAAAAAATGTACTTTTTAAAATATAGGCAAAGTGATTAATACTTGGCAATCACATGGCAAAATTGTATTTATATATTGATTGCATTTGTTTGAAAGATGATATCAATAAATCCTTGGACTTGAACCTAAACTCCCATATAGTTTTTTAAATTTTTTCTGCCATGTAGTAGATATTTTTAGCTTTTTGTGAAAATAACAATTGCTTTGACATTTATTTATAAAAAAAATAGTATTTAAAAATGTATTTTCCCTCCAATAATATATACATCTGTACTAACCATTTTGTTTTATTATATATTTTTTTTCCTATAATACACTATTAAAAAAAGTAGTCTTTACATCTACCCAAGAGACATGTCAAACACTGCTGTCCTCTGCTACTTCTTGCAGAAATCTTTTCATCCCACCACAGGGATCCTTGCTGTGTTTGTGGCTCTCAATTACTGTGATGTGGTCCACGTCGCTGGATTTGGTTACCCCCCAAAGCAGGACCAGCAGCAACCTATACATTATTATGGAAACCAAACTATGAAATCTATGAAGGTGTGTGTGTCAAACTTTGTACACTTGACCTTAGCTCGGCACCAGAATTAAACCTTCTTTTTATATCTTTGCAGGACTCTTCACATAATATCAGTCGGGAAGCTCGAGCACTAAAAAAGTTGGAGGATTTAGAAGCCATCACATACCTGCATCCACACCAGTGACGCACTTCCGTTCAGCGCACCCTTTTTGTTAATAGCTGTAAATAACATATTTTGCATTTGAGTGTTCTGGACTTGTTTTACCATTGCTGAGAACTCAGTCTGAACTGCATGACTTGTTGCTAATAGACAACTGATTTACAGGTTTTGTGAATTTTGGAGGCTATTATTATTTTAGGAGGATCTGATGTAACCATAACAATGGGGAAAAAATTCCATATATATTTTGATTTTCAGTAATGAACTAACAAAAAACTGTGTTTAATCCGAGGAGCTTTATTTCACTCTGAATTTTTTTTTGTTCCCAAAAGACTTTCCAATACTTTACTGAATTTTAATGATCACTTTTAAATAACTAAATAAAAAAAAAAATTAAATATGCACTCAAATATGCATAGTCTTTTCTTTCTTACCAGCAGCAATGCCAAATGAAAGTCTAATATAGTAATAAATAAACTTGATGTAACGGTGAAATTAAATTAAGCTAAATTTAAAAATATATTCTCTTCTTTTTGGAGTTATCAAATCTTGTCCAAAATTTGCTTTTTATGGAAGTTTTGTTGCACCATAATTCAAAGTAATATTCAATTCTCAATGACAATTGAATTTGAAATTTCATCCTGTGGTTTGAAAATTGATTTTTTAGATGGCAATTCAAAATGCAATTCAGGCTTTTGATCTGAAAATACATTTTACATTTTTAAAATTTACAATTCAATATGACGATTAAAAAAATAAAATATTGAGTAAAGACATTTTTAATTGTCATGGGTTTTAATGTCATAATTCAAATTACTTATTCATTTTGGCCTTTGAATTGTACATTTTAACATTGAATTCTAAATTGCAAAATGTGTTTTCATATTGAATTTTTAAATTATTTACTGCATTGTCAATTGAAAAATACATTTTCAAATTGCATGATCAAATAGCAAATTGAATTGTCAATTGAGAATAGAATATTTTTTTTTAATTATGGTGGTGCAACAAAACTTTCATGGCTTTCACAACTTTCAGAGACTCTCAGATTTTTTTATAGCAGTCTGTGGTATTTCAGCCGTCGTGGAGATAGTTCTATTCCTATTTCTACTTCCTATTTGGGACGCAAAGCGGGAGGGGTTAATCAGACCAGCTGAATCAGTTCCTTTAAGGGGAAGGTGGGTCTAAAGATTGTTAAGGTAATTTCATCCAATTCAAAACCGCAGCAAATCCTTTTTTTTTTAACAATTCTTTACTTAGAGTACATTTCCACTAGACTCGTCAAGGAGGATTTAACCTGTGCATTTGACATTAAAGTCTTTGAAGCCTGGTGGGGCAGAAGAAGAGGAAGGAGTCACACCTGTTCCACAACTTCAGTCAGTAGAGCAGCATTCTTGTCCTCAGGGCACAATATCTCACATGTTTTTTCAGTTCTTCCGCTTAGAGACACATGACTTATCTCATCATCCGCCTCTGCATACAGCTCATGACAGCCGGTACAAAATAAATATAAAACATGCATAAATGTGCCCTGAGGGCCAGGATCAGCTTTGCGACTGAAAAGTAAAACTGAATTAAAAAAATACAAAAGAAAGTGTCTATTCACACCAATGTTCCTTCTAATTTTTCATGTGTCTGAGAAGACACACAAGCTCCCTGAAAACACTGAGGACCACTGTGAGCAACATCAGATGTGTATGCTATGGCCACACACCAGTGTCACGCCTGTTGAAAATCTTGGATCATGGCAAGTTACATGGCTTATTAAAAGAATCAAATTACAGCAGCAATTTTTATTAGTTAACTTTTAATATAACTGATTTGGCCCACTTAAAATGACAAATAACAAAAATCTTGTTGTTCATGAGAAGTGTACTATGTTATATATGAGAGTCCTGCTTTAACCATAGGAAGAGTCCAGCTTTGGCCTGAGTCAAGTCCAGTTGGTTCATGGGTGAGGGTCATGTTCTGGAAAAAAATGACACAAATGTACACCTTTCAGACAAAAAATTTGTTCACATTAAAACATTCACATTTTGCACAATGTATATACATATATGTGCATATATATCCTTTAAAATTGTTTTAAGACTTGAAAAAAAAATCATTCTGAAGGCGTGGCGGTGCGCCTCAATGAATTACATGCAGTGGAAACCCTGCCCATAAATGATCTAATAGTAACAGCATTTAATGATTAATATATGTCACTAGAATATGCACAAATCTGATTTAAATTTTACCTTATTGTCCCCGTCTGTCCTTCTCGCTTCTCCAATGCTTGTACACAATGTCCAGGTCGATGACTTCTTCTGCTTCTTGTTTTGACTTTTGTTTTGTGTGACAGCTCGTTCTTTTTCTCTCTGGTCTTTTGCGCTCTCCCACAATAATGTACCGATCCCCTGTCCCATCTTGAGTCTTCGTACAATTCCAACAGCTTTTGGTGAATGTGGCGTTTAAGGTAGTCCAACTTCCATTCAGTCCACATTTTTCCCCACAGAAAACTCATTTGCTACTTTGGCTTCGCTACATGTTTTGCAGAGTAGAACTTTCTCACTCGAAAAGGAAAGAATCTCACTCTGTTTCACCGCTTGTTCTTCTATTTTTACAGCCATTCCATCTTAAAAAGAACCACATTTCTTTTTTACTTTGGCTTGATGAGTGGATGCGTCGCTGCCCGTTCGTTTCGCCATGATAAGGGGTTAGCCTCTGCGTCTCTTAACTCTGCTGCACTGTTGTTAGCTAGCTAACCTGAACGGCGCGTATGGGCACTCGCACCGTTCTGCTCTGATTGGCGTAGCATACGCGAACTGTTCCGCATTATTGGCTGCACACATGTCACTCATTGAGTTACGTTGCAAAATGGTACAAAAAAATATATAATTGGTCTAATTAACAAGATTATATCAGCTCTAAAATGAGATATTACATAATGTGTTTCTGTTTAATTTTATTTTGTGCGCTGCATAGAAGTTCTTGTGCGCTGAGTATGTGCAAGCAGTGCGCGATTGCGCACGCGCACAGCTTAGAGGGAACATGGATTTACACGTAAGTTTTGAAACACATGCGGCCAGTCCAGAATTTTTCTTATCTTGGTTGTACGGACCCAGAGGGAGGTTAAGGTTAGCGTTAAGATTACCATTAGGGGGAAATTGGTTCCTGAGCACGGCCCTTTTTGCAACTCAGTCGTCCTCCAGGGGATAGTTCAAATTCGGAGCACATATTTAACACACTTAGGTGCGTGACAGCTAATGGGACCTTACCTACAAGCTTAACTTTAAATACAACAATATACGTGGGCAATGCAGCAACTTGCATGCATGTATTACGTGAGTTTCTATCAGTTTTTGTGTAAATAAAATTAAAAAAAATCAATTGTTTCCAAATAAAAAAGGTAACAATTAAGTTCAAAATTGGTTTTATGAGTTTAGCTTCAATTCAGTTCAGTATGTCAATTAATTTAAATGACCAAAAAGTCCATGAAATTCAAAAGACATATGTGTGGAATTTTCACTAAGGAGTTTCCAAAATTAACCAGATTCAATAAATTGATTTAAAACTTTTTCAAATTAAATATGATAATAGAACCACAACAGAATTGACTTTGTATTTGCTGGCCTACTTTCCAAAATTATAAGATCCATTTAAGTTATATTGCATTTAATTGTGTTTTCATTTTATTTCTTGGGCATCAATAAAAAAAAAAGGCAAAAAATGTTTTCTAATAAACACAAAACTCATGTTTTATTGTTTTTAACTCTGAAATGTTTTTTTTTAATGCATCTTTCTTCCATGAAGAATAAAGGTTAATTAATTAATTAATTAATTCAGTCATTCATTTATTCATCTTGGCTGATTTATCCCTTTCGGGATCGCGGGGTTGCTGGAGCCTAACCCTGCTACTGATGGGTGAAGGGAAGGTTTACCCTGGACAGGGTGAAGTAGAAGAAGAATAAAGGTATTCTAGTAATTTACGGAATGATTTTGGTCACATTAAAACAAACAAAATTGTACAGTCGAACGTGCCCAAAAATGTAATACTTGTTTTTGTTCTTAAATGAAAAATTACAAATGATAAAAAAAATGATCAAAATCATTTACTACGTTTTGTCCTATTTTTTATTTTTTGTTTGATCCTTTTTTTAAGCGACAGATCACCTAATGAATGGTGTTAAAAAGATGACAAGAAAAAGTGCTAAAAACCCAAAGAGCTCAACTTTTAGAAAAAAAGTGTAGAAAATCTTTTTTAGAGGCTTTTGGGTGGTGCGTCCAAAATTTGCTTCTCATTATGTGAGGGGCGCCAGCTTGCCGCTCAGGCTGACAGCAGTTATGTTCAAGAACCGTTTTTTTTTTTGGAAATGATGAACGACGGAAAAAACCCGCTTTGTCAGACTTCTCCGTGAGAAATTTGTGGTCGTTAGACAGTTGGTGGAAAATTTTACAGTATTTGCATGAAGCCGAGAGTACCACTGTGTTTCTTGTTGTTTTCCTTTAGCTCACATTTAGAAAAGTCATAAATTTACTTGCACTAAGATAAGTTATTATTTTAATTAGCAGGTAGTTGACTCATGAAAGACAAGAAATGTATTTATTCTTATTTAAAGTAGCTCCCTCTTAGCACATAATAGTCTATTTAGTCCACAAAAGGAAAGCAGTGCTTACTTTATATTTACTGTCTATATACTGTAAACTTAAAATGTTACAGTTTAGTCTGAGGAAGTATTATTCTACTACAGGGGTCTGGAACCTGTGGCTCTGGAGCCATGTGTGGCTTTTTTATCCCCTTATTGTGGCTCTTTAACTTTAATGAACAATACTAGTGATTCAATAAATAAGAAATCTGTTAAGTTTTTCAATTATGTTTAGATCTTTTTTAACATGTCAAGCAACTTAACAAAAAAGTGTCATTTACTGTCAGGAATTCTGTAGAAAAGTTCTTTAAATTTGTGTTTTTAAAATATAACTAGTCAAAAAAAAAGTTTATTTTTGGTACATTACAATAAAGTTTTTAACAAAGTGGTTTAAAATGGTTGAAAATGATTTTAATAAAAAGCTCAAATTATTCAAAATGTTTTGAGTTACTTTTTTTTAATTGTTCCTACAAAAATGTTGCTTATTTTTTGTATAAAATGGAAAAAAAACACATCAAAACCCTATATCATACACTGCAGAAACAGGAGGAGAGCAGGTTTCAGTTTGAAAAGAACTAGTATGTACTGCTGTCAAAAGTAAAATAAGTTATACATAGAAACATACAGACACTGTTGGAATTCATTTATTGTAAAATTTAAAAACTAAAATTATAAATAAATGCTGAATTGCTAAAAAAGCTCTTTTAGCGTCAAAGGTTGCAGGTCCCTGAGTTTATGTCCAACACGACAAACACTCGCTATGCTAAATACTCAAGTAAACTCCATCAAATAAACTTTATGTGTACTACTTTTTGTGGAGTCTGTTTTTTTTCTACAACTGTTTCTCGTTGTTTGATTCCAAAAATGTATGTCAGGTGCTTCAAGCTGCAATAAATACATTTTGATTAGATTTTTCTTGAGTGCGACTCAGTAAAAATTCAAATGCCACACTTTAAACCTTCAGATCCTTTCAGACCTGTTGTATTGTCAGACGGGGAAGTTGCAAACAGCCCAACTCCCTCAAAATTGAGCAACGTTTCCCGAGCCTGGCTCTCAGGGGCCCGCAGGGGAACTCTGGCCTGCATGTTAGCTTGCTCCCTTCAAACACAAGAGCAACTTTTAGCTCACGTTCAAGTTCCACTGACTTTTTAATGACCGTCATTAAAAGAAAGGTTTGTGTGGACATGAAGGGGAGCAAACCAAAAAATTGAAGCTTCTCTTGTTCTTGCAATGCAAAAAGAAAACACAGTTAAAAAGAATACATTTTAATCAATATTTAAACAGAAAATGTAGTTTTATTCATATTTCCGATTGGGCTTCACACCAGCAATTCAATTCTATATGTGTATAAGACATTTATGTACATATTTATTCCTAGGTTAAAAATAGTTTTAAGTAGCATCACAAATATAAATCCTTGGCTTACAAAAATCTGCAAAGCACTGGTAAAAAGGGCTGCTAAAAGAACCATCACCATGTGTGGAGCTCTAAAACAGCAACAGTGTTGGCTCAGATGCATGGAAGCTTTTAATCATGCTAATGTCAATAACTTCTTGCCACATTTTTAAGATTGTTTTTTTATTAAACCCTGAAGATACCAGTAAAAACTAGATTTCAGACTTAAATGAGCCTCCAGAAGGGTTACTGCATTTGACATCAACTGTAGTTGGCAGCACCATCAATGCATCATATTTTCAACCTTTTCTTTTTAATCTTCAGATTTTTGCCTGTTTTGTTGCAAACGTTTTGTCCATAATTCTGCACAAAATTACTGAGCGAAATTATGGTGATAAAAATCGATTTTTATTATTGAAATTATGTCTTTATCATATCAGTCCCTGCATTTGATAAAAAAAATAGCTCACATTGTGACTAAAACAGTAGAACCATTCATTTCCAGTCAGGGTGTGTTTATTGGCAAGTCTGGCGATACGATACGTTTCTCGATATCTGTCTCATGATAAATATCGCGATATATCCTTAGACTGTATTAGAACAGTTTCTTTCTTTTTTTTTTAAGTACAACTTTGAAAAACAACTATCTGAATGATAATATCTCTTTCATTGTAATAAAATATTTAAATTAATTTTATTTAACATCATTAAGCATTGCAACTATATCTCATTTAGCTGCTTTTACCCAATCCGATTCATGGTGCTTTTCTTGTGGTAAATTAAGAAATATTTGTTTTTAAAGGGAGCAGTCAACATTGTCTGATTTCCACAATATTTTTGTAGTAAAAAAAAAATAGAATGAATGTGTCTTAAGCTAAACGGTTCTAAAGTGCCGTTTATTTTCGACATTGCTAAGTGTAGTTTTGAAACGGTTCTGAACGTGCTTTAATGAGTGCTTCAAAAATAAAGGAAAAGAAAACGCTTATTTTTAATTTAAATCATTATCACAAAATTTGTATCCAAAATTCTCTGCAAATGTAAATGTTGAATTGATTTAAATTTGCTTGATAAAATCTATACATTTTATACATAATCATTTAAAAAAAAAAAAAAGCATTTTTTTCATTCTAAAAAGTTCAATTTTTTTTAACCTGCTGAATCCCTTTTGCAGTGATGGGGCTGAGAGGCGTGTCCAAGCTGTTTGACAAAGACAGGGTTACAAATCGAAAGATCTCCACTCAAATTTAAAATAGGACTTTCTCACTTTGAGGCAAGAATGCTAACCACTAAGCCACCTTACAACCTGTTTAAATCTAGCTTGTAAAAAAATAAAATCCTCCACTTCTAAATTCTTGGAGATCTGTTGTTTTGTCAAAAGTAAGAACTCCAAACAGCACTGATGCACCTGTGTAACTATTCATAATGTACGCAAACTTTCCCAGCCCGGGCCCTCGGGGGAACACTGTCCTGCACGCTTTCCTTAAAGGCCTCACTGCACGAATCAGCACATCGGTGAGCGCCGCAGAGGCCTTCTACTGACAGCCATCAAAGACTGGTATGTTGGAGGAGGACACGGAAAACCTGCAAGAGAGCAAAGCTCAACATTTTTTTTCCCTTTGTGCAGAGCAAAATTAAGACAGGTTTAAAGAAATCGTAGTTTTAGTCGAATATCCATATTTTGATCTGTAAACTTTCAGAACAGGCGAAATCTCAAGAGTACATCGACGATTCTCCGTTGACCAAAAATCCTTCAAAACATGCTAAAAATTGACCTTGTATATATTAAAGAATAAATATAAAAACATGTTTAGACAATTCAAATAATTAAAATATTCAAATGTAATTTAAAGAAAGATGCTGCAACAGTATAAACATACCTTGTTTTCCTTAAAGTCTGTCCATGCTAAAGTTGAGTCTACAACAGAACTTTTCCCTCTTGATGCATACATGCTTGTGAAGGCTTTGCCTGCGCGTTTGTAGGTGTGTCAAATGTATTGAGGACTTGAACTGGAAACTCAGATAATTTTCTGCCAGAACTCAACACCTGTTGTCCAGAATTTACGATCAAACAAAAAGCGAAGATGACCTGGATCACAATATTTCGTAAGACATGTATTTATATATTATATACTGTATATACATTTATATTTATTATATTTTTTACTGTTGTTACAAGGATTTTTCAAGTTTTAATATTTTTTCTATCTGTATGTCTAATTTTGTTGAAATTTATTTGAGTGACTATTGATATAATTATTGATTTTTATTATTCATGTATTAAGCCTGTGCATTTATTCGATAGTGCTTAATGCAAAATAGGAAACTTGGAGAAATTGAGAATTTAATTGTAAGATGGTCTTTATTTTAATTACTTGCTTTTGTAACTGTTTTAAAAAAGAAGACTCATATTTTATTTTTTGATATGAATGAGATTTTGTTTTTTTACTGCTTTATGCTGTAAAAAACACTATTAAAAAATCAACAGTCGAAGTATATAACTTTTTCTGTTTTTTTTTTTTTTTACCAAAATTATTTAAGAAGTTTTAGTTATCAGTTTCACAACTTAAAAAAATCATTTTCTTTCTGCTACTTGAAAACATTTTTTCCAGACACATTTTATTCTATTATAAACCATTTTATCCTATAATACAAATTTTAGCGTTTTCACCAACTACTTAAGCTGCTTCTATACTGAATCAAATCTATGAGAAACTTACAAAATTAACTACTTTTCATCAAGAGTAGAAAAGTTTTGTTCCAAAACTAACATTTTTTTTATCTCAAACATTTTTGTTTCCAGGAAATTTTCTTACATTCTTCCAAATTAGTTTCCTTTTCACCATCGCCGTTCTTACATGTAACTCTTTCTTTGCATTACTTGAAAGGTAATTACACACACTTACAAAAAAAGATTTTCCTTTTTGTTCCATTCCGAAGCTGTTATTAATATTTTATTGTGTTATTTCTTTATTTCCACAACAGCACAACAAAAGACATCCCACATCCACTCGTTAAAGAGTCAGACTGCAATGCCTGGGAGACACACCAGAAATGGAAAAACCTGAATTTTTCGTGAGTCACCGGTTTTCTACCTTTTTTTATCATAAAGAATGTGAAAAGACACCAACAATTTTAGCACAGTCAAAGATACAATTAACTTGAACGCACCTGTGTACTGAGAAAAAGAATGTTTGAAAAACTGGTTTGATCTGACAGAAATATGAACACAGTGTGCTGAAAATATGCTGTTGAATATTTGTTCATGAAAGTAAAACATATGGAAAGGGAACTGTCATCATTTGGAAACACTTGGGTTCAGTCAGATATCAAGAAGATATCCTGAATTGAAATGATTTGAATGTAGACGTTCACATTAACTCTGGCAGCTGTTTTCTCCCACGTCTCCCATGTTGTGCTTTGGGTTTTGTTGTTGTGTTGTGGATTTTTATATCATGTTGTGGCTTTTGTTGTTGTGCTTTGGCTTTTGTTGTTGCGTTGTGGCTTTTGTTGTTACGTTGTGGCTTTTGTTGTTGTGCTTTGGCTTTTGTTGTTGTGTTTGGGGCTGTTGTTGTTGTGTTTTGGCTTTTGTTGTTGTGCTTCGGCTTTTGTTGTTGTGCTGTGGCTTTTGTTGTTGTGTTGTGGCTTTTATGTCGTGTTGTGGCTTTTGTTGTTGTGCTTTGGGTTTTGTTGTTGCGTTGTGGATTTTTATATCGTGTTGTGGCTTTTGTTGTTGTGCTTTGGGTTTTGTTGTTGTGTTGTGGATTTTTATATCGTGTTGTGGCTTTTGTTGTTGTGTTTTGGCTTTTGTCATTGTGTTGTGGTTTTTGTGCTTTGGCTTTTGTTGATGTGTTGTGGCTTTTGTCGTTGTGTTGTGGCTTTTGTTGTTCAATTCAATTCAATTCAATTTTATTTATATAGCCCAATATCACAAATTCAATTTGCCTCATTGGGCTTCATGCCTGCAGTTTTTACAGATGCACAGATGGAGTCATAAAATATGCACAATAGGTAAAAACTAAACAGACTATAAAGAACAGGTCATCCCTGTCCTTAGACCCTCCCTCGCGGTAAGGAAAAACTCCTAAAAAAAACCTGAGTCAGGAAAAAAAAAGAAGAAACCTTAGGGATTCCCACATGAGGGAGAGATCCCATCCCAGGACGGACAGGCGATACCAGAACAGTTAAAGAAAAGTTAGCTGCTAAAACTGCATATATGAGTAGAGTTCATTCATATAGAGCTGAGTTCATTCATATAGAGCTGAGGGACGAGTGATGATTAAGTCCATAGTCCAGATGAGGCAGAACTGCAGACCACGACCAGGAGCAGGAGGACAGACGTTGTTGTGCTTTGGCTTTTGTTGTTGTGCTTTGGGTTTTGTCGTTTTGCTTTGGCTTTTGTCATTGTGTTGTGACTTTTGTCATTGTTCTTTGGCTTTTGTCATTGTGTTGTGGCTTTTTATGTCATGTTGTGGCTTTTGTTGTTGTGTTATGGCTTTTTATGTTGTGTTGTGGCTTTTGTTGTTGCGTTATGGCTTTTTATGTCGTGTTGTGGCTTTTGTTGCTGTGCTTTGGTTTTTGTTGTTTTGCTTCAGCTTTTGTCATTGTGTTGTGGCTTTTGTCATTGTGCTTTGGCTTTTGTCGTTGTGTTGTGGCTTTTGTCATTGTGCTTTGGCTTTTGTCATTGTGTTGTGGCTTTTGTCATTGTGCTTTGGCTTTTGTCGTTGTGTTGTGGCTTTCGTCGTTTTGCTTCGGCTTTTTTCATTGTGTTGTGGCTTTTGTTGTTGTGCTTTGGCTTTTGTCGTTGTGTTGTGGCTTTTGTCGTTATGTTGTGCCTTTTGTCGTTTTGTTTTGGCTTTTGTCATTGTGTTTTGGCTTTTGTCGTTGTGCTTTGGCTTTTGTCGTTGTGCTTTGGCTTTTGTTGCTGTGTTGGGGCTTTTGCATTTATGTGAGCCGTGCCGGCCACAGTAGCTTTTGAAGACAGGCCAGGAAGAAATTTTGTCCTTTATTTTGACTGTCTGAATTTTTTCAATTTATCAGGGGTTAACGCAGCTGTGTAACTTATGTGTACAAAACGAATCGCCAGTAAAATAAGATACTAAAAACTGCATAAATATTTATTTCTTTTGTTATTAACCATGGTATAAATAGGATAATACGCAACAAAGTGTTTTCATGCAATGTGGAAGCCTGCACCACCGAGGCAAAGTGAAGGACTCTTTTTTTGCGATGTGTAATTAATTTGCATCAATAAATATTAATTCCTTGCGTTAATTCTTTTTCAATAATTGAATGTGTTAACGGGGTGACGTTCACAGCCCGCAGGGAGCTACAGAGGGGAGCAGCCACATACTAAGACAAGAGCAGGTTTGTCATGCTGTTCCCTCGAAATTCATACAGACTCCACAAGGGACGTCATGAAACTGGAACGTACAATTGAAAAGTGTCTCATGAAGTATTTGCAAGTATAATATAAGTTAGGTAAGGTGTGCATACTAGCCTCTTCACAATTCTGCAAATGCAGTAAGCATAGGCTTGTGCATGTGTACAATAGTGCCTGAAGGACGCCAGTAGGAAGCTCAGACACACTAGTCTCTGAATGTCTAACTTCTAACAGTCAGGCAAGAAGCCAGTACTTATCAGGTGAACTGCACTCAGAGCTCCTTGAACAGTTTGCAAGATCTGGCGGGTCAAAAAAACATCCATGCGACACGCCTACGTCTCACTTAGTTCACGCATACTTGTCCTTGCGGGTTGTGTCAGAGTTTGCTACAAGCTGCAGTCAAAGGTCAAATGTCCATTAACATTTTTGCTTTACGTGCTCGACAACCTTGTTATTTCATGTGGGCCCCCTCCATGCGCCATACAGGTTTGACAAATTTTCCCCCGTTGTGTTAACTAGTAAGGGCAGCTGTGAAGCTGTGACTAAGGTTTTACCACCGATATAACATTTTCAGATGAAATTGTAGCTTAAAATTATTCATATCCACATTTTAAAAACAATCCATTTATAAATCAAAGTCAAGGCCCGGGTAAGGATACAGCCCGCTGGGTAATTGCATCCGGCCCTCTAATTATCATTTTAGTCAATGTCCTGATGTTATCTTATATAATTTTGACAAGATATATTCTATGGAGAGAAAAATATTTTGAGATATTTATCAGTTAAAATTTTTATATAAAATGACATACAAGTGAAGAAATTTGAACGTTTCTTGTTTTTAGCATTTACTTTATTTCTAACTTGTATACTTTTACAGAATTTATTTTGGAGAACAAAAAATAAATGTATCCAGCTGGACCGGATACTCGTTTTTTTTTCAACACTTTTTTACTTTCAAGTAAATCTTGAAAGTTATTTCTGGATTATTATTCCTGTCTTTATTTATGTTTAAAAAGGTTCAGTTTTGAAAGTTATAAACTTTAACAATTAATTTTTTTATTATTTCAATTAAATTTTTTGTCGTGTTCAGCCCATGACTTGTTTTGGACTTATAATTATTGGCAGTATAAACTGTGTGTGTATGTATATATATAGATATACATATACATCTGTATATATACTCACCATTTTGCTTTTTTTGTAAAAAAAAACGTGTACCTTATAAAAACAGATTTAGCAACTTTTTTTGCTGTTGTTGCATTTTTAATACATACGCATATTAAATGAAAACATTTTTGTTTCCTCAATGGAATATGACAGTACAAGTTGTGTTTTGTGCAGTAGTATTTTAAAAACTAATTTAAAAATTCTGCCTAATTTGATTCAATCAATATTTTTTTGTTGTTTCTAAAAGAAGGCAGGAATGGAAGATAATACAATTTTAAAGTTAAAAAATGTGCGCCCAACCTTAAGACAGATGCATATAACAGTTTATGGAGTAAATTTGCTAAACCCAGCAGCAAATCAAGTCATTGACTCAATTACATTAAAAGTATTTAAAGGCAGAATTTTAGATGAATAAAACCAGGGAGACAAAACAAGAAAAATATAAATAAGCAAGAGACCAACATGGGTTAGGGAGGGATCGGAGTGATCTTATTATTGTTGCTGCTGTTTTGTGCTTGTGTAAAAGGAACAGAATAGATAAGAATATTCCTTCCTCCCCATATTTCTTCTTCTACTGGTTGAAGTATTCAGAGGCTAAAATAATGGTTTATAATAATGTACTTTTTTGTCAAATGGGATGAACAACAAATATATAAACTTGTCAATAAGCTTGAATAAAATTATAAGCATTTCTGTAACTTAATTCCAAACTTTTACTTTTGCACTCTTGTTTAATGGCTGTATTAGAAGGTGAGTGGACTCCAGCATATTTTAAACACATAAACTTAACCCCTATCTTAAAAACAAAAAAAAGATTACCATGAGATGCACAATATTTGCCTATAACTGTTGTTACTTTCCCCAGCTGTTACCCAGGTTTTTTTTTTTTTTGGAACTCACTCCATTTTTATTCCTTTCATTGAATTTAATATGTTAATTCACCAAAATTTTGCATTTTGTTGTTTTCTTGATGCAAATTTCCTCATCTAGAACTGCCAGAAGCACAAAGCTTTTTATGAAACTGGAGGAATTTTTCTGGAAGCCGTATGTGTCCCAGCTAAGCTTACCGTACGGCCTTAAAGGAAGTGGTATGTTAATCTCTTTAATTCATCTCCAATTTTATGCTATGCTTGATCAAATTGGGTTTAACATTTTAGCATTCACTGACATTTGGAAAACTTAGAAAAAAATCCCCTTAAAGATGAAACACCATGAAACTTCCTGTGTAAAATGAGCATTTGAATAGGGAATTAGTTTGTCTTATTTTATTTGTTGCATTTTCAGAGCTGATGCTACTTAAAGTTCTTGCTGCAACTGCAAATTATGAAATGCCAGCCCACATTGAAAAGTGAGTTCTGATATTTTAGCACTTGGGAAGTTGTGCCTGCTTTAAAATACTTCTCTGATGTAATACAAATGACTTTTCTAAGAAGACTATTTAAATATGTGTTTCTTGTTTACAGCCTGAAAAAAACATCTTGTGCTGTTCTTGTAAATAATTTATCTGTGAAAAAATAAATATGCTAATCTTGTTTTTATTCTCATTCTCAGCCTTACGTGTAAAACGTGTGTAGTGGTGGGTAATAGCTTTGCCATCAAAAACACTTCCTTGGGAAGCACCATTAACAAGTATGATGTTGTCATTAGGTAAGCATTCCTACTCTGCACACAAAATTCCAATATGCTCCAATGTACGTTGCTGCATACATGGCAAATAAAAGACCTTGAACCTTGAACCTTGAACCTTGAACCTTGACGTCAAATTTTCACTTTATGTTTGGCTTTATTTTAAAAATTGTGTCCAAGTGTAATGCTAATTTCATATTGACCACAATGTACACTAGCACATGATGCTTGCACTTTTGTGAAGTCCTAAACAAACCACAACTCTGTCTCAACTAGGAATAGTCTTTGTAATTATCTTCATTGATTCTATAAATACACATTCCTCAATCAATTTTTTGAACAAACAAGTCTGCAGTGCAAACTAGTTATTGCAGACTCAAAGAAAGTTGACAACTTTGTAATTGGCAATGCTGGTTTTTCTGTACAAAATTTACAAAAAAAAAAAATCTTTTCAGAAATAGTAGAAAAAAAAGGTTATACACAAAAAAGTGTTAGTTTATGTTCTTAATTAAAAAAATCATCTAAGTTCATAGATCATAACATATTCAAATTATATTCATATTCAAAAAAATGTTAGTCATTGTTTTATTTCATTTTTTTTAAATATTTTTTGCTCGTTCACTAGCAAAGTAAACTGGAATTGCAGTTTCCCAAAACTATTCTATAACATAATAGTTTAAGCAATTTTAAGAAAAAAGTATCGGTATCGATATCTGTGATACTAGCCCTGTAATCACTTGGTATCGCATAGATACCAAAATGACCAGTATCACCCAGCCCTACTTTAAAGTAAAATTTAGTTATGAGTTCTGTGTTTTAATTCCAACCAGTGGTTGGAACTATTCTGGTTGGAAAACATTGAAAAATCTTATTGAAACAATTGTATGATTCCAGGATAAATAATGCTCCAGTAAGAGGCTATGAGGAGGATGTGGGAAACAAGACCACCCTAAGGATATTCTACCCTGAGTCAGCCTCCCCCAACCCCGGGTTGCAAAATGACGTGGACACTCTTATGGTCTTGGTGCCATTTAAACCACAGGATCTTCGCTGGGTCAAAGAGATCCTCTATGATGAGAAGAGGGTACAGGACAGGACTTTGCATAATGCAGGAAACACTTGTGAATTACATTTATTACTCATGTTCCATGAAAGTCACGAAACAGACTTTGAGTGGAGGTAGGCCTCAGGTGTGATGTATGACAAAAATTGTCTGAGAGAAGGTGGAGAACGTGATGATTTGTTGGGTAGAGAGAGTGACCCGGAGAAAGAGACACCAGGCTGTCCCAAACAGGCAGCAGGTTAAAGTACAGCAGGTTTATTTGGAACAGACAGATGTGAAGCACAGCTAAAAGTTCGTAACGCTAGATCGGGGTCAGGCAGGGGTCAAGCACGAGTATGAGGGCATCAGAGAACAACCAGAGTGGTCAGGGTCCAGGCGAGGGTCAGGGCAGGCAGCGAACTATCAAGATTAGATGAAACAGAAAATCCAGTCAGGGTGAGTGGCATAAACAAGACTTCGCACTGAGCAGAGTTCAATGCTCCAACTAAATCCTGCTGATGGGGACCAGATGTGGGGCTCCTGGGAGTTACAGTATGGGATGATGGGAAGTGAAGTGGGGATAACCAGGAAGTGCTAGAACTCTGGAGATGGTTTCTGTTGAAGACCAGAGGGGGAGACGGGGGGGCAGAGCTGGAGAGAGCAGAGCGGAAAATGTTGAGATTTTTGGGAGTGACAAGGATGAACAGGATAAAGAACAAAACCATCCGAGGAACAGCTCGTGTCAGATGTATTAGAGATATAGCAGGGAAGTCAAACTAAGATGAGCAATATTATGTTGGTAAAATAATATGGTTAATAAAGAGGCATAAAAAAGAATCATTAATGATTCTCAAATATTTTGGCATGGAACAAATTTAGAAACAAATAGAGAACACATTTATTCAAGCAATTACTCACACACTTTTGTTATTTTTCCTTTTGAAGGTATGTTTTTAATCTCTTTCAGAAGTGTTTTTATTCCCTTGTTCTTTAAGGTCAGAAGAGACTTTACACACCCCCCTCCCCTGATCTGGCAAGTGGACAGCAGTAAAGTGAGAGTTTTGGACCCACACTTTATGCATCAGACAGCAAAGCAAATGCTTCGCATCCCTTTTCCAGCAAAGGCAGGCCAGGTGAGAGGCTGTTTTGAGCTGTCTCCTTGTCCGGTCATTAAGCTGTGTTCGGACCAAACACGATTCAAGTGTCAAACTCTCTGCTCTGCTTGACGCCTGTCCAAAAATGTGCTCATGAGCTTGATTTTGAATTCTGATTGCTTCGTCATCTGATCAAATGTGCTGCTGATGTGCCATGCCCGAAGCCCAAATCGTGGTGCAAGACCTTCGATTGCGTCTATACATTGACTAAACATTGACACCCGTGGCCTCTAACACACAAATCTTGAATACAGCTTAAGAACACACTTTTATTGATTTTTTTTTCTTGAACAAAAAAAAAAAAAAAGTAGTCTGATTCCGACCTTTTGCTGGACATTTAGATAGGAAAATCTGATTGCCTAAAATTTAACTCATCAGTTTTACATTCTACTTTGTTACGGCCACTTCCAGGGAGGAGCGTGGTTCCGACTCGCAATCAAAAAAAGTACTCGCAGATTTCATCTCGTAAAATAAAAATGATTTATTTTCAAAACGAGTCAGTGGCTGGCTTCCTGTAACAAAAAAAATGTCTTTGGTGTTCTGTTTGCTATGGATTTTGATAATCTGCGTTCTTTGCGATTATGAAAAACCTTTTGCTCCTCATCCTCCTGGCTTCCAAGCAGAGTTAAATGGGCTCACCTGGATACAGGTGGCAGCCGATTGTGGGGTGGAGCAAATCAATTCCAAATATAAACAACTTAAATATAAAAAGTTTTATTTCATTATCATTCCTTGCAAAATAAATCTTAAATCTTATTTATCATCAAATGTAAATCTATATGGCTCAACATTCCGGCCTCTAATTGTTTTAACGATAGTAAAACAATTACCAAAAATATTAATTAATTGAATAATGCAAACTCTTTAACACCAGAGATATTGCCAGCGATACCTAAAAAGCCCAGGCTCTTTCAACTTACTGTAACTCTTCAACCATCTATGCGATTAACTGGAATCAGCTGATTCTGACGCAGAGAAATTCGGCTCAGCTTTGCACCGTTATACAACACATTGCTGACATGAAGTGTTGCATAATGGCGTAAAAGTATTCTGCAAAGGCAGAATCTGCTGATTTACGGTGATCGTGTAAGCGCTTCACTACTACATGGTGGTGCTTTTCTCCGCTTCCAGATCCACTGGAGTAACATTTATAGTGTAAACGGTTGAAGAGAATGTCAACACTGGAGATAAAGCTCTGTGGCAAAGGGTTAATATTGGAGATGTTACTGTTGATGTTAAAAGTAGGTTTGTAGATTTAGAAAATGAAAAACAGATTTTAGATTAGACATTCTTTAGAATTCCTGTATTTTATCACAATATAAGGGCCTCTTGGTCTTATCAAGGTTAAAAAACAAATGCATTAGCTTTTTTTCTAAGACAAACTTCGAATGACACTCACTATGAATCGTAAGTTTGATTCCTTGTTTTGGACTGAAACATGGTACACCAATAACTTTTTACAACTTAACACTTTTTGAAACTTAATGGCATTATTCTGTGTGGGACTATTTACCTCCATGATCCGAGTAATTCTCCTGGAGGAGTTTTCCCTTAAGTAAGAAAGTCCTACACTACTATGTCCCTGCCTCCTGCTTATTAGATTGTATCACGTTCTGAAACCATCCCTGTTGTCTGTGTACATGGTTACAGTGCGGGTGAAAGAGTTAGAATCAAATACTTATGGAATACTTAATACTCATGGAAGGGAAGGGTCTTGATGAGTTCATCCTGGTTTCTCTGGAGGAATCCTTCATCGGGAGACACGAAACCGTCAATGAATTTGAGTTTCAGGGGAGATGAATGAGAAGATGGTCCTAAAGTGCTTTTGTTCACAATCAGTAAAGAAAAAACCTGAGATAAGAGCATTGAGGCATCCCCACTGAACAGGCTGGAAGGGTAGGTTTTTTTTGTTTGTTTTGTTTCTTCTTTTAGTTTCTTTGTTTCTCTTGATGACCCCACCCTTTTACTGATGTGTGATCCCTCCCATGACAAAGGTGGAGATGATTTTATGTCAACGTGACCAGATTATCCTTCAACCTGGAAAAAAAGAACAAAATGAATGGATCTTTCCCAAGAATATGGAATGCTTGGCCGTGAACAAGTCCACATTCCGCAGTGACAAAGATATACTGTCGTTTTTACATTTTTACTGATCGTATAACATAGGGACAATTTTTTTCTTCAACAATTGTAGTTGAATTTTGGTTTGATTGACTGTAAAGTTTGCATATATTAAAATATATTTTTTACAAAGATGTTCTTCAAACACTCAAACCTGCTGTCCTCTGCTGTTTCTTGCAGCACTACTTTCGTCCCAGTACAGGGTTCCTTGCTGTGTTTGTGGCTCTCAATTACTGCGATGTGGTCCACCTCGCTGGATTTGGTTATCCCCCAAAGCAGGACCAGCAGCAACCTGTACATTACTTCGAGAACTATACAATGAAAGCCATGAAGGTGTGTGGACGTCAATCTAAACTTTCTAAATGTGACCGTTGGTTTGCACCCGTATGCATCCTTTTTTTTCTGTCTTTCAGAGGTCTCCACATTACCTTGGTCTTGAAGGCCAAGTCCTAAAAAGCTTGGAGAAAATAGGAGCTCTCATGTACTTGCACCCACACTTGTGACACATTATGAGGGGTTTTTATTAAATTCTTTATGGAGAACTTAGATTTTAACATTTTAAAAGGCTGGATGGCCCTCAGCTTTTTAAGTTTTAATAACAAGAAAATGGAAGTGATGGTATTCGGTCCTAGCAGCTCCTGTGACCCCTCCTCAGTGGAACTGGGTCATCTGACTCCTCATCTCATGCAGTCAGTGTCAAATTTGGGTTTTAAGATGTACAGTGATTTTAAACTTGACTGTCAAATCAGCTCAGTGGTAAAATCCAGCTTCTTTTATCTGAGCCAGTTCACTGGCTGCCTGTGAATTTTAGAATTCATTTTAAAATTCTTTTATTTGTTTTTAAATCTTTAAACAACTGTGCACCCCTATACCTCTCTGAGCTTCTCTGTCCTGACACCCCGACCCGGAGCCTGAGGTCAGCTGATCAGCTTCTCCTGGAGGTACCAAAGTCTAAGAGGAAGCTCAGAGGGGAACAAGCGTTTTCAATCTGTGCACCAAAGCTGTGGAACGTTTTACCACATTTGGCAGGCATCCTCAATGCCCATTTTTAAAACACTTCTTAAAACCCATTTTTACTGCCAGGCGTTAGACACAGCATGAGACTCTGCTCTGCTGGTGTGTTTTACTGTTTTCCTGTTTTATTGTTTTATCTTCGATTTCATCTGGTGTTTTATGCTTTTATGTAACTGTCAACTTTTAGCTGTAAATGTTTTTTAATATTTTAATTGTTGTTTTTACTGTTCATTGAAGTTTTAGTGTAAAGCACCTTGTTTGGCTAATGCCATTTGAAGGCGCTATATAAATTAATTAAACTTAAACTTAAGGGGGATACCTTGCATATTCCCAGTAATTAATGTCAGACATAAAAACTGCCTGATAGATTTACTCTGTTACAGTTTTTAAACATTCATTGGAGAGGAGCATTTTATTTTATTATTTTTCTTATGACTTTAAGGTTCATTTGAGTTTTGCTTTTCAAGAATCCACTTTGTTTGCTTTTCCTGCACTACATTTTTATTTATTTTTTGTTAAGTTGCAGCTTGTTTTTTTCCTTAAACTTGGACTGGACGTGTCTTATTTTTCTATCTGTATGACTTTTCAAAGTTACCAGACTTTTTTAAGTGGATAAAAATGTTCATCTCTTTCTTATGTTAGTATGTCATTTAAACAGTGTAATTAAAATAAACTGTTTTTTAGTTTTGAAACTTTATGTAATAAAAGCTTAAAAGACAAGTGAAGTTGTTCTACCTGCCTCTATCTGTCCATCCATCCATCCATCCATCCATCCATCCATCCATCCATCCATCCATCCATCCATCCATCCATCCATCCATCCATCCATCCATCCATCCATCCGGTATTATGCATCCAAATTTTGCTCATGAACATAACAGACGCTCAGAATTATTATTAAGAACTGTTAATTGCCACCGCAAGATAACCTAAACCAAATTTTTCAGTAAAACTGGACCTAGGCAACGTGGTGGCATTTACAATTGGGCAGGTCATGAAGGTCATGGTGACAGGAAGGCAGCACTGCAATAAATCACTGATGGGAGGGTCTCCAAGGTTCCCAAAATCGTCAGGCGATCGACTGATTTCAGAGTGTCTCGCAGTCTGTTTTTCAAGATATTTTCAAAAATAATTTTTGACATAATTTTTTATGGTATTGCATTCAATAAAAAAGGCCACCCTTTTTAATGGAATATTTTTCTATAACTATTAAAGCTAGTGATAAACAATAAAATAAAAAAAAAAAAAAAAGAATTTTTTTTTTTCTTTCAAAAACTGGTTTGACGCTTAACATTCCAGGAATGCACCAGCTGCCACGTTGATGCGAGCAACATCTGGTTTAGATTTTCTCTATATTTAAAAGTAAAACATACACAGCATTCAGGAAATTTGTTTCACCTTGATCAGGTGTTCTTAAAGACCCACTCCAATGAAAATCATGTTTTTGGTGTGTTTTTGTCATGCTCTTGTAGCATTTTTCACATAATGGAGAACATTTAATAAATATTTTAAGATTTAAACTGTGCTTAAGTGTTTTTTTCAGTGTTTCTTTAATCAAATTGTGTTGGATCAGGAGCAGAAAAAAAACATGTTTGTGACACAGCGACAGACATGGTGGGCCAAAGTTGTTTTCTGCTCCAATGCTGAATTTGCAGACAGTTAGATCCATTAACGTCTTCATATTCCTTGTCTAAGCTGGTGTCTGGCCTAAAACTGTAGGACTGGATAGCTCTGATATTGTTTATTGTTTGTTTGTTCATTTATTTATTTTGCTGCGCTACTGTTAGCTTGGGTTTGTGAGGTGCTATAAGCTAACAGAAGATAGTGTATACAAGGGCTAGAACAGTCCTGTCCACAACCTAGATGAGCATATCTGATGAATTCTCGCTGCAATGCAGATAATATATCTTTAGAAACGACACAGGCTTTTTCATTTTTTGCTAACATTTGCATAACCATAGATAAAAAACCACTATGAACAATATAAAAAAAAAATTAAGCATGAAGTTTTAATTTAAGTTTGTTCATTTGTTCACATTTCTGAGATCACTTAAAACGTTTTGGAACACTTCCACCTGTCTTTATGTGTCAGGAAATGTTTAAAAAAATCTGCTGTGACAGAGGCGTGTTAATGCGGGACTGAACTCTTTGGCTGAAAGCTGTTTTTTTTTTTTTTTCTTCTGTCTTTTAATTATTGGTTCCACCAACACCTCAAGAAACTGGTTTGAATAGTATGTGACATTTTCTGAACAGAGGAAATATCTTTGATTTCCCTGCACAGAAAAAACAGAGTATTACTTACATAACGAATACACCCTTAAAGAAATTTTTCTTTGACAAAAAAAAAAAAATCGCAAAAGTGGTGAAAATGTTTATAAAAAAAATTCTAAAAATAAGGGAGCTCAAATATTCAGATGTTTGTATAAATCTACCTATATGCAAACAAAAGAGTAAGTAACAATCGAAAAACAAAGTATTTTTTACCATAAGGTTTACAATGCTAAAGTTATAAATACATTAAAAAATAAATTAAGTTATTAACTAAACTAAAAAGGTTATTTTTGCAATATATGCCTATTCCTACTACTTATAGGTTAAAACATAGTCCGTAAGTAAAAATGTTAATTTAAAAAAGAAAAACTAAACGAAATATATTAAATGTCTTAAAGGGGCAGAAAAAATTCTGCCTTTTGTTCCCTATCATCTCTCAGATATAATATGTTTTGTAAGATCTTTTGTCATTGTTCTCTTATATATATATATATATATAAAATAAATTTTAAATGTAATTTTAAATTAAAAATTAAAGTTCCACAAATAAGTGTGTGAAATTTTCTCTACATTTGACCAATCCCCTTGGGGAGGGGTGAGCTACAGACACAGCTGCCCTTGGGACCCCTTTAGTGGTTTAACCCCCCCAACTCAAACCCTTAATGCTGAGTCTAAAGCAGGGAAGCATCCAAAACCATTTTTAGTTTTTGGTATGACTCAGACTGGATTTAAACTCACAACTTTCCAGCCTCAGGATGACCACACATACATGAGATTTTTGTAAACGTTATCTAATATAATTTAAGCTTCAAACACAATCTCTTTGGAGTTAAAACCAACCTGACAGAATTTGTCGTATTTTTCGGCATACGAGCAACATGTCGGACGTGTTCAGTGCTTCATTTGCATTTCAGTTACTTTAAGTTTTTTTCTCTATTTATTTTTACTCATTTTATTTGTGTACACATGATCACTGTAAATATAGTTATGAAATAAAGTGTATAGAATTCAGCAACTTCAGCCTGAGTTTATTTCTGACAGAATTTCAGCCTACAGATGCACACATGTGAAGGTTTTACCTGCATTTCTGTGGGTGTGTCAAATGCATTGAGGGCTTGAAGACTTGAACAAAAAAACTCAGAAACTTGTCAGTCAGAACTTCTCATCCGCTGTTTAGAATGACCTTGTGTTGAGTACACTCAAGGACCAAAGAGAAAGTGAAGATGACCCGGATCACCATATTACGTAAGATCCCTAAGGGATTTTTTTCAGCTTTGTGATTTGGATTTTTTAAACTTTAATGTTTTCTAATATATCTTTGTATAGACTTCCAATTTGTAGAGTTGTGCGTCAAACTCAGCCAAAATACTAAACCAAAATCATAAAAAAATACGAATACTAACTTTTCTAATAGCAAAACTTAACTTTTAAGAGTGCTCTTACAATTTTATTGACTTTATTATTTCTTTATGTAGTGATTTGTCTATTTTTTATTTAATAGTTCTTGAAAATATTAAAGGAAAGACATAACATATTATAAGATTGGGTTTACTTTAATTCAGTACTGTTTTATTTAGCTTTTGTTGAGTTCAATTCTTTTTTCTGACTTCCATGATATTGTATTTATAGTCTACTTTACGCTGTAAAAAACACAACATTCTAAGCATATTAAATCTTAAATCGTTAAACTAAATTATTCAAGAAGTGCTATTAATATTTATACATTTTTGGGAAATACTTTTTTCTGATTAAAAACACAATATCAGTACTTTGGAGATATTTGAATCACTATATATATATATATATATATATATATATATTATATATATATATATATTATATATATATATATATATATATATATATATTTATATATCTGAAGGTTTTCACCAACCTAGAGCTTCTTCTGTTGGAAAAAAAAAACAAAAAATCATGTGAGCAGCTCACAAAACAAACCACTTTTTTATCAAAATGACAAAATCTGTGTTCCAATCCACACGATTTTATTTTCCACTCATTTATGCTGTAATTAATACAACTAAAAAAAACATAGTCCATGTATTGCCTATTGAATATTTTTGGTTTATCCTTATGACAACATTTTTTTAACAATTTATATTTATCAATTACACAGCCTTAAAAGTACATTTTATGCTGCTCTATAAACAGAAAATTACTGGTTTTCTGCTATATGATACATTTTTTTAACAAAAGCTTGAACTGTTTTTTCTTTATAAATCAAACTGAGCAGATCACAAAATGGATCTGCTCAGGAAATTAAAGGTGGAAATTAAAGGTGTGTTCCAAAACTAACTTTTTGTTTTCTTTTTACCTCAAACTGCTTGTCTTCAGGTCGCTTTCTTGCCTTTCTCCAAATTATTGTCATTTTCACCATCACCGTTCTCACATATAACCTTTACATTGTGTCAAGTGAAAGGTACGTGCCCACCCTTACAGACACACAAGTTTTTATTATTAGTATTTATTTTTTTCAGGATTTTAAGACTGTTATAAACATTTCATGCCATTCATTGTATTTCTCAAAGCAAAACCCATGTCAGCGAAAATCTGCACTTGAACAAGTCACAGTGCAACGCCTGGGAATCACACAAGAAATGGAAGAGTCTGAGTTTTACGTGAGTCACTGTTTGTTGCCCTTTCTTTGAACATGGGGAACAGAATGTGAAAGAAGGCAAAACGCTCAAGAACGCAATCAACCTGAAAACTATTTTAAGTTATGAGACAAAATATTTTTGAAAAGCTGATTTGATTGTAGCTTTTGTCGCACAGAACTTCAAACATTTAGGAAAAAAAAGTCTTTAAAAATATTTAATAATAATAATGCATTTTGTTTTAAAGCACCTTTCAAAGAAATCAATGTAAACAATGTAAAAAGTAAAAAACACAATAAAATCACTTTGAGAAAATATTAAAAACTCAATAAATACATTGACACTTTAATAAAATCAGATTACAGAAGAAGTTATGAATCTGGTTTTCATTTCTTGTAAAGATGTAACCCTTATGCTGCCTTAGGTATGTTGACATTAGGAGTGGGGTCATCTGGAGCCCACAAGGATTAAATGAAATCATATTTCGTTCGCAGGCCTGTTCCTTCACACTTTCCTTAAGTGTATTTTACAGCCTTCCAATGCTTTTCATTTAATAAGATTTTAAAAAATGTAATGTGCCTCAAAAACATAGATGTTAACAAAACTTCAAAACATGTAGGCCCATGCTATTATACTAGCTCATCTTTTCCCCATGCAGGCACTTTTTGCTATAGAAAGACATAAATTGAATAACAACCCCCAAAAAATCAAATAAGATTTTCAGGTCAAAAACAGCTCATTTATAAGTCCAAGTAACCTTTAAAGGAAACAAAATGTTTTACTTCTTTAATTAAACCATTAAATGGTTCATGTGGAAAATGCTAATGCAATTTGAAGGACTTTTTCTTTTATTTGTACAGTGTATTCTTTTTCTGAAGTATTGTTTCCTTGCTGGAATTTTTTGCAAAAAATGTTTAAATTATCATGATTATTTTTTGGATTTCTCAAATTGGTTAAAAGTTGTCATGTAGAGACTGATTCATACTTTGTCATTTAGAGCATGGCGGTCCAAAGTCGCCTTCTACTTGCAAAACGCGTTTGTGATTTACGGGTCACTCAAAATGTGAAGGTTTTTTGGCCCTGGGATGTAGAGAAACCACACAATTTGTTTTTAGAAACTGAAGACAAAAGCAGAAAGTGTCATTTGGAAACACGTGTAACTGTGGTCAGCTGTAAGAGACGAGACTAAAGTCCCACTCCAATCATATTTTGATCTATTGTAAAATTGTCCCAAGTGGTCTTTTAATTATAATTGTTCTGTTTTTAGCCAAAAACAAAAAGCCTCCATTGTTTTTAGGACATACTTTCTGTAGAGTGGTAGTAGTTCATCAGTAATTCCTGTAGGTTGTGAGCAGGACCGTTGGCACAATGCAAGCCTGCCACATTTCCCATCATCCACGGAGCTCATGTCCCACCCAGAATAATTTCTACATTACTAATATGATCTTTTTCTTTTTTTTTTATGTTTCTGATTCACAAATATTTGACTAAAGAAATATTCAAAAATGAAATTATAGGCTTAATTTTCTGTGTATAAGTCGTTTTCCAGCATCAGAAAAATACAACAAGAACGTTGCATAAAAGAGAATGCTAAAAACACCATTTTCATTGTAGTGGGTATTCAAATAAAACAAAAATATTACAGTTTTTACATGTAGCAATAAGCAATGAGTCTGAAATTCCTCCAGGTTTAAACCTCTGTGTAAAAAAACGTATAACGTATAACGTATTTTGTACATATACTGTTTATACTTATATTTTTAGTTTTATTATTGTAGTATTGCTGATTGCACCAAGGAGGAGAGGAAGAAAATGTCATCTGTGCTTTGTATAGCCTGTACTGAGCATATTTGACAAATAAAACCCTACTTGACTTGACTTGACTTGATAAGACTTTGGTGTAGACTAGTATGCTAGATTAGATCAAGATTAGACCTGGATGTACTATTGAAATACAAAAATCAGATGTACTGTTTATCTGCTTCTGTGCAGCATACCGATACCTGTTATTTAGTGAAATAGTGAATGTAAACTGCTCTCAAAAAAAACAGTTCCTGCTACACATTGATCAGGAAAGGTTTACAAAAGAAATGAACAATTGAGTTAAGTGCAGTGTAGTGATTAAATGGAGAAAGTAGTTGGTGGTTGGCAAAGGACCAACTGACATACAGAAGAGTCAAAGAATAAAACAGTTTAGTACCTCTAGAAGTTTCTTTCTCCTCTTCAAATGCAAAAAAAGTCATTCTGATGGTGGGGGGCGGGGCTAGTGATGACGATTCCAGCTCTTCTTAGAAAACTGACTTCATCTCATTATAAAGAACTGTCTCTTTCAGCTTCCAAAAAGCTCTCTATGTTGTTTTGTTGCCTAAATTCCTTCATTATCATCACAAATATAAAATTATGCAAAAAAAATCGTACTAAAGTAAAAAAAAATATATATATATATATATTTACGAATATTGATTATATAGAGATGATTTTACTTTTTAACTTCAGGTAAAATGGAATAAAAATAATGATAATATGTTTTTTTAATTACATCACAACTTTTGACTTGATACATTTTCTCATTTTTTAATTTAAAGTGAAACGACTTATATCTGTACTGTATCTGTCTCTCCGTCGTGAACGCGCACGCTCCCTGCATGGAAAGCCCGCACCGAGAGAGACTGACAGATCCGGTGAGCCCAGACACGGCAAAGTGCTTCCCAGCGTCTATGTAGAGCTCTCCAAAGTATATAAACCCAAACCACTCGCTCAACATCATCCACGTTTTCCACTAAATGTCAACGAATGAATTCCAGAACAACTTTGGTGGTTGCAAATTTGACGCGCCTGCCACGTCCGGTGTGAACGCACCATAACATTTATCCCAAACTATTGTGACTTTAGCCCAGTCTTCTCCAAATATTTACATTTGTGCTGACTAGTTTTACTCAGATCTTTGACCAAACTCTTGTGGGTTTTATCTGATCTTGTTCTTACTCTTCTCTTCTAGAATCAAAAAAACAACAAAAGCTTTTCCTGTCAATGGAGGATTTTTTCTGGAAGGAGTACGTGTCTCAGCTTAATTTACCACATGGGCCTAGAGGAAGTGGTATGTCGATTTCTATAGTTTATGTCATGCTTCTGGTTCGGCAAAGCACTTTTAGTTTTGCGTAATTAAACTGGGTATAACACTTTATCAGCAGCTCTAGGCTACATGGGGATACAGGGGGCTGCACCCTCGCCTCATGGCAAGAACGACCTGCTTCAATATAATCTGGGACCATTGTGTTTGGAGTTTGCATGTTTTCTCTGCTTCTTCTCACAGTACAAAAATGTGCCTCATAGGTTAACTTGTCCCCTGTAGGTGTAAGTTTGTGTGGTTATTCGCTTCTTTAACATGTTGACTCCACCAACCGTGAGACCCCAATAGGGATTCAGCGTGTAAACAAAACTGATTTTTGGAGCACTTGGAGCTCTTGTGTGATGTGAGGCTATAAATGGAATATTTTGACTCTTTTGATCTATTATGTTTTTAGAGCTGATGATACTCAAGGTTCTTGCTGCAACTGCAAGTTATGAGATGCCAGCCCACATTGAAAAGTGAGTTTATCATTGCATCACATTGGACCCTGTGCTTGCTGTAGAATTGTATTTGGTGTAATAGAAGTGTCTGTCTTGTTTATATAAAACAGTTTGGAACTATTCTTGATGTTTAAAGTTCCATTCCATTTTTTTTTTATATCCTAAAACTGTTCCCAGTTATCCTTTAATTATGACTATTCTGTTTTTAGGCCAAATCCTAAAGCAATGTACGTATGTACATAAGACATATATTATGCACAGTGACAGTAGCTCATTAGAAATACAATTCTGGGTTATGGGCAGCTTTTGACACAGAGCAACTCGCCCCCTCCCCATGATTGAGAGCTCTGTTTGTGCGCTCACACGCAAGTGTATAGCCTCAAGCTAACATGACGCAAAAATAACCCGACAGGCATTACTGGATCAATCCAGGCGTACCGCTTTGAGCCAGAACTATAATTTGCTACAGAGAATTGAACGCTCATCATGTCTCGTACACCTAAACATGAACGGGCCAGGGTGGGGAGGAGGTTTTGGCACTCCCATTTCAGTAACTACGTCAGTAGTCTGAGAATCTTCTAGCATCTGGTATTTGGATTCAGCGGGATTTGAATTAAGATATACTCAGAAACGCAATTTCAAATTATTTTCCACAGGTCCTCTATTATGAGAAAAATGCTGCCAGAACATGGAAAAAAAAAAAAAAAACATACAAAAAGATGATTTTCATAGCAGTGGGACGTTTAAAGACTATATCCCAGAAATGTAAAAATGCCAATAACTCCTTATTTTTTTTCCTTCACAGTCTTGAATGCAAAGCATGTGTGGTGGTGGGCAATAGCTTTGGCATCAAAAACTCATCCTTGGGAGACCTCATTAACGAATATGATGTGGTCATCAGGTAAGCATCCCTAGTTTTAACTGCTAATCTGGGGTGCCGAAAAGGGGGTTTAATGGCAGATTCTAGGGGCCCAGAGGTGTTGGGGGCCCTAAAAAAAATTTTTTTTAAAAGGCCCAAAATCCCCAGCGGCGCCCCTGCTGCTTATGTCCAAAATTCACTTCATTTTGTATATATATATATATATATATATATATATAATTTAAACGTTTTTCAGGTACTGCAAACTTTGATATTGTTTTTTCTACATTGCTCGGAATGAGCACTAAAAACCACTGTTACTAATTTTGTAAATGCCTTAACCTTTGGGCTTGACTCTTTATGATAAGTTAATCATTTTGGTCTTTAAACTGTAATTAATTCTTCAAAACGGACTAATAACAGACCAAAGTTTAGGCTTTGGTGTTGAAAAGAATTAATATCTGAATTATTTACCAAACAGTTTGCCATGCCAGTTTAGTTCTTGGTCAAAACGACATATTCAATTTAGTTTTTTAATGAAAGTTTACAATTTTACAATTTTACAAACCAGGTGTCGGCAATCTGAGCTTCCAGAACCACATGTGACTCTTTTATTCCCTAAATATGGCTCCCCGGTCAAAGAAAAATAATGTTTTAGTTTAAACCGTAAATAACTTGCAAAGGTAAAAAAAAAAAAAAAAACTTATTCAACTATTTTACATACAGTCAAGGGGCAGGACATATTACAAACTTCTTAACAGATTTTTGTACATCATGTACCATAAATCATTTGGAGGTCAGTAATCACAATTGCATTAAAAAGCATATTTTATATTTTTTTAACAAGTTCAAGGATTTTAAGTGTTTAAAAATTACATTAAGCGTAGCTGAATTATCTCTGATTTAATTAAAGTTCATTAGATTTACAAATTTCTTGCTGAGATGCACCACGAATAGTTAAAAAAAAAAAACTGTGTATCTATTACTACATTTACTGCATTGAGATGATCCTACTTGAAGCAGGATGTCTTTTTTTGGAAGGAGGTCATGTAAACTCCCACCAATTTATAAATTGTTCCAAATTTTGGAAAAAAAAAAGGAAGTTTCCTCTTTATTTTTTATTTATGCGTAAAAAGTAAAAGTTAATCTGTATTTATCATACTACAACTAATCTGGTCTAATTCTATATTTGATTATGTTTTCTATTTTTAACTAAATATAACCCAATTTGTCGTATGGTGTTCTCTTGCTTCCAGGTTAAATGATGCTCCGGTTAAGGGCTACGAGAAAGATGTGGGAAACAAGACCACCATGAGGATATTCTACCCCGAATCAGCCTCCTCCAACCCGGCCTTGCACAATGAGGAGGACACACTGATGGTCTTGGTGCCCTTTAAGCCACAAGATCTGCGCTGGCTTAAAGAGATCCTCTATGATGAGAAGAGGGTGAGGAATCTATGAAAATATGTTCTGTTGCACCTGTTTGAAATGTTTGTGTATCTCTCTTAGCCATGTCTCAGAGATGAATACAGTTTCAATTTCAAACATTTATAGCTTTTTTAATGCTTGCTTTATCATTACAATGTTATTAGCTACTGATTTAGTGTAAAAGTCAGAGGCTCAGTTGCAGCTTTTGGTAGAATTTGCTAATTTAAGAAGTCACTTACACCCTTACAAGGAGCTTGTATTCTCCTGCATTTCAAAATTTAACGTCTTTTATCTCTATGTTGTCCCTAAAGGACAGAAGAGGCTTTTGGAGGCCCCCTCCTCTAACCTGGCAGGTGAACAGCGATAAAGTGAGAGTGTTGGACCCATTCTTTATGTATCAGACTGGAAACCAGCTGATGAAGAATAAGGTAAGCAATTGATTATGCCTTATTTTCCAGAATTGGGAAAGTTAGCCCATTGCTGATAGAATTCAGATCATTGTTTAAATTCTCATTTTGATTTTTAACTAAAAAAAACAAAAAAAAAGTATTTCAGTCTCTAGCTCTGAAGTTTAGGGCACCCAAAGACAAATATTTTCTATTAAAACTTTAGCATTATTAAATTAGATTGTTCGCCAGCTTGTAACAGACTAAAAATTGTGGGTCAACACCAAACAAACTTATAATCACAAAAAAATAACTAATTTTATCTAAAGAAATCAAATGTCCCTGAGAAATATTGACCAACTTGTAATTCAAAAATTCATAGAGTCAATTATTTTTCAGCTCATGAAAAATATTAACTAAGGGTGGTCAGACTGTTTATCTGAATATTCATCATTAAATGGGGTGTAACAATTAATCAACTTAAATGATTAGTTGATTTATACTGCCAGGATCCAAGCAGATGGATATGTCTGAGGCAAGTTGAATCGAACTGACTTATACTAGAATAAAATTGTTTCAAAATTGTATTGATTGTATTGATAATAAAAGATCTGTCAGGATGTGATGCTGATTGTGGAGGAGCCAAACGCTGGAGATCAGGTTTGGCGGTAGAAACTTAAAATATTTCATCAACTGAAACATGACAAAAAACCCATGGAGACCCAAAACAGTGGCTGAAAAGAGCAGAGCAGATGACCTGACAAAGAGTAATTGAAGACCAAACTCTTAACCCTTGTTCTCTCTTATGGGGTCCAGATGACCCCACCCTTATATTGATGTGTGATTCCTCCCAGGACAAAGGTGGAAAGCATTTTATGTCTGCCACAGACACCAGTGAAGATTAAAAAAAATCGTTGGAAAAAAAAAGTTCAGCGCGCTGTCTTGTGGGGTCCAGATGACCCTACAGTTAATGTAAACATGCCTAGGATAGCACAAGGGATAAATAGGCTGTGAATCATGATTAACTTGGAACTGCTGTTTATTTTTCCACTGACAAACAAGTCAAAGACAAACCACAGAACCCTTACAGTACCCCTCCCCAAAAGGGCAGATCGCAGATGCCCAAAAGCCTAAGCATAGAACCCTGACAAGATACCTGTTTGGTCAAATCATCATCACAGCCCAATGTGTGGAAAGACTTTGAATGTTTTAGTTTTAATAATATTCGATAAGACACGTGTATATATGAAGGTGCTGTTTCTTGCAGAAATCTTTTCGTCCCACCACCGGGTTCCTTGCTGTGTTTGTGGCTCTCAATTACTGTGATGTGGTCCACCTAGCTGGATTTGGTTACCCCCCAAAGAGTAACCCACAGCAACTCATACATTACTTTGGGCAGAATACCATGAACCTAATGAAGGTGTGTGGGAGTCAACTTAAACTGACCACATGTCATTTGATGGCACCAGATTAAAAGCTTTTTTTTTCTGTTTTTTGCAGAACTCTCCACATGACATTGATAATGAAGGAAAAATCTTAAAAAACTTGGAGGATTTAGGGGCCCTTATGTACCTGCACCCACACCTGTGACACACTTCCTACTCTATGACAGTATTTTTTTTAGAATAACTGTAAATTACATTTTTGGATCTCTTAAGATGAATGTTATTGCTTTGGTACATTAAGATTGTGTGTTTGTGAAGTAATTTCTTGTAAAAAAGTTATTGGTAGCATAGCTACTCTGAGAAAGTTAATGTTAGGCTGTTGTTGAAAACTCAATCATGCCTACATAACTTGTAGCCTTTAGACAACTAAGGTTTTGTGGGTTTGTAGGTAGGATTCTCATAGATAAAATTATCTGTCTTGGAAGCCACAAAGAAGCAAAATCGTTCACATACATATGTTTATGTGTACAAATGAACAAAGAAAAAATCTGTTTACTCTTATTTTTCAGCTCCGCTGTTCTCAAAGACTGTTTCAATAATTAACAGAAGGATCATAATCACATTAATAAAAAGTATATTCAGATAATTTGTTGCAAATGTGTCCATTATTGATTTTATTGCTCTCAGAAACACTGTTGTCAAATATGTCTAATAGTTAAAGAATATAGATGATGTAGAGGTATAACTTGTTTGAACAGTTGTGTAAGACAGAAGATGGGGAAAAAGGTAATGATAAGGCAGGAAAAAGGGGCTAAAAAATGACAGAAAAAGGAAGTGAAAAACAATTTTTAAGCCAGCAACAATTCTACTTTTTATTAACAGTTAATAAAGACAGTTTGATGTCAAGTCAAGCATAAAAGGAGGATATTTTTTGTTGCATACTGAAGCCTAACCTCTCACAGGAATGCAATGGTTGTGTAACGTTTGGTACATTTGGACCAATTTTATCAATGAAAGGCAACATCTGAACATCCAGCATAGTGATGGAATTTATTTTGCAAAAAATCTCCCAAAATCATGGATTCCCATTTGCTTTGGTATCTTTAGGACAGGGAGATCTCCAAGAACTAAAGCTAAGGCTATAGTCAGTGGTTGGCCTGTATGGATGCTTTAGATTGTTGGGTTGTCCGCGCCAGAGGAGGTTCAAGGTGCATCGTAAGTGCAGGTGTATTTTGTAGTTTTCTTGAGACTCGTTTAAAATGGAACATGATTGTTGTACGTGTGGTAAGTGAATTGAGACGTATTTGTGAGGATACTTTAAGTTGGATGCACTGAAGACATAAAAAATACTGTAGTTCTGTACCCATATAGCACTTAGGTAGCCAATTAGTAGTGAAGCATTAGTCAGAGCTGTTAAACATGTATGATATCAATATTCATCAGATACTTATATTTTGTGTATTGATCAATCATGGCAAGTATTGTAACAATTGCCAGAATTATTTCATAAAAACAAAACAAAAAAATCATCTTACCTCTTATGATACCAGACATTCCACCTTCTTCCTATCCACGAGACACAAGGTAAACTTTATTTTTGTTACCGTAGCAACAAATTATTAAATGTGTTTTTGATAGAAATTCCATAAAAATAGCCCAAAAAAATTTTGATCTTAAGGAATGAAAATGGAGTTTGATTTGGTAAAAAAAATTATCTGTTAACTAATGAAATTGTCATTAAATCAATGTGTTATGTTAGAGCTGTTTGGTTTATCGCTTTAGATTCCTCAGTCTAGTTCTCAATTTCTGTACCTGTATTTTATTTTTGGACAGAGGTGTGTTACTGTCTAGAAGAAATCCAGATGGATCACATGATTTTTCTTTTTGCTTTTTGCTTGTATTTTTATGTTTTTTTTTCATGTGTGTAAATTAAAAACAAACTTAAATGAAATTAAATCAAACGCCCCTTACGAATAGATAGGCCTACGGGCCGTCTGTGGACAGACCTGTCCGGGGCCTGAATGGAGCATGCAGTTATCATGTGAACAGCACTTACAGGCCTCTCACACAGTCCACAGGATTTACGGAGTTCCAACATAAAACTTGTATGGCACACCTGCTGGGCCAGTCAAAGGTTGAGGAGCCTTAGGCGAAGCTCAACTTCAGTGTCCCTTAAAGCAAAAAATATTTGTTCCCACAAAAAGGAGCTTTTGCACATTTTTCATCATCAGCTCTGAACTGCAACAATTAAATACGCAGATAATCCTTTTGTTGTTATCTCGCTATCATCAGGGCTATCAGGACAGTCTGTGTCATTCTACAGACATAAAAAGTATTTGAACTGGACCTCCAAATTGTTGCTGATTGTCTAATCAGTGAGCTTAAAAAAGAGATTAGAAAAGATGTCTGTGTTGTGAAGCCTTGATCCTTTGGTTTTAGGTGTCAGACAAACCATTGTCACAGAGTGAACCTCGTGACCTTCCTGTGGAGGTAATGAAGGGGGTTACGACTCTAGTGTAGTTTCAGTCTGTCTGAATGTCCCTATAAAGAAAGTTCGTCACACTCCTGAAGAGTTTTAAAAAAGAATTGTTCCTGCGCTTCTGTGCTTTAGCGTCTGCCTAATTAAGTTGGTTTTAATCTCTGTCTTAAATTAGTTTCATGCTTTTTATTCTTTTATGTTTTGTGATTGTACAACATTCTGTTTTTTCTCTGTTTACAACACTTTGTACCTCCTTGGCTGGTGGTGTAAAGTGCTTTATAAATAAATAAATTAAATGAAACGAAGGAAATGGTTGACATCATTTATGTGTCAAATATATATATTTTAATTTTAGTATATTTATCAAATACAAATCTATCATTGAGCATTTTCTGATGCTTGAAAAGCAAAGATACAGGGTTATTGGGCTTCAGATGCATTTTGATATATAATAATTGGTTTAATGTGCTCTTATATTTTTTGTGCTGACATGCGATAAATATTTTTGTGCAATAAATAATTATGATCTGTAATTAATGTCATTACAAATTTTTGTAACCCAATAATCATTTTAAAAAAATCACATTTTGATGAATTTTGTTGTGCGGTAAAAGATTAAATTACAATTTAATTAATTAGCTTTACAAATTAAGCCTTTATTTTTACTTCAACAAGAAGCATTTTCTTCATTTTTGAACAATTGAAAAAAAAAACAAAGCAAACAAAAAAATCCATGCTATGCTTGGTTAACATAAAAAGTGGATGAACCTGAACTTTTTACTGCCTTTTTAAATGACATGAACAGAATGTAAAAATGAGACAATGTGAACTCCCTCAAGGTTAAAATTAACCTAACAGCTATTTGAGTCATGAGAAGAATATATTTGAAAAACTGGTTAAAGTCGAACCAAATGTCACAAATCTGGGTGTGTGACATTTGTTCTCTCCATTAAGCATCCCTAAAGAGGGAGGTGAGCTACAATAAAAAATATAAAAAGGCTGTTACACATCTTCTTTGCTCAGTTTTCATATCAAGGATTTATATTAATATTGCTTTTTTTATTCTGAATGAAATGTATTGAATAACGAGTTGCTCTAACAGTCTATTCAAGTATCTTGACATTGAATTTTCTCTTTTTTTGAGACACTCCACGTCAAAAAAGTAATTCACAACCTTTCCCACGGTGTCCTTTAGTTTCATCAGAAAATGTCATTGTCACATGGATTATATCATCTGTCCTGAGTCAATTCTCGTTGTATTCAAACACACATATATCAACAACTTGCAAGGGGGGATGCAATAATTCAAATATACTACAAGTCCACTGGTAAAAATAAAAAGAAAGGTTTTTCTTTTTTTTTTTAATCAAACACACACTGATAAAAATGGTGTTTTTGGTGTGTTCAACTTGTTTTTATGGCATTTTTCTGATGATGAAAAAAATATATATAAACTTAAAATTGCACGGTATTTCTTAATTGTTGTAAATGCGTTTTTGTTGTGTAGAAATAAAATAGCTGGGATACAAGCTTCCTGCTCAACTACATCCTGATGAATCGATCCATGTACAAAAATGTCAGTACGTATTAATGAAAATAAACAAATTGGATATATAACCCTCGCTATAGAAAGTTACAGCATCACTTTTGCTGGGTCATTTTTACCCGATATAACATACCCAATAAAAAAGCATTTGTCATGAAAAAAAAGAATTAAATCTGACAACACATGATATATTAGAGTAGTTATTTTTCTATTTTCAACTGTCGTTTATATAAAAAAATGGAAAATAAAGACAGGAAGATCCCAAAAAGATTGCTTGGAAATAATTTAAAAATTAGGGTTTTGAGAACAAAAAAATTCCTAAAAAATAAATTAATGATATTGGAGACTTGGCCTTTTGTTGACCCACTTTTTGAGACTTTACCCAGGGTCCCATGACACTGAGAAAAACTCAACTTATTGAAAATTATGTAAAACACTTTTACTCGGGTGAAACTCACTAGGCTATAGTGCTTTAGGATTATTGCTACCATCTTATTCTTTTGAATTGTGCTCCTTTTGGTTCGGTTCAGTTTGTTGGATTTAAATTTTTTTTTAATTCTTTTTCTGTTTTGAGTCCAAGACCCACTGTTTTAGTCTCACCCAGTTGCATTTGATCATTCACAGGTATATTCTTGTAAGCCAATTATCCAATGAAAATGTAGGTGTCTGCTTTTCAGGTGTCGGTTGTGGATAGAAAAAATGGTTTTCAGCTCATCTTTGTCATGGCATGAAACTGGCAGCAATAAAGTTCACTAAAAATGTACTAAAAATCAACCAATTAAAGTTAGACATTTCTTTTAAACTGCAGTTCTAACAGAATGAATGAAACCCAAAAATGATGGTAGCCTTAACTTACTATTTTGTTGCTAATTTTTTTTAATCAAGTTATTCATTTTTGTAACTGCCATTAAGACTTCCGAACCTGTTAAAATGTGTTTTAAACTCCCTCTGCATCAGCAGACCGCTCTAACCTCTATTACCACCTAGTGGCCAGAGTTAGGTACTACATTAAAAGTAAAATCACATTTTTTAGTTTATCTTGATTTTAAAATAGCCAGCAATGCTCAGCTTCTTGTCTTTTATTTCAGCTTTTCTTAATTTTATCTTTCCGTGAGTTAGTTGCCAAATTTATAGATTTTATTAATTTTCTTCCAATAATACTTATATGTTAAAGAAAATGCTTTTATAACCCTTAAAGCCTGGAAAAAACAGGGATGTCTAAATATAGAGATTTCACATTAAGGGGTTCTAATATTTTAGATCTGATATCAGGATTTGTAAGAGATTTGCTGTGACAAAAACAAAAAAAACTTCAAAAAGAACACCAAATTGCATTCAAACGACAATATAACACTTCTTTTAACAGAAGTATAAATTGTATCTCTTTTCAAGACTGATAAATCATTTACCTTCTACGTTTTTTTTTTCTGTCACACATGACCAAAATAAAACTAGTTCGCAGAGATCTCAGGATAAACAAAATAAAAAGTAAGAAAGGGAATCCTCACAACTAAGTTAGAATTCCTTTACCGCATGCTTAAAAATGACCTTTTGCACCAAAATGTCCAGAAGTCCAGTAAACAAGTTTTTCAAAATTCAGTTCCTGGGAGATTGAGCTTAAGGAGAGTTCGTCCAAAAACACAAAACACAAACAATCAAACAAAAAAAAACAGTCTGCACACAAGCAGTCCAGAGTAATTACTGAATTTGCAAAATAAAAAAATAAATAACTAAAATAAATGTTTTACTCGTACAGCTCCAAATGACTTCCAACTGTACTTACATCTCTACACTGTTGATGGCAAAAAATGAGCAATATATGTAGTTTCTCTAAACAACAGGAATACATTCACGTAAACTGAAAAGAGACTAAATGTAAATAAAAAGTAACAAAAGTAGTTCCCTGCATCCCACGTGTTGGTGGTCTGCTTGCTAATGGCACATGACAAACTAAAATAACATATTGAGGTAATCAATTTTCCTTAAAAAAATAAAAAAAAACAAAAAAACAGACTGGTTTTAACCCACAACTCATCAGGATGTTCATAAAAACAAAAGGTTCACAAAAAACCTCGAGTTGTTCAAAAGTACTTTTTCCGTACCCGTATTTTCAGGACTATAAGGCGCACCATGCTCAGTTAAAAAAAAAAAAGAAAAGAAAAAGAAATACAAGCAGCACTGGACTATAAGCCGCAGATAACTATGTTGAAAAATAAGATAATTACTATAACAATTTTGTACTTTAAATGTACATGTATGTACTTGCCGTCTCCAGCGTCTCACCATAGATTCATTGATGTTAAGCTTGTGTGCAGCAGTGCGGTTTCCTTCCTAGATAGCAAGCTTCATATCTTTTAACTTAAAATGTCCACAGCACAAACGTCTTTGTGTGATTTCCAGGATGAAGAAGGGTTTTAAAAATAATTACCAGTTAGTCATTTGTCACAAGTGTTCTATCTGCTAAAGAAAAAGTAGTGTTGGCTTTTCTGATTTGCGTTGATTTTTTGTCTATCTTGTTTTTGATTCAAATTCCGGTTAGAGCTCACCTAGCAGTGGAAGAGAAATCCACAGAATAGCCGCACCTTTCTATAAGCCGCATGATTCAAAACCTAGGAAAAAAGTAGCGGCTTATAGTCCAGAAAATACGGTAAATCTGCCCTAGACTCGTGCTGGTTGACACACTTTGTCTTCTCTTTTTCTCCATTTCAAGGGAGCGACCTGCACGGCTGCAGCGCATTTGATGACATCATTAAATACAACTTTTCAGTGCATTTAGGAATAACTACAGTCATTATTCTGTAACTGAAATAACCATGGATTACACATTCTAAAGATACATTCTTTTGGCTATTTTCTGTTTGCCATAGTGTCTTAATTTATTTTTTACCCCAAATTTAACTGGAAAGCAACACAAGTTTTAAACTTAAGTTTTGAAAGCTGAGAGGAGAACTTATGGACTGATGTGAAGTGTTTTGATCCTCAACACATCAAGGATAATGCGTGCTGGGTAGCATTAAGAGACAATTTAATTTTCTTCTATTCACTCTTTACACATTAATAGTTTCATGACCAGCTCATCACAACTGTTTTTTTATTTGTATATATATATTTTTTATACCAGTTATCAGTTGGAGTCTTTTTGACAAAGCGTTTTAAAAGGATTTTCAAGGACACACTTTATTTAGCAAAATGTAAACCATCTCTTTCTTTTTCAATTTAGCAAAATAATAATTTAAAAAATACTGTAACAAGTAAAAGACACAGATCAATTTAGTTGACTTTCCAGTGGTAAAAAAAGGTTTTCAAAGTGTACACAAGAAGGTTTTTCTTTATCATAAGCTGACATGATTGCTACAAAAAGGTCATTAAAATCAGAAATAATACTGTAAAAAACAACGCAAGATGACTTTGTCTTGTGCCTGTAGTACAACATTAAGCAGAAGAAAAGCAATAAGTAGCTGGTGCTTTTCTATAATTTGTCTCAATTATATTCATGATTATTACAGCTATACATGTATAAATAAACATCTCTACATCTGCAATCAAATTTGCTTATCAAGTAAATATATTTTACATAAATTGTTATGTTAAAAATTAGTATTTTACTTTGTTTCAAATAGTATTTGGTATTAAAAAATAAAAAGCAAATGCATTAATTATATTGATTTTATAAAAACAAAACCTGTCACTTCTTTTGTTGTGAGAATAAATTGATGTTTTTTTTTTATTCTTTTAATATTGTATGAAAAGTTTATATAAATGTATTCTCTTCAATAACATATTGTTAAGACCACACAAAATTTATTTTTTTTTAAATAAGGGACATGTTTAAGTTGATAAGCCTACCTTTTTGTTGTTGTACTGTCAAGTTCTTCCCGTTAGATGGCGCCAGAACTCTTTTGTTTTGATGGGTTAGTTCTGTCCTGTAAACTGCACATGCTGCAGTCATGCTGCAGTCCATCCTGAAGTGTGTGAGTAAGAAAAAAACGAGAGATCTCGCTTATGCATATCAGAGACTCAAACATTTGAACGTCTGGATTTATGAAGAATTATCATGTAAGTCAAGCTTAGCAATTAATGAAACATACTGCAGATAAAATATACGACTTAAACCTTAAACAACCAAAACTAAATAAATAAAGGAAAAAATATGAATAAAGCATTTCTTGTCTCTATTTTTATTGCTTTAGATCAGTCCACATCAACCACACAACCAATGATTAAAAATGTGTTAATCAAAATGCATGTAAAGCATTTAGTCGTGCAGGCAGTTAAAGGGTTAACGATGTTGTTATGTCATTTTTGTCTTGTATGTAAAAAATCTTCTGCATTCCGGCCACTTCTTCGTTCCCTGCTTGTCTCTTGGTGGCTCATATCTCTGAAATATTGCAAATGTCTTGCTGAGTTTTGAAAAAAACGACTTTCTGCTGAAGGTCACGCAGACGTTATCTTTGAACTGCAAACTGCTTGAATGATGTGCGGTGCTGGACAGGCAGACCTGTGATTTTTAGGACACCTTCACTTTGATCTGCACCCTATGCCTGCATATAACTAATGAAGATGTCAGTCCGTCCTCAATCTGAAGAGCATCACTTCAGGTCTGAGGACTTGCCTTCTTTGTTTCGGCAGTGGGTGTATTCTGCATAAATTCACACAAGTGCAAGTTTAGCCATCATCCTTTTTCACGTGATAGCCCCGAACACAACGTGAACGTGTGCTTTGCCAATTTAAGAATCTATTTGGAGTGTTAATACGCTCTTGTTTTCCTCAAAACACTCACATAGAATTAGAGGAACCCTGCCGCATCATGCTCAATGAACTATGTTAACTTCCCCGCCTCCCACAGCAGGGAGTTACATAATTCACAAAGGTTCATGTGAGTCTGCAGACTGTTTATGTGACAACTGCAAACCGGGTCAGATTTTTAAGGGGAATCTGTTGTGCTGTAAGCAGACCTTTGAACTCTGAAGGACATTTGCTTCAGGGAGATGCAGTTCTGTTACAGTGTAGTTAACCTGAGCGTTTTCCCACCTTTAATTAATGATGGCTCCAGCAGCTTCAATGTGGGGGAAATCCAGTGGTTAAACACCAGAGCCTCAAAAACACATTTTCCTTAACTTGGCTGCTACTAACTGTGGTAGGAAAATATTGAATTGAATTTATTTGGAATTTTAGAGGCAACATGACCCTGAATTCACCTTCATGCACTTTTTTTTTTTCTTTGTAGATTGGGGTGGGCAAATGTTTTGACTCGTGGGCCACAAAGGGTTCTAAAATTTGGCATAAGGGCCGGACAAGGAGCAGATGGAAGGAGAGATTTGGTAATCAACCTCATAAGCTAAAAAAATAATATGGAATTTAGAGAAAAACATGCTTTAATTTGGATTCAAATTAACATATATTAATTTAAAAACAGAAAATTTGGGAGTTTTAATTTCTAAATTTTGATTTTTGTTCTCTTTTGGGTGATCCAATGGGTTGATGTTCTTCAGAGGGAAATGTGAACTCAAAGAAATGCTGCATTTATGTGGTGTAGGAATAATCCGAAAGATCACCATCTGACTCAGAAAGGAACACACACGAACGTCAGAGAAACAACACCATTCATGGGAAGAAACCAGAAATACAATGAAAATAAAACAAGAATTTGGATTTTTGATTCAATGTATTTTAATTTGGAGGGCCACATTAAGTAGCTTAAGGGGCCGCATGTGGCCCCCGGGCCGTAGTTTGCCCACCCCTGATTTAGACTGTTGTCATATTTCCCAAAATGTGACCTGGCAGCTGGCATTTGTGACCAGGCGAGACAACAGATGCAATTTTATGTCATTTTTAGGACAAAAGGTAAACACATCCCGGACAAACCCCCAATTTTAACTCAACGTCACAGGGGGCCAAAAAGGGAGCCGAAGAGGATAATCATTTATTGTAAAACCTAAAACTACATTTTTAAAACTTTACCTTTCAACATAATTATGAATAAGAAACAGATGTTATTCAAGAATAAATCAACTTAAACCTTAAATAACTTTCAATATTTTACTCTGCATAGAAATATATTTTGTCAAAATTATACAAGTTAGAAATAAGCACTACTAATAAAAATAAATTAAAATGATCTGGACGAGAGGATCATGCTATTTGAGAAAACAGCACGCTTATGTCAACAGGATGCACAAATACGTCTCAGAGGTTCAATATCTAGAAGAGCCAAAATATTCAGATAGTTGCATCCTTCAAGTTCTGGAGATTTTTACATCACAGCAATTAATGATCCAAGAAAATAGAATTTATGTAAGATATCTTCAAAAGCTGCAAGTGACTGAAGACCCAGACGAAAGAGAGAGGTGGAAACAAGACGGACTTGTCATGAAATGAGTCAAATGTGACTGTGTGGCACGGTGCAAACGGCTCCGGTTTGTAGCCGACAACCTGGAGAGAGGGCATCTGGCTTGGCATGCCGTGAACACCCCCACAGCACAGAGATCTTCCATGGGTCAGATGCTCATGCAAATCCACCTTTACCACAGGAAACAGGAGAAAAAGGAGGACGTGTGACCAAAAAAAAAAAAAAAAAAAAGGATAAGAAGCTTTTCTGCTGTAAGTTTTGCCTGTGCAGCTTCCTTCCTTCAAAGCTACATTTCCCAGCTAGAGCAGGATGTGAGGATGGATTTTCTGTGTGATTTACAGCTACAGTGAAGCTTCACACAAAGAAAAAGAAAATAACGTAACTCACTCTTTTCTTCCCTCTAAAAGCCACGACTGACAAAGTGACAGTGCACCGTGAAAAAGGAGAAATATGCTTATTCATAACACTTTATGCTGACTGGATCTGCATATCTGTCACGGGTCCAAAAGGTCAGCATGTTCAGCTGATTAAAGGCTTAAATCAAGCCAGAATTGTTTCCTCTCAGGCTGCCTAACTCACATTTAGCACCACAAGTGCTTGCGCTGTGAAATTGTGAAATGCATCGAAGATTTAGTAACAAATGTACATCCATTCTAAGAAAATACAGACAGATTTTCAAACAACCTTTGCAAAGAAAAAGGCAGGATAAGTTTGAACTCAGCAGGACAATGCCAATGTCATTCAATTTCATATATTAATATTTTATCCATTGCTCTATTATTATAGAATTTTAACGTAGAAAAGTGTATTATTTAAATATAGGCATGAGTCAACCCTAAATTGACTCACAGATAATGTTGCATTTTGGTAAGCTGGTGTTTATCTGCACTACAAACTTTTCTCAGGAATCTGCGTCACAGATTTGTTGTGAGACCAGATTGGCTAAACAGGCCTTGTTACCAGATCAATGATGAATACAGGCCTGCATTTAGCCACTATCGGGTGCAGGTAGTACATCACAGGGGCAAGTCTGGGTATGCTGAGTTTGGAGTGTCAGATCCTTCAACACATTCTCATTCCCAGCTTGTCATATATGCATCACTTTTGGATGTTTTGGGTGTCCCCAACTCGTCGTTTTTTAATGTGCTGGCTGGTCCCATTAAATCAAGCTTTATGACAGGACATATGTCATTTTTAAGCTGTATATTATGTTTTGTTTTTACTTGAAAGGCGACCTTGGGTGTCCAGAAAGTCGCCATATAAATAAAAAGTATTATTGTTATTATTCGCTGTCTGTTTCTGATATGTTACTGCCATATCATAACTGATAACAACCCTTCGACAGCGACTAGTGTGAGTCGGTCTGAGTCACATGTTTGGAGGAAGTCCACACCCCTCCCACTGAAAGCAGCTTGGGGGAATCTGTCAATCAAACGTTCGAGGTGAAGCCAGCGGGAGCCACATGCTTTTACTGAGGCATCTGATTGGTCCGTTTACAACTGTAATAGCTGGCAATGAAGAAAAAATATCTTTAAAAAATTTGGATTAGGTGGTTAGATGGTTGTTCTGACAAATAAAATGGCTGAGAAATAACTGTCAATTTCTCAATAGAAGTCTAGGAAACTTTGGCGTTCTTCCTAAATGGAACATGAGAGGGGAGGGGTTGCTCAGTCCAGTTCTTACTTATACAGTTTATGGTTCATATTAAATGCTGATGCTGCATTTATCTTTGTTTTTTCTTTTAAAGTTTGTATTTTTGTCTGTTCGTTAAAGTCAGCCTATTGTTTTATTATTATTATTTGATTTTTATTGTTTCTTGTGTTGTTTTTTTTTAATGTTTGTGTATTTTCTGTGTTACTATCGACACTTTATCACAGACTCAAGGTCCATTTGCCGCAAAGACACAATAGATAAAATACTTAAAAAAAAAAAAATATATATATATATATACACATATATACGTCATAAAAATGTAAATATAAAATAGATAAAAAAAGACACTCATGATAATACAAGAATAAGAGCCAATAAAAACATAAATGGCATAAAATTACCAATTATTGTGAACTAAAAAAACTAAAAAACATTGTAGACTTAAAATGTAAAAACTCAAAAGGTTTAAAAGAGGCGACGTTACCAAAACCTCCAAATTGTAAACTGGTATTTAAAAGTGCTGTATTTCACATTGATGAGAGTTGAAATTATTTGGTGTTATTTTTTTCTTAATTTAAATATCTTTAGTTCATTTTATTATTTTTGCGGGCCATCACATTTGGGGGGGGGGGGGGGGGGGGGGGGCAGTTGGGGCACATTGGGGTGCATTGGCCCCCTTTGCCCATACTTATATCCGGCCTTGGACAAGCTTTTTTTTTTTTTATTCAACTCAAAAGGATATAAGTTACCGTGTAATAGATGAATACTATCCATTCACCCGCTATATCCCTATTGGGGTCACAGGGCTAACCTATAGTCATCGGAAAAGACAGGGTACACCCTGGAGAGGTCATGAGCCTGTCACAGGGCCACACAATCACACTCTCAGTCACTCTCAAGGTCAATTTAAAGTAATCAATCAACCTACGAAGCATGTGTTTGGACCGCAGGAGGAAGCCAGGGTGTCTGGAGAAACAGCACACATGCACCAGGAGAACATGCAAACTCCACACAGAAGGGTCTCTTTCTACTGTGATGGGAAAGCACCAACCACTACATGCATTCACAGAAGAATAAATATCTTAAAAAATAACCAAAATAAATAGTTTTTATAGTTTGAGAAGTTATTATGAGGACATATAAATAAATGAGGTGGAGAAAGAATAAACCCCAAATGACACATTCAGACAAATGATGCTGATGAAATCTATACAAGAAGACACGGGTCTTTACTCTGATAAAGTTATTGGCTCTGAAAGATCTTATTGTTAAACTCAGATAAGGAACTCAGTCTGAAACAACCGTCAGTGAGCGACATTTATTTCATGGCAGACAATCCTGAGCCCCAGCTGTAGCAGAGGATGCACGTCATGCCTTTTTCTTTTTTTTTAAAGTCAGCTGCTGAATTTTGCCCTTCCGAATGCTGGAGACAAAATGAATCAGACTTTGCATGTTTGGTTGCACAGACTGGCTCCATGGGCCCAGGTTGTCCGTGTGCCACACTGGATGGTTATCCAGTTGAATGCATGTGACTCTGCAATCCTGGTCACCCTCTAATGTGCCAGAAAGGGTGGAGTTTAATCCTGGCACCACTCTGTCTGCCAGTCTGTTGCTACAGCTGTCCGCCCGTTTTCAAGGACTCTGTGTCTGGAGGAAGCAGCGTGTGTGACGCAGCTCCAGGTTTTCAATGGAGGGTGCCCCACATGTTCTGCATGATCGGCGCAAACGTCTTGACACAACACAGCGCGAGTTTCATACACAGTTAATGTCTTGCTGGTATGTTTGACCAAAAACTGCAAACTAGTTTACGTTTCAGTTCATCTGAGGCTGATAATACGTCTTTTGGACAAAAGCAGAAAAAAGTGATAGTTGTTGGTGAGCTGGCGAAGTCAAACTACACTGAATAAACTAAAACATTTGATCAATAAACAAAAGTTCTGTAATTTGTTTGACTTAAAATGATTAGTTTTCATCAAATCAAAATTTTGATCTGATCCTTCATTCAACCTAAAACTGTAATTTGATGAAAACTAATATTTTACATGTAAAAATTACAGAACTTTTCATAATTGATTCAATGTTTCACTTTTTCAGTGTATCTGTTTGAAGCTGCAGAATTTTAAATAATTTTTTAAAGCATTTTTTTGGTCCTTGTTCCATTCTTAAGTGTCGTCCTTGCTGTCAAATCTAAACAAAAAAACTAAAATCAAATCAAATGTGCAACAGAAAACCAGCACCACTCTGTGGACTTTACAAGGTCAAAGCAAAGATGCACAATTAATGCTGTGCTAAAAGAAACCAAATGCTGAACACCAGAAGTACAGATTATAATGAAAGATTGACACTGATTTATGAACCAATTAATTAAACAAGTATTTTCTGTTTATTGACACTTGTTAAATCCTTTCGCATTAAGTCCATTAAAAGAAAAATGGTGGAATTTGTATTGATAACTCCCCTATGAGGTTCATAGCTTGAGATCCTTGCAAGATTCAGCATGTGTATTTTAGAAAGATGGAAATTACAGATTTCTTTTTGAGCAGACTTTACTAAATATCATAGTTTAGCTCATCAGAATAGTCTTGTGTAAAGACTGATCTTATCACTTTTACCACAGGATTGAAAAAAAAAGGTATTTCTGTTGTAAGAATATAAGACAGAAAAAAACAAGACTTCACCTAAAAAGTGTAAGCAACGAGAAATCTAACAAACTCAATCTCTCCGGGTTGGAGTTTTCCTAAACAAACTCCTCCTGAAATGATCTCTAACCTCCAGGAACGAATGAGGCTTCAAGGTCTATCAAGTGAGCTTTTTACATTATTTGTCTCTATTATTCTCATTTATTCATTCTATTTAAATTAGTTTTTAGTTTGTTTTAATTGAGTTAATGGTTGACAACAAACAATAAAAAAAATGTAATAGTCCGGCTCATTGTGTGCTTTTGAAAATCATTTTTTCTGAGTTTGTAGCTTTTATTCTTTCTCGTACCTTGAGCAAAACTTCCTGTGTGCTGTTTCATTCATTGAGAGTCATTTTTTTTCCTGATCACCTACAGAGGATTTGAAATTGGTTATATTTTGCAGAAGACGTCCTGTTGTAGAATTTGCCCCTTTTCCATCTCCATCGCTTTATATTTTAGTGTATAAGAAACTTCAATGGAAAATTGGAAATTCATGGAAAAATACAATTGCTTTGTGGCACAAAAATAAGAAAAGACTGAAGTCTTAAGACATTTGTATAAAACTGCTTTTTTAAAAATATGAATACTTAAAGTCCCCCTCTGATGAAAATCTTGTTTTTTTTAAACACGTATGTGTGGTATTTTTATTATCAAAGAGAGCAAATGTAACAAGAAATCATTTCGTTTTTGCATTTCTGAGTATTTCTCCTTTTAAATTCTCTGTCAATCAAACTGTCTCGGACAGACTCTGAATGAATGATCTTCTTTCCATCACAGCAGTTCTGCTGCACATGCACTAAACCCCTCATCTGGTCCGGCTAGCGTGTCTAGTTCAGGTTCTGGAGAAGAGAAGATGGTATCTTCACATTGACTGCAGTCAAATGAGCCGCCGTTCACATTTCTGTGGTCAAATCAGCCGTCACTGGATTTTTGGTGTGAGTTTCATCCATTACTTACGGTAGCAGGGCTGAGAACTCTAGAAAATCTACCAGAGTCCACGGAGCTTCTTGATGTGACCACGGAAATGTGAACGGCGTAACGAAGAGCATTTCGATGTCAGCTTTCATTATTTTCTGCTCTGAGAAACCTATGGATTGAATGTATTGATCACAGCAACGTCAATAAACATTGGAGAATGAGCTAAAAGAGTCTTTGGAGAACTGGAAGGAGAAAGAATCAGGATTTTGGAGGAAGTTCAGTCCATGAATATCTGAGCTGACATCCGGATCAGAGCCATACGGATGAATATTATCAATATTACGTGACATTTATATGTATCAGCGGTGAAGGTTTACGCTAGCGAGACACACAGCTATCATAATCAGATAGGGGTAGTCAGGGCTCAGCTCCAAAAGCCACGCCCCCTCAGAGGAGATTTTTGAAACAGGCTTCAGATCAACACGAAAAATTGCTTTTTAAGTAATGTAGGTTGTGGGATTTTGATTTTAAAAAAAACAACAAAAAAAGAACCTTACAATCATAATTAAAACACTACTAGGAATGTTTTTTTTTAATTAAAAAAATTGTCATAAGGGGACTTTAATTGGTTCCTTCAGTTCTTTATGTTTCTTGTGCCTTTATGGCTCAGAGCATTTCCTGACGCATGGGGGCACTTCACTCCTCAAACATAATGTTGACTGTAAATGGTCATGAGTGACTGCAGAACTGCGTTGACTGGGTCTGACATGGTGCATGAGGTCTGAGTGTTATTGCTTTATACAGATAAATAAAAGTTTGCAGGGGAGCAACTTTTTAACACTCTTTTTGTCTCTCCCCCGAAAGTATTTCGCTTTGAAGTAGACTCATAGCTGTTATCTATAATTGCAAAGCCCATTGCACTTCCATGGGTTTATTTCAATGCATGCTTGCATAACAATGGGATTTTTTTCAGTATCGAAACAGTCTTTTTTTTTTTTTTTGTAGTACTCTGAAGCCTTTTATACCTGTTAACCACCTCTTGATGTTGTAATGCCCACCCACAATATCAGGAGGTTAGTTTTCTTTTTCTGCTTCTCTCAGTCAGCCGGTAGCACAGAGGCTTAAATAATAACACACACAAAAAAAAGAACTTTAGAAGTGGAGTATTTCATAATGCTTAAAAAACGGCTTTTCTAAAGCAAACTGCCGAGCAGAGTAGGGTGAAAGCGTGCACTCGTCAGCACTATGAAAGTGGAGGAATTCTCTTTCAAACTATGCAGGTTTAATGTTGTTTTGGTGGGCATTCCCATCTTTTAATGTTTATTTTAATTAAATTAAATGCTGAACTTTTACATAGCAAATCACACTAAAATAGGGTAAATGAAAACTCCACAACAAAAAAATATGTATTTAATGTCTTAGTGCCTATCTGCCACCTTTCATACAAAGATGTAGATATTTATAGACATTTGTGACTTTATGTGTTTTACAGTCACAAATGAAGAGTCAAACCCCGACGCCGTGAGCTCAGCTTCTTCTCTCCGGATCTAACTTTAGAAGATTTGTCCTCCCTGAGCTCTAAACTGACAGTGATCGACGATGCCGTCATCATCGGCAGTGGAGCTCATCTACTGGCCCTACTTGCTAAATTCTGTTAACCCCTTTGGGTTCAGCTCCACCTTTTGCAGTTTAAATCTACTCCCAGATATTTGTGCTCGACTGAAAGATGATACAGGACAAAGAAATAGAGAAATGTTACATAACTGAAATCAATTGTAATTTTCTGGTAAGTTTCACCCCTTTTCTCAGTTCCTCCACTTTTCACTGCTGTGCTATGAACAGAAAGCAGGGAAGGAAGAATAGAAGGATATACCATTCTTGATTAGAGCTGAATTTATTAAAAGTGGGCAGGAGAGTACAAATGCAATGGATGAAATTATTATACCTAATAAAATTGCATTTTAAGGTCAAATCCAAACTCTTCCCCTACGTTGCCTATCCCCAGTGCTGGCCCCTCTGCCGGTAAGGTGTTCTGCGTCGTGCTGTCCCATGGAGGATCAACTCATTTCTTCATGTGGGTACAATCTGAAGCACAAAATTTACATTTCAATATAAGCTATGACTTTTTGTTTTAGAGTGACTTTTTCAAGTTATAAAACCAATGTTGTTTTGTAGTCTCTGAGCGCCGGTAGCAACCTGCTAGCATCAATGATCGGCGACTATTGATGACATCATTGAAGGTTAGCAAAGTCTGACTTTGAAGACACCTTTTTTCATAGTTCTCTATTTTTGAGGGCTAAATTAAGTTCTTTTTTGTTTTGCAGTATAAAAAACTTCTGAAATATACATGTATAAATTACGGAGTGCCGTTTGTAAATCAGAGATGTAAAATTTTTACATCAATGTTTTCAAATATTTAGCGTGTTTTAGGAGAAAAAAAACATGTTTTGTTTTTCAAATGCATATTCTCACCCGTTAAATTAATATATTTATAAATGTTACATTTAATAACTAAATTTTTAGTTAACCAACTAAATATTTAAGTTTTGCAATTAAATATCTAAATATTTAGCCGCAAAACGTATATATTTAGTTTGAAAAAATAAATATTTAGATTAGATTTAAATATTTAATGAGCAAACTAAATATTTAATTGCAAAACTTAAATATTTAGTTTGTAGGCTAAATATTTAGCTTAAAATTAAATATTTAGTTGGTTAACTAAATATTTAGTTATTAAATGTAACATTTATAAATATATTAATTTAAAGGGTTAGAATATGCATTTGAAAAACAAAACCTGTTTTTTTTCTCCTAAAACACGCTAAATATCGGAAAACATTGATGTAAAAATTTTACATCTCTGATTTACAAACGGCACCCCATAATAAATGCTTACGAAACACAATAGTAAAAGATTTTTGTTTACTTCTATTTATTTGTAAAAGATTGTTTTCTACTCCATTAATTTGGTTTGTTAAATTGATCAGCATGGACTTACAGGGTATGGAAGGATAGGCCTCCAGTAAGCCTCATACACTTCTGTCTGTTCTCTTTTTATCAGTTTGTTTATTCTGTACTTTTGTTTTTTGAATCAAGCAAATGGCAAACTAAACCAATAAACAATCAATCCATGTAGGAGTAGGGATAAGCTGTAGGGGTAGGGGATGAATTCTACAAACTAAGTTGTGCAATGGCTACTTTTTAATCCTTCAACACTACAACTGGCTAAAGGAAAATAGCACACGCTTCTTGACTTACTATAACTGTGAAATCAATTATGCAAATGACGTAATACCAACTGATTCTGATTCTTGTGTTCAAATAAAAGAAATTACTTTTACTTGATGTTAGGAAGAACTCAGCTTTGAAATCTGTTGTAATTACGTTATTGAAGAATTACAAGAATTCAAAGCACATCATCATCATTCTGGAGCTAAAGCTCTGATGTTAACGGGTAAAATGCCTTTATAAAGTACACACTACCAACTTATTGTCTCATGCTACATCACACCGGCCTCAACAACGTGCGTTCAAGCGACCACATCCAATGAAAAGTCTGTGTAAACTAGGGATGCAACAATACAATTTGCTCACAGTTCGATACGTGCAAAAAAAAACAAAAAAACTGAAATCCTATTATTCCACAGATTCTGACTTCTTTTGCCAAAAGAAACAACATAACAAAGAAATCAGATTTTTGAGTAATGTTTAGTGCTTCTAAACTATCACGTTCATGTGTCAATATGCTCATTTTTAAGCCAATTTTTAGGCTTTACGTAAAACACTTATAGCACATTGAAAATTAAAATAGTTGAACTTTGACCACGTTGGGACTCAGATTTGGTAGCGATGTATGGGTAGCATCCTTTTTAAAACACTGAAGTACCTGTTTAAAGCAGAAATTAATGATAGTGGTTTGTTTCCATATGGAACTTTATAACACAAAGTTTTTCATAAATCAGAATGCAACTGTGAGAGTAAAAGTCAAGATTTGCACTGTTTCCACCTTCCCACCAAGCCTCTTCCAACTGAGTACATGTGTTGGTATGGCAGCAGTCCAATATGAATACCTAAACGTGCATGCAAGAATACCCGTTCAATTGAATCAGTTGTGAAGAAAACTTGTTTTCGATAAAAATCTAAACATTTCTTTTTTACAATCATATCGAATTAAATATCTATACTGAATATATATTTTGCTGCCGTTTTAATTGGTGGATCTGAAAATGTGCAAGTATGTCATTTTGTTTGAAGGATGATATGAGCCATTACATTTTTTTTAATTACTTTTGTTATTTCAAATATCTTTACATGTTTGGTTGTCCCAGAAAAACTGACATTGTTACTTTGGTAAATGTATTTACATGTACCTATTAGCTGGGAGTAAATATTTGTCTCACTGATCTTTGTGGAGGGTACTTTTTTTTCTTGCAACATGAACCCCCAAACTTTCATGCAAAAGTCTTCATAAAGTCTTGTAACTAGGGTGAACGCACTTCACATGCCCGCTTAGTGCAATGCCTCAGGCTGCAAGACAGAGGTGCTGGGTGGAAGACAGGAAGTGAACCTGACATTTATGTGGAACAGCTTCAACACTGCTAAAAAACTTCTATTTGAACTCAGAAGTTTCACCAGAAAAAATCTAACTAGCCATCAATGGATTAATGTGATACTCAAAGATGTTGAAAAACAAACTTTTGTAGGATTTTTCTCTAGAAGAGTTGTCTTGAAGAAATAATAATTAGAATAATAATATAAAATAATTAGCAAAAAGAGACAAATCCAGAAGGTTTACACTGAAGTCTTATTTTGAAAAGGGGACTCTGCTATGCTAGAAAATGTTGTGTTTTGTGGATTCATTTCTGTTTTCTCCCAGTTAACACAGATGCCTGAGGTCAATGTGATAATCTGAACAAAACAGTTTAAGGTCAGTAGGTCATATAGCAAAACTTTACTTTACACAGATGACCAGGAAACAAACCTACACTCTTACTTATTTATTGCTACTGTCAGCCTGTTGTGCATGTTTTGGTGTTATGGGAGAAAGCTGGAACCAACAACTGACACAAGACAAACACAATTATTGTTTAATAAGTCAGCCAAAACAAATATTTATGAGACAGGAGTTTAATAAGAAATGTTGAAGGATGGGGGTTTCTGCCAGAAGTTCAGTACTTGAGCTCAAGTTTGTAGGAATCAAGGGGAAGTTAATAAGAAAGAAGTTCAGAATTAATAAAAGATGCACTGACCTCAAGCTGGAAAAATCCTTTTGTTCAAAAGAATGATGGCGGCAAATGCTAATCACAGATTGGTAGTCGGTGTTGGATTTCACTGCAGAGTTTTCATAAGAAGGTTGTATCTCGCACGCCCGACTTGATTCATTCTATTATTCAACATGATACAGGGAGCACAGAGATGGACAGGACCTTTAATAGATGTCTGGGCTGAAGGCTGCTGTGCTTCTTTCTTTGGTAAGAGACCATCCTTTTTGTCTGAACACAATTATTGTCGAAGAACAAATGCATTAAAAAAAAAAAAAATCAAGTCTTGCTTAAAAATCTAGAGGATAAAGGATCATACACAGCAATGCTGAAAATAGCTAATAAGATGCAGTTTCGTGCAGCGGTCTGGGCTTCAGGACTGTGGCAGTAAATCCAGCTGTGTTTGAATGTTCAACAACTTTCATTCAGCATGTAACTGTGTTGAATGCAAACCTTTAACTTCTTTCAGGTGCAAATGGAAAGTGAGTGTTGTGGAACTTTGCACGGAGTTCCAACATGACGCAGGACATGCAGCACGGAGAGTTTTCAAGGAATCGGCTCTGGAATACGAAGGATTCCACAACAAAAAGCAAACGGAGCATCTAAAGTCAGCCAACGGCGTGACCCTGCCAGGTCACACGTGCAGCAAAAACAAAATGCTGCGTCAGTGCAACCAGCCTTCACAAACCATTGGAAACTGCCCTACATAGCTGGTTAACCCTTTCAACTGTAAAGGCATCATTACCTGGACTTCACAGTCTTCAGGATGTTTAAAAACTGTCAGACAGTTTTAAGCAAGACATTTTGTTGGAGATAAGAAGACATTTTTAAACAAACGCAAAGACAAATGTATCTGACAACACATGTTGATTCCACAGGTCTTTACCTGTGCGGCGAAAATCATGTTATTAAAGAGAAATGGGGGGGATTTGCAATTGATTTATTTCAAACCGAGTTAAAATATTTAGACAAAATAGTAATGCAGACAAACAAAAAGGGAAATACATTTATACATAGATACATCAAATTCATTGTTTGGTTGGGAAATGAAAAAATTAATTAGGACATGTCAAAATAAATTAAGTGAGAGAGATATATACATACACACACACACACATATATTTATATATAGGGCTGTGTGTGAATGATTCCCTTATACTAGTGCTGTTAATTGTTTAAAATAATGAATCACAATATTTGTTTTTTTTTACGACAATATGTGGTTTTTGAACAATTACAGACGAGATAATTTTTTTCATTTGTTTCATTTACACTTCTTTTTATTTATCAAGCGTTAACCCAAATATCCCAGGAGTGTAATTTGTGAGCACAAAACACATAAACAGAGTAGAACTGACTTTTAAGTCTGCAGTATTACTCCAAGAAAGCAACGATGTTGACATACAGGCATGAGAAACAAACATTGTGCTTCTGCACTTTAAATGAACTTATACCATGGTCTGGGTTATTGTAGGATTCTGATTGGCTGCTGGGTGTGGATTCACAATATATGTCTATCATGCACACCACACCTTAAAAAAAGCCCAAATGCAATATATCATTGCACTAGTTTCCTTCAAACAAACTTTTGTTTCATGAAATGAACAAAAACAAGCGCTAAGAGGTGAACTTTCTCTCTGAACTGAGGTTTTACTTAATTTATTGTAACAATCAGCATATGTGATCCTTTCCTTTGCTGCTGCATTTGAGGCTCAGTGACGAGTTGTCGTGTTACTGTGACAACGCGCCCGACCATGAATCAAATAGTTTGATCTAAAAAAAAAAAAAAAAAAAAAATTATAGGACCGGTTCTAAAAACCAATTGAATAATAACTGGGATGATGCCCGACAAAGTGTTTTGATGCATGCTGTGGAAGTTAGAATTGCCGAGACAAGTCAAAAAATTGTTATTTCACAAGGTGTAATTCATTTGTGTTAATAAATATTAACTGGTTCATTTTTTTCTTGTTTATTGTGTGCAATAATAATAATAGTTAACTTTGCCAGCCCTACATTATTTTAATAATCATAAATAGACATATTTGTGCTTTGACATCCAATATAGGACACATTGAATCCATTAAATGCCAACAGTTTAATGAATTGCATGAAAATTAGTTGGATACATACATATATATATATATATATATATATATATATATATATATATATATATATATATATAATATATATATATATATATATATATATATATGTATGTATGTCTTTTTTTTTTATTCTGACAGTAATTTTCTCTTGATCTAATTTGAAATTTGCAACAACTTAAGCAAAAAGATGATTTTTTTAATTTGTATTTTGATGAGTCATGAATAAATAAATGTCTTTGCTATTTCCCAACAGTCTAAAATTAACCCTCAGTGAAAATAAAAGAACATGCATCAGTGGAATTGTTGAAGGTTAACCCTTTTTCCACTGACAGACTGTAAATCTGTGCATTTTCACTGCTAAATGCACTGAAATATAAATGATTGTAAGTTTAATTTGTGCATTTTACCTGCAGTGAAAGTTGCCTGCAGAGACATCAACATGAGCTTGAATTATTTCAGTGAATAGTCAGTTTTGCTCATCAGCTGTCACTTCAGTTGTTATCAGTCAGGTAGAAGCTCGTCACTGATGCAAGTGACAAAACCACGATCACTGTCAGAGCTGACACTGGATCAGGATTTTTACACCAAGTATCTCTGTGTAGTTTTCTGAAACATTAGAGAAATACTTACAGTACGTCACTCAGCCTCCTGCTTTGCAGTTGACAACTTATCTTTATTTGTCATAGAGGAATAGTGTGCCTTGAACAGACAGGACGAAAGTGAATTTGGCTGATGCCCTGGACCACAAATGTAAAGAAAAATACCTTTCACACACTGTCAAGCACAGACACGATGGTTTTGACTTCCTCTACAATGACAGGGCCGTGGCACCTTGTAGTCAGAGAGATGTCCATCATCCTCTTTCTTCACAATGTTAAAAACTAGGTCATTTTGTAGAAGCGAAAGATGGATTAAAACTTCATCGAATCCCTCTAAGAAGAAAAGCATTCATTGCGTTTGAAAGTCCTGGACTCACCTGAACTGAAAAACTAGCAAACTGACTTTTTTGAGTTAGAAAACTGATGTGGTGTCCCAGTGAATTAAAAACAGCTGTGTGTAAGTCTTAAAATAAGTCTTTAATAAAAACATTTTCTTGTCTGAAGTCAGTTTGCAGGATCTATTTATTTATATATTTATATTATTAAAAATAATAATTGTATGCTTTCCGGCTTCCTCCCACAGTCCAATAACATGCTTTATGAGTTAACTGATGAGTCTAAATTGTCTCTATAGGTGTGAATGTGAGTGTAGGGGAATGTATTCGTGGTCCTACAACGAAGGACGTACCTTGCCTTTGCCCAACAGTAGCCGGGTTAGACTCTGGCGTCTGAAGGATGAAACGAGTTAAGAAAATGGATGGACTTTCAGGATTGCTTTTTTGTTTGTAGATTATAATTGTGTATGGATGCAAAACTAGAGATGTAGAGCATATAGAGTTTACTAAATATCAAAATTAAGGCTTAGCCGAATCAAAATGTGACTTTACTTATTGAAGGAAGCATGGCACGATATGATTCTATTTATTTCCTCTTTTTACTGAAAATTGATTCATTTTATAATAATTATATAGAAATTAGATTTTTTTTGTATATTTTACTGTATGTGTCAGATATCTGTCCTTAACTTTTCACTTTACAATATAATCATCTAAAACTCTGAAAGCATCTCCACCTATCTTCTGATCTTTCCAGGGTCATAGCTACTGGTAAAGGTGGGGTACACCCTGGACAGGCCGCGAGTCTATCGTCGGTTCATACAACCGCACACACACTCAAACTCATACCGAGGAATAATTTTACGCCTGGTTTACAGAGCACGCGGAATCGCTCCTCCGCGGCCGGCTCGTGCAGTGCAGCGATTGTTTCGGCGAGCCACGAGCGATCCGTGTCAATCCTGGCAGGTAGTTACGCCAAGACACATGAGAAAATCCTGTCAACTTATGACTAATTTTTCATAATAAAATACAGCTATTGACAAATGGGATCAAATGTTTGTAGCTAAACAGACCGCAGAGATGAAAATACAATATTCCCTCCTTTTTCGCTGGGATTAGGGACCGGAGACCTCCGCGAATGAGCCAAAATCCACCAATATGGAGAACCTACCCCCCGTCTCTCCCCCACCCCTCACGGCCGAAGAATGCTCGGTACGGTCCCATACTCATGACACTTCTGATCATGCTTTGTAATCATTTATTGAAGAACATTGGAGTACTGCTCAACATAAAGAGTTTTGTTTTTTCCAGAACAAAAGACCGCAAACTTTTCATGAGGACTCACTCTGTCTCTGTGCCTCAAGAATGCACGTGCTTCCCTCTTTATCAAATAAGTGCAGAATTTGATGGTTTCATCCATAATAAACTCCTGCTCTAGAGTATAATTATCCTCCATGATTATCAGGATATTTTCAAGCTGCTTCTGAGTCAGCTCATGCCATTTCTCCATGCAGGCTACCTGAACATGAGGCAAAATTCTTTGTGATTTTGGGCTATATAAATAAAATTGAATTGAATTGAATTGAACATGCAAACTTAATGTTCCTTGCAGGATATGAACCAAGACCTTCTTGCCTCACAAAAAAAGTAAAAATAGAAAAGAGGTTAGAAATAGAATATGACGCTTCTTTTGATGACTTTTTAAAGCTTTACTTAAAGCAGGGGTCTCAAACTCAATTGAGCCGGGGGCCGCTGGAGGCAGAGTCTGGGTGAGGCCGGGCCGCATCAGGATTTCCACAAGCAAATCGCTGATAAAACATTCCAATGTTCTCAAATATCTTTATTTTTAACACAAAATAATGAATGAATTAAATTAATTTTAAAAAATGAATTAGAAAATCAATTTTTATTAATTAGAATAATAACAGTGACCATACAGCAGACACAGACGACTGAAACCACATATTGACTGACTGACTGATCAGTGTTTCTCAAATGGTGGGGCGCGCCCCCCTGGGGGAATGCGAATAAAAACATGTTTACATTAGAGATGAATATTGTGCATAATCCTACATAGTAGTTGATAATAAATTCAATATAGCAAAAACAACCTAAAACTCAATTTACAGTTAGCCAATGCGAAAGAATTGAATCTCTGAGAAAAGACAGAATCCTAGCACTACTGTGGAGAGAAACATGGAAAGATTGTTTTTACTTTGTCTGGAAGTTTTGGAGGTATTCTAAAAAAAAAAAAAAGAAAAAAAAAAAGAGAACAATTAATAAAACTGATTATTTAGAAGTTTTTTTTTATTATTATTATTCTTTAATGATAATAAAAGTATGATATTTTGAGGAGATATACGTTTAATTTGAGCAAATTAACGGATACTAATGATGCTTGCAGCTGATCGGGGGGGGGGATGTCTAAGAGAAAATACCTGAGAAACACTGGACTAGAGAAAACTATTTTTATTCAGTTTCAAACGTCTGTATTTACAGAACCTTCTTCATTTCTGAGCTGAGAGCAGCGCGCTCACTGAAAGGTTGGAGCGCGCGCTGCTACGCAAGTTTTTAAATCTGGTCTCAAGCTCTGCGCACAAATCGTGCACGCACTGAGCGCGCGCTGAGTCTTCAACCCGGTTCAATATTTCCACGCACAGTCGCAGCAGCACTAATGAACGGTAAAAACACCACAGAAGAAGAATCTCCTCTCTGCTGCTGCGTGCGTGACCGCGCTGCTCCAGTGTAGATACCATCTGCTGAGCGTGCGTTCATAAACCCGCAGACATGCGGCCGGTGTGGAAGCACCTTTGAAGATTCTGCTCGCTCGCGGGCATCACTCACGCACGCGGAAGTAGTCAGTCTCTCTCGCGAGGACTTTCTCTGATCGTGGAGGAGGAAAAAGCGCTCACGAGGGTCTGATTTGTCCGTGGAATATTTGATGCGTGCGCGGTGTCAGGAACACGCTTTTTGACAAGTGGCAGGCTGTGTATCACGTGTTGTCACGTGGTGAAAGAGGAGCGGGGCCGCGAATCCCGTTCAGTGAGAAAGCACTTCCAGCAGCTTCATGGCTCCTCCTCCGTCCAGCTGATTGTAGGAATGAATTAAAGAGTGAGGAGGCTCGGACAGCCCGTCGATGTCCCGCCCTCCAGAGCCATATACCTTACCGTGATTGGTTCGTTCAGCTCTGCACACAACAACTGTCATTCATATCAGCCTTGCGGGCCGCACGAACAGTAATCTTTCATATGAAGGCGGGGGCCGCAAATTATCATCCCGTGGGCCGCAGATTGCCCGCGGGCCGCGAGTTTGAGACCCCTGACTTAAAGCTTTACTTATTTTTAGTCTTGGCTCATTGTTAAGCCTCTTAGTAAACACAAACACACTGATATGACAGTGGAGTAAAAAGTGCTAAAAAACTAATATAAATGCTTAAACAAAATTAGATTTCTTTATAGCTGTTTAGGATATTCAAACTCTGAACTAAAAAAAATCACATGTTGTTTACAAGGAAAAGGGATGAGCAATGGGATTTTTAAAAAGCTTTTTGCAGCAGGTAAATCCGATCATGCTCGGCAGTGAAAATTGATTACAGCACAGCAAAAATGTAATTTTACGGTTGGGTACAGCTAATAGGAGTAGTTGAGGAACAAAACACTTTTACTTGAAATTTTCGTGAAAGAAAAGTTTAGCAAAAAATCAACATCTGGTGTTAGTTTCCTTAAAGTTAAGAGTTAATTATTTGTGACAAATTCGTTTATTTTACCATAACAATCTGTGAGGTTGTTTACAGAGACTCCACATGCCTCTCTCTCTGAACCCTCACATAAACCTGTAATTGATTTTTAGTTCAGTGCATTAATATTTTGTACTCAGAAGCAGCAAACCCAACACAGAGGAAGCAAAGTGTCAAGCTGAAAACTTGCTCCTGTATTTCCATTTCAGCTCGATATAAACCGACATCAGTCAGTGTGTGAGTGACAGCTGTCAGACAGAAAAAAAAGTGCAAAACAGAAAAGACGGCTGATTGTGGATTTGCAAAGACAATCTAAAATAGTGCTGTAAATGAAGGAATGTGTATGAAGTTTGTCAGACTGTTGATAGAGGGGGAAATAGGGGCTATAAGCTTCAGACAATGACACAATTACAACAGGGACTTCTTCATCTCATGTACTAAAATTGTAGGTGATAAAAAAAATCAGTTTTTAAAGAGTACTGCAATCTGAAAGCCAAAAATCGGAATTTTGGGTAGCTAGTGGTGTTGTAAAAAAAAAAACATATAACAAATATATATGTGTAAAATACAAAAACATATATATATATATATATATATATATTATATATATATATAGTGCTACAATGTAAAATAAATTTGATATCTTCTCCTATTGTTTTCAGTCATAAAAAACGGTCACACTGTCACAAAAATTTCACAATGTCTTATCAAGTTGCATGACAAAGTCACAGGAAATTGTTTTCATGTTATGTCATGGCTGACAGTTCCTTCAGCCATAACAAACCCACTGGGAATGTGGAGTTTAGACTGACATTAGCAGGAGCCTTCAAATAGTTTTAGATGTAGCATCTCTGTTCTACTTTAATTTGCTTTAACAATCCGTCTGGAATACCGCTGGTAATCCACAATGGCAGGTTTAATAATAATAATAAAAATAATACATTTTATTTCAAAGCGCCTTTCTGGTCACTCAAGGACACTGTACATTACAAAGAGAATGAATAAAATCAAGATAAATAAATACATCCTAAAAACAGAAACACAATAGAATCTAAAAACAACAATAAAATAAAATAAAATCAGCCACAGGATAAATGGTCATGAGATCAGACAGAAAAGGCAGATTTAAACATGTATGTTTTGAGTTTGGACTTAAAGACGGGTAATGAATCAATGGTCCGGAGATCAGGTGGGAGTGAGTTCCATAGTGTGGGGGCCGAGTGGCTGAAGGCTCGGCTCCCCATGGTGACCAGACGGGTGGGGGGTACGGAGAGTTGGAGGGTGGAAGAAGACCTGAGTGTCCGGACGGGAGTGTAAATATGGAGGAGCTCAGATAGATAACGCGGGGCCAGGTTATGGAGCGCTTTGAAGGTGAGGATGAGAAGTTTAAATTGAACTCTAAATTTGACAGGAAGCCAGTGGAGCTGTTGCAGGACGGGGGTGATGTGATGAAACGGTGGAGTTCTGGAGATAATGCGAGCGGCTGAGTTCTGAACCAGTTGGAGTTTATTGAGAGTTTTGTGAGGTAGACCGGACAGAAGTGCGTTGCAATAGTCGATGCGAGAAGTGACTAGACTATTGACCAGTATAGAAGCGGAGTCGACAGTGAGGGAGGGACGAAGACGATTAATATTGCGCAGATGAAAATAAGCAGATCGGGTGATGTTATTAATATGCGGTTGAAAGGAAAGGGAACTATCTGAGCTATTCCTCTTGTTAAAAATTGTATCATACTTTTTATCTGTACTTTGTTAGATGAAAGATGTAAAACTAGTCAAATTTCCTGAACTAATTCAGCTACTTAATTTTAATGATGTAAGTCAATTGGTAGATAATTAAATGAAAAGGTGTCAGAGTTGGCCTGTATAAAGATTTCCGCTAGTAAATCTCGCCAACACAGTCTAGCTTTGAATGTACACCAATAATGAATGCATTGATACTCACACCAAACTTACTGTTTGCTAAAGCAGCAGGAATGACTCGACACAACATTAATTTAAAAACTAATTATCATGGAAAAAATAAAAGGAATATCTTAAATACAAGAAAGCAACTTTTTAAATTCTTGATATAATTTATTGATATTTGCAAATCACATTTAAAAAAATTAAATCATCTTATTTATTGTGAATCACACATACATCAGTGAAAGTATTCTTGTTACCAAATCCACATGAAGAATTTTGATCAAACCTGTTATAAAATCTGAAATGCAAGAATTTACGTATTAGTTTAAAAAAAATAAAATCTTTGCACTGTTACTCATTTACTCAGTTCTGGGAACCAGAGAGGACTGCTGCTCCCCGCATGCCGTCTCTGGAAAAGGTGACAGAAGATAGATGGCTGAATGGATGAATGAATAGAGGGTTATACTGGGTTCACATCGCAAGAGGAAGTGGTGCGGAACGGATGCCGCCTCCACTTCCAATAGGTGCCCTTGTTAACCTACGGTGTAGTTCATACCAGACGCAAAGGACCGTGGTCCTCCGCGAGCAGCAATTGTTTCGCCGTCTGGTCTATTTTTTTTGTGCCAGTTGTGTCAATCCTGTCAGGAAGATGCATCAAGACACTCGAGGAAGTCTAGTTAATTTTCAAAATATAACCAATTTTTACAATAAAATATCACTATTGACGAATGCGATTGTGTTTTTTTATCTAAACAGGCTGTAGAGATGAAAATACTGTTAAGACACAAACAACGCACAACATGCAAAAACCAAACACACAGATCAATGTAGTGGGCTGACTATGGATCAAGGGTGTGCGGTTATGGATGTCTAAAAACCCAATCGATGAGAGAGAGGCAGAGTAGTTGGTGACAAGTCAATTAATTGTAGAAGCTCTAAATGACCACAGCTGAACAGAAGCACCTGTTGACCATCGTGGAAGAATCACGTGTCTGGTGTGAACTGGAAGTGAAGCGGACTCCGCAGCGCTTCCATGTGCAGTGTCAATCCAACGTTACTCAATACAACACAACAATACAATGTAGTTTATTACTCTTACAAATTATTTAAATGACTATTCTTTACTTCTACATAAGTAATGTCATTTCCAGGCAACATTACTCTTACTTGTACACACATTTTGGCCTCTGTCAAAATGTCTGTTTTTATATATAGATATGTAGATGGCCAAAGGAAGAGATACAGACGACAGATGTTAAAGATCCTCATCATGCATGGAGGGTTCCATCCCAAATCCAGCTCCCTGAGACTGCATGCTAGCCGCAAGGAAAGGAGGCCGAGGACTAGTGAGCATAGAAGCCACTATCCAGGATGAAACATCCATGATGCATGAATATGTCAAGCTCAAGGCCCCAACTGACAGCATTCTCAGTGGATGTCTCAAGGTGCTTCGACACAGGCAGCGTTGGCGCGCCATCAGGCGAATTCTTTCAATGAAAAGTCGATGCAAACACGCGCGCACCAGCATTCCTGGCCTCTGCGTCTGGAGCGCGCGTTGTTATGCAAGTTTTTAAGTCGGGTGGCGAGCTCTACGTACAAATCGGGCACGCACTGAGCACACGGTTAATCTTCAACCCGGTTCACCATTTCCACGCACAATCGCAGCAGTGCAGAGCTGTGACCAATCAGGGACTCAACTTGGGAGCTGCTTGTGTGTGTCGTCTGCTTCAAAGCACTGAAGTGCCAAACATGATCACGAAAGAGAAATGCATCATTGCGGTCTGTGCCTGGTCGGATTAATCTGACACCAAAATGGACATTAAAGGAACAGAGTTGTGAAAACAAGAGTCTTTAGCAAGATATAGAGGATTTTCAACTGTTTTTACTTTTTGCTCTGAGGTTCTCCCTATTGTAGATGGTAGAGGAGCACTAATGAACAGTAAAAAGACGAAGAAGAATCTCCTCCCTGCGGCCACGTGCGTGACAGCGCTGGTCAGGTGTAGATACCACCTGCTGAGCGTGCGTTCATAAGCCCGCGTAGACCACCTTCTTGAACACACCACACGCGGCCGGTGTGTGAACACCTTCAGGCAATGGAAAGCAGAGGATGCGATGCTGGAGGACAGAGCCTCATGGGAGGACAAGCCCCTGCATGGGATGTACCACCGGGCAATAACTGAAGTGGCTGATACCAAGAAGTCCTGCCAATGGGTAGAGAGGGCTGGCCTGCAGGACGGCACAGAATGTCAGATTCGTTCAGCATTTCTGCAATCTTATTTGGTATGATTTAAACTAAGAAACTCTAAGACTTCAAATAAATGAAAATACACTTCACCACAAGCCACCAAGCACTTCCCCCTCTTTAGCTAACAGAGAAATCCATAATATGTTACTCATCTTTACCTGCAGCATTTATCAGCCAACTATCATGGGACGATATCAATTCTCTTGATTAGATCATTCAACCATCGGACGTATGAGCTTTGAGTGGAAAAATGATCCCCATGCAGCAATGTGAAAAGTGAAAGCTGAATGTATCGACGAGTCTTACATCTTAATTAGTGGTTCTGCCAGGTTGGCCAATGAAGATTTCCATGGACATTGTAAGATAGATTTTATCTCTCACATTCTATACTCAACCAAACAAATTATGCAGCACCATCAGGATAATATTGGAAAGCAATCATATTGTGATCCTAAAGGATCCATACCTGGGCTATTACTGTATGCAGCCACAGAAGGGAGAAAATCAGAGAAGCCATGTGGCAACTGTAGCAGAAAGTGTTTTTATTTTCTAACAGCATAATGTCCAAAGCTTCGCTGAGAAATTGATTTTTCTATGCAAACAAAAACTTTTATCATTTAATATGAACAAATGCAATCAATGTGGCTTTTATTCAGAAATGCACATTTCAAATTTAACACATTGCGAGACTAGTTTGAAGTCAAAAATTGTCTGTTGTCGTTATAAAATAAGTGTTTGAAAGATATATGGCCTTAAATTTCCTTAGACGTGTTTTATTGAATTTATTTCACTCAAAATGACAAGACAGTTTTGTTTATATGGAACACCTTGTATACGCAGGACATTTAAAAGTGACTCTTAGAGTGACAAGAAGAAAGTGAAAAACAACAGTCAAAGTGACGGCAAACATTTTATTTCAGCTTATTTTTGATCCTGGGGCCCTCTTGGGTTACAAAAGTTATTACAATATGTTGAATCAGTTTGTAAATCAATCAAAAACGTAAACCTATTTCATTTGAATCTGACATGAAGTATTACTGCAACATATTACCTTTTATTTGAATTAATTGTGGTTTAAAAGAATTGTGTTTTGCTAAAATGTTCTGTTTCACAATGCAAACTTTATCCTATGTGATCTGTATTTAATAAAAAAATCCCTCAAAACCTCATTTGAGAAACTATTGGGCTTAATAAACTAAAGGGCTTAATCAATTTATTCAAATTCACTGTATAGAACTCTAAAAACCTTATTTTTTAAAATTATCTAAACTTAATATGTAACAATAATGACTCCTTCAGTTTGATTTGAGTTGAGGCTCGCCAGTCTTTCCATATTAATCAGAGAACCCTCTCACTACCCTCTACTGCGGTATTATTTACCATTTTACCTGTGTAGTGAAAGCCTCCATTTACCTTTTTGATAGTTAAAAAAGCAAACAAACAAAAAAACTGACTAGGCCCACATTGGCACCATATATAAGGTCTGAGGGGGGTGGGGGGGGACAAATATGAGTCTTACAAATCAAATTCTTTTCCAAAAAATCCATTTTATTGCTTCTTAAAGTAAAATCAAATGTTTAATTCATTCATTATTTATTCTTGTTAATTGAATTTTCAATTTACCAAACTGAAGTTTGTCGAATCATCTTAATCATTGAATATTAAACCATTGAGTCGAGAGAACAGAAACATTGGAGCAGGAGAGTATGAATGTAGTTCCGGTTCAAAATTAAACAAATTCCCTGAACCAAGAAAAAAATATTATTTTTTTTTTTTGCATCAAACCGTCTTTTAATTATCAGATTGAACAAAATCTTGCATAGTGCTTTTAACGTTCTTTGTGTGAGGTGCATGGTGGATGTCAAATTGAACACGTTTTTTCTCTTTTTGACTGAAGCTAATCATTCTCCTGTCAGGTGTCTGCTGGCTCCGATACTTTTTCCACTCTGTTAGCCTGTTGATTGATTCGTGTAAAGTGGAAGACGTCAGTCCCACAAACAGCTTCACGGTTGAATAAAGAGAGATTGTATTAATTTAAACAGTTAAAAAAAGGTTTTACACTGAATTCCACAAATGAATTGTTCTATCAGTTTAGTACTACTTGATTAGTTCTGACGGATTCACTAAATCAAATGGATTTATTTCATTATTTGTTGTCCCTCACTCTTTATTTCAGTAGAATTTTACTTGATTTTTATTTGTTTACAGCCCACTGTGATCGTCTGTTGACCTTGACAACCATTCTCATTACTGCTGTGTTATCATGCACAGAAAGCATTAATTTTGTTCTATAGAAATCTTCTATTGTGACCATATATTTGCTTTTACTGTACCATACTTATTTTTCTATGAAGGTTTGGACATTTTGAAACAAGGGTGAAAATGTGTAGTGAGGAGTTTTACAGCCGTAACCCTTGTACTATCCTAGGCATGTTTACATAAAAAGTGGGGTCATCTCGACTCCAAAAGATAGCTTAAGGGTTAAAAACATCTGTAATTCTACTTGGTGGCCTTCACCTGTAATTTTTAGAACCCTGGAATAAATGAGGAAACACTGTAAAAAAATTAAACAATAAAATGATTAATTTGTGAATTGCATCCACATGTAAGATGAGGAGTAAAGCCATGTTTGCTGTTTGACTCATAAACATTTAGCCAATTTAGGTTTATCCATTTAACAAAGATAGTATGTAGTTGATGCAGCGGACACAGAATCCTCAGTGGTATGTAGGAGAACCGTACATGGTGATACCGGCTTGGCACCTCCTCCTCATGCTGGTTCCCATGTCACACTGCTGTGGGACGGCATCCCAGTCTTCACCCACTATTTGTCACAATCTGCCACTCTGCTTGTGTTGATTACCTCGGCATGAACTGCGCGCCCAAGTTTGTTTCACAGGTTTGAACAGATATTGAGGTCACTCCGGCTAGCATGGCATTCCATTCTCCTCACTATAAACTCTAAAGGCAGTGTTCGGTAAATCCCCACTCGGTGGGGGTGACGATTGTCTTCTTGCAGGATGGGATTCAGTTCCAGACTCCAGAGATATGCGATTGCTGCCGGTTGCAGAATCTTATCTTGATATTTCCCTGCACTGATGATGACAAGTCTTGCATGTGGGTGAAATGCTGCCCCATGCCAACACGTTGTCTCCAGTTGGGTGCCAATCAGGCACATAAAAGGGGAGCAGAGGCTCATAGCAGTTCTCAACAAAGGAATTTGTTTGGCACTGCCATAGGGATCTTGAATGCAACTCATTAAATTAACCTTAAAAACATTTAAAAAAATAGTGACTCTCAGATTTGATTCAGTAAATTGTGCAAATGAATTGCATTTTTATCTAAATTATTTTTGTTTTTATTTTTTAATAATGTGTCTTAAAATATCATATTTAATCCTTTAACATTAAAGGGTTATATATGAAAATAAAAAAAATGTGCAAATTAATTGTAATTTTTTGATTTTCCAAACGACTTTGAGGGGCTTTACTTTTCTTTTCTTTACTTTGACCCTAAATTGTCCCTCGTGTGACTGTGAGTGTTTGTGCCCTACGACAGGCTGGTGACCGGACTAGGGTGTACCCCTCCTTCACCCCACAGTAGCCGGGTTAAGCTCTGGTCATTCCGGGACTCCGAAAAGTGTACAGTTGGTTGAGAAAACGGTTGGATAAATAGACATTTTTGCAAATTCAACACAAAATGTAAATGTAGGTTGTAAGCAAATTGCAATTTGTAGAATATTTATGCATTATTGTTTAAGTGAAATCTTAAAAGTATATATTTTTTCATTTATTAACACATTTGAGTGAAATGCAATTATAAGACAGTGAGATGTAACCCTTATCAGTAAAAGGAAAACCAGCGTAAACAAAAAAAATATTTTCATACTACATTTAAATTTTAATGTTTTTATATTCTTGATTTCATCTTGTGGAATGTGTGTCCTTCTCCTGTTTATTTTAGAGTTTAGCAAATATTTTAGTTATGTGCGAGCTAGTTTGGCTAATTTAGCCCTTTTTTTTTTTTTTTTTTTTAGCTTTTTAGGCTAATTTGGCATTTAGCTAATGTTTTAGCTTGCAGCTTCAGCAATTTCAGCCACATTCAGCTTACAGCATTAACACCAGCATTATCGTAGGTAATGCTTTGTATAAAAATAAAAAAATTCTGATCAGCACCTAAATAAGACCCAGTTTGTGGTATAAATATTTTTGTAGAAAGTGCAACAAAAGAAAACCATGTAAATAAATACGTTATTATACAGTAAACACAATGCACACCTGACCCATCATTGTGCTTTAATTCAAATCAACAGATAGACTAAGATTTACATAAACTGTTAGACTCCTCGGTCTGTCAGGGGGTAGTCGACATCGCCGCAGACTGCTTGCGCCCATTATTTATGGGCAGGGACCTGCTGATGTGGTCAGAGCTGACCTAGAACAGTGTAGCCCAGTTAAGAGTTGCGCTGAAACCGATGGCACAATAGACAGGAGAGAGGGCACAGTGAGCACTCCTCCACAGCCCCGGAGCGTAAGGTGCGGGTGGCGTTCACTTTAAGGGTAAAAGGGTAAGGGTGAGGGTAAAATTCAATTGGGTGGGGCGGCAATGCTGAGCTGGGGGCTCCCGTTCTACAAGTGGATCCCCCCCAGCCTCTATAAGTATAACTCGGGTACCAGGGCGAGGGCGGGAGTCTTCTGTATGCCACATTTCCCGGACGGGGATTCTACTACTGGTCTTCTGCTGTGATATGAGGTCTAACACAAAAAACAAATACAATGGTCATATTACATAAAGCTAAAAAGATTGGTGGTCCTGCCAGAAAAAGTGGAAACAGTATAACGTCTAAAGCTGCCAATACCTTTGAATAGGCTACAAGACCAGCCGAGACGTTCACTATTGAGAGTGATCTCATCAGATCTTCCTAACATTTTTTCCTATAAGTTCTTCTTCATTAGCCAACATAAATAATTTACTTGTTAAAAATCAGACTCTTATTTTTCCAGCTGTTTATACTATTGTACAACAGTAAACAGGCATAGACCGTTCCAATATTGAGTCCAACTTTGCGTAAGCAACAAGCTAACATGTAATCTCTTAAATAGGATTTAACAACAATCCAAAAAATACATGAAAAAATCTGGTACATTTTTTGATAAAATCTAAAGAAATATATACCGTATTTTCCGGACTATAAATTGTGTTTTTTTTTCATAGATTTGCCAGGGGTGCGACTTATACTCAGGAGCAAATTAGTTGTGATTGTTTTTAGATATCAATAGGCTCATTTATTCGTTATTTTCTGCCCTAACAACCAGTTGTCTTTTAGCGGTTGTTTCCCACTAACAACCACGAGAGGGCACTGTAAGTTTGTTTGTAAGTTTGCTGTTTGCTGAGAGAAACGCAGAAGAAGTTCCGTTCAAAATAAACGTTGCTGGTAATCCAATCATTCTCCTCATGGATGTTATGATGTATTTCTTACTTGCATCAAGACATTATTATTATTATTGTTTTAATTTTTCTCTCCTTGGACTTTTGTGGGACAACAAGCCATCAAAAACTGCTGTCCTGAACCCAGAATGGAGAGATGATTGTAGATACTTAGAGCTCTTTTAAGATAAAGAACATCATCTGGATCTTCCGTGTATTTTAAACGAGATATACAGTTAAAGCCGGAGTGATGAGGCTAAAAGATAGCTTCTCCACACGTAATGGGAGCATCTAGTTTATGAACACATTTTTGGACAAACATTAAATTAGACAAACGTCAAAAGAGGAAGCAGACTCAAATTTGACGCATGAATTTGACGGTGTCAAATACAACGTTACGACGGGCTTGTTGAATTTGTTCAAAAATGTTGGACTTTTCTCTTAAACGTGCGACTTACATACCGGAGCGACTTATATATGATTTTTTTCTTCTTCATTGTACATTTTTTGGCTCCTCTGACTTATAGTCTGGTGCTACTAATAGTCTAGAAAATATGGTACTCTTTTGTGCAGAAACTACTGTCCTCTATGTTTTCCTGTCTGAGGAAAGTGCTAATAGAAAGACATGATTCAACATGAAGAAGATGATGATGAAAAAAAAATCACCCGAGTGAAAAAATGATTAATATCAACAGTCAGCATAATCCAGAGAAGGTGGAAAGGAGTGCTATTTATTTTTCTTTATTTTTTTATTTTTTGTTACCATTTCAATCAAAGCATTTACACACACACGTACACACACATATATATATATATATATATATATATATATATATATATATATATATATATATATATATATATATATATACATATACTTTTAATATAAATATTAATTTCCATATTTGTACATGTGACAAAAACAGTTTAGCTCAATAAAGAATTTTACCAAAGAAAACATGAACAGAGAAAAAAATGGGATTTGAGCTGAAGATTACCGACTTGGCAGAGGCTGAGTTGGAAGCTGTCAGATATGCTTTTCACAAGCTAGGTCCTCATTAGCATACTTCATTTGTCTAAATATAGTCCAATTCCAGCACCGAAGGGGAAACAAACGAATCAAAGCGTGAGTGAGCTTGTTTGTGGGGGTGGTGTAAATGTTGCTGATTCTTTAGTCCTTATAGCTACATTAAAACAAATACAATTTTTAAGTTCTGAACCATCATTCATAAAATTCTGACTCTTTATTGACTCTTTTTGGAAACATTTTTGCTCGTGACGAGGCAGTTTGGAAATGACTGCAGGCGTCAGTGATGCCAGCAGAATGTGTTAAAAGGTCACGCGCAGATCTGGCTGGAGGGAGGACAAGCAGTGACAAGGAAGCAGCACATGCTGAAGAAGCGGAAAGCCTGGGGGACTTACAGGGTTACCGGGACTCGTGGCTTAGTTTGCATGAAAAGAAATCACATTTAGGGAGTTCTTCCCTCGGGGTTGTGATCAGCCTGGCATTCTAGGAATGTATACGAAATTGTCTGGGTATCAGCTAATCTCTGCTTGCTGTAATTTTATTCGGAGTCACACAGATCGGTTGCCTCATGCATGAGGAGTTTCAGCACGTGGTATAGCACAGATGCATGGTAATGCCAGGACCCAGAGGAGAATATAGCCTTAGATTGGGATGCTTAAATTCTAAATCATTCAAATAGGATATTTGTTTACTAATAGCACACACGTGTTTCATTCACATTTATAATTTTATTACTAAATCCTGCATTCTGGAACTCACATGAGGCCAAAATAACTTCAATTTTTATTATCACCTTAAGCAGAGGAGAAACGTGGCGTTTCTACTGTTAAGTCGAACCATTCGAATTCAAAATGAATTTAAAAACATTTTTTTTAAGTTATAGTAAGTTAAAGTGACACATATTTTTTTTTATGTCCAATTAGGGACATAACTGCAACGATATATATCGCGATAGACATTTTTCTCGATAGAGGAATGAGTCTTTCGTGATAGACTTTAATTTTGAAGGGCCCAAATTGACACTTCTTCTTTCACGACTGAAAATGTGAGTTAGTCGCCGCATGGTGTGTTTGCCTCTAATTATTTATGATTATTAGTTCTCATTTTGGTGAACTTTTTTAGAAGCCCTTCACTTCCATTGTCTACGCACAAGGTAAACAAACACTCATAAGACACCATTTGAGTTTACAATGAGATGACAACAGAGACATGTTCATACCATTTATAAATTACTTGTATGCAATTAAATTTCTTAAAGGAAATTTAGTAAAAAGTTCAAAAAGTAAAACGCTTAAGAGATTTCTGTGTAAAATACAGGTATAATTTTATGCTTGTTCTGTAGAACCTGAAAACATTAGAATTTATTTGTAGAATTAATACTTTGTTTTGAATGGAAATAAACAAACATTTTAGTGGCCTACTTTGTTTATGTTCTCCTTTAAAACTTGTGTATAATTTTTCAGTTGAGTTTAGTTTAGTTCATATATATATCAAATTCGACAAATATAGTTATTGAGTTTATATCGTGATATATATCACCTGATAGGAAAAAAGCAATGCCGAAAAATAAAAAGTTCCATATCGCCCAGTCCTATGTCCAATTTCATGGGAAATTATTAGCTTTGTACCTTGAAAACCTACTTGTGGTGAACTATTTTATATTTACAATAAAACTTGCATGTTTAATTTAAAGATGATTTATGCAATTTTTGGGCGTTTATTTATAAAATGCCGTATACTTATATAGCGCCTTTCTACCTTCCTTGAAGGCCCAAAGCGCTTTACAGTCACAATCCCATTCACACATACATTCACTAACTGGTGGTGGCTCTGCTGCTGAGCACTGGAGCCAACTTTCCATCAGAAGCAATTTGGGGTTCAGTGTCTTGCCCAAGGAGACACATGAGAGGGTAAGGGGGAAACTGAACCCGCAATCTTCCGATCAGGAGTCGACTGCCCTGCCACTGCAGTTGGCTAAAGTTGGCAAATGTTGGTGAATAGAAAGTTCATTTAAAAAATGGCATAATTACCTTTGTGCATTTAATAGAATGAAAAAGGAGTGGTGTTCTGTTCTGGGATTAAAAAATGTTAGTAAAAACAACAAAAGATTCCTTTTCTGTATTTTTTGTATTTAAGCCAATGTTATTTTATCTGGTGATTTAAATATATGTATTTTATTATTTGCAGTAAAAAAAAAAAAAAAAAATCTTTTTGTATTTTTGACATGGAGCATTCAAAAGCTCCTGCTCTGACTTCAGCTGAATGAACAGCTTTTACAGTCTATGCTGCACTCGCACTGAGAGGCATAGACAGGGACTCAGGGGAATTTAATGCACCATCTAATACTGTTCATGGGAATGTCTCTAAAAATATACGAATACATCCTTCCTTTTTTTTTTTTTTTTTTTTTTTTTGATGAAGTCACCAAGTTGAAAACACGGTACCAAACTGAAACTGAGACTCCCTTAGAACACCAGAACAAGCCATATCTTAAAAGGGACAATATTGTGCTATTCTTAAGCCTTTCAGAGTAAACTTTATCCATAATAAATTACCTTAGGCACACTAAAGAAATTGTTTTTTTTTTAATGAAGTATGAGTAGTTCTCACTAACTTCTTTTCCTACCCCAAAAGTAAGACACCTTGATTTCTGAGGCTCCGCCTTTCTCTCCCTGTGGGTGTTGACCATTTCATGACGTCATCAGTTCGGCCTCGACAGTGTGTCTGCATTTCAGCCACAAAAACAAACAACATGCAACTTTTAGCAAAGATGAATGTGCATATTGTGCATTTAAAATGAAAGTATTTTGCCGATCACCACTAGCTCTGCGGAGAAAGTGGGTTGTGTGTTAGCTTGGGAGGCAGCGCTGGGAGTGCAGAACCTTCCTGTTTCCTCACTTTTCTAAATCACATTGTGAGTTAGAAGTTCAGTTCCAACTAGGAACCGTTATAATTTACGCAGTTCTATCGGAACCGAAAGAACCTGCTGCAAACGGTGCCGCATTTCAGTGTTTTGTTTTATTGAAGGTCTGTTTGTCTTTGGACATGTCAATCACCTCTCCTCTGTTCATTATTTTGAAGTTCTAGCCAATCCTGTTGCCTTTCCTGTGATAGTGGGCAAGCTCTAAAGCAGCTGAAGAGCATGAGAGTGCGTGCCGCGCAGCGCTGGGATTTCTGACTGCATTTTACAGCAGATTACAGAAGTTTGATAGGTCACTGCGTCACATCAGCCAATCAGGAATTCAGCTTTGAGAACGTGAAGTTTTTAGTGACCCGATCAGCTGGTAATATATTAATCCAAAACTAACGTTATTCTCCTGTCTCATCCCTCACTCGCACCACAAGCCGGGAGAGAGACAGTCGCTGTGGTGAACGCGGGGTGCGGACAGCCAGCTCGGCTCTCCTGAACTGTGATATTTTATTTATTTTCATCTAGACAATAATAATAATAAAAAAGGTTCCCTATTTTTCTTCCTCTCGGGTTAATGTGGAACAGCCTTTTAAACTCAGTCACAGAGACGCAGAAACAGCGGAAGCGGCTGTCATGCAGACACACCCCTGAGTGAGATTAATTCCCCAGTAACTCCTCAGACAAGCTCAGGATCAAATGTTTGACAGGCGGAGAGCAGCAAATCCACCGCATGGCGAAAGAACCATTTTGCGCAAAAGAGCGGCAAACTGCCGGTTTGCGGCAAAAGGGCTGCGCACTGCCAGTTGGCGGCGAAAGAGGGGCACACCACCGGTTTCAAAAGTGGGGAGGGGCCATTGGTTCGTGGCTCGGATGTTGTGGAGCTCTGGTTTAATAGGAACAGTCAGCACATCAAAAAGCAATGACACGCAAAAGATCAATTTTTGATGCGAAGGTCTTAACCATGCGTCAACATGTGACTGGGGAATGACAAGATGTTAATTTGGGAAGATTAAGACATTTTTTTATCACTAAAGTACCTAAATTGGCACAGATTAGGAACCAAAACCAAAGAACCGCTTTGGCACTGGAACCGCATAAAACCCAATCGGTGCCCAACCCCAATTGTGAGGACCCGCTCATTCTTGTGGGTTGGGAGAGGCTGGCACTCAGAGAGCAGGGCTTTAGAAGAATATAAAATATCATGTTAAAATACAGCTGTAGATTCATTTCTAGTGAGGAATCAACATTACAGTACACTTAAATGCTTAAAAACTTTAATTTTTTGCGAGTAAATTCACATTTCTGAAGTTTCTTAAAAGGTTGAAAATTCAAAGACTAGTGATGAACTGTCTCAGCACCTGCCACCATCTACAGTTATAAGGAAAATGAAACAAAGCTATGCGGATCAAAAATGTTTTTTGGGATCAAGCTGCAAATAAAAGTTCATTTTTATTATGAAACTTGACTTTTTTAATGTGAGTGCAATAAGGGCTGGTCTCACCTGCAAGAAAAAATGGTTTAGTGATCACTGAGGAACTGTAAATTTGCTCTGTATCTAAAGGTGTAAGTAGTAAAAATTGCCTCGGTCTCTCTTTGGATTAATAATGTACGTCGTGACAGTATCATTAACATTTATTTCACTCTGTAGAGCAAAGTTTTCAGGAAAATTTAAATTAATACACTGCTCAAAATAATAAAGGGAACACTATGAAAGCCAGTGTTGGGCATCTCACTTCAAAAAAGTAATTAGTTATAGTTACTAGTTACTTCTCCCAAAAAGTAATTGAGTTAGTAACTCAATTACTGCATCTTCAAAGTAATTAGTTACTTGGCAAAGTAACTCGTTTTAAATTTCTCTTTAAATATGGTAATATTTTGTATTTTTTCCTGCGTTACAAATAAAAAAAATAATTTACATTCAATAATAGATGATAACCGACAATAGTATACTGGTATAGTTTTCCAATGGAGTCATATTGTCTAAGTTTAGGATACACATGAGAGAGGGTTTAGGGAAAGAATTTTCAATATTTATTTGTCAGAATTATCCCACAAAACACTGCAACAAGTGATATATAAAAAATGTAACTTCACACAAAAAAGGTAAACGTTTCAACTATTAACATACTTCAAGTATCTTACCTAAAACTATAATTAAACAAAATGGCTTAAAAAACTGAAAGTGCAAAACAATAAATAATTATAAATAACTGTCAAGTAACAAAATCTCTGCTGTCTTTATTTATATCACACCACAGCTTTACTGTCTTTATAAAATTTTAACAACAATACACGCAAAATATAAATATCAACAATAATATACTTAGATAAAACCAAACTTTGTATAAAAATAAAAGTAAAGGTTCCAAGTATCAACATAACACAAGTATCCTAACAAGAATATTTAGGAGCACAGTAACAATACTTTATGTCTGATCATTTAAACATTCTTTTATTCCACCTTAACCTGAACTTTAACAATGCCACCAGCATAAGCAGCCAGTTGAATGGTTTCAATGCTTTAATTTTTGAACCACTGATTGTAGCGCAAAAGTAGCAACTTCTCAAATCTTTGGTCTGAGAGCCTGTTCCTCTTTGGTGAAAAGACAAGTTTTTGGACAGACATGCACACACAGATCAACGTGGATAGACTCCGGTGCGGGGTGAGGAGTTTCGGGAGTTAAAAAAACTAAAACAGGGGCAGAGAGCAGCTCATCTTAGCAGAAACAGGGGGTCATATTTATAAAATACACACAACACAGACAGACAAGTGCGCGCACAGATCAACGTAGTGAGCTGACTCTGGAGCGGGGTTGCTGGTTTTTGGGAGAGAAAAAGAGATGCAGAGAGCAGCTGCTTTTAGCAGAAATATGGGTTAATAATTGTAGTTTATTAATTTACCTACACACACACACACCTGCGAGCGCGTGCGCACAGACACAGACAAAACAGAGACGCACGCGCGCGCACACAGATCAATACAGTGTGCCGACAGAGCGGGTGGGCGGGGTTTTGGGTGTAAAGCAACTGCGGAGAGGCAGGGAGCAGTTTTTCGTAGCAGAAACATGGGTTAATGTCTTTAGGCTATGAAATTATCAACCATGATGGAAAAAACAAAAAAATCTCTAGCAGAAGCGCCTGTGGACCGCCGCGGGAAAATGCACGTCTGGTGTGAACTAAAGAGCGGAGCGGAAGCGGCGCGGACTCCGCTCTCCGCTCCGCTCCGCTTCGCAGCGCTTCCGCGTCCAGTGGTTACTGGCTCATGCGCGCGAGCTAGTATCCACCCACTTGACACTTTAACCAATCACGATCTCGCATTAGAGATCTCCCTCCGCATTACACAAGCAACTTTCGGGTGCGAAGCGCCCAGCTCCAGCAAGATCATCAAACTTTGAAGTAACACGCCGCGATTTACACGAAGTAACTATAACGGCGTTACAGCGAGGATGAAAGTAATTAGTTAGATTACTAAATTACTTGATTTATAACGCCGTTAGTAACGCCGTTATACTTAAACGGCGTTAGTCCCAACACTGATGAAAGCACATCCTATACCAAATGAATGAAATATTATTCTTAAAGACTTTATTCTTTACATAGTGCATGTGCTGACAACACAACCACACACACAAAAAAATAATGCAAATTAAATCGATGAGTCTATGAAGGTCTGAATGTGGAGTCATACTCAAAATTAAAGTGGAAAAAACACTAAAATCTGATCCAACTTGAGTGTAAAGTCTTTGAAACAAGTCAAAATGATCAATAATGTGGCCTCCATGACTTCCTAGAAATGCCTGAGTTTGCTTCTGAGGAGGTGGCAGATGGTATCCTGGAAGATCTTCTCCCAAACCTTGACCAAAGCATCCGCCAACTCCTGAACAGTCTGTGGTGCAACCTGGCGTTGGTGGATTGACCAAGACAGGATGTCCCAGATGTGCTCAATTGGATTCCGGTCTAGGGAACAGACACCATTACCTTCCTCTAGCAAAATCTGGTGACACACTCCAGCCACTTGAGCTCTAGTGTTGTCTTGCAATAGGAGGAACCCAGGAGCAATTACACCAACAATATGGTCTCACAAGGGTCTGAGAATATACTCTCTTGGTTCCTAATGGCAGTCAGGATACCTCTGGGGAGCACACGGAGAGCTTTGGAGCCTTGCAAAGAAATGCCACCCCAAACCATTACCGACCCAATGCTAAACCCATCATGTTGGTCAATGTTGCGGGCAGCGGAACATTCTCTACGGCATGTCCAGACTCTGTCACATGCTCAGTATGAACGTGCTTTTATTAGTGAAGAGCACAGTACACCAGTGAGGAATTTGCCAATCTCTGTGTTCTCTAGCAAATGTCAAACGTCTTGCATGGTGTTGGTCTGTACACACAACTCCCACCTGTAGACATCGGGCACTCATACGACCCTCATGGAGTCTGTTCCAAACAGTTTGAGCAGACTCGTGTACATTAGTGGCCTACTGGAGGTCATTTTACAGGGCTCTGGCAGTGCTTCTCCTTGCACACAGAAGGGGATAGCGGTCCTGATGCCCTCCTATGGCCTCCTCCACATCACCTGATGTCCTGGCCTGTCTCCTGGTAGGGCCTCCATGCTCTGGACACTGCACGGTCAGACACAGCAAGCCTTCTCTCCACAGCTTGCATCGATTAACTGTCATAGAGGAGTTGGTCTTCCTGGGCGATTGTGTGGGTTGAAGATGCCGTCTCACTGAGGTAAGAAGTCACCAAAACATCAGCCAGAAAACACAAGAACAAAGAAGTTGTCTGCAGTCACCACTAGCAGAACCACTCCTTTATTGGATTGTAACATTTCCACCTGTTGTCTATTTCACTTACACAAATTCCAATTACACAAAAATGTGTGAAATTTATTTCTTTAGGTGTTCCCTTTATTTATTTATTTTGGCAGAGTACCGCACAGATTTTTGTTTTAAGGCCAGTATCTATGTCTTGATAAAGAGGGAAAAAGAAGCCCTTTAAAGAATGGATTCACGGTAATTCTGTTCAGAAGTGTGTAGGTGCTCTAAAACAGGGTAGTCAATGACACCCAAGTAAGAGCTGGATGACTCTTTTTTTCAGTTTTAACCATTATTTAGTGAAAGTCGAGATAAAAGATAAATGCAGAGATAGAGAGTGATCTATGAGCTCACTTCCTTTTTCCAGACAAACTGGAATATTGCACTTTGCAATCAGTGACACCGTCTCTCAGTGCCACAGCACACGGTAACAGATAAAGCCCCTAACACTTGTTTTCTCAGACTTTCTAAAATAAAAACATTCAGTGCATTTTAACTCGATAATAAACACCTACATGGGGAAATGAGATTAAATGATTTAGCTATAATTGAATTAGTACAGTTCCTAGAAAGGGAAGGTTGCATTAGCAGGGGCAATATTGATTGAAAGTGTTACTCTTTGATACAATTTAATCAATAAACTAAGTGTAGAAGTTGTTTGTATCGCATGCCAGTAATGTATTCTCTATATCTTTTGCAATGAAAAAAAAAAGACAACATTTAATACATGTGCCAGAGCTTGGTGATTGCTGCAGGAAATGCAGAAAACAAGCTTGAAAATCCTCTTGGTGCAAAGTGTCAGACAAAAATGTAAATTATCTCTGTATGGACATTTAATACATTTGTCTCATGTGTATTCCTCTATTTTTCCTTAACCATCAGTGTATGAATGAAATAAATAAACAAACAAACAAACAAAAGAACTACCAAATGCCACTTTACTCCCTTCAAACATTTTCTTGCTGTATATTCCAAAGTAATCAAATAAAAACTTCCAAAAGGCAATATATTTGAGCAATAAAAAAGGAAACAAGGGGGTCTGACAACTTAAAGTGGAATTTAATCTGCAAGAACTAAGTTCAATCCAAACATTCTGCATTAGGTGTACCGGGATGAGTCAGAAACCTTGTGAGGTAACTTATGTCATCAATTTGTGCGAGGAAATCAATTCAGTTCATGTTTCACTGCAGTCCTAAAGTTATGGAGGAAAATATTCCTGTAATTAATCAAACCCTGGATGGCCAGTTTGAGTAAAAGATTCTTCCAGATGCATTTTTAGCTCAAAAGGAAAGCTTCTAAAGCAGAGGTCTCAAACGCAATTTACCTTGGAGCCACTGAAGGCAGAGGGCGTATGGGGTTCTTTTTGTGCCAAAAATAGGTTTTTGCACCCGCTGTCTATATCTTTGGTCCATTGTCTACGTTTACTTAACAAGTTTATTGAACATTTGTTCATATTTTCTGCGTGTCCCGTGAAACGACAGGATGACCAGATCCGACGACAAAAGCAAATGCAAAGTTTTGCACATACAAAGCAAATACAAAGCCATCATCAGAGAAGGATCGACATGCAGGAGATCACCTCTTTAGAACAAAACCGCCCAAACATTGGTCTAATACTGGATATTGCTCAAATCCATTTTTGCTCCAATTGAAATAATCACCATGTGTCTCATTTTGCAAGCTTGTTCACTCTTGTCTTTCTAGGTCTTTCTGAATGCAAGTGACAGCATCAAACAATCCTCCATCTTAGTATGCCTAATTGACAGCAGGGCTTTGCCTTTAAAATTCCCCCCTGTTGTTTCTGGGAACAGCAGGAGACCTCATTGTTCATTGGAAACAAACTTTTCCAACACATTGAGCTCAGTGGCTTAAGTGCCTGAGGGCGCTTTAGCCTCTCATTAAAAGTAACAATTTACAGAATGATATTTTTGTGAGTGGATGTACAACAGGAAGGATGTGCTTCAACTTTTTAAGTTAATGGTGCACTGAGATGAAGCATTACTCTAAGTAGGCTGAGTCCGTAAGTCACCTGCTTTTCCACCATGTAATTGCCTTGAGAAGCAACAGGAAATTGAACATGGATCTTTAGCCAGCTATTAGCTCTACTGGCATATTTTCCATATTTAAAGCCTTTTCTGGCTCTTAATAGGTTACTGTAAACAGAAAGACATCTGTTTGGTTACACTGATTATTTTTATAATAATAATAATAATACATTTTATTTATGTTGTGCTTTTAAAAGATACTCAAAGATCTTTAAATGATTGTTTAAAGCACTTTTGTCTTATTTTGTTTTTATTTTTGAAATTTTAAGAACAAAAGTCTTCTGCCGTGTCCAAATTTACTCATTCTTCAATTTGAAAATCTAGTGTTTTCTAGAGAAGTCCCTGCAAAAAAGCAGTTTGAATCAATTCTCTCTAGGGTGACAAATATAGACCACAATGCATTGTGCTTTTATTCTGGAAAATGAGTGATGTCACAATTGGCAGAAAGAAAAGAATTAGTAGGGCACACGCGTCTGAATTGCATTCAAATCCACTGGATTAGGGAATTGTGAATAAATTCAGAGTTAACTTTTCACTAATTCTCTCTGAATTAGGAAGCTGAATTGAGAGACTGACCACATCTTTATTCTTTAACAACTTTTTATCATAAAACTTTTATCTAAAGAAACAATTGTGAAATATTGACAGAATTTTACCTCACAAAGTTGTAAAGTCAATTATGCTCCATAACATGATTTTGGTAACTTTTTTTATGCAGTTTTGTAAACCAAACAAGTTATTAACCCGTTCAGTTTTTAAATATTTTTTAATTACACCCGGATGCTAAAAAAAAGGTGATTTATTGAAGATTTAACAGTCAAAGAAACAATCAAACAAGACAAAATGACAATCCCTATTTATTTATTTTCAGATTTTTTTTGCAATGTCTACATCACAGCAACATATGAATGTTTCTGTTCTAATTTAAGCTAAAACATTAACATAGGTTTGCTTTTATTTAGTAGAGATTGAATACTTCGCACTCCGACGGTTGTATTTTAGAGTTGTACTAAACACGTGTATTGCATGTTTCCTGTGAAAGTGTCTATGTTTTGCCTTGTGTGATTTTTCTTCTTCACCTCAGTGACTCGTTTGAAGCCATGGCCACTCTGTGGCCATAAAAATCCTCATCACAGGCTGACATCAAAGGCAAGTTCCCTCTTTATGCTGGCTAGAGAACTGGCACAACTTTCTCTCTCTGTGCTTCTGTCTCTGTCATCCAGTTTTGCCTCACAGCCTTAGTGGTTTCCTCATTTCATACTTTTCCTGTTCACTGACACGTGACTTCATGATATGTGTGGGGATGCTGTAATTAACATACGGCTTGCAGCTTGCAGTGTTTTGGCTCTGTGGGCAGATAAGTAGCAAACATAAGGCCTCTGCATCAAGCTTTCTATAGATTCTTCTTAAACCTTGCCGCAAAAAGCTATTTTGTCTTGTTTGTCTGACAGATTCTAACCAATCGTTCCTGCAAAGAAACCAAAGTATTCATACATGTATTATCCTATCTATATGCAGTATGTGCAGCTGTTTAGCACCACTCTTTCTAACAAGCTTTTATCTGTTCCTTCTTGACATTTTTTATTTGTGGATGCAGTTTTTTGTTTGGCTGCACTGAAGATGTTTGTGCTTAACTGGCTTCAGGCAGTCTGTCCTGGTAAAAGAGGCAAAAGAGGAAAGGTAAACTTCAAGCAAAGAGAAAAACAAACAAGTAACTGACTCACATTTAAGGTCTGCTTCTAGCAGCAGGAGCAGCACTGGAACAAATGCAGGGAAAGCATTACAGCGCCATGTAGGAGGAGATTTGAATAAGTAATGAGATGTTATTGTGGAAGGAGACACAGTTGCTTGAATCAATGATTTTTAAGAGCTTGGCTTTTTGTTTTTGCTTTTATAAAAAGGTGGAAATAGAGTTTTTATGAAAAATTGGTTGCTTTTTTTTGCAGAATATAACTTAAAATGAAATAGCTTTTTTAAGATCTGAGTAAAATGTGAGATCTATAGTCTGGGATGTCTGAAAATATTTTCTTAATAGCTGTTTTTAAAATACTCATTTTTTTTACAAGATTAAATCAGATACTATTGCTGTAACTGTAAAGAGTTTTAAGAATCGGATCATTAATGTAAATTAAACTGACAAAAAAAAAAAAAAACATAGTTAAGGAAGAACGAAGACAAACAACAGAAGCTTAAAATGTAGGTTAGATTAATACTTGCAAAATTATTCATTTATTTTTTATTGTTTTCTAGTTTAACCCAACAGCTGATCTTGCATAAACAAGATAATTCAAATTGGAAAGATTAAAAAATATTAAGTTTTAATAATTAATTATATTTCTGGTAAATGCCTTCCTGAATCATTTTTACTGAGAATAAAAATAATTTAGTGCAGTTGTCACATCAAGTTTCCCTTTTTAAAGTTTTAATTTTGCTATAAACTATTTGAAATTCATATCTTACAATAATGACAAATTAATATTCTCCTATAGGGTGTATTCAGACTGGACACATTTGGTCTCCTAAAAGTGAAAAAGAGTTCATTTCTCTCCGTTAAGTGGAACAAAGTTTCAGTCAGAATACACAAAAAAAAAAAAAAATCCTGGTGCCAGACCTGGAAACGCTCTTGAATCCATCTTTTGAGGTGTCCCTGTTTGTGTGCAATTGACTGAACTACGGTTTGCACTGAGATTCTTCAGTCTGAATAGGATCCGCCTCAAGACTGAAATGTTAGCGCAGCTATAAGACTTTAAATATGAAAAAAAAAGTAGCACTAACACAGCACGGTCCGGGACAGAATCAACATTTCTGCCTGAATCATGGTGCATTAAGTATTTATTTATTATGATTGATATGAAAAAAATCCAATTACGATAAGAACTTAAACAATCCATGGCGGGGCCCAAACAGGAGACATTACGATAAAAGGCTGTAACACTGAGATGTTTAAGCTATCGTATAACTTGTGTTGAGATGTATTGTATCCCTGTATTAAAGGTTTTTTAAAAAATACTAGTTAATTGTAGCTGAAAAGATAAATCTAATATTTGAGCTTGTTTTACCTCCCCTTCCTTCCTTTTTTCAATTATTTTCCTTTTCTCGATATAAGTCAAAGAGAACAGCATGTCGTTTGCCGGTAGAGCACGCTAACCAGAGCAGAGGAGGAGGAGGAGCAGTGATGTCATTGTGGTGCGGCCCTTGGAACTCCAACTGATTTATGAGACCCTTTTTGCGTGGCAGGATATGAAAATGAAAAAGCAGTCTTCATTGGCTTTAATTATGTCACAGAATGAGTGATGTTGAAGAAGAAAAAGCTGTTCTGAGAATTGCTTTCTCCTTTCATTTAGGAGACAAGAAATGAAGTTAAATTGTGAAAATGAAAAAAACATTTCCAAAACTGACTTTTATTTTTAATTATAAGTCAAAAACGCTTCCATAATCGGTGGACCATGGACAGATGTGAAGCATTGATTGTCGTGTTTGCAAAATGGAGGTACTTGGTTCAACTGATTACTTGTTGTTAATTTTACTTGTGTTAATTTTAACACAGCTAAAAACACTCCCTTTTTTGTGTCTTGTTACGTGGCATGAGCGCGGGGATCTGCCATGACTTCATCCCAAAAGCGTTATTGTAGATCCTTCACAGAATTCTCTTAAAGCAATGCCACAACACCACAACAACGAAATACAGCTTATCAATAAAATAAAGTCAGATACATGCTGGCTCATTAAAAAAAACTTTTAACGTGATCCACATTGCTTCTCACTGTTTTACAGACAACTTATAAGTCACTAACACTTATTACCATATCTCGTAGTGCCCCCAGTAACAAACAGTCTTGCAGCATTTCTCCACTGTACCAAAGTAGGACTAAAATGTTTAATGAACCTGGTCTTCATACAGACGCTCTAAATCAATTAGGGAAATAAAAAATTTGAATAAGTGAAAAATCCTGATAAAAGTAACACCGTAGAACCTCCATTTTTTTTTCATTTTTGTTTTGACCCGCCCCCTGAAACTGCTGGCCAACGACTGAAGAGATCTTTAGTGATGTGGTTTTGATTACAAGGTTTGGACCGAATGAGAAATCTCCGATAGACGCCAGTCTGAATACAGACCAAATGCAATCCTCGGGACTCGATCTGGAACACATCAGAGGACTTGATCCTTTCCCAGTCTGAATACACCCTCAATTTTTATTCTCTTAGCCTCAGTAAAAAAAAAAATCCCTGATTAGAATCTGGGCTGGGAACTTTCTGTGTGGATTTTTCATGTTCTCTTTGCCATATATGTTTTTTTCAATTCCAGGCAGGTTCTCCAGTTTTTGTTTTTTTTTTTCCAAAAGTTCAAAAATATGATTTTTAAGTTGATTGGTGGTTCTAAACTGTCCCTAGGAGTGAGTGTGACGTCCACCTTCGCCCATGCAATACCAGCCTCCAAAAGGGGCACAGGAGCCCTGAGATGGATTTGGAAAAGGGATGGATGAAATGTCAACTGCTGTTAAATCCAATGACAACATAATAAGGAGCAATGGGAGCTATGTGAAGGCACACTAGGTCAAATGGACAATACTGAGACAACAGTGATGCTGAAATCATTTGTTTTGAGTGGCATCGTGCAAAAACGTGCAGACGGTAGACGTGGCACAGTCTTTGTAAAAGTAACACAAAGACATTGTAGACACAAAGCCAATATGATTGGAGGGTGGAAAATTGCAGCTGCAGATTATACCTCCAGGATAGAGGAAGCAGACATCAAAATTTAACAATCGGTGTGAAACATTGAGAAGAGAGGCCTGTACTGAAGCTACACATGTTCGACATCGCAAAACTGACAATCCTCAATGACACTTTTAAGCTGTGTGAAATTAGCTGATGGAACCCAAAGGTGTCACTCAGCAGCAGAGTTAATGCAGACTTTTTCCTGAAGGACAGCATGGGGAAAAGAACGCTGTGAGATGCATTGTTCATTACATCACACCTCCAGGACATTTTCTCTGGAAAGTTAGCCACCTCATCAGGAGCAACTGTCACCTTTAAACAAGGACATGTTAACCCACAGAGATAATAGAGTTAACATTAACGTGTGTGGAAAGTCATATTTGCAAAGTGTAGTGGAGGAAACCATATGAGTCTGGCACCTAGGATGACTTACAAACATGCTTTGAAATGTTGGGTCATTGCAACTTCAAAAATACGCCAAGAACATTTTGGCAATGGAATACAAATTAAAAGGGCCCTACCATGATTTTCTTAAGTCTTTCAGAGTGAGCTAGATCAATATATATGATCATATATTACCTTTGGAACACTAATAAAACAAATTATTTATGAAATATTAGTTACATTTCATGAGATTTAAAAGTAGAATTAAAATGGCTTGGTTCCTGAAGCTCCGCCTACATGTTGGCGCTGTCCGCTTCATGAAGTCGTCCTACAGTTTGTGGCAATATCTTTTTATTTCTCCCACGAAAATAATTAAAACTTCTTCAAAGATGGATGCACATACGATATATATTCCTTTAGTAGACCTGGCCATCACTAGACTGCTTCACAAACACACACACACGGCTTCTGAACGGCTGCAGACCGGGGGTGGGGGGTCTTAAAGGCGCGCCGCGCTCAAAGTAACATACACCTGTTTGAGCTGGAATTTACTGAAGATAGGACACAACTGGAAGATATACAGGATTCTGCATCTAAAATGAAAGCTTTTTGCTGATTGTCAACAGCTCAGTGGAGAGAAAGAGTGCTGCTGCTAGTCTGGGGGCGGAGCTGTCAGAGCAGACTCTTCCTGGAGGGAGCTGTTGGTATCGAGCTTACGTCAGCACTTTTCCAACCGCTTGCTTTTGTGGGTTTGGGAGCGGCTGCTGCAGACTGTGCAGGTTTTTAGAGGATTACTCTTAAATGCATGAACGGATCAAAATGCCGCTTTGGGGTTCTTTATTGTGAGGAATGAACAGTAAATTGCATTTAAAACCTCAACAAGTAGAATTCTCATGGTAGGGCCCCTTTAAGGGTAAAGCAGAAAGACACAAACAACAGTTTGAGGTGTGTGGATTAAAAAAAAAAGTTTTAGAAAACTCTAGAAATCCTAAAGAAAAGACACCTTTATGAATAGAACCATATATTTAGCAAGTCCAATAGCAACTAAGACATCACCCAAATGTATGAGTAACTTCAATCATGAGTAACATGTCTAAGTTAAGGATGTAAACAATATAATTCAATTTCAAATGTGATCAAAGACTTTATTTGCTTGTCATGATAACTGCATTTGGTTTGGTTGCTAATTTTGTCGGAAAGGAATGCAAGAGTCATCGTCAAAATGACTCGTCCATTCCGGATTGTTATTTAGACCTGGTTGTTATAGGATGTTGCTACTCTGTGTTACCTTCTTTGTTCTCTTAACCCCACTCTTTTATTTCCCCCCCACCCCCACCCCCCACCCCCACCCCCTTGTTTCCGTCCGGTCCAACAAAAAAAGAAAAAGATACAACATAATTAAAATAAAGTTAGCATGAAATACAACAGGGGTTTATACTTAGTAAACCCTTGTTGGGACATTAAAATCTGTCCAACGCAAGAGGCTCTCAGCCTGTATCTGCTTGCTCAGCTGTTGGACAGGACAAGTTAAAAAAAAAAAAAATGACCCGTCCGAGGGGAATAACCAAAAAAGAGTGCAACAAGAGATTAATCTACAGCAGGGGCTTTTCTCCTAGGAAGGGAAGAAACCCTCTTTTCTTTAGGAACTTAATAACCACCAACAACGATGTAGATGAAATTCATACTAACACAGATTGCTGCTATGGAGAAATAGGTGCCATCCCACACACATTTAAGAAACTATGGGGTCAGTGAACTCAAATCACTGGATTAAAGACATCGATACGGAAACCCACTCATTAAAGGAAAACAGGTTTAATTTTGCAGAAAAGCAAGAAAAAAGAGGCAGGAAAGTGGATTGATTCTGACTTTGAGATTTATACATTTTTTTTCCACCCAGTTACAGCGACAGAAAGGTTTCTTGGATTAAACGTGTCGGTTCTGTATCACAGAGCTGCAAACTGGAATCGTTATACTTCCTAACAGCTTGAACAATTTAAAGAACTTGCTGGGAAGATTTGGGGCAAAGAAGCTGAGTCAAAAAGTTCTCCAGCAAAACTCTGAGTTTGTAGAAGGAATGTGAAATTGAAGGCGGGCATGCATTATTCATCCATGGTTTCTAGGTCTCAATAATCAATGAAGATAATGGATCGGAATATACGGACCACAGGGAACCAATCAGAGCAGAGTTTTCTTTCAGGGGCGGTTTTTCAGCTGTGAGAAGCTGAAGGAAGGAGAGAAGTTGCTCCTGCTAATTTATCCTTCGTATGACTATAGGTAACTTAGCCAGATGCTGACAAAATCTCCAACTGATACTCTCAATTATCCATTTACTTTCTTATTTCATTAAAAAAAGTTATTTAAAAAAAGCTTGTTTTATAACTAAAGTAGTCAAAATAATTGGATACTTAATTGATGTAAAGTAGTGTAATTATACTTTTTCGGTATTATGGTTTCCTGGCAGAAGCCATCCATCTTCTTCCGCTCATCTGGAACTGGGTCACAGGAGCAACAGTCTATGCACAGACGCTCAGACTTCCCTCTCCCGACCACTTCTTCCAGCTCCTCTGGGGGGACTCCAAGGCGTTTTTCCAGAGGCCCAGGTGTGTCCTTGGTCTTACCCAGAGCCTCTGCCCAGTGGGTCTTTCCTGGAACTCTCCTGGGAGGCGTCCAGGAGGTATCCGGACCAGATGTACGTGCCACCTCAACTGACTCCGCTCGGTATAGAGGAGACGCATATCTACTCTGAGCTCTCCGGGTGACCAAGCTTCTCACCCTATCTCCAAGGGAGGGCCCAGCCAACCTATTGAGGAAACTATTTTCAGCCGCTTGTAGTCTGTATATCGGTCTTTCTGTCATGACCCTGAGCTCATGACCATACACTGTTAGAAATAGGGGTACTGTAGAGGTACATTTATGTTCCTTAAGGTACAATCTGGATTAATGTACCCTCCAGGGATCACAAATGAACCTCAGGGTACTTATGTGTACCTTTTTGAAGGCCTTCAAGGTACATAATTGTTCTGAAGCCCAAAAAGGTACATATTTGTACTATTCTTAAATGTTAGGGTACAATTTATGGGTGGGACAGTTCTGTGTTTGGGTGGACGGGGGTAGGGGTGAAAAACAAAAGCTTAAGACTTTTAAGAGATTTACAAACATATTATTCATTCAGTTTTTAGCTACTTTATCCTCTCATTTTATGACTGTTAGGAAAAAAATATTTTATATGAGTGAAGGTGAACTATTAATGTCATGCATTTGATGTTTTTATCATATGAACTTTTAATAAGCCATTGTTCATTTCTTTTCTTTTTTTTATTTTTAAATTTACAATGACAAAGACCAAAAGAGATACATATGACTATTTGCCAAAATATAATGTCAGAAAAATTATGGTGAAAAACCCTGATGCATTTTACAAATCTTCCCGCCCTTGAGTATTTGACTTTGAATAACGTCAGCATCACAGAGTCTGCGTGAAGCGGGAGGAGCCGTTATGAGACTGCTGAGCTTTCGGTGGAGGGACTTTGAAAAAGGCTGCATGGAAGAAGCTGGTTGCACGTATATAAATATAAATGAAATTTATTGGGTTGCACGGTGGCGCAGTGGTTAGCGCTCTTGCCTCACAGCAAGAAGGCCCCGGTTCAAATCCAGGCTGGGGGATCAGAAACACCAACTGGGACCTTTCTGTGTGGAGTTTGCATGTTCTTCCCGTGCATGCGTGGGTTCCCACCGGGTACTCCGGCTTCCTCCCACCATCCAAAAACATGCTTCATAGGTAAATTGGTCACTCTAAATTGTCCCTAGGTATGACTGTGTGTGCGAATGTGGCCCTGCGACAGACTGGCGAACTGTCCAGGGTAGACTCTGCCTTCGCCCATTAGCAGCCAGGATAGGCTCCAGCATCCCCGTAACCCCGAAAGGGACAAAGCGGCATGGAAAATGAATGAATTTATTGGTCCCTGTAAGCCAAGTTTGCACCTTTTTATTAAAGGGAACAAAATTGTACTCTAGAATTAGGGTACTATTTGGCCACCAGAGGTACTATTCTGATCTTGATAAGGTCCAAATCATAGGGGTACAAATAAGTACCAAGTATTGGGGGTACACCAGAAGTACCCTTGAGGGTACCACCCCAGTGACAAGCCATTGTACCCTAAAGGTACAATTTGATCCTTCTTTTTCTGAGAGTGTAGGTGAATATTAGGACTAAGACTGACCAGTAAATTGAGAGTTTTGCTTTCTGGCTCAGCTCCCTATTCACCACAATGGACCTGTGCAACAACCACAAAATGGTGGACAGCGCTCCATCCGAGGAAGGAGCACTACACCCACCGAGAGAGTGCAAACTACCTCTCTCCAGTCAAGAACCATGACCTCAGACATAGCGTAGCTGACCCCACTCCTAGCCGCTTCCCACTTTGGCATCAAACCACTCAAAAACACGCTGGTCCTGGCTCGATGAAGCAATCAGAACAACATCATCTGCAAAGAGCAGATAAAATCCTGTGGTCCCCAAACCAGATCCCCCTCTGGCCCCTGGTAGTACCTAGAAATGGTGTCCATATAAAGACTGTGAACAAAACCGGTAATAAAGGGCAGCCCTGCCAGAGTCCAACATGCAACCGGAACAAGTCTGACTTACTGCTGGCTTTGCAAACCAAGCTCCTGCTACGGTCATACAGAGTCTGGACAGCCCTCAGAAAGGCTCCCTGGACCCCATGCTCCAAGATCACCCTCCACAGGATACCATGGGGGGATGCGGCCGAATGCTTTCTCCAGTTCCACAAAGTACATATGGACTGGATGAATGAACTCCCGTTAACCCTCCTGCACCTTAACCCTTGCGCCATCTTATGGGGTCCAGATGACCCCACCCTTATATTGATGTGTGATCCCTCCCATGACAAAGGTGGACAGGATTTTATGTCCTCCACAGACTCCAGAGAAGAAAAACAAAATCCTTGGAAACAAAAGTTCGGCGCACTGTCTTGTGGGCTCCAAATGACCCCGCTTTTAATGTAAACATGTCTCGGATAGCACAAGGGTTACAGAGGGTGTAGAGCTGGTCCACCTGTCCACAGAAACCACACTATTGTTCCTGAATCTAAGGTTCAATTAACAGACTAACCCTACCCTGGAATAGACTTTCCCAGGGAGGCTGAGGAGTGTGATTTCCCAATAGTTGGAACACACCCTTCGGTCCCCCGTCTTGAAAAGGGGAACCACCCCCCCGTGTAGAGGGGTTTCTCTACAGATTTCCTCACATGTGTCATGGGTGCTTAATGCCTGAGTGACATGATCAAAACCTTATGGAGAGTAACTTTCAGTGGTTCCTACATATGATCTATATCCATTTGAATGCAATAGCTTCCTTGTACATTTTTTCACAAGTCTAATAATACATTTTTTTTTATTGATCCAAAAATAAATGAAACTTCAAAGTTGCGCTTAGAAGAAACTCCAAGTTTCACTTTCTACTTTGTTTTTCATGACCTGTAATGTCAGGTTGCAAAAAAAAAAAAAAAAATGATGTGAAGACTAAAGGCATAATTACACTTCCTCTGTCCTCCATCAATAGATGAGACAGGATGTGACTTTAGTTTTCACAATAGACTGTGTTTCAGGTTTATTGTTTGTCATTTCATTCATGTGCATCGACAATAACTAACACATTAAATATGAAAAAGAATCCAAAAAAGAACATTTACTCAGTGCAGAGGATTTAGTTTGATAAATTTGTAAGATTTTTTGATGTACAGTTGGGTTTTCGTACAACTACCAGAGTGTTCACTGTAAAAGCAAAGGAAAACTTACAACATTATATTAAGAAAAAAAATGAATATTTGTACATAAACTTTGCTTTGTATGATTAAAGTTATGAAAAGAAATTAATACTGCATTGTTAAATGAAATATTTGAGATATTCATCAAATATTTTTTAAACGAACTTTTAATGTCCAGTAGCATTGACAAACAGAAACCCCATTGTAACATTACCTACATTAATGATCCATTCTAGACCTATCATATGTAATTCTTGACTTTAAATTAAGACTATTAATAACTCATTATTCATGACCTAAATTTTTGTTTCAGAAATCAACACAAACTTTTTATTATATAAATGTAATAAAATAAAGATTGGGGTTTCATCACTAATAACTTCAAAACAGCTTCCAGAGAAACAGAAAACCTCACTCTGTTTTTTTTGTATGACTCCCAGGGTGACAAATAAAAGAATGATACATTACAGCAATATTTTATTTACAGTATTTCACTCAACAAAGAGCTTCAGACCTGTGTGCAACAGCCAGAAAAGCACAAAACAACACATTTAACAATGTCTGCCAGCACAAAGACACATTTCTCTTTCAGAACATCACAGCTGTTCAGACCCATAAGGACACAGAATTTGTTCGGTCTGACAGTGATGTAGAGCAACATACTTCAGTGACTTCTGTGAGGTGAATGACTACAGCTAAGTTTGTGAGCTAAAGCACAGCTACAATATTATTTTAGAACAATGTTTACAATGGGAAGTTGTTCTGCTGTCTCTATCACCAAGCTTGAGTTCTAATGCAGTTGAATTCTTTGAATTTGTCATAACTAGCATAATCTGGCTAACGCAAAATAACCTAACTCATGCCTCAGTCACAACTGCCCCTATGGGTGGAGACGGGCTGTCTACGGGCGAAAAATTGTCAAATCTGTGCAATATAAGCGGTCAACAAAAAAAATCAAAGTCTGAAGCTGTGGTTCCATTGAATATGACTGTGTGCAAATTGGATTGACGTTAGTAAATTCACCAGCTGGAAACATATCAATTTAGGAAAAAACTCACAATAATTGAAAAAAACTTTTGGAGTTTGAAGAAGATGGTTTTTGAGGTGTATCAAAATTGACATATTTCGCAAAACTGCAAGTGGAAACACTTTTTTCAAATTAAAAGGGCCAGACTATGAAACGTTTAATTTTTGAGGTTTTAAGTGGTATTGGTCAAAAAAACGCTCATTCAATTTAGCTTTCAAACTTCTACACGGCATGTTGGGATAGATTCTGAACATATCTGAGAATGCTGCAGGCAGAATACTGGGACAACAGCTGGGGAAGGGATCGGACTATATCTTGGTGGAGAAAGCGAGCGATGAATAAGAGGAACTGGTTTAAACACGGATTATAAAGCAGAGGCAGAAAGGTACACGAGAAAAGGAATTTTTTACACAGAGATTTATGATCCTTCAGAGAAAGGACACATTCACAGCCAGCGCTAATCAGAATGATGTTCTTATCATTTATTTAATTTCTGAAATGTTTTTCTGGTGTTGTCTACCTTTTGGGTCTGAATTTCACTGCAAAATTAACCCGTTAGCCATCACCATTCTGCCTGTGCCAAATTTTGGGCTCCACTGTATGTACATAAAAAATATGTTTTTTTAAACTATGGTTTTTTTCTTGTTTGCCACAGTGACGAGGATAGCTGGAGCTAAAGGCGGAGCCTTAGAGATCGAGTCGTGCCACTCCATGACCTGAACAAGACACTAACATCTCTGTTGATAGATTGTGATGAGCACTAGTTCTGTGGCAGAAATGAGAATGTATCTGCTGTTAATCAAAGTATTGCTCATATCCGTCGTTGTGTTTTTGAATGACTTGTCACGCAAGTTGGTTTGTGTTTTTTTGCATAATTGTGATTTAATTGAAACAGTGTAATTGTGATATTTTGTGTTTTTTTTAATTTTTTTTATTTTCAGAATTCTGATAAATTTTTGCTCATATGTGTTTAATGGAAATACAGCTATCGAATTTTCGGTGAACCACTAAAAAAAACGTTCATGCAGATTTTTTCCTTTGAGCGTGCTGCTGGTGGCAGGATGCAGCAAACACACAACACATGAGGGTAAAGTGAAATAGGTGAGGTGCAGGCATGATGTATGATTTTTTTTTTTTTTTTCAACCCACCAAAAACCTGTGCATTGCAAAAGGAGCCCGTTAATGTTTTTCAAGTGATAAGTGCATGCAGATTCCACGCTCCGTGATGCTGCCTGAGTATTAGAAATTCGGAGACTAGACAGAGTGTAGAGTATGTAGGCATCCTATGGGTACTGCCTTTTCATATGCACACACCATGCGCCTCTTCATGGTGAATCTGAAAATGTATCATTTAGCCAACCACAATCAAGAAATGTACACACAGATTTTAGAAAATGCTAAAATTATTTAGATTTTATGAAAGACGTTGGACACTTATATGGGGGCCACATTTGGCCCACGGGCCACACTTTAGACATTCCTCTACTAGATTTACCACATGCACAAAAATGGTACGTTCCATTTTCATGTATTCCCCTGAGGCGGCCATATCAGCCCGAGTTAACCCTCGTACAGGTGCATGTGATCAAAGCATTATCCACATAGACAAATATAACATTTCTAAACGTTGATATATATTACTGGATTAGCCCTTGCCTATTTGCTGCTATAGACAGGGACATGCGCACGCAGGCAGCATTGCTTTGCATTCATTCATGGCAGCAGATCGCTGCCGTTTCAATGGAGGACAGGCAGACATCACGCTCAAAAATCAGGCTATCCCCCTCATTTCTTAACCATTTTTTATAAAACATGTCTGGAATTAAATCTTGGAAAAACAATTGATCTTGTGGTATATTTGAATATTTATTATCTATAAATATTAATCGGTAACACTTTATAATAAGATTCCTTAACAAGCTTTATTAACACATTAAAAAACATTATTAATGTGTTTATAGGATGTTTATAAGACATTTGTTAGCATAATAAGACAAATAAGGTTTATTAACATACTTATTAAAATTTATTGACATCTAAAGTGAGACCATTGTTTACAAAAGCTAAATTAATAAACTGCTTACAAGCTTAACAAATGTATTAACAATCTTTGTCAACATTATACTGAGTGTTTTGCAGCACCTAATCTAAAGTGTTACCTATTAATCTGTAAATAGTGCAAGAATTGCACCTTGTACTGTGACAGGTAATGTATTGCTGTCAAATTAACAACTTCTAAATATCTGCTATTTTTTATCTATCATCTATGTGCTAAAAATCAATATTACTGAGCTTGAAAATGCATGTCACCCAAGCCCAGAAAGAAGGGAGAAGGTTGATGTTCAAAAAAAAAAAAATCCCCTATTAAAAACACATCAAAGCACTAAAAAAATTAAAAACACCCTTTACCACATTTCCAAATGAAATTACAACTTTTATTGTTTTTTGATTACATACATGGTAAATAATTCCATTCAAAATTTACCTTTAAATAAGCAATTTCCTAGCACTTTGTGAATAAGACGCCAGCAGGCTTCTTTAGCTGATACAAGAAACATTTTTTGAATGTAAGAACATGCATCGTAACATCAAATACACCTGCCAAATTGTTAAGACCCAAACACAGTGATAATAGCAGCAACTGGTGTGGCAGGTTAAAGTTGCCCTTTCCACTGCCCTTTCCCTAACAACTGCAGAAAGTTCGCATTAGTGCTGCATTTTCTAGCTGGGCTTCCTTTGGTCCATGAGGCCAAGAGGGAACCTAACACTAGCGGCACTGATTTAGAAAATTATGTGCAAACTTTCTGACCAAAAAAATTGCAACCGACTACAAGATTCATAGGCTATTAAATTAGCTACATGCTACTTTGCTAGCACAGCAATGCAGCAACGTGCATCTTGGCCGCACAAATTACGTGTTGACCACATGAAATTATATCAGTTTTTGTGTTGGTTGCATATAAATATGTGCAAAAAACATCAGCAATGTTTAAAAACATTGAACATTAATAAAGAAATGCATCAAAGAACCAAACCAGCATGCTACTTGCGAGTTGCTAGCACCCACTTTAGCTCACAGTCCTCAGCCTGATTTCTCTCTATTAAACGTGATTCTTCTCCTGTGATGATTCCCCTTGATCAGATTATTTTGTTGTCATTGTTTTTGAAGTTGACTGCAAAACATAGTGTCTCCTTTTGTGTTTTTTTTCGTACTTATTCTGATCTTCTCGTAATGCCGCACGTCTGTCACGTGATTTCCAGTCCAGTGATATATATCAATTAGTTCTAAACGAGATCAATCACAGTTCCCAATAACACCAAACAAAAAACACAGACTTACAGAGTTGGAGTTTTCACTTCTCACCCTGAGTTGTCTTTGTTCTTGATGTTTAAATCCAACCATGGGAACGTGAACGGTTACCCTTAGAGACAGGTGTGTGCGTGTGTGGGGGGAGGGAGGGAGTGCCAGGTGCACCTGACTATACCTATTTTAATGTACCATTCAATAGATGCAATATATTCACTATCATGCATTATTCAGATCTGAATCAGGCACTGTCATCCTGCTGAGGATTCTGCTCCCAAATTTAACAGCTTGGACAGGAATAGCCTTGCCAGCACGTTGCTGTGATTCAGTGAGTTTCTTCTGCAAGCTGTCGCTGCTGGGTTGTAGCTAACTGACATGATGGGAACGTCTCCTGACCTTGTTTTATTTGCTTGGATGGTTGATGATGCTCCTTCAAATAACCTTTTCTGTGAGTCTATATTGGAAGTCAAGGTCAAAAACACTAAAGTCGACTAATAGTAAATAAAAAAAGTGCTCATGGCAAAAATGTCTACAATAGAAGACATAAATAGGATTATCATAAACCTAAAAGTATTTTTTTTACTGTATTCAAATTTTTGTATGAACAAAGGAAAGCAGTTATTTTAATTTTAAAAAATTATTTGTAGCATAAAATTAATAAATAATTAAAATTGAAGAGATTTATATAAATAAAAATGATGCAATAGTTGTAAAATGTATACATAAGATGTAATCACATCATTTATAATTTTATTTAAATTTTACTCAATCATTTATCGCTGCATTTTCTAAATTCATCTTTTTTTTTATTAGCGAAATTATTTTGTTTTATCCTCCAGATTCTTTTAAACCGTTTATTTTTTGTAACTTTTCCCTTTTAGTATGTTCCATTTTTTGTTTAAAATTGAAATTAGCTTCAAACCTCCACATTTTAAAACTAATACTTTTGGAATGCATTGTTTTTATGGAGCATAAACGGTGTTTAAAATATATTTTTAGCATTTTCGTAGCGTTACCTCTAATTCCATTTCTTCAAAAAGGAAGATCATGTTTACGGTCAAAAATTTTGAGGAAGTCGTTTGCAAATTTCATAAACATTGACTCATGCGCTGCATTTTTAATGTCCACTGTCTGCTGTTTTTCTGCGGAAGTACAAATAATTTTTTTTTTGTATTGCTATGTTTGGTAAAATAAAAGCACAGAATGTGTTTGCACCAAAAACTCTTCAAAGAAATGAGCATCACTAACAGATTTGCAGTAAGGTTGTGTCATGTGCTTTTGTTGGTTGTCATCATAAACCATCAGTGATGTGCTGTTGCATAATTGAAACAAGTGTGATAAACTGGAGTAGGCTGGAATCATTTATAGATGCAACCATGAGTTTATTTGCAGCAGGATTTCTCTCCCTGTATCAGTTGTCTTTAGTCTTTATTTTAAGTTTGAGTGCAGATTTTTTTATTTCAAATAAAAATTTCAACACTTTTGTTCGAGATCTGTAGAGTTTTCTTTGCAGTTTGAAGTGTATTTTATGAGAATTTTCATATCTAATGCATCATCCTCTGCATTTTTTTTTTTTTTTTTATTGAGCTGTAAACCTCTGCTCACAATGCAGGAGCAGAAATGTTGTTTATGTCCTGAAGGCACAAACAGTCACATTCATGCTTGTAAAAAAACAAAAAGCCGGGGCGTGCTTGCTACACTGCTTTAATGAAGCAATTCGGGTAAAATTCAGAAATAAGAGGAGTGGGAGGCAGCAGCGCTCTTGATGTTATCTTCCACTGTTGTGTGAAGCTGCTCTTGCCTGCAGCCTAAATGTTGTCATGTCCTTACAGTGCTGAGATATTTCAAGTTTCATCTCTGTTATGTAACTTTGATGCACTTTTCAGGTGAAATATATGTGAATGTGCAGAGGCTAAATTTTTACTTTAGTCCCACCGTCAATGGCGGTCCAATCTGAGTCTGAAGTAAATGGAAAATGAGCATACTGTTCTTTTGGCCATATTTTTCTTTTATTCCCATGAGATCACACACAAAACAAATGATATCCCAGGAATGAGAAATGAACTTTTTCTAAAGACATTGCACCAAATTTGAAATGTTATACACAGTAAGGTGCTTACAGACCACAGTGGAAAAAAAAGACAGAATCTGCATAAATCCTTAGAGCAAATGAATACATTGAATTGGGAGAAGGAACTTTACATATCAGTAATCTCATTTTCTTTCACAAATAAATAACTTATATCGAGTACATTATCTGATAAGATATTGTAGAAACTTTATAACTTGCATGCCTAAAAATACCCTGTATTTGTTACAGTAATAAACTGACTTGATGAAGTGGGGAATAAGGCTTTAGTCATGCATGCAAGCTTCATGTCTTTTAAAGAGAGACAAAAAAGGTCATGTTTCAGTCATGGCTTTCTTAGATAAAGTTTTAACCCAGCAAAGGTCATGAAACACAACTTTATATACTTTAAAAAAACAAAGCAGAGACCCTCAGAGCAGCTGTATGTTACCAATTATAAGGCTAAGCTAACAGTGGTCAACTTTGCATTTGTAAAGTGATGTCAACACGTGTAAATAAGTTTTACATCTGCCAACAAAAACTATGCATTGGTAAAAGAAAAAAAACAGTATGATTTTGTGCTTTTGGAATACCAATTTGTCTTTCAGTAGAAAAGATTTGAGCACGTGGGATAAAATAAACAGTAAATATGTTTTGCACTTTTTCTTCTGTCTTCATTAAATTATCTTAGATGCTCAAAATAGAAAATAAATGAACCCACACAAATCTACAGACAAACACTTAAGCTTTAACATTCCATTTGAGCTGATTCTTAATTTTGCACATTTTGTCCCATCAGCACTCAATCATCTACAGTTTTAGAGACATTTGGTCCCAAAATCTGCTGCCTAAAAAGCACATATTTTTTCACATATTTTAGATATGAATAAATAATTTCCAGGGAATTCTTACGTTACGTTTGATATTCACTTATTGATGCCTCAAAAAAATATTATTTCTGTTTAATCAAAGGTTTTTTTTTCCAGATAATCACAAACACTAAGATAAAAAAGATCCACTTCAACAGGAAAAAAACAAAAACGCACTGAGAAGATGTAGTATCCTTTTTGGCATCTCCAGAAAAGCTGTAAAAATCTCAGATCTAAAGTCACTTACTCCATTTATTATACATGAAACTTTTACCTTTTTGTTTCTTTTATGTTCGTGTTTTTAGACTATGCTGCTCCACACTTAGATGAATTTGTCATTTAAAGTTGTTTGTGAAATTTACTTTGAAGTTGTTTTGTAAATAAATGTATTAATTGATTATGTAATTGAAGAAGTGATGGATTGGTCTCCATTCCTACAATCCAACCAGATCGATCTGTCTGAGGTATAATGAATCAAATATCATGAAAACATCCTCAGATAAATCGATAATTGGTCTTGGAAAACACCTTTTGAACTGAATTAAAACTAGTTAGGTTTATTTTACCACAACGAAAAATAGCCAAGTGCCATCACAGTGGAAAACGGACATGATGGTGGCAAAAAATGATCAATCCATCATTACGCTAAAAAAGAGTGAAACATTGGATCAATTAACAAAAGTTCTGTAATTTTTTACATTTAAAAATTAGTAGTTTTTATCAAATCTAAATGCTGAGTTGATGTTTACTCAACTTAAAAGTACATTTAATAAACTCTAATATTTCTAAATGTTACAAATTACAGAACGTTTGTTAAAGTTTCACTTTTTACAGCGTACAGTCTGTAGAAACATTGAATTTAGCAAAGACATGTGACCATACAGTGTGATAAAATGTTCTGATAAAAAAAAAAAAACAACAACAGTGGGCTAAACTTTATCAAACTAAAATGTGAACAGATTAACTATGAATTATTGTTTACTTGCTTGTTTGTTCATATGTTTAATTTACACTTCATTCTCTTAAAGAATACAAGGATCCTGGAAAACTTCACCTGCGGTGTTCAATGCCAGGTATTTATCTATGAGTCACACTGGTTGATGTCTTAGCCACAGATGTCCTGGATCCATTTTAGATGAGTGGATCTGATCGTTCAAAACAAACCAAAATAAATTATGAATTGTATCGGCAACCATAAATATAAATCAAATCATTAAAATGAATCATTACACCTTCACTTTATTGTATGCTATTTATGGTCTGTAAGGTCCACTCAACAAGATCGAATTGATAAACTCTTTTCTATATTTCAGGTCACTGCTGCCATGGTGGTGTGATTTAATGAGGAAATGGCAGAGGAAAGTACTCCCATCGCTGTGACATTTTGCAATCTGATTGGCAAGTGAGAGAGGCATGCTAATGAGCAAGTTGATCAATTCAGACAGAATATTTGAGTCCAGCGTTGAAACTATTGTTTGTTTCTGTAGATCTGTTCAAGTTCACTTGTAGAAAACGACACACGTCTGTGTGTGTGCTAATTAAAAGGTCTTTAAAATGTTTTCTAAAGATTTTTGAAAATTGTGTTAATCATTTTTAAACTCGTGCTCTTGTATTTTGTCATCCACAAACCCAAGGACAAATTGGTTTTGAAAAAGCAAAACATAACGCAACACATTTTTCCATTGATACAACAAATTTGTTTGCTGATTAAAAACTGAATTGCAGATGTGGACATCACATTACAGCCCTAAAAATAATTGTTAAAGGTATATAACTCCATATTCAGAGATCCCCTAAATCAGGGTCGTATTCTAGAAAATAAATAAACACAACACACATTTTTAAAAGAAACATCTTAAAGTGCACCTCGTTTTCCCAAATTCTGAAAAAAAATCATGTATTTAAAAAAAAAAATAACTAAATAAAAACAAACAAACCCATAACATATTTGACCCACTTTATTCCGTTGCTGAAGCAATTCATATATCTGTAGCATAGTTTCTAAAAATGAGAAACAGTTCGCATTGTAGCCGAGAATAAACATTTCATACTTGAAACTACTTTGAAAGTCGCTTTAAACTAAGCCTGACATGCATCAGCCAGTTGCAGGAGTTTGATGGGTCACTGTGGAATACTGTCACAGTTAAGTGTGCTTTATGTCGGAGCCTTTGATGCAATGTATTTGCGAATGCATTGAAGACAAGAGCAGGATCTCTATCCAGTCAAAAGGTTTTTAAAATAGACAGCTGAAAAGTAATTCTCCAACTATTTCCTGTTATTGAAAACCCTGAAGATGCATATAAAACCAGATACTAACATTGATGTTCTGTGAAGGAGGTCAGGACACATTGGCAAACAATAAACACAAGATTTAGGACAATCTGTTAATGAATAAATAATTAAACGTATACTAAAACTGGTTGAGAAGAAGAGGTCAACAGCTTTCTCCCACTGGTGGTGTGTATCTTGCGTAGGATTTTTACTGTGAAAAAAAAAAGTACCACATGGAATTATCGAGATGAGTGATAATTATTTTCTCACACTATAACAACTTAAACCTTATGTTGTGAGGTCCAGATGACCCGACTCAATGGGTCAGAATCAGCTGAAGGGGAATGAAAAACAAGATTGTAAATTTGAAAAAAAAAAAACAAAAAAGATAATTTGGAAGCAGGCTTAAATCTAAACCTTAAAAGAATTCTTAAAATAAAAAAGAACATTTGAAAAAAAAATACTAAAAACTTGAAATATTCAAAATTAGAAAATTGTAAATTTGAAACTTGAATAAAAAAAAAAAAAACTAAAACTGTTACCAATTTAAATAATTAATGCTTATTTGTGCTTTTGACTTTCCTTTTTTTTCCTGTTAGCTTTCATTTCTCTGTTTTCAGCTTCAATTCAGGGTTTCACTGCTGATCTGATCCTAATTTTACATTGGGGCAGGACTAAAGCTCTTGGTTAACCGGGATATGTTTCTCATGATATCCAAAGAACTAATGGTGATGTGACATCTTTTCTGATGCAGAATGTTGTCTGTTTTATGTCGCCGCCTGCATCTCCCACTCCAATCAAACTTAGGGAGAGCAGTATCACGACTGCGCAGCTTTTCCCTGTTTAATTTCGCTGTTAAGTCTATTTTTTTTCAGTGCGGTTTTGCTATTGATCTTGTCAATTAATCTCCTTCGTGGCGTTTTTCACGCAGACTGGGCACGTGCAGCTTGGCAGCATTACATACTGTAAATCTTCAATGTGATTAGATTCTTGTTTTCTTCTTAATGTTAGACTTATTTTTTTTTTAATGAAAGTTTGAACAGCGAGAATAAAAAAAAAAGAAAGATAAGTGTGAAGATATTCACATGTGTCTGAGAAAAGTGTAAAAAATTTGTTGTGGAGTCCCCTCTGTCACCCCATGGGAAACATGTCTCGGTAGCCAACGAACTCAAAGCCCCGCCCCTATGTAAAATTAGGATCAGCTAAACAATGAAAACTCAAAAATTTTGAATTGAAACTGAAAACAAACAACTGAAACTGAAGATTCAGAAAAGCAAAAAAAAAAAAAAAAAAGTTGAAAATTTGTAACAGCAGTTGTCATTAATAGATACATTATTTTTCAATTGGTAATCTTAGATTTATATTTTTTAACTCAAGTTTTCATTTTTTTTAATTTACAATATATCGTTCAAATTTTCAAGTTTTACTTCCAGTTTTATTTTTTTTCACATTTACATTTCTTTTCAAATGTACAATTTCTTGTTTTCCATTTAAAAAAAAAAAAATCAGTAAGAATTCTGCTTTTCAAATTTTCAATCTGTTTTTCTGTTCACTTTAAGATGATCCTGATTTGACCCCATTCAACCCTTAGATTGATGGATTAACCCCTTCCTTATTGGGGTACAAGATTTGATGTCTGCAATGGACACCAGTGGGAAAAAAGAAGTTCAGCGCGCTGTTTTGTGGGTTCCAGATGACCCCACTTTTAATGTAAACATGCCTAGGATAACACAAGGGCTAAAAAAAAAGAAAAAGTGCAGGGGGAAGCTGGTGACTCCTAATTGGGGAGGGGAGGACACAATGTTTTAGCTTCAGAAATAGAGCCTCAGTTCAAGGGTCCAGGCTGACCCACTCTAGAATGGGAATATTCATCGAGCCACAGTGTGCCAATATGGCTTCCAGTTTCAAGTCATAGTTATTGATTACAGCTTAAACGGACGAGTCGTAGCAGTAGATGGTCTTTAGAGCTATAAAGAGACAATCGTTTTTAGGTGTAAGTATAGATATTGCACATGTGTCTCTGTGTGTTCTTCGTTCACTACAAATCCCTCTAGGCTATAGGTTAAATAAACAAAGAAGTATTGCAATAATTTGGTGCTGGAGAAAACTGCTTTTGTCTACAAAAATTGCAATGAAAAAGGTGGCCATTGATTAAGTCAAGCAGTATATTTTCCAGTCTTCTCTGCTTTTTTTTTTTTTTTTTTTTTCAGCTGCTGCGGCGCTTCAGTCAGGCAGACTATCAGTGATAGGTAGCTCTGCCAAAGCGGCATTCGAGCCGTTGTTCTCTCCTATGTCACTCCATAAATCCACGTCCTCCTTTTCTCCATCCTGGTTTTGTGGATCCGGTGTTGACGGCAGGTCCAGTGAGTCAAAAGTCTGCCCTTTGGGTTCAGGGCTAAGGAGTGGTAACTGTGGCAAAAGCGGCTCGTCCCGAAGCTTTGTGGCCAGCTCCTTGGCGCTGCAAGTGGGCGTGTTGGTCTCATAGACGTCGTGGAAGTTGTTGTAGTCTACCTCATAAAAGCCTTTTTCCAATGACAAAACCGGCGTAAAGCGGTAGCCCCAGAGAACCTCAGTGTCCAGGTAGGAGCTTCTAGCCTGACAAGTCATTCCTGGCACAGACACAGACAAGCACATGTGTTCCCATTCACACGCAAACACATACAACAGTTCCAAAATGTTTCACACACACAGATGACAAAGGCACAAGCAAAAACAGAGACACACAAAGACAGAGGTGAGAAAGGGGAAGAGCAGTAACAGTTAATTATGCATGCATTTGTAGAACCCACAAAACCACTCAGTTTTTTCAATAACTGCTTTGGTGACATCCTAGCTCTTATACTAACACAAACAAATACTTACATTTCATTTTTAGCATGTTAGCAAACAATTCTGAAGATGGAAAACAAATTCGTCATACTGATCACCTCTAACCCATTAACACTGGAGATGTTGCCGGCGACATCTAACCAACATACGCTCTTTTACATACCATAACTGTAGGTTCACACTGAATGTGGGAGCGCCGCAAAGCGCAGCGGAGTGTGCGCGGCGTCCACTCTCTCCTGCGATTCACACCAGATGTGCGTTTTTCTGCAGGCGCTTCTGCTAGAGCTTTTTTTTTTTTTTTTTTTTTTTTTAACCATCATGGGTAAGTTAATAACCTAAAACTATCACCCCATGTTTCTGCTATAAAGAAGCAAATGGTTAGTAGGGCTACACTTCTTATCTGTTGTTGAGACACAAAGATAAGCTTGTGTGTGTTGTTGTGATTGTATGTTTATTTTCATCTCTACAGTCTGTAGACGTGATGATCACATTTGTCTTTTTTTTTTTTAATTGGTTATATTCTGAAAATAAACTGTATTTTCTTATGGATCTTTATGTAACTTTCTGCCAGAATTTATGCGGATTGCGCACAAAATAGACCAGACGGCGAAACAATCCCCTGCATGGCACGAGCCTTCCGCGGAAGACCGCAGCGCTCCACGCCTGGCGTAAGCGACACCATAGGTTAACAAAGGCACAGAATGTTCGGCCCCTCTTCGCAGCTGTTCCGCGTCCAGTGTGAACCAGATATGACTCTTCACCAGTTAACGGGAATCAGCTGATTCTGACACACAAATTATCCGCTTTGCACTGATATGCAACACATTACCAACATGAAGTGTTGCGTAACGGTGCAAAACTACTTTCTTCGCATCAGCTGATCTCTGTTGGTGCGTAAGCACCTCACTAATGTAAGGTAGGGGTCCCCAAACTATGGACCTACAATTTTCTCAGTCTGGCCAATCAAGACCCACATAGAACGTGACTTTTTCTTCCACCCTTCTACAGCCTGAACTCTGATGGGAGAGGATAGACTATTTATTAGTTTAATTTTTAAAAATGTTTTATTATTATTTTTTCTACAGAAATGATTTATTATTAAAAAAAAAAAAAAAAATAGGTACGTTTATAGTCTAGAAACTGACCCCAGCCCCATATCACTGAAGAAAACAGTTCTGTTGCCCTCACAAGAAAACGTTTGGTGACCCCTGTTGGAAGGTGTTGTATATAAGTTCAAGGTTGCTTTTCTCTGCTTTAGTAAGCTGGAATTATGTAATTGCGTCCACAGATAAAGAGCTACAGTAGTCAAAGCTAAAGCTCCAGTGTTAAATGGTCATTTAAAGGTAATCTCAGTATCATAACTGTTGAGAATCACAAAAAATGTTTTGTTTTTGTGATTTTTTTGTAAAAACCTAAAGAAATGTGGATTTAATGAGAGAAGCAAAGTGCCTTCTGGCTGACAATAAAGCTGCTTTCCACTTATATTTATTTAAAGCTATGGTGGGACACAAGGATTTTGATGTAGATTTAAGTTTAACATCTGTTTGATAAAGGCTAGTATACTAATGTTAGATCACATGTTCCAGTGGTGTGGAACTCAAGGCCTTAAAGTCCTGCTGGTGTTTTTGAAACTGAGCCCTCCCTTCTGCTGGTTACCTGGGCCAGGTGTATTTACCAATACAAAGCTGAGGGCAGTTTAGTTAGAAAACATATAAGACAATGGCCCTCGAGGCCTGGAGTTTTACTCCTGTGGTTTAGGACATACCAACTTGGTAAGACAGCACGTAAACAGTTACGCTTTGTATTAGTTTTTGCTAGACATGAATGTTTTTGTAAAAAAGTTGACACTCTTCACGACTGACATTTTTGCTCACTGCGGATGTTTTAGAGCCAACTGGGGAAGATTTTTAAACTGAACATTTAGAGCCAGGGATACTGTTTGTAGGGAATGGACTTAGAAAAATATAATAAAAAAGTGGCACCTAATTGTGCAATAAAATGCTATGTCAAAGTGCTTTTGAGGGTTGACAGGAAGGCCAGAGTAACTCAAAAAACCACTTATTATAACCAAGGCTGAGTCTGAACACGCAAACTGAACTTTGAAGTGGATGGGTCACAGCAAATTACCATCCGGTGTAATTCCTGTCAACTGGGAAGGAGAAACTGAGGCTACGCTGACAAAAAAAAAAAAAAAAAAAAACTACTGAGACTGTTCTTTGGGGACATTCAGAGGGTGGAAAACAACAAGAATCCATTCAGGTTTTTTGGGTCATGAACAAACATTCAATGCCTGACTGATGGAACAGTTCTTATGCTTGGCATCACTAGCAAGTTTAACAATAATTTAGTGGAGGTGTAAATTTTCTACTCTGTACTTCAGTGTTTACAGTTGCAGGCCAATGTAGCTTAATTATTATAGAGCTGGGTATCGATAATAATTTTCAGAAACGATTTGATTTGATTCACAAGATCCTGGATCTATTTGATTCTGAATTTTTTGATTCTTTCAATCCTCTCAATTCAATTCCCCTTCAAGTTTATACATTTAGACACATTGGTTCAGAAATACATTAACATTCTACTATATATTTTGAATATGTTTCTATATTTCTGATAAAGTTCACGTACTGTAAAATGTATTAGAGAAATAATGAGATTGTCAATAGCAAACAGTGTTACATGGTTTCTCTAAAGGAGAAGTTCTAACAAAAATGTTCAGATCATTAACATTGTATACATTGTTCTGCTTCTCCTGGAGGGCATTTCAGTTTGGCCACTAGGTGGAGCTTGCGCTAAATAAGTACACTTTTTTCAAGAAGAATTATTAAAGAATGATTAAAAAAAACAATGTTTTAGACAACAAATGGTTACTTTAAAAGTATTTCCTTAAAATAATTTGGAAGATTAATGTCTGTGAGTTTATAAAGATGTTCATTTTGTCAGAGATTTATGTTTAAGTCGGCCAATCGTTAGCATTAGCCTTCCAATATGAAATTCTATTAAACGTTAGCATCAAGCTAGCTGACTTTAGTTTTATGTGCTAATTTTTTTTTCTATTTTTATGAATCAATTATTGATTTATTAAGGTTAACTCAATTCAAATCTATTTTATCAACCCAGTCCTAAATTATTATAGCTTTGCATTAACACAAAAACAAAAACATTAACTTTACGGGAAAATCCATTGCACAGCAATCTGTAGATTTGCTGCATCCATTGGAGTTCAATGTCTATAAACATCCAGATGAGTCACAAGCGGAATGCATGTCAGACAGCTGGGGCTAACCCTTTCCTTTCAGAGGTCTCTGAAGTTTAGACTGCTCTGCGCTTTGGGAAATACCAGAAAAACAAAGAAGCATGTGGCCTAAAGCTTTTAGAGATCACTACACATGTCTCAGGACAGTAAGAATAAATCCACATAATCCACATTTTTGCAGTTTTTTTTTTTTTAGAAAATGTGTTAGCAAAAAATACTTATTTTATCTTATTTTTAGCTACATGATAAAAAAAGACTACTATGCAGTTGTCACACTTGTATTGAGCTTATTGCAAGACAGCACAGCATATTCTTGAGTCAAGTCTTGGCTGTCTTTACTTAACTTTCTGCAAACCTTTACTTTAAAATGACATTTAAGAAAAACGAAAGTCAGAGTTTGTGCAATACATTGAAAAACACATTTTTAAAGTTATAATAAATATATGGAATCCATATCTTGAACTTAGAAGCAAAACTGAATTTTCAATCAATCGTAGTTAAAAGAATAATAAGAAAAAAACAACTTCTCTTAATTGTTAACTGGATCAAAAATAAACGCTGTGCAGGAAAAACTTTCCAAAAAAAAAAAAAAAAAAGTTTATTACAGAGCCTTCTGCACGTGAGACCTTTTACGTGTTTTTTGTTGGTGATGTTTTTAGTCAAGCATGTTTAGTTTGTCAGGGTTTGACTGCACCTGCACTTTGGGTTGTTTTCACTGAACAAGCATTTTCCATTTTCTCAAAGTTTCCTTTCTGTCAACTATCACCCACTTTTACACCTGAACTTTAGATTCACCTGTCAGTCAGAGCAATGTTGACACTAACTTGGCTTCAACAGTGAGGGCTACACGAAGGAGATCACAATCGATTTATACAATTTTGCAGTTCTGGTTGCAATTTTTTTTTTTTTTTTTAATGTAAACATGTTTCATTCAAATATATTTAGTTGGTTGCAATTAAGGAATTGATCAATTATTCTTCAACAGTATATTTAGCTCACAACAATGAGTAGCACTTATCTTCCCCTTTTAAATTAAATGTGTAAATTGTCTTTTTATATTTTTACTTAAAGTTTCCATTCTTAAACGCTTAACACCTGAATTTATTCCCAGCTATGAAAATAAGATATTCACTTATTCATTGTTGTAAAGTAAATGCTACATTTAGGTAATTTTATAGCTAATTCTGTTTATCCCATATTTGACACAATAGGCTTTAATTCTTTAACTACCCCGACCCCCCCAAAAAAAGGTGGGTTTTTTTCATGCTGCTTGTTGCCTTGGTACGGAGCCCCTAAAAGGACATCAAAGTAAAGAAAAGAAAAAAAAAAAATGAAGTCAAAAAAGTTGTAGTAAAAAATAAAATGTCTGGTTAACTAGTTTTTTGTTTTTTTTTCTAAAAAAAAAAAAAATTTAAAACATGTTCTGGTTACTAATTGATGCACACCAGTTACTAACCAAAATTATCTTACTTTTATTATTTCAATTCATGTAAAAAAAAAAAAAAAAAAAAAAAACTTCAATTTTTTTCTTCAATTTCCCTTTAGGGACTCCATACCTTGGGAAGTAATACGCACAATCAATATTTTTTAAAACATGTTTTCTAAATGTTTCCCACGGTTTGGATGAGCAGGCAGTCAAAGGGTTAAGGGGTTAATCATCATTGAACATGAAATTTACATTAACATTTAAAAATTATACACTGTAACCATATTTATGAGACGTGTGCTGCCAACCTCTTGGCCAGGTCACCCTTGAAAAAGAGATCCTGATCTCAATGGGTTTTTATCTGGTTAAATAAAGGTTACTACAAAAATTACCTTACAAAATTACCTAAGATTGAGAGTAAACTGTCAAAAATATTGTGAAGGATGTACAAACCTCATTAAACTGGTTTTCAAAGGCTACCTTTTACGACATACATTTTTACTTTCAAGCTGGCCCAGATAAGTCCTATGAAATTGGTAGAATTCCTTCTTGAAGACAATATTTAGGCAACCCCAGCGGACATTTGTTTACACAACAAAAAAACTGGGGCTTTTTGGATTCTCAGAAAAAACACTAGGTCTTATTTAGTGTATAAATACTTTTTCAGTAAAATAAAAGTACTAGGGGTGAAGGCTTCAACCCACCATCCTCCATTCAAAAGTGTTTAATGGTGAAAACAGAGTTTGTTGAGGGCAACAACAAAGAACATTACTGGGTACTTGGCACGACTAAAGGAGGACCGATATTACAACAAACTACCACTTAAGTCTAATGTTTTGTGAACAAAAAGTCTGTTTGTATTAAAAAAAAAGGACATTGATTGTGATTAAATGTATATTTTCACAATTGGATCCTTATAAATTAACGGTAAACACTTTTATGCTGCAGTCATAAAATAAAGAATAATATTTCTTTTAAATGTTGCTCTATATCTGGATTGAAGCATTCGGGCTCTAGGTTTAAACTCATCTATATTCTTTGTTTGCTGAACTTCCATATGAAAACGTCTGTGTGAAGTTAATGAAGAAAGCGTGAATGCAGTAAAGGAAAAAAAAAAAAAAGATTGAGAAAAAATGTATTCATTGCAAAGCAAAAACTAATTTTCTGCCTTCAACTGCACATTTTGTTTTTCAATAATAAAATCTAATAATGTTTCTTGTGCCGACCATAAAACCACATTGCCAATTTCAGTTGGAAGGCTGAATAAAATTGATTTAAAGTTACCTTCTTAATTCACTTTGTCGTGATCTGGTGCATATCCATTTTATGAGAATACAAATGCACAAAAGTACAAATGCTTCTATATTGAGTTTTTTTATGATTGAGCTAAAGGAAAATCTGACTCTAACAGCAAAACATGTTTTATAAGAGGCTGCATGGGCCCACAAAAAATCCACTCCATTCCAACCCTGAACACCAGGTCAACCTAAAACTTTCACAGTTTGGGTTATTTATTTGTATTACCAAAACTTTTAATTTGAAAATGATAGCTGAAGAAAAATATAATCATAAGAAAAAAAGTAACACTGGATGTTTGTCGCACACGACTTTTGCATATGCATAGCTGATATTGATTAACATGAGTTTGACAAAAAGCAAAACTGAACATTTTTATTCATGTTGATGTACACCTTTGTGTTATATGTTACTGTATTAATAACAAAATTAGAGGTTAAAAACAATTTTATTTAACTAATGCAGCCTAATATAATATCCAGTGAGGCTGCAGCTTACTTGACCCTGTTTTTCCTCTAATGTAGTAACCACGGTTTTGTTAGCAGCACAGTGTAGTACTCTATTAAAAACGTACCTTTTTAGAATGGTTTTTAATGCTCATTTTTTAGTATTTTTTTTCTTTTACTTTTTTTTTTAATCTTATTTATCTTTCTTGAATTTGATTGTAACTAATTTTGGAATGTTATGTTGTTTACGTCTTAATTTGCTTAATTTAACATTTTCTAAATTCTTTCTTTTGTTTATTGTGAAACACTTTGCTAACCCAAAGGAGTTTTAAAGTGCTACATAAAAAAAAAACAAAAACAATTTCATTCATGATAATTTGTGTTGTGCAAGTTATTTTTAACTTCTAATGTCCTACATATTACTCAGTAAAGTTACTAAAAAGTAATCCAATACCTCACAATATTATTCTTTTAGCATTTTAATGCATTAATAGACTACTGTATTGCTTATAAATTACTGTTTTAAAAAAAAAAAAAAATCTTTACTAACAAGTGTGTCGCAAAGTCAGTTACATTTAGATGAGGACAACATAGCATGATGATTTAGTTTTATTCTTTAATTAAGTGAAAGTATGAAGCAGAGAAGGAGGACTAACCAGGAGTCAGTTAGGTTAAGAGTCAATTAGATTAAAAGTTTCCTTTACAATGACATTTTAGGCAACCCACTTTTACGAATTAAAATAAAATAAGTAAATAAATTAGAGACCAGATAGAAAACCTCGGGGATGTTTGCCTCTGAAAGGAAACTCAGTAGGAGCCGCAACATCTTCATTACATTTAATTATCATTACAATTTATTTTTTAATAATAAAAAGGATATATGCTTCTTTTGTGGCATGAATAAAAACAGAAATATGAAAAAAACAAGCATTTTCTTAAAATGTGAAATTCTTTTTTATTTTTGACTGAAGCTTGTAGGATTTCCTTTCAAAATAAAAGATGCCTTGTGTGAAACCGGATCATAACAGAATGTGCTTTAAAGTAGAAGATCTGACTTTTTCTTAAATTTTGCTTAGTATTTGAAATTGGTGTATTCTGAAGGAGAAATAGAGCAAATAAGACCTTTTCAACGTCAGCAGGGATGTAAAAACCTTTACATACTTTATCTGTGAGGTGTACTTCACCCATAAATTTATAAACATAACTATTCTAAATTAAATAAATGCTAAATTAGAAACCCTTTTAGTAACCAGAGAGCCACTATGGAGAGGTAAAAGAGGCACGAGTTGCTCCGGAAATGCAGGCTGCAGACTCCTCTCCTAGTCTGTTACAATTTACTAAACACATCATATGTAGAATATATCCCAAAAATGTATGGTAATGCTTTACACTGGTACAATAATTGCAAAGAATAAAATGTTGTGTAGAACATTCCTTTTGTAATGAGTTACCCCCAACTAAGAAGCTGACCCATGTTTTCACTGGAGTTTCTCAATAACGGAGGGAGGAAGTTTGCATGACTCTGACCTAAATGTTAAGTAAAAATAAACACTGCAATGTTATGTTTCAGCCATATACAACATATCTTGCAGCATACAGCTCTGACTCTGTTGGCTTTGTTTTATTTTTTCATTGATTTTTTTTTTTTCAAAGTGTGCACACTGCTGCCTCGATCCTCCTTAGTTACTAAAAAGGTGTTTCAGTGATCAATAAGTTACACCTTCATTAAAAAAAAAAAAAAACACAATCTGTTAGAAAGTGTTCCACCTAATAATGAGAAGATTTAACGAAAATCATCATCAATGAAGAATAATTTTGATTGGAAAAAAATGAATTGTGCCATTTTTTTGGAAGATTAGATTTATAAAGGAAGGTTGTTTCAAAAACCCAGATCAATAATGCATAAAGAGCTGAGAGGTGGTAGTGGTGGAAACAAAAGCACCACTCTAAACTGCCTATTTGCTAAGCATAATGCCTCAAATAGACCACTTAACAAGCACTGTTAGTCCTCCTTCAAAGTTCTTCTGGATCCTTTAATCACTGTCACTCTTGGTTGACTTTGATGGACACTAAATGCTTCTTTCCTCAGAGCCAAACAGTCACAGCAGATTCACTCAGGTATCCACATCTGTGGCAGTCTTTAGTTGTAGTTTAAAGCTACATGAAGCTTAAAAGTTTATTAATGAGTTTTAACAAGTTTATTTGGACTGACAGCTCAAAATAACTTTTTATATGTAGAATAGAAAAATAGGTTCAAATTCGTGGCCCTGTGACTTGTCCAGAGCGAATGCTTCCTTCGTTCAACAGTAGCTAGGATAGGCTCCAGCAACCACATGACCCCTAAAAGCTATGAAGGGTAAAAGGCATTCATATCTATCAACTAGATTATTTTTAATTAAATTGGTCATTAATTGTCTTATTCACTCTTAGAAAATACTCCCAATTTTTAAGTTTGTTGATGTTAGTATTTTGATGCGTTAAACAAAATATTCATTGTTTTTAACAGATACAGTTTCCCAAAAATGAACTGATCAGTCATTAGGTGTGGTTTGAGCCCAGATCCAATCAGAGACTTTTCATGTCATGAAGGTTCTTCAGTTTAAAAGCCTCATCTTGTGGTGACCATGATGATGAAAAGCATCCAGATGAAAAAAAAAAAAAGAAATCACCAAATCATTGCTGATTTTTACAATGTTGATTAATGAATCACTTCTGGTGGAAAGCACCTAACAAACTTTATATGAAGTTTATGGGTGTTTTTTATTTATTTTTTATAATAATAATAAACGATCGGTCTTTAACCCTAGAGCACTATCACCACAAGTGTTTACATGATTTTCAATATGTTGCTTTTTTTCTGGGTCCCTAGGTAAAGTCTCACGTGTCACTTTTTTTTTTGTTCTCAAATTCCTAATTTTTCAGTAATTACTAGTATGTTTTTAGGACCGTCCTATGGTTACATTTCCATTTTGCTACATAAAACATGGTTGAAAAAAAAAAAAAACCACAATAATTTATAACACGTTTTCATATTTTAACCTATTTTTTGTGACAAATACTTTTAATTGGGTAAAAAAAATTACCCGGCAAAAGTGAGGGAGTAATTATTCATAGCAAAAGTGCACTGGGGTTAAATGAAATAAATATTATGATCCGTCACCTTCATCCGCCGACAACAAAAGAATGCATGACGTCTCCGCCGCATTCTATGAAACAACAGTGGTGTCTGAGTCTAATACACAGCAATGTGTACAGGCATCAAAACGACCTCTTGTATTATTTAAACAAAAAGAAAAGGGGAAGTATACATCTAGGCAGCTTCCTATTCACACCTGAACGGGTCTTACTTGTACAAGGACACCACAGTGAGGCTAATGAGTTGAAACTAAAACAATGGACATTGGAAATATTGGAAAAATTGAAATAGTTCTATTTTTTTTTTTTTTTTTTTTGTGACTCTTGGAAACAAAAACAAAAAAAGAAATCAAACTTTAAAGTCATGGGGAAAATTTCAAACTGTAGGAATCAGCTAAACGTGTTTGTTGACTTGTGCAAAGTACTTTGGCCACAATTTATGACTTTTAGATTAATTACTTCTCTATTGAGCTTAATAGAGCTTGATGGCTCTTAGGCCTCAAAAAAAGAATGAACTTAGTGGAACTTTACAGAAACACCTGGTCAGGTGCGTCTCCATAAATGTAACCAGCCTGGAGCTTGGCCTCAATACCTAAAACAAGGGCTTGTGGTGTGGGTAGCTAAACTTCATTCATTTGGAACTAAACAAAATCAATGACATAACCTTGAAGTAGCAACAATGCGGATGAGGGCTACTGTGAGTACAAAGACACGTGAGGGTGCTTGCAAAATGACTGATATGAGGAAATTATTGAAACTATGGGCCCTACGTTGGGAAGTTGTGGCATTTTAGAATTACTAAAGTTTGAATTATGATTACAGTTTTACAGTCTTTGAATTAAACATTTTATGTCTCACAATACTTTTCCATAAGTTTTAGCATTCCAACTCTTCATTGTTTTAATCAACAGCACTTTAACTCGTTAACACCACAGCTTTAGTTACAGTGTTGACATTCTTTCGACTACTTTAACTCTTAAACCGCTTACTCAATTAACCTATAATTCCAGAAGATTCTAAGGCAGAGAAAAGTACCCCTTGAGCTAATATGTGTTTCCTAAATCAACGTAAATCAGCGTAGTCAGTCGCAAAGAAAAGTGGCTTAGCACCATCATCAAACATTAAATAGTGTGTTGCATAACGGCGAAAAGCCAAAATAAAAACCGGGTCCAGAATCAGCTGGTTCATGTTGATGGCACGAACCAGGGGTGGGCAAACATGGCTAAAGCAGATGATTTTCCAATAATAATGTTTCTTTTTCCTTGTAGTTCCAGTGTCTCTTCACAGGTGGCGCACTACGGATAAACTTCCCTTTGTTCATGTAGTGTTGAAAGATTTGTTGTTTTACTGATATTCATGTGTGATTTCCAAGTCGGACAGTCATTTTACAGATTACCATACGTTCATGGGGAGAACGGTCTAATTCTCAGCCATTTTTATTTTGAACGGCACTTCTTCTGTGCTTCTGTCAGCAGGAAATCTTGATACACAAACCTGCAGTGCCCTCTAGTGGTTGTCAGTGGAAAACAACCGCTAAAGGGCAACCGGTTGTAAGTGATAAAATAACGAATATATAAGCCAGTTTAAAAAGAAAAAAATCACAATTCCAGAGTTTAAGTCGCACCCATCGACAATCTATATGAAAAAAACATGCCTTATAACCCAGAAATACAGTATTTCAACACCTCATGAAGGCAACATTGGCCTGAGTTTGAGTTTTCCCTGAAAGGAAGTGGACCCATTGGGGAAAAAGGCACTTTTAAAGTAATTTTCAATCAAGATTAAGACATGTTTTTGTCCAGATCCTGTGTTATTTATTTCTTTTATGAGGTTAATTACCAACGCACGACAGGAGGAGGCTTCTGGTCTGACCCTTCTGTCAAATTTTAGAACCTTTCGTGGCACACAAGAAAGAAAGTTTGCCCATCCATGGCACAAACGGTCAAAGAGTTATGGTATGTCAAAGAGCATGTGTTCTTTAGCTGCGTTTTCATTAACTCTGAAATTTCGCAAGTTGGATTTTCATTTTTAAATTCTTTTAATGGAAACACCACAATTTTGAAAAAACTTGCATTTTTCGAAAGAGTTTTTGCACTTAGAGGAGGTGGTTTTTGAGGCGTATCGAGATAGACGTTTTTTTGCAAAACTGCAATGGAAATACTTTTTACAAAATAAATGCACTTCTTATTATGAAGTGACTGTCCTGAACGCAGCACAGTGGCATACATACAGAATCACACATTTCCTCTGTAAAATCACAGCCAAGATTTCCAAATCGCTTCATCCATAGCCGCACTTTTGCGGCCTGCAGCCTGAATAGGATGCAGAAGTCTCCTTTACGGAAGACTGTGAAGGCTGTGACAAACTTGAATGGATCTTGTTTCAAACAGAAAAAAGGGTCCAGATGCTTACTTGTTAGAATGGTCAATTTAAAAAAAAATGGAGAAAAAAAAATTAAATTAATAAAAAAATATATCAATCACTGTGTTTTTAATGACTTACCGCTTGAGATGGTTTGTGTTTTATCGCAAAATTATGATTTAATGGAAACGGTGTCATTGGGAAAACTTGTATTTTCAAAATTCAAGTTTTGCGGAAATGTGCAATGGAAACGCAGCTACTGGCAATATCTCCAGTGCTAAAACTTTAGTATGAGTTGCCCCAACCTTTATATTTATGCATCATCTAATGCAGAGGTGTCAAACTCAATCGCACAGGGGGCCAAAATCCGAAACACACCTTAGGTCGCGGGCCGAACAGGATAAACATTTATTGAAAAACGAAATGTTTTAAACTTTAAAAATGTAACTTTTCAACATAAATATGAATAAAAGCAGACAGGAATTTTATTCCAGAATAAATCAAATTAACTTCTAATATTTTAAATTGTAAATAAACGCAAGATAACATTAAGCCATTAATAACAATAACATAAAATGATCTAGAGGGCCGGATCTGGCCCCCGGGCCTTGAATTTGACACGTGTTCTATAACACATTTTTGTGTTTACTCATTGTCCTTTTAAACATTATTTACATGCCCTCTCATTGTATTTTTCTATTTCTTCTAAACCCCCCCCTCCACTCCCCTTCATACCTGTGGCCTCCACCATGCCCTCAAGGATAACCACAATCTCGAACTCCTCCTTCTCCATTTGAGCCATTGACAATTCCCAGAAGGGGCTCTTCTCATTAATCTCATGAGAGATGATCAGCGGCGACACCAAGAACAGTCGGTCATCCCCGGTGTCAAAGCCAATGTTGATGTCAGTCTGGTTGAGCGGGATGAACTCCCCCTCTTTGGTCTGCTGCGAGCGGATCAGCTTCGCTCGAATTGACGCCTCCACAATGTGAGAGTTCCTCAGGTCCCCCACGCGAAACATCAGGCACATCTTGTTATCTCGCACCGAAATGACAGCATTGTGCGAGAACATCAAAGTCTCTGCGCGGTTCTTTGGCTGTGAGATCTTGACAAACATGCAGCCTACCATCATGGCATTAACAATGGAACCCAGGATGGCTTGCACTAAGAGCAGTATTATACCTTCAGGGCATTTTTCTGTGATGACGCGATAACCATACCCGATGGTGGTCTCCGTCTCTATTGAGAAGAGGAAAGCTGAGACAAAGCTGTTGAGGTTCTCCACACAGGGGGTCCAGCCCTCCTCATCGCCATGCACCAGATCTCCTCGGATGAGCGCAATCAGCCACCACAAAAACCCAAAGAACAGCCAGTTGACTACATAGACCAGCGTGAAAATTAAGAAGCTAAAACGCCATCGTAGGTCCACCAGTGTCGTGAACAAGTCACTGAGGTAACGGTAGGTCTCCTGCACGTTTCCATGATGTACATTGCACTTGCCATCCTTCTGCACGTACCGCTGTCTCGGCTTCTTTACGGGGTCAGAAATCAAGTGGGTTCGATCAGTTGATATCTGAGGCTCTCTTAGATGTTTGGGGAGCTTCTTCACCTACGAAGATGACAAAAGAAATCAGGGAAAAAAATCTGTTAAAGAAGAAATGATATTCACCAATAAAAATGTAAAAAGAAAGTGTTTATTTTCCCTAGTAACGTTTCCTCGTGTGCAATCTAATGTAAATTAGATTATCAACACAGCTGTTGAGAAATACACTAAAAGATGAATTTGTATGCAACTTGTTAGTGTTTTAATTCCAGGATTTTAGCCTCCAGCAAGAAAAACGAATCCAGAGGAATGAAAAAGTCCCTCCTACAGGCTGCTTGACACTGGCATTGCAGTGTCAGTCTATGCACGTATTCAAGAAAGGACACAACGTGAACACAAGGACATCCAGGTCTTTGTCCACGTTGGCCCTGCTCCAGTGAGGCGATAAGGCTCCACAACTGTGTCCTGTCTCCTTCCCTGTCCTCTGTGTTTTCTCCTCTTGCACATTACGGGACACTGGAAACATGTCATTGACCTTTTCATGGTAAACTTTGTTGCTATTCTTGTAAGTGGACTAAAACGTTCATAAATCGACAACTCCAGTATCAAATTTTCTTTATTTTTGCTCCAGTGCCACAGAAAAATATTTCTAAGAAAAGCTCCCAAACATCATTCTACTGATCTCACTGACAGGTTCTGTGTGTTTTGATGAGTATGATTACTGCTGGAACACTGTATATAATAATAGAAACTATGTGTTTGAACTTTCTTTGACTGCCGATTAAAATTCTGACAAAAATCTTTTTTTGTTAAAAGTAATTTCTCTGATACACCAGGAGCTGTTTCACCTCTGTTTCACACAGTACTGCACATTTTGATAATACTACATTCACATTAGTTTGTTCTTATTAACTTATTTCATGCAAAACTTCTTCAAGTAATTATTTAAAAAACATGTTATTAATGGCAACTGGCCTTAATTTCATTTAGTGGCTTTGTTACATGCACTTTTCTTGTGCATACATTGTTTTGCTATGAAAGTGTGAGTACTTTTCATTTAACGTTGGAAAAGGAGTTGATGCGTTATAAAACCAGCCATCACCATGGCTTTATTCATACACCTTTCCATTTAAAATGTGACTTTTCAGGCAAAAATAAACGGAATTTAATAACCATTAATTGCAATTAATGTTCACCCAAAACACAGGCGTCACCAGAATGCATGCTCTTTTGCTAAAGTAATGCGGTTGTGTGGGTTGTAAAAAAAAAAAATCAAGGTGAACCCACATGGCTGTTGGTCTGAAGTGGAGTTTTTTTTTTTTTTTTCAACTCAAATATTTGAAATTTTATCAAAGCTCCAGCACACATCAAACAAGTGAAACCTGGTCTGACAAAATAGGAGTCTTGTTTCGTTTGTATGCGAAATGTGGCAAAACCTGCGTAAGCGAAGACTGTCCAACAAACTAACAGCTGACAGTAATTAAAGCAAATTAAATTAAATGTATAAGTAGGGGTGGGATTATATTAACTTGATTATTCCCACTCCTTTACAACCAACTAATTTAAACTCTACTTGACTTTTACTAATAATTACAATATTTACTGAATTAAATGTGACATAAGTCTTTGTTTTTGTTTGCTTGTTTTTTTTTCCTAATCAATGCATTTCATAATTTCTGCAATGAGTTTGAAAAATCTGTGTTATTTATTTATTTTTTCTTGTATTGTCCACAATTTTTGCTTGAAATAAACCAGATCAATCAATCAAAAGTCCAATGCAGAACTACAAAGAAAAAGTTGGATAAAACTGAGGTTAGCTATGAAGTTCAACTGAATTTGAAAGGATTAAATGAATGTTTGTGTAGGTATTTGTATGTAAATGTGTATGCATTTATGTTTATATATCTATTCAAAATGTAAGCTGGGCTTAATACTTGTGTAAAGGTCATTTTTGTTTTCTTATATTTAACTTATTTTGATTTATTTTTGTTGACGTAGTAATGATTCAGTTAAGCCAAGGTTGGATTCGATTCACAGTTTAAAAGTCACAATTTCTATTTTTATCCGTTTATTTCAACACAATGAAATAAAGGTGTTTTAAGGGCAAGTGTGTTTTCTTTTTGCCCCTTACAACAAATTGTCTGTTTTCCTATTAACAGAAAGGATTCAACACAAATAAACCGGATTTGGGAGTGGCGTGTGGGTGGCGTCCGCTTCAAAACACTGAAGGGCCAAACATGATTACGAAAGAGAAATGAATCATTGCAGTTTGTGTCCGGTTGGATTAATATTACACCAAGATATACATTAAAGGAACAGAGTCGTGAAAACAAAAAGCCTGGAGCAAGTTTTGGGGGACTGTTTTGACATTTGACTTTCTGCTTTGAGGTTCCCTCTATTGTAGGTGGTGAAGGAGCACTAATGAGCTGTAAAAATACAATAGAAGAAGATTCTCCTCCATGCTGATACCTGTGTCAGTCCGCTGCTCCAGTGTGGATACCAGCTGCTGGAAGCACAGTCATAAACCCACGTGGAGTTCGTTCTTGATGTCACTCTACACGGCCGGTATGTTAGCACTTTGAACCGGGTTGAGCATTCTGTGCGCGCTTAGTGTGTCCCCGATTTGTGGGTAGAACTTGCGAAACGACTCAAAAACTTGTGACTGTCTAGCTAACTCTAATGCTAAGACAATGTTAACAGTATTGAAAGTACTTGCAATTTAGATTCGAATTGAAAACCTTTATTTTAAAATCTATTTCAATGTAGTGCATTATTAAGGACATGCTGTTTGTTTGGCAGGTGGGTGGACTAAACAGAACTAAACACTTTACGTCGGGTTTACACTGGACGCGGAGCGCGCGTCGCAGTGCGCGTGGCTTCAGCTCTGCGGTCCACACGCGCATTTTTCCGCAACAGGCGCTTGTGCTAGAGCTTTTTTTTTTGTTTTTGCCATCATGGGTGATAAGTTAATAACCTAAAGACATTTCCCCATCTTTCTGCTAAGAAGATCTGCTTCTTGTCTCCCTGTGGTTGTTTTACACTCAAAACCCAGCAGCCCCGCCCACTGGCTCCAGAGTCGACTCATTGTGTTGATCTGTGTGCGCTCGCATCTATCTGTGTTGTGTGTGTTTTTATAAATATTACCCCTGTTTCTGCTAAGAGAAGTGGATCGCTGTCTCTCTGTTGTCGTTTTTTTTTAACTCCCAAAACCCAGCCCTGGCCCGGCACCGGAGTCTGCCCGTGTTGATCTGTGTCTGTGCATGTCTGTCAAAAAAAAAAAGTGAGCATGTATGTCTGATTAGTGTGTGTCTGTGCTCGCGCGCGCACGTGTGTGTGCATGCGTTTTGTAATTGTATGTTTATTTCCATGTCTACAGTCTGTTTAGATACAAAAACATGATCAAATTTGTCAATTTTTATTGTGAAAAAATTGTTATATTTTGAAAATAAACCAGATTTTCTCATGTATCTTTATGTAACTTCCTGCCAGAATTGATTGCTCGCGGCTCGTGCACAAAATACAAAAGTATTTTCGCACACAAAGTTACACTACCCAGTGTGAACAGTGTAACTCTGTCCTGCCAATAGGACCATTTTTGGTCTATTGTTGGCTTGAGTCAATGAGCCACAAATAGTTAAATTGGATTTTCAATTTTTTTTTTGTTGATCTTCTACTCTGAGTAATGGCAGTTTGAACGCTGATCAATTCTTTCACTCACTGTTTTCAAATGTATGCCGATTTCTGAGCTTCGCTTTTGCCTTTTTGGCTAGATGTCACCAAACCCTTCCTGTGTTACAAAAGTTTTAAAAAGTTGGATCATTAGTCCATTAGTGCGAAAGAGAATTTGCTTGTTTACCTGTGCAGGTGTTGCCCCAATCTCCATGTTGTGGTCCATGAGGACTCGAGAATCTCCTGCCATCCTCAGCTGAAGATCACCTGTAAATCATAATCAAGTCATTAACAATAAATTTGTACAATGAAACGCTAAAGTTTGTTCATTAAAATCATCTAGTAAAGCAGAAAATTTCAATCTAAACTTTGTTGTGAAATTTAGTATAAAAACTGAATTTAACCTTTAATCTAATGTAAATTACTTATTATTAGAGAGGTCTAAAATGGTCACCATAGGTACACGTCAACCGTGAGAGACAGAATGTAAAAAAAATTCTGGAGGAGGTTGAAAGTCTTTGTTGCCCAGTGAAAGCCCCAAAACATCGCAGCTCTCAAGATGATCTGCATGGGAGAATGGACCACAGGAGTAGCTAAAGTGCAAAGCTGCTAAAGACCTCCACCACTGACAGCCATTTAAGGTCAACTTAACTAAATCATTGCTTTCTGCACCATGGCGCCAATCCAATTTCTTGGATTATAGTGTACCTCTAATGAATATCATCTTTTAAGTGGGAAAACTTGAAAAATCGTTGACTGTATCTCCTTGTCTTTGAGCAAAAATATTCAGTGTAGTTGCTGAAATGAACACACTGCAGTCATTACCAGTATTTCTTATACAAAGCCACGTTGTAGATACTTCAAGATGAAACAAGTCATATATTCCTGAACAATAGTATAAAAGGTTTAAGTTTAATAAACCAGAACTGGGTGGAAGCTTTTAATCAACTTCCTTCAATTGACTGATTGTCTGTAAGTGTGAGCAAAGATCTAGAGAGAAAAGAAAGGAGCTGCAATCTTGGATGATTGTTGTGGTCCATAAACTAGGAATGTATTAATAGTTTATTTCCAGCCAATTGGCCGTTAACAGTCCTAAAGTGACAGATATTAATCACTTCAGAGCAGCCCCACAAGCTAAAATCTCTGTATTGTAATTCCAAGATCAGAACCTATTATGGTCAGAAAAAAAAAAAAAACTCCAGAGCTTCGCCTCATGACTCCAATGCAATTTAAATGTCAAAGTTCATCAACAATTCAAAAGTGCTGAAAAAGGTTAGTGTTTTCAATTAATGGCTGTCCAGAAGAGGCCAGAAGTGAGGATTTTTCTTTATCTGAATCCAGTTGACCAAACCCTTATCAGAATTTCTTAAATCCTCCCCACCTCACAGTCCTGGCTGATAAACAAAAAAAAAAAAAAAAAAACACACATGTAACATCTGAAATGTCTGGAATTCTAACAGCTGGAACATTTTTAGATACTTCAGTTTGTCAATTTTTTTTTTAACCTTTTGGGGTCATGGGGAGGCTGTCTTAGTTACTGTTGGGTAAGGGGAGAATACACCCTGGACAGGTTATTCATGGGGTCACACAATCACACACACACACAGACAAAATCACACATTATATGCCTTGTTTCCTCTGATTGATACGGTCAGGTATTTTGAGCACTTCCATTATAAAATAAACCCATTAATTTAAACCAAACTGTAGGATACCAATTTTGGTTATAGGTTCATGGGAAAATGGAACCAACTGGTTGGCGTGGAGCTACTGTTGAAACTTGTGGATTGGCGAAAGGTCACTGTGACAAAAGAAAGTGTCTGCATTCCTCTCCACCACCTTTAATTTTCTCTCCGACTTTTAATATTTTGTATATATGAAGAACCAAAAGCCAAGTGGAAAAAGATGAGCTGCTGGATGACCTCCATTATTGTTGCTGTTAGCTTGATCCCACATGCACCATGACGGTCCAGCTTTGAGTGGAAGCACTCAATGTCTGGTCGATTCTAAACCAGACCATACTGTACAAAACTGGACCATACCACTCAGTGGAAACAAGGCATTAGAGTAACCAAATAACCTATGTCGCCTGTTTTTGGACTGTGGGAGGAAGCCAGTACTTCAATTCAATTCAATTTTATTTATATAGCCCAAAATCACAAAGAATTTTGCCTAATTGGGCTTCATGCAGGTAATTTTACAGATGTTACTTGGAGATAACCCACACACACGGGGAGAACATGCTAACTCCGTGCAGAAAGGTCTGACATTCAAACTAGGGCCTTCTCACTGTAAGACACTAGCTCTAACCACAAGGATAATACACAATGTTTAGTGTGAGCTACAATGAAAATTAACCGGCACTCTGGCTAAAAAAATAACTGTCAAAACATCAAATGACAACTTCTGTGCAAACTTAGAATTGCAGCTGATCACTGGAAAGACAGTCAGACATTTGAGGACCTTAGGGACATTTTCACAAGTTTGAGTTTAGAAAGATTTTGCTCAGCAGAAGCGACTGGTAGGTTAATTCAGTGCCATTTGTTTTCTTGGTTGTTGTCATCTTGTTTTCAGGGCTGTCACTTTCTCGCCTGCTTTCATTTGCTAATTACACACAGCTGTCCTAATTTAAGTAATCATCTTCAATGTATTTAATTGTGTGTTACTGCAGGTCCTCTGCTTTGTCCCCTTTTGTTTCTCCCTTAGTTATATGATGTTCAAGTATATTAGTTAAATGTTTAAGTTTCAGCTGCAGGCTCTGTGTGGTTCATAAATGGGTTTTACTCATAAAAGAACAAAAGAAAAAAACCCTAAATGTCCTGAACTTTCTCTCTCTGATTTAATACTGCTTTTCCATCTCACCTACAATGCAATAAAGTTACACAAGCAGCCCTTCATCCCCCTGCATTCAATCTTTTTTTTTTTTTTTAATTAAAAAAAAATATATTTTTTGACCATTTTGGAGTAAAATATTAGGGATATTTCTCATTAAAGAACACGACATTACCAACATTTCTACCTTAAACTTGATTAGATTTGCCCCAATTGTTTTAAGTTTGATGTTATTTGCACGTATTTATATTTGACAAGCACAAAGCTGATGGAAATGTAATGTAAGCCACATGTAATATGTGGGGCAAAAATGCACAGTTCTGCTTTGTCTGTCTGTATTCCAAAGCAGTAACTCTCACCTTAACCTTTCCTCCGGGCCCTTGCAGCCAGGAAAAAAGTTCAGTACGGGCTACATGTATTCAAAAAATACCCTACAAATGGCGACTTTCTTGTTTTAAAGCTTTAAGAAATCAAATTTATGCAATCTACGCACCTAAATTCTGAAAAGAAAAAATGTAAGAAATCACTCAATTTTTTGAGTCATTAGAAAATTGACTAGATATAATAGTGAAAAAGAGATTGTTCAAAGACAATGGCTATGCCCGAATTAAAAAAACAAAATAGTTTGAGACTATCTAGTGTGCTGGATTTTAAAAGCTGTTCAGACATGATGCTCACTATCTTACTTACATTTTGTCAAGTGACGTCATTGATTTTACGAAGTGAAAATCAAATTAATGCAAACATTTAACTGTGACTATTTGTGACTCCACAGTGTTATGATGATGATGAAAGTTTGGATGGTTTATTAAAAAAATACATTTAAACACTTTTTTTTTCAAAAATTGTTTGAGATCTATATTCGCTAATCTAGTGAGCATACATGCACGGTAGTTTTTCGCAAAGACTTCTAAGAAATTTCTAGTGTACTCCATTTTTGAAAACCTCTAGAAAATGGCAAACGCTTTATTTTGTGTAGTGAGTATGGAAGAAATTTGGACATAGAGACTGTCAAGTACTTATGCTAACATGATGGTGATGCCATGGTGCCCTACATTTAGCGCCCATTGTGCATAGTGGTAGAGTCGGTTCTTAAGGTGGTGACAATGGTAGATTTTTCTTCACTCAGAGATCAATCATAAACTTCTTCACATGTTGAACTATTCCAGGGACAAATGAGAGGCTCTCTAAGCTAGCAATTCAATAAATGTGAACCAAGACAGCAGTGATGCTAAACTGCACTCTGAGTCAACATTGGAACCTTAAAGAATAAATGGTTGCAGAACAACCCAGCTGAAAAGTTTATTGTACTAATAAAATAAACATTGATATAATGAAAAATTCAATTAATTGTTGCTATGCACATTTGGCAGACATTTTTCCACAGTGAGAAGCAGTTTGTCTAAAACTCAGAAAACTTTAATTTCTTTGATGCAGAGTTCTACATGATTCTGTATCAGGGGAGACAGTTTTATTTGCTGCTTCAACACTTTTGCACTCGATATTAACTTATCTGGACAAAATAACTTTATATTATATTTTTTCCGTGGTGAAAAGCATTGCTCCCTTAATTTAAATACTGTACCTTCAATATCTTAACAACAAAACTGTAAAAAAAAAAATCCATTTTTTTTCTTTCATATAGTTATATTTTGAGCATTATTATATTTCCTTTTTTTTTTTCTTTGCAGCTGCTTATCGGTAAATCTAAAATTTTAATTAAGAATTAAGAGCTAGAGTTGAAAAGCACTATTTTTTTGCATTAATCTGAAAAATATAAATTTGGTTGGAAAATGCTCATTAATTTTGTGTTTTTTAAAATGTCGACATTTACCTTAAAACTATAGGAAAAAAGAAATTACTAAAATGAAAGTGTTGATTCATGTCTTTCGTTGCAAAAATGGAATTCAAGAGCATTTTGTTTCTTTGAGGCATGCCAGCCAAAGAAAAATCATGTGACAGATACAACAGCCCGCCTGTATTGTTTCATTTCTCAACACTGAAGTTTGCTTATGTTTATGGACAGATAGTCAAAGAATAAAACGCCTCAGAGGATCCTGTGTATGCAATAGCAAAGCAATAGGGTCTCTTTCTAGTGAAATGTATTCTTAATGTCACACTTGTACGTGCAGCCTGACAGAACATTTCATCGTACACTCACTTTGTCTTGTGAGCCAAACACTGTCAGGTGCCAAAAAACTAGTGTAAATTGACAATTTTTACAATTAAATCATATGCAAAACTGAAGCAGAAATAATAAACATCAAAATTCATATAAAGTCTTTTTTGTAAAAAATGGAACATCACTATATGAGATGGAAAGACCTTTTTTTGCAGCACATTTCATCAGCTGATGGAAAAAATGGTCACAGAACCATCAGAAAAATGAGGTGAGTATACCTGAATCTCCTCCAATTCTCTTTTTGTTATCGAGCTAGAACAGGGGTCACTGACTGGCGGGCAGACCGTGGTCAGGTTCCAGACACAGATGTTGGGCCATGCGGACCCAGCACCTGGGTCTGAACTTGATGTAAATCTGACACGATGGGTGCCTCTACTTTAAATGGTGCAGTTCTTGTTGTCATTGCAACACATTCTTATCATCAAGTCACATAAGTCATTTACGGACAGATACATGTTTGGATCATTTATTTGAGGAGAAAAAAGCCTGTGAGACATTTGGTGACCGTTGTTACCATGTTGGGCCAGTCTTGAATTTTTCACATAATCTCATAATAATAAAGTTACAGACATAATGGATTTGTGCTTATTATTATACTTGGAAAATACCAGTTTTTGACGGTTGCGTCTTTTTGTTTTAGGTTTGTTCATCCATTACACCTCAAAATTTTCAAATAAACTCAAAGTCTATGTTTAAAGCAGCAGCAAACATTTCACAGAGAATAAAGATTCGACCAAATAAAGTTGCCGACCTGCTGAAGATGTTTCTGAACAGAGGAAACTTGCAAAAGGGACATTTAGGAATGTTACCCACAGAAAGGCTGAATTTGATAGGAATCTATACAGAAACTTTAGCAGAGACACTGTTTCTCTTAATGGAGTTTTGAAATTCAACCCTGATAGACTGAAAACTTTAAACATTTGTTCAATCTTCCTGGGATGTATTTGACTTGAGGAAGAAGCTAATAGTTTTCTTGATGATATCGGCAGTTGTCCTGGTAGTGTTTCTGTCGTGTGTGTGTTACGCACAGTTCCATGTGTTTTTTTTTTATGTTATGCGACATTAAATACCATCAAAAAGTTTAAAATTGTTCTGAATTAATTGAAAGAGAGTTAGTTATTAATCATATGCAGAGGTGTCACCAATCCTTGGCTACTTAAAAATATATTGCACTGAATCTTTTTTTTTTTTTTTAATTCTGGACGTTAACTTCAATCTGGACCTCTTTAAACCTTAGTTGAAAACCCCTCAGCTGAAAAAATAAATAAATAAATAGGGTTTGATATCAATCATTTCAGACCAATAAGTTGATTACGTATATGCATGACCTTGACCTTTTCAGATCATGGGGAATAAAGGGCTAACCTGACATAAATTCAGAATTGTCTTTAAAATATAGTCAGATTTGATTTAAACTTAATATAATGTTTAGTATTATATGTAAGGTAATTGCACATATTATCACAGAAGCTGGGTGCAGAATTATACCAAACCTTGCAGGAAGGTTTTTTTTTTTTTCTTTTCATAACCCTTATTTAACGAGATGAAAACCTGTTGAGATCAGGATCTCTTTTTCGAGGGTGACCTGACTAAGAGGTCAGTAGCGCACGTCTTATAAATAATATCACAGTATATTACAAATAATAAACAAAAGGATGACTTTAGCACATTTTTACAATATGAAATTTAAATTTAGGTAAAGTGACAGGGATTTTTGAGAAAAAATATGTAAGCAGTTGTTCTGAGAGAGAAAAAATGATATGCATCTTTCATTAATAAAGCAGAGTGATAGTAAGGTGCATTTTTTTTCTTTTAAAACCAAACAGTAGAAACGTGAGCAGTTTTGTAGGGAATCTTTTTCACAAAAATGATCGGTTACATTTGTTACACAAAAATGATCAGAACAACCCCAATGAAGCAAGTTCAGCCCTTTTCAGTTCAGTTTGTATAGTTCCTGTCATAGGCAGCTGAAAAACTGATTGTTTCCCAATAAATGTGGTGGATCAGTTTAAAGTATAATCTGCAGATTTACAATATTTTTTAACTACAAGTAGCAAATAATTAAAAAAATTAATAAATAATAATGTGGTTTAAACATGTTATTGATGACATTTTCAAAATAAATACACATATAGTGAACGATGCAAGTGATGCAAAATAAAACGCGCTATGACTTCAACAACAACAGAATTACAATGTGCCTATCAAACGACTGCACGTGTTGTTTTTTTTTTTTTTGTTTTTTTTTTACGGTAGCTTGAATTAGTAATTTAAAAGACTAAAAACAAATAAACAAGGCCTTTCTTCAGCGAGCTGTCACAAGGTCCCAGAACTCTGCTTTCCCACTCTCTTTGTGTGAAGTCAACACATCTGTGGTGAGTTTGCTATTCTGTCAAGTCACTTCTAAAGCTTGAAAAAATACAGTGGAAGAATACCAAAAATGCTGAAAATAAAGCTATGTAAAAATAAGAACCTAAACAACCACCACACAAAAATCCTTAAAAAAAATTGCAACTACAAAAAAAACAAACTAAGTAGGAAAGAGGAATACAATAAAAATATGACTCAATGACTTGATAAGTAAACTGATAATTCTGAATTGTCCCTAGTCGTACATGTGATAGTGTGTGCCCCTGCAACAGACTCGTGGCCTGTCTAGGGTATACTCCACCTTAACCCAACAGCAACTGGGACGGTCTCAAGTAGGCCATTGACCCCAAAAGGGTTCAGAAAAATTGATGGATAGATTAAATTAAAAATACAAGTGAGGAAAAAGTATTTAATGAATTAAATTTATGCAGAAATGTAGATGTCCAAAAATGGAGCCCTGGGGTACTCCCACATTTAAGTACTCTAGGTGAGATAATAAATTTTTTTCCTGCTTGCTATGACTAACATGGAAATTAACGTAATTTGAGAACTTACTTAGAATCACATCATTATTAACTGCAGTAAAGAAGTTAATAATGATAAAGGTGCTCCAACAACATGCTGTGTCCGACAGCAGGGGTCCCCAAACTTTTTCTTGTGAGGGTCACATAACTATTTTCTTCTCTGATGCGGGGTGGTTCGGCTAACAGAAAAAGTTAACAATTACAGCCTAAACATAAACATGTATGGTTTTCCAGAAAGCCACACATAACCAAATTGTAAATAATTAATTTTTGTAATCCTCCCAGAAAAAAATTAAACTAAAACAATAAAAAAATTAAACCTATAGTCGATCCTCTCCCATCATAGATCAGACTGCAGAAGGGTGAATTAAAAATGTCACGCTCTACATGGATCCCAATTGGCCAAATTGAGAAAAAAAAAAAATGCAAGTTTCTGATGGTCCTTGAAAACATTGTGTACAAACAGCTGGTTACATTCTTAAATGGTCATGACATCCTGGAACCTTTCCTGTCAGGTTTCAGACCTAAACACAGCACAGAGACTGCTCTTTTAAAAAATTTTCAGTGGCATTTTTTTAGCAACTGATGCAAGTAATCATACGGTTCTTTTGTTATGGGATTTATCAGCGGCTTTCGATACAGTTCATCATAAGATCCTGATTGGTCGGCTGGAACATTGGGTGGGGATCTCTGGGGCAGTTCTGCAATGGATGGGATCCTATCTCACAGACAGTCATTCTGTGTCTGGATGGGTCCTTACTCATCCAAGTGTTGGTGGTGAGTCCCTCAGGGGTCTGTTCTGGGTCCACAAAGGTCCCGATCACTCAGTTATGCCTCAATAAAGTCGAGCTGTGGATGTCGGCATATTTTCTTGGACTAAATGAGAGCAAAACAGAAGTTATCGTGTTTTTCCCTGGTGGGTGTAAGGATCATGGTCTGGAACTCCTCTCTCTTGCTCCCTTTGTAAACTTGGTGGTCATTAACTTGGGAGTGAAACACGATGCTGCCCTGAAACTGGACCTTCAAGTGAATGCTTAACCAGGTCCTGCTTTTTTCAGTTACAATGTTTGGCCAGAATTAAGTCCTTCATATCCAAGTCAAACCTTGAAATAGTGCCCCACACTTTTGTGCCTTCCAGAATTGCTGCAGTTCCTTGTTTGCTAAGTTTCCCAAGGCCTCAATAGCCAGACTACAGCTGGTGCAAAATGCAGCGGCCAGATTTATATGTGGCGCTAAGAATTTTGCTCACATAACCCCAGTCCTGGTCTTGTTGAACTGGGTTTAATGTCTGATTTTTATGAAAATTCTTGTTTTTGCTTTCAAATCACTGGCAGGTACGGCACCATCTTACCTTTGTGATCTAATTTTAAGATTTTCTCCCTCTAAGTCTTTGCGTTCTGCAGACCAGTGTTTGTTTGTGGTTCCGAGAACAAAATGTAAGTTCTGGGGAGATCATGCCTTTGCTGTTCTGGCTCCTGAACTGTAAAATCCACTGTTACCGGCTATTAAAGAGGTCACACTTTTAAAGGGTTTTAAATCTGAATTGTTCATCCACTATTGTGCTATAGTATCTAACTAGCTGATTTTTGTTGTGTTAATTTTAATTTCTTCTTAAATAGGATTTTAAGTTTTTATTGTTTTACTTTTTTTATGATTGTAATGTACTGTGTTTTTTGTGTGCAGCACTTTGGGCCTCCTTGGCTGGTGGTCTTGGGGGCCAGGCCAAATGTGGAGGAGGGCCGGATCCGGCTGTGGTCCATATTTGGGACCCTTGCTATAAGGCAACAGTTAGCCAGTCTAAACATGGACAAAAATACACACAAGAAAATATCCAGACTTAATAGGTTTGTTTGCATACTATAAAGTCCATGAGATAAATCCATCACTCACTGATTTATTCCATCCACAGTTGAGCAAAAAGTGTCCCACTTATTTGCTTTTAAAGCTTGTACATATTTTATCAATAATACCCATATTGTAATGCTTGAACCCTTTGCACTAAGTCAGAGATGCAGCTTGTTTATTAATTATTTCAGTATTATGAGAGAGGATGGCCACACATCAAAGTAAATGGTGACATTAATATCAGCTTAATGTCAAAGTGAGGTATGACAACCTTAATCTATTTCTAAGCAAGACCTAGTATAATGCACCACATGGGAGATGACCCGGTGTCCACTGTTGGCTAATTTGCCAGTATGATGAATCAGGCTCAGCTGCTGCATTTTTAATTATGTAATTTTCCCAAAGAGCAGGCTCTTCATTGCCAGGGTTGCCAGTCATCTGAATTGCATGTGTCCATTTAAATGATGCAGACAAAGGGCTTTCTGCATACAAACACTCAACTCTGACCCCACGATATCTACGTCATCTTGCCAATCCATAACATGATGTGATAATTCAGATCAAAGAAATAAATGCTGCCTTCCTCCTTCAATTAAGCTACTTTTTTGTTTTTACATGGCAATGTAGATTATCCTCGTCGAAGCATTAGGATGACTGTATGTGCGACTGAAATCAGCAAAAAATAATGAAGGCCTTGTTACTTTTGTCATTGCTTCCTGACCCCAACAATTTTGCTATTTTATGACTATCTTTCTTTGATGTTTCTGTTTGATCACTGACGGGCATGGAGAGCAAAATGCAAACGCAGACGTGAGAGGATCGCGTCACAAGTGAGATCCACACAGGAATGAGGTGTTGACATTGATGGTCCAAAGCAAAGGGCAGAGAGACGTGACGAGCATCTGAACGGGGAAAAGACATGAAGAAAGGGGGATGGCAAAAGGCTCCGGGCATGCATGAAGCAAAAAAAAAAAAAAAAGCAAAAAAAGAAAACAACCTTGCTGAATACATTACATAGGTTGCAAGGTCTCACTTTCTGACTCATTTTAGTTATCTCATGAATTAATCATGACTCCCTGGAGATTTGTGAACTCCGGACCTGTGTGTACTTTCAGTAAGACTTGTAATTGCAGTGTCTGTTCACAACAGATTCAACAAGCCCAAATGAGAGGTGTTCGAACACAGATACCGGCCGGGGTGCTTTATCTTGGCGCTTTAAGAGGGTAACGAGTATTTATCTTGTTACCGGGAGAGTGGCAGGATGCTTTGGCTGAATTGTTTTTGTGTCCTGATAACAAGAGTACTCACTGTGCTTAAAGCCAAGGGGTACAAGTTGCTTCCTAAGGGATATCTTCAGTGCGTTTATTTTCCTCTTTTGCTGACATTGCACGCTGTGGACAATGATGTGAGGAGAACGGCAAAATGTGCTTGTTTTCTTTTTTACCTGTGACAAGTGCTATAATTCCTCCCCAGGGCCTGTATTACACAAAATGGTTCTGGCTGGCTGTATTAATTTTTTGCTTTTGCAGATCTCAAGTGTTCCAAGAGCCAGCTTGTTTTTTTTACTTTATTCCTTGCCACATTAATAACTATGACAAAGAGGGTAAATTAGAAAATGAAGAATGTGAATCATCGCTTTTACTTGATGCACATAGCTGTAGCGGTTACATTATACATCCTTTTAATGTTTTAAAAAAATTTTTTAACAACACTATTACAAAAAACATGTTCTTGTGGCATTTTACTCTAGATGGAGAACACATATATATAAAATTAAACTTAAAATTGATTTTGGAGTATTTATTTATTCAAACTGTTATGGATCCGGAGCAGATAATATATGAAAAAGAGCGTAATGTTTAGTAGAAAATATCATGGGCCACAAGTTCCCAGCTCTCAGCAATGGCAAGGGGAAGGGGGGTGTGATTGCTTGGCACCAATAGTCCCGCCCACATCTTAGAGGTGAATTTGAAATGAACTCCTGAAACCATGTCCTAGAAAACAGTTTTTTGATTTTGTCTTAAAAAAGACCACTGGGAAGGTTTTTAAAATAGATCAAAGGACGAACAGGATTGGATCTAAAGAAAAAAAAACAACTCAGCACTATCATGAGTCAGTATATTCTATTGTGACTGTTCTAAATCCATGGGATTAAACCTATAAACCTTATACAAAAAACATACATTGAAACATTGAGTACATTTCATGCAGAATTTTGTTTGTGACAGTGATATAGGTGCTACAGTCAGTGGATCACTAACTCACTGTTCTACTCCATTACGACACATGCACTTGCAGACAAATAGATCCATGTATCTCTTTGTTTTCCTCGTCCGAGCTGGAATCTGGCTCCAAATTGTACATCTGGATAGTTCTAATATTGCTCGCCGAAATGTTAGGTTAAGGTTGTGAGGTAAGATAGGGGATTATTCAAATTTTGATACGTCAATATTCCTCCACATTTTACCACGGTATCACCATAACTAATTAAGAATGTTGTAAGCACCACTTGAGTCAGGATAAATGGGCTCCCCTTCCCTAATGGCTGCTCTCCTCATCATTCTAGCTGGACTTCTTCCGGTCCGTTCAACCAAAAAGAAGTTCAACATTGCCGGGATATATTTTGAAAAAATTACGTGCAAATAACTATTTTTTTTTTTTTTTTTATGTGTGACCAACAGCAAACTAGCATGCTACTTGCTAGCACCCACTTTAGCACAAACCTCACTCTTTCCAGCCCGATTTCTCTATTAAAATATGATTGCTATCCTGTGATGATTCCTCTCAGTCAAATTATTTTAGCAAGGTTTTTGAGGTTAAACAACAAAGTTGGTTGGTTTGTAAAAAAAAAAAAAAAAAAAAAGATATATTTTTTATTAGATGCAGGATCCAAAAAATATGTGCATTTAGATGTTATGTAAGAGTTTGAAAGGGATGCTTTTGTTTTTCCTGCTGTTTTAAATGTGACCCTGAAAAAGGCATGACAGGTTTATAAATAGCAGTAAAAGACCACAAACTCAGCAGCATTTTTAAGTTAGCATAATAAATTTGTGCACAAGTGGACTTTCAGTCATGCAGTTAGGGGCTAGTAGTTTACAATACTGACAACAAAGAGACAGAAATAGTGTGAAGTAAATAGAGAATGGCAGTGAAGTGAGAAAAAGCCAGAAAGATGCATCACCTAGTAGATATTTCTCTTCAGAAATCACTAGATGACATAGCCGTCAAACTGAGTTGCCTCCTTTCTCTCCTCCCTTTATGGTTACAGAATCCCCCATGATAGTTTCCAAGGCTAAGATTGGCTCATAAAATAAAATGCCGTTGTTCCTATCTCAGCCCACTTATGATACTTTAAGGTCGAAGGGGTCGAATGACTAAAAATGTCCTTAGCTGGTTATGGCTTTCGGCCCAACTTAGACACAATTAAACGCTCACATGGCCAGATCCACGCACGCACACAAATAGTCCCACGCACACACATGACTCCATTTCTCTACCGTGTCCAATGGTGAGCTGCGTGCATTCCCTTGTGTCCTTTTCATGAGTGACCTTCTGTCTTCTCTTCTTCTACACTTCTACTGTTGCTGAAGAAACAATTGCCCCAACAAGATGTCACTTTTCTCCTTTTCTCTGGTATTTTCTTGTTTTCCTTCATGCACAATAGTATGTAAAGGATTTTGAGATGTGTGTATATATATATATATGTCTACCAAGGTAGGAGTGAATGGGATTAACACCCAATACCAGCACAAGCCGCATAACACACTCTTCACTCATGATGGCTTGCAGCGCAAGAGACAACGTGTGAGGTTGAGTAGGTGGATATGCACCCCCACAGAACATTTCACCTGATTGTATTTTCCAATACAAAAAAAATGTTTAATCCTTTGCCACAAAATCAGGCCAATATGTTGACACAGAGCTTATTAATACTAAAAGGAAGAATAAGGAAGTGTTTGGCAGTGCATTCTGAAAGGTCAAATCATTGCAATTGGAATTCCCAACATGTTTTGCTGTGTCCCAGTTTTATCATTGTAGGCCACAAACACCTCCCATTACATGTAAATATGTTATGAACAAACACTTATGCCTCGTTTCCACCGAGCAGATAGATGGGACTGGATTGGACCCGACCGGTATGGTATTTTGAGCATTTCCGTTATAAAATGATCCCATTAGGCCGGACCAATTTGTTCCATTTTTGGTCCACAGTTGGTCTTAGGTCCATAGAAATATGGAATTGAAAAGACAGGGCGGAGCTTCTGTCATCACCAAAAAATCCATGGATTGGCGGAAAGTTATTACAACAACAGCAAGCGTCGAACCAGTGCTTTTCCAAACACGGGATCTAAGGCGAAATTTTTGTCCTCTTTTCGGCTGTTTTTTTCTTTGCTTCCCACAATCTTTTTGCAAAGACTAAGACATTCTTTGCATTCAGTAATCCCCTATTATTCCCCAAGGTTAGGGACCAAGCACACGCAGAATCCGCAAATACAGAGAGCTGCTGTATTTGTACCTTTATGCTATTATCGGTCTACAGCCCCCAAGCACCTTGATGGTCCAACACTCAATGGAAACACTTGAATTGTGTGGAGCATTCTAAACCGGCAAGGAGTGGATCAGTCCAGTGGAAATTAGGCAATACAGGTTGTAGATGAAGCCACGTGTCCTCTGTTTGGGTGTTAAATTAATGCATTTTATTATTTTTAACTCATGACTTTAAATCACTATTTTTGGTACAAACAGGTTATTCTAGACACACAGACAGATGGATAGATGCGCATGGATGACTGAGGTAAAAAAGTAGCCAAAATGTGACTTAAAACCTATTATTACACCATGTGATATAAACATGATATGCTTATTCATCTGTGTTAATCAACTGCAAGTGTAGAGGGACATGTTTCCCGAGGGTTATAGATGCTCACTTCAACAGATGTGAATATAAAACTGGGGAGAAAAAAAAAAAAGGAAAACATATTTACTGCAAATTTGAGTGTAAACTCAAAAGCATATTTGAAAACTATGTGCATTTGAATTACAAACCAGAATATGTTTCTAAAATGCACAATCCATTTTACATATTTGACACTGATGAAAATACAATACTGAGTTTTCTGGCAGAACGTCTAGAAAACTGGGAGAATTAGATGCAAATAGATCCATTTTGCATACACAATGTGATTCATCAAATGTAAATTGCGACCGCGGGAGCTGTTCTGGATCTATATTTTGTACGTTCGGAAAGGCAGGTGCTTACTGACTAAACTTTTTACACACAGTCTTTGCTAGAGACATTGGAATGTTTCCTTCTTGACTGATAAAAACCTGCCCGTAGTTATAAAAGTTGACATTATTTATCTTTTAATTTTTCCCACGTTTAAATAATGCTTAGGTTTTACCTTAAATCATTTTATTTTTTGTCCATCTTCAGGTAAATCCTTCCTGCACTTCTCTTCGCCAACCCCCTGCTCCTGTGCTCTGGGGGGTGGCTGGCGTTAGGAGCCCAAATCTTTGCCAAGACCCCATCTATGACTCTTCTGTCAAGGGCAATACTGTCTATCACCAGCGTATATGCAGACTTACGGAGCAGATACCGCAATAGCCAAGGATCCCCGCCTTGGTGCATGTGTCTTAGAAAACACTGTGCACCTCGTGTCATAAATTTCACAGGATCTTCAAGGACACTATTTTTTCCCAGAAGCACTCCAATTTGAGCACCCATTCTCCATTCACCCTTTAACTAAAATTACTTTGTGTTTCCAGTGGTTCTTGTCCCATATTGGCATTTAAACAATGTGTGTTTTTCAAGTGTTAAAACTAACACGAGGTTTCACCCAATTACGGTTGCATATTCAGAATGCTGTCTAGCTAGTGACGCAAGGTTCAAACCGCACCTGGGAGCGCCGTGAAGCGGAGTGCACGCGAAATCCGCTTCACCTCCAGCTCACACAAGGCGAGTATTTTTTGTGACCGACAACAGGCGCTTCTGCTCAGCTGTGGTTACTTAGAGCATCTACAAATAATTTGACATTGTCCATCTTGACTTGGCTTCATGCAACTGCTGCTTTCTGTCTCTCTCTCGTTTATTTATTTATTTTTTTAAAAAACAGCACAGCTTCCAAATGTGGTATGAACCACGTGTTATGATAAACTATGCTATACTGGTACCCTATGATATACTAGGAATCACAGTCCACTACTTTAAAATGAGTGTATATATATATATATATATATTATATATATATATATATATATATATATATATATGTCATTGACACTCTTCCAGCTGTAGGCATTTTTTTTTTTAACCAAAAGGGGTAAAAACTTCCCACTGGTGGTGATTATCTTAATGATGGAAAAAGATGGTGTGATAGAGATTATATAAACTCTGAGAGAATTGCAAAAATTTATGTAATTGCTGAGATAAAAATGTGATTGTGGACTGAACATCCTATGAAGGTAAAGCCCTTTAGCATGACTTTCTGAGCGCGTATGTAGTCCTTTAACCTTTGATCGAGCTTGCTTTGTAGTGACAGAACCTGAAGAAACATCAATCATATGTGAGTGAACATTAGGTACAGGGTTAGTGCCATACTATCAATCAACCCCCCCTTTGAACCTAATGCTTAACACTATATTGATTTCTATAAGATTTCCACAATGTCTCACTTCTCTAAGTTGGTCTAATCTGTAAAACAGACATCATTTAAAGGTTAATATTTCTTCAACTTTAATGCTAGTTGAGATCTACCTTATTATTATTACGTACAATAAATTTCTTTACATTAAATATATCATGATGTTTAACCACAACAATATTTAAAATGACCTGTCTAACCTAATGAAAAGAAGTATTTTTTTTACGTCTTTATTAATTTAAAGTCAAGCTATGTCCTTTAAAGATGTGTGGATTCACATTTGTGCAAACAGATAAGATAAAAAAGAGGAACGAGAAGCTGTATTATCCTCCTTATCATTTGCAGGCTTTGAGAGTCTATATCCTTTCTTAGTCCTTGATAAAACAGAAAAGCAAAAAGCCATAAAAAAGATTCCTGAGCCTATGATATTCAGTAAATAAAGAGAGAAAGAGAACATCTTCACGTATTGTATCAACTTTACATGTGCTAGAGCAGTGTTTAGAATACAAACTTCTATGTTCTTGGTGAAACTGTGACTCTCTTATACTATAAATCTTATCAACAGACAGTGGAGGTGACACTTAATAGCAAAGGAGACCAAGTTTATGTAATGATCCAAAAAAATTACCAGTTTGGTAGGATTAAAAAACTGCAGCAGTCTTATTACAGTTTAAGATTTTTACAGAAAATTGCACCATTCTCTTCTCTTAGAGATTGATGATCCATAGCTCGTAATCCAAATCTTCCTCAAGTCCTGTTCTGGATGAAACTATCAGGTTAGTCTTACTTCTCCAGCTCATTTAAAGCTTTTGTGAAGGTGGTTTTCAACAGATTTTGAAACTTTGCACCAAACAACCATTTTGAAAACTTCAGATTTGGATTAAATAATAGTTGTTCCACAGACATACTGGTATGTGACAGAACCCAGAGTAGCACCAACAGTTCTTATCCATTTGGCCCCAACTGCAGCTATCTGTTATCTTTTCCTTTATTTGGCTGTCACTAAAAATGTATGTTTTTAATTACAGAGTCAATTCTTTGCAGATGATAATGTAGTTCATGCCTGGCAACAGTCTTAGTGGTACCAGTGTCTGTTTGATATGTCCACTTGGATGAAGTAGCTTTATCGAAACTTGACCAAGTTTAAACTCTTAGTTGTTAAAAATGAACCCATTTATCGATCTACCATGGCTTCAAAATCAAGACTTGCTTCTCCACTATTATCCCCAAACAAGTGGTAAAGAGCCAAGTGGTAAAGAATCAATCAGCTTTTGCTGTTTCCAGGTAATGCAGATTTGAATTTTGCTTTATGTAACCCTTTGACACCAACTTCAGTGTTTTCATTATTTCGACAACAGTAACTAGAGAACTGTTTACATACTTAATTAATTGACTTATGAATTGGGGAAATACAATCTTGTGCTGATAAGCAGCGCTGTACAGTAGTGTAGTGTTTATGGAATCAACATAAATCAGTTGTTTCGGTCTTGGAGAAAAGCAACTTTGAACCAATCCTGTTTTCCATTAGTAAAGTGTTGCATAAAGCAAATGTGAAATGTTTCTCCACGTGAGAATCAGTGGATTTGCATTGATCATGCACGTGGTCGAGGAGTTTACAGTATGCCAAAAGTGTGTGTTATTTAGATGTTGTTGGTGCTAGAAGATCAACTCAGCAGGCCACACAGCTGCTGGATCAGGCCATAGTCAACTCCATCTGCATGCCATTATCCCCATTTACTGCACTGCACTGCTTGTGTTACTCCACTTCCCTCTAGCTTTCCATAGTAAGATGTGGCTCCCTGAATCTTTTATCCTTTCTTCCACAGTGAAATCCAAAGCTCTCAAAATCTATTTGCTCAGGTGTAAATTCCATGTCACATAACATAAGCATAATAGAGCTGGAATTATATAAGTTTGCTTTCCTCTACTCATTTTTTGAACAATGAATTCAACTATTTTTGAAAAACTCTTAATGGATTCAAGGTGTCATGTGGTGCATGTATGTAAGTGTGGCTTGTTTAAGGTGGAATTTATTATAACAGCATGACTTATACGTGGATGTATACATATTTATTTTCATTTTTAATCAAATCATGATTAATCATGCTAAGTTTAAAGTCCCACTCTGATCATCTCTGGATTTATTATAAAACTGTTTAAAGTGGTTTTCAGTCATGATTAAGGTGTTTTTTATCATGTGTTGTTCAGGACATATTTGCTGTAAGCAACATTTCATTAGAAATTACCTTCTGAGTTGTGAGCAGAGCAGTTGGTGCAGAGTAAGCCCGCATCCACTTCCCACCATCCATTCCTCACACCCCCAACCTAATATTAGCGGTGCGACAGAAATAGCGAGCAATATTGGAGCTATCCAGATGCCAGCACAACTGAAGAAAACTTTAGTCTACTTTAGTTAATAATTATTATAAGAAATTAATCAAATCTAACACAAGTGTGTCTTTCTCTTGTTTTTTTTTTTTTTTTTTTCTAATAAATGCATTTCCTTATTTCTACAATGAGTTTAAAAAATCTGTGTTTTGTCCTGAATTGTCTATAATCTATGCTGGAAATAAACTATATTGATCAATCAATCAATCAAAAACAAAGGATCTACATGGATCTAGGTGTCTAGGGGGATGCATTTGGAGTGGAGCAGAGCGGGGAGCTCGTGGCCTGCCGGTTGTAACTTCTATGTCACAGCTGCAAACTTTTTCTAACCGTGTTTTTTTTTTTTTTTTTTTGTTTGCTCCTGATTCACAACAAGTTTAATTAAAAAAAAACTTTAAATTTAATTTAAAAAATGAATTTATTCATTTATTTATTAATTTATTTATTTTTTTAATGAATTTAAAAAAACACTCAGAAATGCAATTTTGTGATCAATTTTCTTTAAATATATTCTCTATTATCAGAAAAATTACACCAGAGTGTAGTAAAAACATTGGACATTCCTCCGCGATTCTGGTACACTTGTCTGATTTTGCTCATTTTTTAATTTCTCACACATTGTCAGATTTTTTGATGACATTTACTATTAACTTGAGGTGTTCTTTTTCTATTTTATTTATCTTTCTTGACCATCCACATTGCAGGGAACTGTGACTGAATTTTATTGCACCTATAGTATAAAAACAATAAAGGCATTCTTCACCATCCATCCATCCATCCATCCATCCATCCATCCATCCATCCATCCATCCATCCATCCATCCTCTTTTGTATTTTTTGGTTTTGATTTCCTAAAATAAGCCAATTCTAACCAAGAACATGCTGGTTGATTGATTCAGTGAAAGCCACTTCAGATTTTGTCTTCAGAAACTTCCAGAAAAGACACCTCTTGACTTTACTCCCTTATCTAACGCAATAATTCAACTTTTCTCTTCTGTCCTATAATTCCTATTCCTTATCACACTTCTCCCTTTGCCCTTCCATTACAACATTTCTGCTTTCCGTAATCCTCATGGTGTCTTTGCAGAGCCTTATACGGTCCCTCTCCTCTGTCCCACTTGAACCATCTGCTAAACTACTACATTTAAATGCAAATGTAAACAGCAGAAGATTGGCCTGTATTTGTGTACAGCGAACAAATTGCAAAGCTACGGCATTTTAAATTATGTACATAACTATTTATGAAGCATGCAGGCTATAATTTTAGCGAGTGCATAAATTACTCAGATTTGTCATACTGTATACATGCTTTCATGTATGCAAGCATGTACTAAATACAAGGGAGAGCAAAAATTTCAGATTGTCATACGTATACTGGCTTTCTTTTGACATAAATAGGCTGCTGTGGTATTAGAAAATGAGTATCGTTTAAGAGAAAAAAAAAGGGGGCAAGTTGGCATAAATTTTGGATTAATCTTCTCTTAAGAGAAGAAAACAGAGCATAGTACTTTATTTCCACCAGAAGCTATTAGAATTAAAAAAATTCCCAATTCTATTAATTTGAAAACTTCCTTTTCTCCCGAGAGTGAGAGTGAGCTTCATATTTGCCCTTTGGCCTGTTTCGTCCATTGGTTAGACAGGGATTAGGACACGGATGATAAGCAAGCACGAGGCAATGGAGGTGCACAGCTATGAGTTGCAGCTACATTTATTTCCCTGATAATAAGGTCGAAAGGACATCTCTCAAAAAGCATTACATCTTATCAGTTCATCGTTTGTAGTACTCACTTTCGATAACCAATATTTGTTCAGCCGGCAGAGAACGGAATCCGAATATCTCCAAGTGTCAAAAGCAGCACAGGGAGGGCTAAATTAGCTTGTTTTTGATCCTATTTTGAAAATATTCCTTCACAGTGGAGTGTTTTTTTTTTTTTTTACTTTGCATCTTAAGTGTCCTGTTTTCAGCGAGCAATTTCCTTAATTGAGTAGAGATAGCTTGAACAACCCTAAAATCCAAACACTCCACCATTTCCTTTAGCTCTAACAACTAATCTGCGAACATCATCAAACTTTAATCATGCAATCTCATTAAAGTTTGATAACTTGCAAAATGTGTGTCATGGATCGTGTAATAAACTGAATTTCTTGGAGGAGGGGAAGTATTTTCCCCTATCAGACAATCAAGCAGGCATCCTTTGTGTTGCTTGCTCACGATGCCCATTAGTCAATCTTGAGAGTATGAGAATATGAGAGAGGTGGGCTTCAGACTACCACGTCTACAGAGACGAGTCACGTGCAGATGCTCATTTACTTTGGGCTTACTCCTGCTGCTGTGTTTGTGGAACTCCTGCACCGCTCTGGGGGACATGCAGCACGGCGCCCGAGCTGGAACAGCAGCGGGAGCGTTGACAAGCTCTTTCACACTTGCGTCAGAGAAATTCATTGCCTTTTTGATTACCCTACCCCCTCCGCGAGAGCAAGGAGATGCATAGTGATGATCGATGTAGCTCTGCAGTCACATAAAATGAAGGAGGCACGCGGAGATAAAGGTTCTGGCTGCCGGGAAAAAGGGTGATCCGGCGACTTTCCTCACAGCTTGTTCCTTTCCATGCTCTCCTAACTCCTGAAGTATCTTCATTGTCTCACTTCTGCCGCTGCTTGCTGTCTCATTGTTGCTTGTCTTCTATTGGTTAATGCACACTTTTTCAATAAATAAGTCCCTCCAGACGAGCTGTCATCTTACAGTGCCCGCCACTGTTAAATAAAAAAGGAACAGCTTGGGCATTTAATGCCACAACTGTATAATGCATCAGCACATTTCACAACCCCCTTTCAATGTTATCGCTTTGCATCCTCCTCCTCCTCCTCTTCCTTTTTTCTCCTCAGTGGTGCATGGGACTTACCTTCAGGTCTCTGCAGGAGTAGCTGACTGGCTCCCTTTGAGGCATTTCACAGCTGCTTTGCTCCCCAGGATTTGCCCGATCCTTATTGTTCGGTCAACAACAGTCCTGCTGCATCCCTCCTGCCACCCAGCTCCTTCTGCTCATCCCCGCTCTATATCTACCTCTGCGTGAGAGGGGGGTCTGTGAAGTGTGTGAGGCAGCAAGAGAGGGAGACGGGGAGAGAAAGAGCGAGCCAGAGTGGATTCAAGAGGAGATGGGGGGGGGGGGGGTATTGAACACTGGTATTGAACAGCGTGCTCCGATGCTCCCGCAAAGCTGGGATGTCTTTTGAACTACAAATGTGCCTTCTTCTGCAATAATACAGAGGAAAAACATGCCCAGGAAAGTCATCTATAGTGGCATTCCAATGAGGAAAGACGAGTGCTGAGGCTTGGGGGGGGAGTGATGTGCTACAAAGGGTGGTAGAATCAATTGCACTAAAACTGCAGTTGAAGAGAAGCTTTGGGCGGTGGAGAGACAGAGAAGTGTTGGCATAGAGAGCAGGGCAAGACAAAGAAAGAGGAAGAAGAAAGGAACAAATACTGGAATGAAGAGAGTTAGGGGAGGGAAAAAGGACCATTTGACCCAGAATTTCAGATTATAACTGCAGTGACTAGAGGTGGTACTTTTTAGAAATGAAGTGGTTTAGTTGCAAAAAAAGATTAATTTCTAGAAATGTGGGCTTTTTTCATTTTATGCAATGTAATGTCAGTTACTTTAATCATTGTCCAAAATGAAAAAGTTGTAATTCTTTCTGTTTAGCGAGGATTGCAATTTTGTAAAAAATAAGAAAAAGTTCAACCCAATGTTTAAAGGAGCCATACCATGAAAAATTCATTTTTTTCTTGAGCTTTCAAGTGTAGTATACTTTTCATTCCTCACTATAAAGACCCCCAAAGCAGTATTTTGATCCGTTCACGAATTTCTGAGGAATCCTCAAAAAAGTTAGCTCTTAGCAACAGCCCCTCCCTAGGCTTCTACAAAGCCTAGCGCGGATCAGCTAGCTTCACGAGCCCCCCAACTCCCGCCTCGTGCACTGTGTTGTGAGCCAATGTAGCGATGGGAATGAAACGCTCACTTGATTCAAAGTTGTGCGGTGGCATCCACTAATATTCTGGTGAGGAATCTGCACGACATGTTGAGATGGATCCTGAACTTATTCGAGAATACCGCAAGCAGACGGGAAATATTGGGTAGATAGCAGGAGAAAGGGAGCTGACTCTTTCCTCGTGGAGAAAGGGATCGGACTATTCACTGGTGGAAACACATGATGACATTAAAAGAACTGGTAAAAACGTAGAGTATTGAGCATAGACGGAAAGGTCTGCATGTCTCCAGGAAAACAATCCGTATTAAAGCGAAAAGGATTCTTTAATGATGTTTCAAAGAGAAAAGAATCATTTACAGCCTGTGCTAATCAGAACAATGTTCTAATCATTTCAACAAATCCTGAAATGTTCATCTGGTAGTCGTGTCTATATTTTTTGACCAAATTTCACAGCAAAATGAACCCATTAGCCATAACTATTCAGTCTCTGCCAAATTTTGAGAATTAACACCCAGGCTACACAGTATGTACATGAATATTTATTAAAAAAAAACAAGAAAAGATGTTCTTTTGTGGATGACACACTGACGAGGACGACTCTAGGATGACGTTATGAAATGGGCATCACTCAAGGAGCGAAATGTAAGTAGTAGGGATGCAACGATACAGTTTGCTCATGGTTCATGTGCATCTCGATACCAGGGTCACGGTTTGGTATGTATTAAACAAATAAACAACAAAAAAAAAAAGAAAACCTGAAATCCTATTATTCCACAGATTATGATTCCTTTTGAAAACAGAAACAACATAACAAAGAAATCAGATTTTTTTCAAGTGCACAGCTTTTGGCACTTATTCAGAATCACACTTATCTGGAACTCTTGTAAACTTGTAAACATTACAACTTATATACAATTGAATCAAATGTAAAAGAGCGTCAGTCCTCAATACTTCTAAACATGAATATAATAAACTCCAACAATCTAAGCTGTGCTCTTAAGTCTTGACAAAAAGATCCAAAAAAAGCTGCTCACACACCAGCTGCGAAATGAAATGTCCACGAAATCGCGAGCCGTCGGAAATTCTGTTCTGCGTACGTTTGAACAGACACTGAAAGCGGCCGCTCAAACGAGCGCCTATACAGCTGGTGCGCCAGCACATGCAGCTACAACGTGCTATGACTGTTGCGGTTGTTTGGGCAGCTAGCTAAACTGCTATAGTTTTTAGCATTTGGGGTACGCCTCCCAGGGAAAGGGCAAAGGGAGAGTAGGAGCAGACAAGCTATGCAAGGAAGACATAAATACACAGACACGCTAAAGGGAACTCACAGTGGTACTGGATAAATAAATGCGTACGGTGAAAACCAAACCGTAGAACCCATACCGAACGGTTCGGTTTTATGTCGAATATTGTTGCATCCCTAGTAGGTAGGCTAGGTAAATTGAAGATATTCTCACCTGCAAGTGGCCCGTCGACTGTTGTGCCCACATCATAGCTTTTTCCAACTGCATTTTATTGTCTTCTCCTGATTTAAAATAGATAGGGGTCTTTAATGATCCCTTAGGAAATTTAAATTTGGCCATCTGCTGACAATCATAAAAACATACACACATAAAAGCACAATAAAACAATAAGAGTCAGTGGGTTAAAAAATTAAAGGATTAAAAAATAAATTAACAATTACAGGAATTAATAAATTAAGTATCAATGGATTAAATAAATTACAAATTAATGGGTTAAAATAATTAAATTTTAAAATAAAATAAAGTACAGCTTGGACTGGCTGTACTTTCTGATTTGAATAAGGGTTTATAATAAGGTTCCTTAACATAACTTTTTTTTACACATTACCAAGCATCAATATTGTGTTTATAACAGGTTTCTCAAACTCTCTTTACCTTGGGGCCACAAAAGGCAGAGTCTGGCTGAGTCTGGGCCGTACGGGGTCCATTTGAGCCAAAAATATGTTTTGCATCCACTATCTTCATCTTTGGTCCATTGTCCATGTCTATTGAACAAGTTTATTGAACATTAGTTTATGTCAATGTACTACTTAGAAATATCTTCTATGTGTCCTTTAAAACAACAGGAGCTAACAAAACTAGCAACTGTTGCTGAGGACTTTTCTCATGACCAGATCCAACAAAAAGCAAATGTAAAGTTTTAAGAATAAAGCAAGCTGAAGTATCACAAAACAAATGCAAAGCTTTCATCAAAGAAGACCCTTGGTTTATAAGTTGTTAGAAAGATATTTATTAGCACAATAAGTTTATTAATGTTTACTAACATACTTAGAAAGATCCATTAATGTCTGAAGAAGACCATAGTCTGCAAAGGCCATATTAATTGACTATTGACAAGCTTAACACATGTAGTAACTGTTTTTTTTTTTTTTTTTTTGACAAACTATTGAGTGTTTTGCAGCTCCTCATCTAAAATGTGACACTCATAAATGTAATTTTAATGTTAATCAAACTGCTACTACAACATGCTAAACACCATAGAGAATTTTCATTGGAGTGAATCTTTAATGGATTGCATTCAATCTTTCAAACCCTTGTTTCCTCCCAGTCTTCAGGCTTTTTCCTCTGCATTGGTAATAGTAAAAGATGCGCACCTGTTTTACTTGTTACTCACCTTGTATATCAGAAAATATGTTTATGCCGTGGAATAATCAATGGTGGGGGTTTGGTGCTTCCCCTCAGCATCTGGATATTAGACGGATAAATAGCGGCAAACGACAGCCCGAAAGCTTCCAAATGACAGCCTTGGACAGCCGCCTCCAATCACCTGGTTTTTAGAAACCAATGTGGATTTTTTCTGATTTAATGTCTTTCACGCCTAAGTGCTACTTTGTTTGACGGAAAAGAAAACTTTGTGCACACACTTATTCATGCAATTTTGTAGTTTTTTTTTTTTTTTTCCCGAGATTGCACTAGTCTAACCATCCTTTTTTAATATTCAAGGACCTGATTTGAAGAGACACAGGTTTATATTCAAGACTAGATAAAATAAAACACAAATGGAACTGTAGATATCAAACAATAACAATGCAAATGAAAAAAAGATATTGTTTTTTCTGCATTACCTGTGATACATAAAAAAATGTGTCTCTTATAAATCAGTGGTTTGTACTCCCCTAAGGAAACTATAAAGCTTCTTTGTATTGTTTGCAAAAAATCTAATTAAAAAGTTATATCAACCATTGTGTTTTCAGAATTTGAAAAACAAACATATATTTATTAATATGTTGTTTTCAATGCTTTAAACAGGAGATCCAAACAACGTGAAGGAGCAGCTACAAGCAGAAAAGTACTTCATGTCCTTCCTCTGACTTTAGGAGGAGATTTATGACACTGTAGGCTCCCCTTTGTTCTTGCATGTACTCTCCATGCTGAAGCATGCATGTGCAGCAACATCGCTTCATCTTTTGTCTGCCTCTTCCTGTCGGGCAGCAGCTGACAGCAGATTATGGCACATCAAGGAGTGAGGTTGCAGTAATGAGAAGCTTGGGATCTGCTCCATTGGGATTGTGGCTCTAGGACACACCGTCGCACTGAATGATAAAAAAAAAATAAAAATTCTTGTTTTCGTCGACAGATGCACGGATTGTGAGTGTGTTACAGCTTAGCTGGGGCTTGTTGAGTTTCAGGCTGTGTTTAATCATTTCCTGTCCTCAAGTAAAACCATCATTGATCAACACATACTCTTTATTACCTTTGCTGTTTATCCTGTGGAGGTGTTCGGTTCACATTAATCACACATTGATAAATATGCTGAGCACATTTCTCAATATATGTGCTCAGAGCAAGCTGGTTGCGTAGTGTTAAATCAATGTGGGCAACAACATAATATTCATGGTTCTTTAGTAGATGCAATATTATAATTTTAACATTAAGTTATCCTGCACGACGAAGGAGCCAAATGCAAAAGATCCATGCATCGTGAGTGCTTTATGGATGTTTATCAGTACAAGGAAATTAAAATATAAAAGATTAGACTGTTACTTTTAAAATGTTTATTTTCATCCATCTTGGCATCATATTAAGTGACTTCAATCAATGCTGATAGTGCACTTAAAAAAAATGCAGTGCAAACAAGAACATTTGCATTATCTACAATAATGCTAGCGTGAATGCTTTCTCCTGAATGTGGTCGCTGAAGATTCTTTGGCATTTTAAGAAATTGGTACAATAATTTGCTGAAAGTGCTAAAATTATTAGCAAAGTACCCAAAAATTTTAGCTCAGCCCAAATTTTGCCCCAAAAAACTCTGTAAGATGCCAGGTTGCCCAAAAATGCTAACACATTGCAAATCTCAAATTAGCTAAAAATCTAGCACGTTGCTAAAATATTAGCTCAACCCAAAATTAGCCCATATCACCTCGGTAGATGCCAATTTATCCAAAAATGTTAACCAGTTGCTAATCTATTATCTAACTCCAAACTAGCACAGAAAACATCAGTGGATACCTGATTAGCCAAAAAAAAAAAAAGTAAAGCTAGCAAATGACTAAGAAATTAGCTTAACATCAAATTTGCCAAAAGAATTAGCTAAAAAACAATAATTCAACAATTGTGTACAATTAAAAAAAAATGTGTAATGTATGAATACCAAAAATACAAGCATGGATGCCCTGAACGTGCTGAACTTTTTGATACTATAATTGCATAAGTTGAAAAGTCTCGAGAAAAAAAATAGAAAATGTTCCGGTTCCCATTGGATGAAAAATCAACTAAAATGGTGTATCATTTTAAATACATAAAACTGGTAAATACCAAAAGTACAAGCAGAAGCAAAACATGAAATGAAAACGTGAAGGAGCAGGAGAATCACTGCAGTGTGATTGCTGCAAAGCATTCACACAACAACTGAATTTCCTGCTCCTCTGTGGTGGGATGAAGCACAAAGAGTTAGCAGAAAGCCACACCAGGATCTTGGATTCACAGCAGCCCTCTGGCAGATACAACCACTGGATTAGGAAAGGATCATTTCAAAGGTTGGGAGTGAGCAAGAAAGAAGGAATTAGGTTTCTCCCTTGCAGGCCGTGAGGAGGTGAGAAGGAAGTGTCATTTATCTTAATCCCCTCTACATTCCCTTCATTCCGGCATGGCGTTTGTTGCTCCACACTCATCCCGGCTTTCTCTCCATCTTCCTGATTGGGATCAGTCCGTTTTGGTTTCTCCCACTCTTCCTCTCAGGCTTCAGTGGCTCTGATTGATTCTTTTTGTCAGGATTTACGGGACTGTGATGAGCTGCACTGTCACCCGTGTGCCACAAAAAAAGCCCAACATGACTCAGAAAAAAGACATTTTTATTAAAAAAATAAAATAAAATAGAACTTACAATGTTAAAGTTAAATACATCTTTTGTCAGTGCATAGAAATACCGTATATTGGATATTAGGAGATGTTCTGAGAACTAAACAGTGATGCAGAGATTATTTTTTAATGTATTTGAATTAAGAATGTTTGAACACATTATCAATAAACAGCGTGAATCTGTGTCATCATACAGCTTTAAATGAACTGCAGTAGAATTTTTTAAGCAGTTTTGTTCAAAATAACTCTGTTTTGATTTACATCTGTTTGTGTTTTAACTGGTTATGTCATCAGTTTTACAATTTATGGGACATCACTCTATAGATCATGTGAAATCAACAGAAACCAGTAATATTAGAACCGAGTCAAAATACCTGTATCTGTGAAAACATTTTTTTTTCTGTGGATTGCTGCAGATAATTAGTGCAGGTCAGGTTTGTTAAAAATAAATATATATAATAAAATCTTGGGGTAAATACCTTGAGTTGTAAAGTAACTTTTCAGTCAGTTGGATCTTCAAGTTCAAGTGAGGAGCAGAAAAGGTGAGCTTATATCTCTTAACTGTGTGAAACTGGCTTCAAAACGTTCCTCATTCACAGTGACACCTTGTGGACGAGAGATGTACTGCAGGACATCATGGTAAGGTGCTGCATAGTTGGAAGATTTTAGCCCCTTTAAAGCATGCTATACTGTAAATCTCCTGTCACAATAAAATATGTCGGGAGGTTTCCTTTCTTACTTTTGGCCAATATCTTTGCATAGTTTGTTGTTCATTGGTTTCAGTTTAAATTTTCTACAGACTCATGTAAGTCCATCTGTAAGTCTGACAAGAGATTCTGGTGGTAAACCACCTTGCCATGCAGCTTGAGTTTTTTTCCAGCAAACAAAGAGTCACTGCAAAGCTTGTTTCCATTGTTTTTGACTAAAAACAATGTGTTTGTTTTTTTCCGAGATAGGTGGAAAATGCCACACATTCCTCTAATCCTATCTTACCAGCTCTGTTCTGAACAGACATTGAGAATATATATATATATATATATATATATATTTATATATATATATATATATATATTTATTTTTAATAACTAAAGAATCTCCATTTTTGGTATTATTTTTATTTTTTGCATCATAAAAGCACAACCTATAAGCACAAAGAAGGTTGAGTCACTTCAAGTACGTCTCTCCAGATACCCACAGCGTGATAAAATAAAACATTGGCAGTCTTTCAGATTCACACATGCAGAGCATCGTTACAGAAAGAGTCATGGCCCGTGCACTTGACATTTTCCATCACTTGCCCATGGGCTGATTTTCCGTGCACACAACGTGTTGGTGCCGATCCATCAGTTCCAAAACACTCAGACATACATGGCTAAAAGCGGCACGTTCCTATACATGTAATGTATTCACAACATTGTCTGCAGAAATACAGCTGACAAGCTGCTGTAAAGTGACTATCCCTTTTATTGTTCAACCAGTGTTACAAGATAATACCCTGCTCAGTAAAATGATCCCTTTTCTTTCAGGAAATGCATATAAATCATTAAAACCGGATAGACAAAGTTAGGTAACCGGTTGAGCATTGCATGTTGTTTGCAAGTTTCTAACAGGTGTCGCTTTGTATTTCCCTAATGTGAAATGCAAGTCATTCTGAACATGCCACTGACAGCTGAGAGGCTGGGCCAGAACACTAAAGAACAACAAAAATGCACTTGAGCCTTAAAAAGAAGCTTTGTGTTTTCATTCCCCTTCACTACCTTCATTATTCAGGCTATGTTGCTGTTTAATCAGGCTGAAGTCCGTGGAGCGCATGATAGCAACTCAAGATCCTAGTTTTTTACCTGAATGAGGGACGACAAACAAGTTCTGCAGGAACGGAGAAACATAATCTTAAGTTAGGTGACCAAAAAAGAAATAAATAAAAAGAAATTATAAAGTGATACTCTGCAGGTCTTAGCAAACTCATTCAAAAGACATTTCCCAAATGATGGCAGAGTGGAAATCCTTTTACAGTAGTTTTGAGGGGGATTTGGTTATTAGAAATGCAATAAAAACATGAGTTCTTGGAGGTTTTCTCCCCGCAGGTCCCATGCTCCCTGTTCTTTTTTCGGCTTTAAAACTATTCTTTCTTTCATTGTCCCCACGTTCATTACTGCAGATCTTGTGACACATTTTCATTTTAGTTTTAAGGCAGAAATGTTCTGCTTCTGTGTATCCTGAGGTTAGGAAATGTGCAACTACTTTTTGGAGGAATATGAACTTCTCAACTGACACACTATCAATCTAAAAATAAGGACAAATGTGATCAGATGTAGAATAATAACAAAAAAATAGATCATTAAATGCACAGATTTTGGCTGCATACTTCTCGAAAACTTCTGAGGAAAAATAAAATGATAAAAGATTACTAATGAATGTTTCACTGAAGTATTTAAGATTAAATCATGTAGTTTAATGTCAAACCTGATGTTCTATAAAAGGTAACAGTCATATTGGTGTGTAAAGACTATGTAATTAAGCAGATCAAGGTACAGACAAAGGAAATGATGAACAAAAGACAATAGAAAGGTAGAGCGTGTACTCTACAATTTCCCTGCGGAGGACGACTGCAGATAAGTGGGAAGGAGGGTTCTGCTGTGAGGGTGAAACTTTTTTGACTGAGGCAGGGGGCTAAAATGTGAGAAATGCCCTTATTGTAGGTAATCATGAAAAGACTTCTGCACGTTTCATCATTAGTGCATGTTGGCAAAATATAGAGTTCCTGAGAGTTTGTCTGATGTTCAAACTATTCTGGCATGAAGCTTCTGCTCTAAACCTAAAAACCTTTTCATTTTGATCCAAAAGCGACAAACTAAAATTCATCATGCTTTTTTGACCGAACACATCCTATTTAAAACCATTTAAGCGTTTAACGTTTGTTGGAAATGAATAAACCTCTGCACGGTTTATAGCACAAATAAAATAATCTCACCAGAGAAGGAAAAAAGTCTTGCTTTGACCCTTTAATTCCTTTTGAGGAGTCGTTGGTGACGCTTAAACACAAAATCTTTAACATACTGTAACTTTTCAACTGTTAACACGATCATTCCAGCAGATTCTGAAGGAGAAAATCCGTGAGCCGCTTTTCTGACATTGATTGTGTTAACGCTTGAAAAGTTACAGTAAATCAAAGAACATAAACACTGGAGCTCCGGTGTAAAAGGATTAATGCAAAAGTGAATTTCTGATAAAAGCTTGAAACAATCAACGTTGCTAAAACTCTATATCTGGTGCAAAATGTGTAAATTAAAAGAAAGTTCTTGGAATCAAAATAAATTAAAAGCAAAAGTTGCATGACCTGGAATTCACTACTCATTTTCAAAATGCAGCCATATGGGTTTGCGAAAATTGGGGAAAAAAAATTATAAGTGTTTTAAAAATGACATATTCTTTATTTTTGTTTCTCATCATTCATAATAAAGTCCTTTTGGTTCCCCAGCCCGTCACACGAGTTTAACTTTTCTCACCCATTTGACTGTATTTTTTGTGAATTATTTTTAATCACACTTCAATTTTCATATATAAAAACAAGTTATAGTGAAAAATGAACTACCTTTCATGCCAGACTTTATTTCGAAATATATAGAAATAATTTTTCTGTGTTTTTTTTCTTCCTCAAGGTGGTGTTTTATTAATATGGTCCTGGATTAAATGCGACATTAATTAGCGACATACGGCAAAAAAAGGGGTTAAAAAGAAGTTTTAAGGACACCTTCAAAATTACATTTTACACATTGTAAAGCTGTCACCGCCAAAAACAAATAACCTTCAGGCTACATTATATTGAACTGATACAATTTAAAACCATAAGGAAAATGGGGTCAATTTTGACCCTGGAATGACTGTTCTGCCCTGTTAATGTTAGGTTTTGGACTAAAATGAATCATTTTTGGTTCCCTTACCTTTAAGACCCATTATTAATGCCACTGCCGATCAGTCTGACCTAATTTAATTAATGGTTAGATTTTTAAAATAAAAAAATATCAAGCCGATCAATAAAAAAGAAAAGGAAAATTTTCAAAATAAGAGCAGTCAAACTTGTCCTGAAATTCTTAAGTGATCTAACCTTTGTTATTCGGCATTCTTGTGAAGGTTACACATTGAAATGCTGATTGACTGCAGTTGGCCTCATTGACATAAGACTCAGAAGACAATGAGATAACAGACAACAGTGTGCAGCATTTTTTTCTATCTTACAAACAACAACAGAGGGGAAATAATTAATGGCATAACATTTACAGACAGCCTTTTAGTTTTCGTATTTTTCTGCATGTCTGGGTTTAGATGAATGTGATGACTTGGCTCAAAGTTAAGAACATTTTTATGTTGAAAGTAGACACGAGCTGTCATCTGTTGTAAATGTAAAATAATGACTTCAGTTTTGTGTAAAAAGGCTTTTTTTTTCAAATAAAAATTCTTATTAACTGAATTTTAGATTAATTTCCAGCAAAACTGCTTTAATAGAATTCAATTTGTTAGTAAAAATCAGTTTTATTAATTGAAATATATATATTTTTTAAATTGTATTCGTCGACTCTTTCTTATTTGAGTATTACTGGACAAAAGCTACACTAAATATGAAACAACCGTCTGAATTCAGGACAGCTTCTTGCCTCATTGAGCTGATAGGGGTCCGTTTATCCTTTGGTGACTGACTTTTATTGACAAAACAGAACTTCTCAAAGCTCGTGATTGGCACAGACGTGCGAGATGAGTAAGGTGAGGTGCTGCTGGATGTGTCTGTGGGCGTTGACACCACCTGGACAATTCCAGCACACGGAAACTCCACTATATAAAAGCACACAGGTGTAGTCTGACAAGCACAGGAGGAGGAGGACTCACCTACCTCAGCAAACAAGGCAGACAGATCCAGAAAGAGCCGCCATCCGTCAAACTCTCAAGTTTTCATCAGCTCTCTTTTGGGTGAGTTTAAAAAAAAGTGTCAAGCTTTGTCAGAAGGAAGTCTCGTTTCATCTTAATTCTGCAGAATAGAATAATTTTTTAAGTAAAACTTGTACTGAATTGGAATAAAGTGTTATGTCTTGCAGCGAAATATGAATAAACTAAACTTTTTTTAAAGGAAACATCATAAATTAATTGCAAAATATGCTGAAACAGTAATGTTTGATTTCTGACTTAAACTTAACTCAAGTATAGATATTTATTTAAGCAAATGTCACAGTAAAGCCCTTTACATTTTAAGCTTCTCTTCAATATTTCCTGTTAGTTTTATTTTACACTTGTCATGTGTAAGCGTAATGTTGTTATTTGGAATGGTGCATTCAATAAACATGGCTAAATGACTGATATTATGTCTCCACAAATCTTTTTACTGTAAGGACATACGCTGACTAATGATTAGGTCTGGAAGGAGCTGGTCTGCTTCCAAAAGCATTACGGCTTGCAAACAAGCTATGAAGTGTGCTTATCTGATTTCTGTTGACCAAATGACTGGCTGTGATATAGAGGGGCTGCAAACCAAAACTTAAAACTCGCTACACTGGTCATTTTGGACCGCTTCACATTTGCTAACAAGCATGACTTGATCCAAATGGTTGCTTGCATGACTTGGCAAGAACAGGGGCTATACTTATTTCCAAACCTCAGTACTTTTACCACTGCCTGTTAACATCCACTGAGCGAGTCACTTATGAGAAGTCGATGCTTTATTAAAGCTGGAGGTTGTTATGCAGGTGAGCGGCAACTGACCTACCTCAATTTATTGAAATGTTCTATTTAGCTTTTTTGTAAAGCAACGAAAAGGAAAAGTCGGGACAAAATTCATACTCTTTTCCTGCACTTGAAAAAGCAGAATATGAGAGACATTGTTAAAGCAGTTACTGACCTAATAATATTTAAGAAGCCCGTGTGAAATGAAAATCCAAAAAGATCATGGGATAATCCAGCAATTAAAGCAGTATTTTTTTCTAGAAGTAAAATAGAATTTTTTGTTTAATCAAAGTTTGTTCCTAACTAAAACAAAAAAAGAAAGGATGTCTACCCACTAAATATTCACAATGTATTTTAAAGCTTATCACTAGCTTATGTATACATTTTTCCTGTCTTTCAGGTTTTTGGCTTGTAGGAAACTATGAGCTCCTTTAGAGAACGATTCCACGACTACATGGCGGAAAGAAGACGCCGGAGAGCCAGACTAGTGACCAAAGATGGCCGCTGTAACATCGAATATGGAAACATCCATTATACCAGGCACTTCGCCTTCCTGGCCGACTTCTGGACCACGTTTGTTGAGATTCGGTGGCGATTTGTCCTCTTCTTTTTCATTGCTTCCTTCACCCTCAGCTGGTTCATTTTTGGCCTTTTGTGGTACTGGATTGCACGATCTAACGGAGACCTGGCGTGGCAAGATCCCTCCCCTGATCACACGCCATGTGTTGACAATGTAGTGGGACTCACTACAGCTTTCCTCTACTCGCTTGAAACCCAGACCACCATCGGATATGGCGGTCGTGCGATCACCCCTGTCTGCCCTGGTGCTATAGCTCTTATCATCATACAGTCCCTCATTGGAGCTGTGATCAATTGCTTTCTATGTGGAGTCATCTTGGCGAAGATCTCATTACCTAAAAAGAGGGCTAAGACCATTACATTTAGTGAAATGGCCGTCATTTGCCCCAAAAATGATTCCCTTTGCCTGTCGATCAGAGTGGCCAACCTCCGCAAGACCCTGATGATCGGAAGCCAAATCTATGGCAAACTTCTGAGAACCACAACAACACCTGACGGGGACACCATCATAATGGATCAGGTGAGCATCGACTTCATGGTGGACGCTGGGAATGACAACCCCTTCTTTGTATGCCCTCTCACTCTTTACCACATCATCGACAAGAGCAGCCCGTTCTTTGAGATGGCAGTCGACAACATACACAACCAGGACTTTGAGCTGGTGGTCTTTCTGGACGGAACTGCAGAGTCCACGAGTTCATCGTGTCAAGTCCGGACCTCCTACATTCCCCATGAGCTCATGTGGGGCTACAACTTCATGCCTGTCATCTCCAGAAGCAAAGAGGGAAAATATAGGGTAGACTTCTCCAACTTCGCGAAAGTGGTGCCAGTGGCAACAGCGCACTGTTCCTACTGTTACCACAATATTAAAGGCCATCATCACCACTCCACACTTGGATGTGAAAACCAAGGTTTTGAAGTGATTGAAATCGACGACCCCTCGAATGTCACAAAAATGTAACACATTGACTTTCAAAGACATTCACAGACTCTTCTTGGACCTTTTTAATGTTGCCCTTCTGAAGGACATGGAGTGATTGGAGGCAGCTGAGGACTGCCCACCAGAAGATGTTGCATTGTGCAGCATTTAAAATAAAAACAAGCTCGCCAATTGCCTATACTTGTGTGTATATGGAAAAGATGTATGGGTCAAGAGTGTCATCATGAGCTTTGTATGTTTGTATGTAAACCACACCTATTAGTGTAAAAACCTGTTTTTTGAGCGGAGGCCAAGTTGTGTGCATTTTTGAAATTTCAGTCTTTCTGGCAACTCCCACAATGAGTATTTAAATAATTGTGGGTGGTTCCGAAACACGTGTGACCTCAAATCATTGACCACTTATAAAGACCTTATAATGACTTAATCGGTCATGACTCATGACTGAGCTCGCAAATAACAGAGAATCTTCATCAAGTCTGCTCTGGGTTTCACTTTATTTTAACAGCCAGTGTGGGATCTTGTGGATCACTGACACATAGCGAAACTGATATTTTAATGAATAATGTTTTGCATTAATAGAAAAGTTGATCAGTGCAAGTACACTGAACATTTCTGGTATATTTCACCAACAAACTGCCTGACTACAAAGCAGAACTTTTTATAAGCCAGTAATGTAGCTGTTTGAATGAGGAGGCTCTCTGGAAAAACTTGTGTGTAACAGAAACTGTGAAACTTGATTGTTTGTCTTTTTTATGATTATTTACATTAAAATATATCAGTGGCATATTGTGTCTGTAGAATTTCCTTTAATCACGGTATAAAACGTCAAAGCACAGCAGCAATGTAATGTCAGTAGTCAACCCGCATAGCCGTTTTTTTTTTATCAGTAAACAAAGTCAAGTTTTGACAGCAAATAGAATTCAGAACATTGTGCGTACACCAAAGAAGAACCAGAGACGACAGCTTGCAGCACACAGTCCAGTCCTACGCCTGCAGGGTTTTGAACATGAAACCAAAATTCTCCCGGTTGGAGAAATAGGTGCACATACTGCACACTAGCATGAGGCTTTAACAGGTTTTATTAACCTGAGCCACCCCCCAGTGTAAGCTCTCTAATAAGCTGCACGTCACCAATATTAGTCTGCAACAAATAAATCTATGAATATGAATAAAAAAAGGTTAGAAAATAAATATCTGAAGTGACAAAAATATTTAAAAGCAATAAAAGGCGGAGCAATCGGTTCTTAGTAAGCTGAATACGTGCAAAAAATCATGAATAATCAATCTTTTTTCTTTGTGTTTTAATACGTATTGATATTTGTATATTTTAATCTTTATTTTATTTCAAGTTGTTATGAGTTTAGAACTATATGCAGTACCTTTGATGGTTTTTCCCCCTCGTGTAGTCACATTTTGAAATAATTTTCAAGACAGTTTATTAAAGATATCAAACTCACATGCTGTGAGTTTACAACATAATAGGAATTAGTAATGTTTATAGTTGAAATGACGTTTGATTAAGACTTGATTGACAACAGTCAGGATTTATATGATAACAGACAGATGTGGCCATCAGGGTGCAGTTGCGTGTGAACTTCTTGTTAGCTTAATGTTGAAACCAAACACTCTACAAAAAGTGCTGCCTGACAATAAATAAAGAAAAAGTGTTTGATTAAAACTAGAAACTTAATAATGCCTTGTGAAGAATGAAAATGAAAGCAGATAGACTGACTGTAACTTCAACAGGGCTTTCATTTGTGAGCAGCATGGCTGTATTTAAACTCTAAGGAAATTATAAAATTACACGTTTGCACAAGGCTCATCCTGAATTCATCAAGGCTGCTGAAACACTTCTGTATTAAAATGTGGACACATGGGTTGCAGTTTTCTTCCTCAAAAAAAAAAAAAAAAAGAGGAAGTGAAAGTAAGCTTTAACCGAAGAGGATGTATTGGTGAGCTTTACAAAACAGAGCACGTCATTCTGAACTCTGACCTTACACTTTAGACTTGTTGCTGCAATACAACAACAACAATAAACTGAATCATGTTGCAAAATACAGTGTTTCTTAGCAGATGTACCCAAGGGCTGAGTCATTACTACAACAAAACAAATGTGGACGGTTTGCAATGACCAGAGTAAGCAGCCTAAAATCCCTAAATTAGCCCTTCTCTTTCCTTTAGCAGGGCAGAGCATTACTCGTGTAAACAAACCTTTCAGACTGGTGAAAGCTAGCATATATATACATATATATATATATATATATATATATATATGTATATAAGCTCGCTATAATTATATTTTCAGCTGGAAGAGCTGAAAGAATGTCATGAGTGAACCAGAATACATTTTTATTTACATGAAAATACAGTATTATTAATGTAAAAGGAAGCACAGTAAAATTACCGTACAAACTACTGGCAGCTGGATGCCAGTAACTACTGTATTTCATTTTACAGTAATATAACAGTAAAATGAAATACAATAAAGTATTTGTCTAATGTGATTCATCCTGCAGCTTCATTACTGTAAAATAAAATACAGGACACAGAAATCCAACTGTTTTTTATTTTGCTATAAAATGCTTTACAATAATAGCATCCAGCTGCCAGTAAATTACTGTAAAATCTGCAGCAACTATTTTACATTGTATGTATGTGTATTTGTAGATATGGTATCCCTAATCTTGTTGCCAGGGGTTTGGCTATTGGTGGCTTTATTATGATTTAATTTGCTGAAAAGATAACGTGATACAGCTATACAAGATGGACACTGAGTACTTTTCATTGTGTCAAAAACTCTTTTTGCCAGTGTTGTCCCGAAGAACAGATATGAATCTGCATTAATCTTTTAATCATTTAAAACACACTCAAAGACGCTTACAAAACAAATTACATTAAAAACAGTAGTAAGATGCATTTAATTTAAAAAAATATATAAAAATAAATAAATAACAATAATAGCAACAACAATAATAATAGTAAATAAATACATAAAATACAAAGTATGCAGTAAAATTAAAGATTAAAAGCAGTTTTAAAAAGCAGATTTCTAAGAGATTTCTTAAATGAAGAAAGGTACTCCGTTTTTTGAGATTCTATTCATATATATATATATATATATATATATATATATATATATGATATATATATATATATATATATATATATGTATATATATATATATATATATATATATATGTATATATATATGTATATATATATATATACCTTTTTCACAGCAGACAAAAACATGTACATATAAGCACTTCGCAGTCACACACTAATGCCAGCTCCGCTGCCTTATACCGGCGCCAGCCATGACCACAAGGGGATAATACAGAGTTTAGTGTCTTCAGTCCGTGTCAAACAGCCAGTACGTAGGATTTGTGCATGTTGCACTGATGAATATTGGTCATACTTGAATATAACTGGAAAAAATGAGAGAAGTTGTGTTCTATACGTGACCATTTTTATAGATGTTTTACAAATAACACACTTTAAAACCTTGGACAAAGTACAAAAAAACCAGACAAAGAACACATAAACCCACACTTCATTGAATTTCTTCACTTGGACATTCACAGCACTGAGCAGAAATCAGATTGCGTCAGCACCAGGGTCAGCACCCACCCCTTAAGGCTTTGTTTTAATCCACAGTTGACCTGCCTTACTCCGCACTAGTTCTAAGTGAGCTGCTAGACGCCAGCTAAGTGTGCCCTATCTCGGGACCCCAGCCGAGATGGGGGAGACCTGAACCGCTGCTGGGTCCAACTGGGTCCATCAGGGGGACTGTGCTTTCTCTCCTTAGGCCAGTCTTTCTATCGCAAATGTCAATGAGGCTCAGACACAAACCATAAAGAACTTCCAGGAATTTCTCTCTTAGATTTCTGCCCATGATTCTGTTCAACTTCAAATAAACCTGAAATATTAGAAGTACGTGAAGTAACTGAGAGACCTGAATGTACACATGGATTCCTAGTGCAAGAAAAGAAAGGATTCTGCTTCAGCATACAATTCATGATAATAATTCTAAAAAAGCTGTGGTCTTTTCCCAATAGGACAGTGCTTGCATTTCTAAAGCATTTTACTGTAACTTCAAAAATACTGTATGTAGCAGAATAATTAAGCTTTTTTAACTTTTACAAAGCAAACTTGGCATTGTTTGAATTATCCAGTACTAATGCTAATTTGGACAAAGAAAAGATACAGGTGAAAAACTGCCTTAGATGTATGATAATCAACTGTACAAAAAAAAAAAAATAAAAAGCTCCCATAGTTTTTAAGCAAAATAAATTGCTCAAAAAAATTAAAGGAACACTTTTTTTATTAGGCCTGGCATGAATTTAATGAAACCTGTTTGCTAATGTTCTTGTTGGTTAAGCAGCTGAGGGCCTCGTTAATCAATTTCAGCTGTATTGGTGTTCATGAATTAACAACAGGTGCACTTCAGTGGAAACAATTAGAAAACCCTCCAAACAGGACTGGTGTTACATGTGGAGGTCATTTCAAGTTTCTCCCTCTTGATCTTTTTTGGCTGGTTTTCCACTCGTGCTGATTTTGTCTTGTGTAATTTTCTCTACTGGTAGTATGAGGAGATTCCTAAACCCTACAGAAGTTGTACAGGTTGTCCAACTTCTCCAGGATGAAACATCCACACGTGCTGCAGCAAGAAGGTTTAATGTGTGTCCCAGCACAATCTCCAGAACATGGAGGAGATTTCAGGAGACTGCTGGTTATTCTGGGAGAGCTGGACAGGACCGTAGAAGGTCCTCAACCCCTCAGCAGGTCCCATACCTGCTCCTTTGTGCAAGGAGGAACAGGCTGAGCACTGCTCGTGCCCTACAGAATGACCTCCAGAGGGCCACTGGTGTGAATGTCTCTACCCAAACAATCAGGAACAGACTTCATGAAGGTGGCCTGAGGGCCCCACGTCCTGTAGTGAGCCCTGTGCTCACTGCCCAGCACCGTGGAGCTCCACTGGCATTTGCTCAAGAACTCCAGAATTGGCAAGTCCGCCACTGGCGCCCTGTACTTTTCACAGACGAGAGCAGGTTCACCCTGAGCACCTGTGATAGACGTGAAAGAGTCTGGAGAAGCCAAGGAGAACGTTCTGCTGCCTGCAACGTGGTTCAACATGACAGGTTTGGTGGTGGGTCAGTGATGGTCTGGGGAGGCATATCCATGGAGGGACGCACAGACCTCTACTGCAGGGCTGGCCAACCCTGGTCCTCAAGAACCTCAACCCTGCCTGTTTTCCAGCTCTCTCTGGACTGCTTGATGCTGACAACCTAAATCAGGTGTGTTCAGCTAATCAGGATGTGGAATTACTTGAGTCAGCTAATCAGCAGCAAGCAGGTCAGAGAGAGCTGGAAAACAGGCAGGGTTGAGGCTCTTGAGGACCAGGGTTGGCCAGCCCTGCTCTACTGCCTAGGAAATGGTGCTCTGACTGCCATAAGGTATCCAGATGAAATCCTTCAACCCATTGTCAGACCCTACGCTGGTGCAGTAGGTCCTGGTTTCCTCCCAATGCACGACAATGCCCGGCCTCACGTGACAAAAGTATGCAGGCAGTACCTGGAGGATGAAGGAATTGAAACAATTGAATGGCCTTAACCATCCCCTGACTTAAACCCAATAGAACATCTCTGGGACATTATGTTTGGGTCCATGAGCGCCGCCAGGTTGCTCCTCAGACCGTACAACAGCTCAGGGATGCCCTCACACAGATCTGGGAGAAAATGCCACAAGACACCATTCATTGTCTCATTAGGAGCATGCCGCGACGTTGTCAAGCATCCATACAAGCTCGTGGGGGACACACAAGATACTGAAAAGCATTTAGAGTTGCAGAAATTAAGTTTTGGAGAAAATGGACTAGCCTACCACATATTCATTTCACTCTGATTTTATGGTGTCTACACAATTGAGCCTCTGTAGGCTGAAAACTTTTATTTACATTAAAAGACTTGTCATCCTTTTGTTCCTAAGACACTGCCCTGTCGTTATTTGTATAGATATCCAACTTCATATTGAGATCTGATGGATCTAATGTGTTTCTTTAAAGTGCTCCTTTAATTTTTGTGAGCAGTGTAGAATCTACTGGAGTACAAAATTGCAAAATTAAAACTGGAGCTGGAAAACGATGTGTCATCAAATTCCTTATGCAAAGAAGAATGGGGTAAAATGCCTACCTAATGTCAGTGGGAGTCCAGACTTGTGTTGAATTTTAAACCAATTACAACATAACAGGAAAACCTCGGGCAAACCGTGACTGATTTAAGTTAATTAAACTAACAAAATATGACTATAACGTTAGTTTTACACTGCTATAATTTGAGCATTGCTACAAAACTCATACTTTTAGCTTTTAATGAAAATAAAATACATTTTTTGCAGACTTATAACAGAGTTATTATAATACATTATTACAGTGGTGGTTCATCAAGTCAGTCTTTTGTGTTGTCTGCAATAGCATTTGTTGTTTTTACCTTACAGTAAGTAAGTAAAGTAAGTAAGTAAAGTTCTTTTGGAGATTTTTTTGTTTGTTTATTTTCCATGCCACTATTTCTGGTTTTAAAGGTCATTCTTTGTTTGAACTCATTCAGATCTTCGTGATCATTCAGATCAAGAAGATGCTTTCGGCTTCAGTGGTCCTAGTCCTGTTTCAAATGATAAATTCATAATTTTGTTGATTTTTTTTTTTTTTTTCATCTCGCCGTGTACTAGTCTAATTCATCAAGCATTTATGTAGACCTCCTCAGAGGTTCTAATTTTGGCCTTCTTCTTTCGAAAAAGCTCTGTAAATACTCTTGGAAATGAGAGGACTTTCCTGCCTGCAGTTGCTGTCTTTTCTCTGATGGTCATGTTGGAGACAGTGTCTTCCTTTCTCCCATTGATGTTTTTGCTTCTGGAAGTCTTTTTCTGTCTGAACCGAGGGAGCTCTTAATTTGGTGGACTCCTCCAGCCTCTGAGGTAGGAGCTCCTCTCCTCATTTTTCTTGGTGCTCTCTGCCTTGAAATGTGTTTCCAGCTGGCTGCTTTTGCTGGTGAGGTCAGAATTTTCCTGATCTTTTTCAATTAGATCCCTACAGATAAAATATTTTTCATTTTCAGTGAAAGTCAGTTCAACTTTGAGCCTCTGTTTGAGCTCCTCTACAATATTCTTTAAATACATGGTTTCTTTAACGTGTGTCTCCTTCAACCTTCTTAGATACTGAGCCCGCACAGCTTCAGTTTCACTGTTTTGTTTCAGCTCTTGGCTCAAGGATCTTTCAGCTTTCTCTTTGATGGTCCTCTGATGGCTTTCGTCTTCTCTAAGGCGGCGAGCCCCTAGAGCAGTATCTGAAAAAATCTTGTTTTTCAGCTGGAAGAACTGGTTGAGACACTTCAGTTCAATCTTAAGGACTGTGTTTTCATATTTAAAGGCAATTACTTTTTTATTTTAATGTGCAAAAGTTCTACAAAATTCTATCTCAGAAACCAATATAATTGGAGACCCACTCCAATTACTATTTGATCTATTATATTCTCAGTTGTCTTTTAATTATGATTTTTGCTTAGAGCCCAAAAGAAAAAATAGAAATTGTGTTTTGTTTTAGAACATATTTTCTACAGAGCAGCAGGAGTTTGTGGGAAATTTGCCTCTGAGTTGTGGGCAGGACTGTTAGTGCAGAGTAAGCCTTCACTCATTTTCCATCATCCCTTTAACAATCTCTCCCTCTAGCTTACAGCCCCTCACAACTCCAACTTTACATTACTGGTTCAACAAAAATGGCGAGAGCTATCCAGAAATGCAGTTTTGAGCCAACTCAGATGAGGAAAACGAAGATGTACATGGATGTCTTGTGGTCTTGTCTGCTTGTTTTTGCTCCTTCGTCACATCTACGAGCATTTTCCAAGGGTATTTTTTTCGTCTGCTTCTAGTTCACAACAATTTGAACAAAGAAATATTGCAACTTTAGTTTTAATTTTCTTTTCATGTCTTCTATCATGAGAAAAATGCTACAAAAACAAGTTAAAAACACAATTTTCTTTGATGTGGTCTTTAACATGTCGACCATAAAATCCTAAGAGACTGAAGTGCAGCAGAAGTCCAATATTTCCGTCCAAGGTCCATCTCAGAATGTTTTGTTTTTTTTCAGGTTTCAGGGAAAAATAACTAATGAGTGTGAGGAATACCCTGTTACTCTCTGTGAGTTCAGTGATGTCGGATCAGAGTCTCACAAAGTACTACGGGTCGTCACCATGACAGACAATGCCTGTAAAATGGACTCCACAGATATATCCCTGAGGTGGGCCCAGCGTGGCCTCAGGCCGATGTCTGTCAGGACAGATGTAACCCCCCATGGTCCTTAATGGTGCCCCTGCCAGCAAGATATATAGCTTTGCTTTTCAGTGGAAAAGTACTGACTAGATCCCCCAAACCCCGGGCTCACACTGCAACCATCATGGCTCCGGTGGACCACCTGACTCTTTTTGTAACTTGAAAAGTGTGAGAGGCACTTAGACGGGATCCAATCACGTCTGACCTCTGCGGTCTGGCCTCTCCGTCACTCCAAATCCATTTAGTAGGGTTAAAATTTTTGCCGGACGGAGCAGAGTCGGAGCGCTTTTTTGGGAAGTTGGATCTACTAATGACCCAAAGCTGAAATCATGTGAGAAAATGTCAAGTGGATCTGGTACATTTTTAAAAAGTAAAACCTATTTTCTCCAGTACTTGCAGTTTTCACTGTGTTTTAAACATTTCATAATTGTGCCAACCAACCCTGGTGTCCCCTACTTGTTACACAATCGGCCTTCGGGAAGCATGAAATGTTTCCATCCAAAGGAATTTCCGCGGAGCAGAGGGGAAATGAAGCACACACCAGTCTGTGATCTCCTGCATAGAGAAATGGCATCAGCTGACTTAGAAGCGGCTAGAAAATATTTTGATGATCGCAGAGGACAATTATCATCTGAAGCAGGCGTTTTTTTTTTTTTTCTTTCTTTTTTTTTTTTTTACAAAGCATGACCAGAAGAGTTTCTAAGAGTATGGATCAGTAACAAATATTCATCGGCAGAGGGGGTGGGGCGGTGAGACAGAGACAGGGGGTTCTCCTTATTCAGATCCCTTGCGAATAGGGTCGGGGGATTACTGTACTTCCCATATGAATGGTGGGTTATTGCATCAACCCACATGAGTTTCGTGAAGTCAGCAGCAGAGCCTGTGGCTGCATCCATCCCGTAGCTAAAGCGAGTCATCTGCCAAAGCCAGACCGCTCCCGAGTCGCACTTGGGCCAGAGCGGTTGCAGTGAAACTGGTTTCAACTGGTCTGGGTCTCCATGTGGGTTGATGTAAAAATGTCTTCATCAATGTGTAAACAACAAATTATAAAAGTCTAACATTTTGGTCATTTTGTATTAGAAACCCTTCACGGCGATGTAATTTATTTTCACAAATTCATACATGTGAAATCTGTAAATGTTGCAGCTCATTCTTTTCTTTCCCTGTTAAATTATTCTAATCTCAAAGCAAAGAAGTAAAAGATTATGGAAGAGGTAAAAACATTTATTTTTGTCACATTTTCCTATACAAAAGCCCTTTTTCAAAAGGTTTTCCGTCATACATAGCAGGAATGACAATATTAATAATTCAAAGCTTAATTGTAAAAGTTATACACACAAATATATATTTATATATATTTATATATTTGATATCCAAAATACAATGCATATATGAAGTAGAACAGATCCCTTTTCACTGATAATGCTTATGAAACATGAATGTTGAGGGTACGCTAGAATAATTTCTTTATACTACAAATTACATGTTCCCTTTTATTTTGTTCTTTTAAAGCTATACATCTTCAAGAGAAGCTGTTGATGCTGTTTGTGTTATGTAGCGCAGAAGACCAAAACACTGTAAAAGCACAGGGCTAGCTTGGAATCCAGATATGGAAAGTGTGTAGACGATCCATCAACGCCACATTACACACAGAGTGAAAAAAAATCACGGTTTGAGCAGGCACTTGTGGGTTTGAAAACACAACACATCTTTTACACTTACAAGCAATCAGGATGTTACAACCAAATGAAATAATAACAACAACGAGAAAACAAAAATCTAAAACTGCATTGCCCAAATGTACAGATATATAAAAACGCTTAAATGCTCAACAAACTACTTAGCAGAAAGGGACTTCAAAGATTTGCATTTTTGACCGAGGTCAACTCGTATTATCTCTTGATTTCTTTTTATCTTTTTTAACTGTGTCACATATGAAAATAACTCTGCATAATTTATACAGTAAGTTGCTCTAATGCCTAGTTGACTGATGTTTATAAAATAATACAAAATAGGTCTGACAAACGCACAGCGTTTGCGAATCTGAGGAGTTCTTTGTTTTATCTTGTCATACTTTTTATGGTTTTTTTTCTTGGATACGCTTTCATACAATTGATCTCAGGAGTCCATTTTTATTACTGTAAAAGAACTTATTTGATATGAACAGCTCTGAGGGTGTAACAAAGGACATGACTTACTGTTACATAGCAAAGAATGTTTGATCCTAACTGAGAAATTGAAAGACATTCAAACAAGCGTGCTGCTGTCACCTTAGGATCCAGCCCTGGTCAAAGGAAGAGCTGACCGTCTCTTGACATGACCTGCAGCTGTGTCACTTTTGTGCTCTGACCTGTTTGATCATGAATAGCTTTAAAAGACAGACAACACCTTGCATTTGTTTTTTTAAATCAAAATCACAACTTGTCAGACATTTGCAAGCTCTTCTTAAATATATGAATCAATCATTAAAGCAGTGATTAAACCTCTTTTTTTTTTTTTAGCTATATCCACACCGGCCTTAGTAACGCACTTACAAGTAACCACTTCCAATGAAAGGTCTGTAAATGTGAATGTGCATGAATGCATGTTTTGTCATGTTTAAAAGTTTCGCGGTAACCTGCCACCACAAAAATTTTTAAAGCTCCCCTCTGATGAAAATCCTGTTTTTAGAGTTTTTAACACGTATGTGTAGCGTCTTTCTTATGAAAGAGAACAAATGTAATTATGAATCATTTTGTTTTTGCATTTCAGAGTATTTCTCCTTTTAAACTGATGTTGATCAAATGGTCACAGACAGACTCTGTTTGAATGAATGATCTTCTTTCCATCACAACAGCTCTGCTGCACATGCATTAAACCCTCATCTGGTCTGGCTAGCGTGTCTAGTTCAGGTTCTGGAGAAGAGAAGATACTATCTTCACATTGACTGCAGTCAAATGAGCCGCCGTTCACATTTCTGTGGTCAAACAAATCAGCCATCTATGGATTTTTTGTGTGAGTTTCAAACAATACTTAAGGCAGCAGAACTGAGAACTCTGGAAAATCTCAGCGAGATTTCATGGAGCTTCTTGATGTGACCACGGAAATGTGAACGGCGGCTCATTTGACTGCAGTTGGAAAGGATTGTAAATCAATGAAAGAGCATTTGGATGTTAGCTTTCATTATTTTCTGATCTGACAAACCAATGGATTGAATGTATTGATCACAGCAACGTCAAGAAACATTGGAGAATGATCTAAAAGAATCTTTGGTGAACTGGAAGGAGAAAGAATCAGGATTTTGGAGGAAGTTTGGTCCATGAAGATCTTCACTTCTCATCCAAGCTGACATTTGCCCCACTATGACATTTCACACTAAGTCTCTTCCAACATGGGAACTGGTATTGGATAGTAACAGTCCAGTGTGAATACTGTATGCTAGAAACGTGTTCAAGAAGTGAGTTATTGGAAGTGCAACAAAATCCCGGTTTGAACATAGCATGAGAGTTTAGGCTCTCACAACACATAAAACCAGAGGCACTTCAGCAAGATAAATGTAAAACATCTGAAGTTCAGATTTTAGATTTTGCACAAAAACTCCATCTGACAAGTTTTGATTTTTTTTCAGAGGGCTTTCCATTCACAAATCTGAGAACATTCACATTAATACTGATGTGGTGGAGCAACAAAACATCTGGAAACGGCATGGGCAAGACACAAAAACATGGTAGACATTTAACAGCCGAGTGTGTGGCCCCACTGGGCTCATGTGACCCGGGCAGAATTATTGCAGCAAATTACCTTAATTATATTTTGTCTCTGCTTCCGGAGCGCAATTTATATAACTCCACTGCACACGCCCCCCCCTTCATCTCCATCAGCGCAATACACACAGAAAACATTTTAAAGCAGCTGAGTTGACCCAGGTCAGCAGAACATACAGCGCTTCCTTCTTTGGCATCTTACTCTTTTATGGCCTTCCAGTTTGGAGGATAAATTAAATGGCAAATTGAATGGCACATTCCAGTTGCCAAATTTCATTCAGTGCTGAGAAAAAGTCCAGGCTCCTCCTCCTCGTCCACCAAATTCCAGAGGACTCTTCACACACACAATCAAACAAGCAGACAGACAGTGGAGGAAACCCCATTAAGGTAGTAGACAAGCGGCAGAGGCAGATACTTTCAAGCACAATGTACATAATGTGCTGAGAAGGATGTAGACCTAGAAGTGCTAGGCCCATGTCTGTTTCGTTAGCATGACCAGGAGACTCACGAACTCTGGGTCATCTCCTGTCGTGAAAATCTGTTTGAAATTTGATTTAAAGGCACTTTTCAGCTAGCAGGTGAAGGAGAATGGGGAAGAAAGGCACATTAAAAGTAAAACACACATCCACAAGACATAAACAAAAAGTTGCTAGTCTCTTAAAGGTAAGTAGTATTCCATTTTAGATCATAGCATCATCCAGTTGCTGTTTAGAATCTTACACAAGAAACAAATCAGTTTCATCTTCCTTCATACGAGAGAAAATTTTCTTCAAAGTACGAAATGCCTCCATCAGTTGTCCCTGGCTTGGCAGCATAAGGAGTGCAGGTTCAGCAAATGAGGAAAAGGTAGGATTTCAAGGCTGCTCAGGGAAGGCCACTTTAATAGTAACTGCCCAGGTGGGAGGGCATGTGAGTGTTAGGATGGCGGGGAACGTTGGGGTTGGGGTAAATGCCTGCAGTGGGCGAGCTCCAGTACTGAGCAGTGGGTCCAAAAAAGTTGGAGGATGTTACTGGCATGGATGGTGGGTGGGGGGATACAAAGTTGACCTTCTGCTGGTGGGCGTGGTAGGAAGGCACGTAGGTTAGGTCCGAGGGGTACTTATACATGGAGGACTCCGTTGGGTGTGGCTGCAGCGCCTGAGCAATGCCGTGGAAGTCAAACTTGTAGGCGTAGCGTTTGCCGTGCACCTTGGTCATGATGTTTTTGTCATAGTAGTAGCGCAGCGCACGGCTCAGCTTGTCATAGTTCATGTTGGGCTTGCTCTTGCGCTCACCCCAACGCCGCGCCACTTCGTCTGGATCTGTCATCTTAAACTCGCCGTTGGTTCCCTCCCAAGTGATGCAACTGGCATTGGCGCTGTCAGACAAGAGCTCCAGGAGGAACTGCCACAGCTGGATCTGACCTGAACCTGAGGGGAGCATGCATAACATTAATGAACTTGTCACTGCTGTCAGAGAAGAAATAATGCATTAACTACTGAGATAATTGGCTAACCTGGGTTGGCGAGGCGACTACTGGTGGGGCCAAGAATCTGATATGGATCTGGTGGAAAAAAAACATCATGTGTAAAATGGTGAGTACAACCTCTTTGTGGCTACATATTTAGCCACAAAGAGGCTAAATATGTAGCTCTTACAGATGACTAAGCAGTGCTATGGCAATGGAGGGGCAGTGGAATGGACTCCGGCGTCTCTATCACTACTATTCCATGAACATGCAATTTCAATCCATTTTGACCAAAAGTTAGTGCGAATAAGCGCATGTGGTAGATTTTCTGAATTTTTTACCCGCGATATGGTCGTCAAATCCTGTGGGACCGGGCCTTTATAAGTTAACCAAACCCTAAATTCACTTTTTTCGGCTGTTGACCTCTAAAAATGCGGTTTAAAAGTGTCATCTGCTGGTCGTTAGAATTTATTTTTTAAAAATTAATATAAACATGTTTAATTCTTGAAAACATAGTCAATAACGGTCCCCCTACAGGTTGAATAGAGGTATTACATTTGAATTTTGTGATTGGTCAAACCATTTAAGTCCCACGTCATCTCAGAAGTTCCATGTTTGATCTGCAGCTCAAACAATGATAACAGACTTGTTCCTCAGTCCCATTCCATAAATTTTAGCCAACAACTTCCCTGTTTGGTTACACTTTAAAAACATGTATTCAAATGTTTTTTCTAAAAAAATTTTTTTTTTTTTAATGACAGAGTAGCTCTAAACAACAGCAGTGTCAAGCTAAACTATGAATTGATGAAGGATTACCTATATATATATAATTTTTTTTTATTTACTTATTTTTGATCCACATTTTTTCGTTTAAATACATTGTACTGGTTGTTTATTTAAATATTTTTTTTTAAATTAAAGGTGTTATTTTTGTTATTACAAGGTCATGTTTAATATGTCCACCTCGTGAAATATTCCCCTTTTTTTGTCAAAATGTAGTTTAACTGCACACAATGACTGACATCTTCGCAAAAGTGGACATCTGCATCTGCAATTGCTTGTGTATGGTAGTACCAAATCCCACACCCTCAAAAATAGACACAAACATAAAAAGAGGGGGGCGGAAAGCAGAAACTGAGTGAAAGCAGGGGTTCCGGTGCAATCACTGATTCACCTGTTACGAAATCTCAGCCAAGCAACCTTCAGTGCAGCTTGTAGGAACTGTGCTCTGAGTGTTTATTGTTGAGCCTGCATTTTCATGCTGTAAACTCTTTGTTTTGTAATCTGTTTTAAGAACATGGCTTACTTCTAATCAGAGAGAGTCTAGTTACTTCCTGATTATCCAGAATTTCAGACCCATAACGCTTCGCACACATTTGTTGTATGCAGATTCACATCTTAGTCATCAAATAAAAGTGTCTCAATAGGTTTTTAGCATTTTCTATGGCTTTCTCACTTCTGCTGAATGCAAAGCATTGTTAACCCCTTTGTATCTACATTTATTTCCAATTATATGTTTAAAAAAAAAAAAAAACAATTCCATGTATTTTCTGTTCAAGGTGATGCTAAATGAAGTGACAGTACATTGCAAATTAGCAACATCCAAGCCTGAAGGGGTTAATGCCTTTACAGAACCATCACAGTCAATGTATCCAGATACGATTCTATTGTAAACACGAGGTAATTATGCTTGACTGTCTTAACTATCAACACAAAAAAGAAAGAGAAAAAAAAAACCTGTCGACACGCTGACCCTCAGGAAAGTTGATATCCAGTTTAACCAACAAGCTTCTGTTCTTGTGCTATTAGTATTCGGATGATGTCAGCTAAGCATTTACCTGGCTGAGCTCTGGGCTGCTCATTGGATTTGGTCACATTCTGGGTAACTACTGGCGAGCCTGCAAACACACAGCGAGAGAAAAGGAGTGAGGAAACAGCAGGGTGGTCACTGATAACCAAACCAAACATCTTGAAGGCATGTCAGCACGTCCAAAGCAAATAAGGCAATGGCTGTTGTAATCTTCAGGAGTCTATCCCACATGTCTAGACACTGTGGATGTTGGAACTGCTGGATTGGAAGAATTATATTTGCAAAAAAAATTGCTTGAGCTGCGTGGGGTGGCTGCATTCCCAAAAATGAAACTGACTGCCAGGTGAAATAGAAAATCCTGTTTGTTGTTTATGCAATTCAGTCAGAAATGTAAAACAGTTTTTGGTTTTTGTTAAAGCTGAGTTGAAAAAAAATTGATTAGAATCAATCCAAGCTTAATAGACCAATAATAAATCAATAAATATAAATTAATCTACCTTGATGCAAACATTTAATGGAATTTCCCATAGGACGGGTAATGCTAACGCTCGGTTGACCTAAATATACATTGCTGACTGAATGAACATCTTTACATATTCACAGGAAGGAATTTTCCTACTTTTTTATGGAAACATTTGCTTAAAAGTAACAATTTGTGGTCAAAAACATAATTTTTGGGTTATTCTTTTTCTTCTTCTGGAGTGTAATACTATAGTGTAATCGCCACCTAGTGGCCAAACTGAAACGACCTCCAGGAGAAGCAGAATGATGAACATTTTTGTTAAAACTTCTCCTTTTGAGGAACCATGTGATGCTATTAAGAATCTAATTTTAATTTCAATAATACATTTTACAGTATGTGAACTGTATCAGATTAATATGAATATATTCTAAACATTTAGTAGATTATTAATGTATTTCTAAACAAATGTGTCTAAATGTGAATCAAGTCGATCCAGGCTCTGGTCAGTCGAATTGAATCCATTTTGGAACTTAATATCAATACCTTGGCCTGGTTTTTATCCTTACCTTTGCCACTGTGCATATTGTTGGTCCAACCTGTTCGCCGTACGGCATCATATGAAGGATCTGGTGAAAAAAACAACACATCATTTTATTTTAAATACAGATTTAATGACTTTAGAAGACATAAAGCTCAAAAAAAAAGGTGAAAAAGTATCACATTTATAGTCCCAAATTGCTCCTTTTTGCTCAATAAACATGCTAGACACAGAAATAGATTTATGGAGGCCTGAGTTACATTCTGAATTGAGTTTATTAAACCAAAAATAGGTCAAAGTGGTTCCTCACAGGATATCTGAGCATGGTCATGTAGCATAGTTTGTCTTGGTGTGTTGTTTACAATGCAGACGACATCCTCTTTGTCTAAGAGCACAGTTGGCTCAGCAGCTTGCATCACCCTGACTACAAATAAAACATATGATGCAAATCAACGCATAAAAAGCACGCACAAACACAAAGACAATGCATGCACATAATATCCACTTTCATCCCACACAAGCTGCTTTCAGAAAACCTTGACATAAGGCCAAGCAGGCCCAGTTTGGATGAGTCCGAGTGTCTGTGTATCTGTGGTGTGAAGCAGTAACGATCCCAGCAACACAACAGAGGGAGCAGCGTTCGCCTGGCAGAGTCTCAAAAAAAGCATCCTTGCATACTCACAGTGCACCTGGTCGGCATCCTTGGTGGTCTTTATTATTAGAGGCCAAAATAAAGGATAGCGGATTGGGAAATGAACTGTAGCCAGACAAATCTTACACTGTGTTGTACCCAGCATGTTGTTCAGAGTGTTAGCGTGAGCTGTAAATTGTTCCGTCTGCAATCTGTTTTTCCAGATGACAGCAGACAGACCAAAAAAAAAAAAAAAAATGGCGATGAAAGGAGTTGTGGATGAGATCAGAAGGGTGTTAGGAGGTCATGCAGCAATTAAATTTCCCATCGGAGCAGGATAGCTCTCTCCATGCGGGGGCAGATTTGTGCAACAAAGCATGGCCTGAACGCTTTAAACTACTTAAAGTAAAATGAAAAGAAAATCTGTGCTGAAGACCTTTGTTTCTATAGGGGAACCAAAAGAAGCCGTCAAACATTTTGGGAAATCATAAATTGCCAAGAACACCTGAAACTTTCTCAGTGAGTTAGGAGCATCGACTGTTTTAGAGAACTGGACCGAGCAAGTGTGATGTCACCCATAGAAATTGGCTTAAGTCTAGCTGTAAATGAAGTCAATTCAGTTTTCACGATACAGATGCCACCATGTTGGACCCACATGCTTTTATTGAGGCGTTTGATTGGTCAGTTTATAACCGGAATTACTTCCAAAACAAAAATATGAAGAAAAAAATTTGATTAGGAAGAACATGTCAAAGACAGATAGCAGAGAAAGAAAAGTTATCCTGACGATTATAATAACTGAGTAATAGCTGTATATTTCTCAATAGAAGCCTCCTGGTACTTCCTGTTTGGATTATAGGGGGGTTCTCATATACAGTCAATGGTTGGGAGCTGGTTTCACACAGGTATATATATATATTTTTTAAATTCATCCTTAAGAGAACTGAGAGAAAAAGTGTATTTTTTCTGTTCATTTTATCTACCACTTTAAATGTAATCTATAATTGAATCCTTTATCTATATTTTAACAACACTTGTGGTCTTTGGAACATATTGTACGGTGGCCATTTAATAAGAAATCACATCAAAAAAAATATTAAATTTTAAAAATCCCAATAACAATTTAAAAAGAAAACTAATATTTTAAAAAAGCAGCATTATATTGCAGAGAGAAAAGCAAAATACGAGAAATCAAAACATAAAAAACAAAAATGAAAAAAGAACATTTCATAAAACAAGATGAAATAGATAGAAAAGGCAAGATGAAATGTTTGAAAAACGAAGCACAACAAGAACCTATTATATAAAGTAGGTACTACAGAACCTCACTGATTAGGTGACGTTTGTTTCTGTCATTTTTATCTATCTATCTATGTTTTGTCTTTTTAAATTCTTGCTGTGATTTTAAAATGTTATTGTGTTGAATGATGTGATTTGCAGTTGAGGACCACTGTACAATAAGTCCCCAAAACCACAAGTGTTAAAAGAATATTAAATGTAAAGGGGTCAATAAAAGAACAGATTATCTGAGTTTTTTTTTTTTCTTTTGCTTTCCAGAAAATGTTCTTCTTCATCACAGAAGCCAGAAAAGCTGGATACTATAGAGGACATCACTGATTGAATGAAGACATTTTTCTATCATTTGAACTTAAATTTATATAGAATAGAATAGAAGCTTTATTAAAAAAGAAATTTTAAGAACGTCAAGCTGCTTACAATCACCACACAAACATAAAACAAAGAAAAGAATAGTAATAAAAAATGTATCAGTTAAAAAAGTACAAATATTGATTACATACAAACATTAATCAAACATTCAGTGAGGTTCTCTTTTGACATTCAGTCTGGGAGTTGTACTGTCTTGTTCTTATTTGTCATAAAACAATAGTGGATATCATCATCCAATCAACAATGTCCCACAGTATTTACCTTTTTTGGTTTCTCACTGTGTTTTGTTTTTTGACATTTCTTTTTCTTCTTTAAGTTTTGTTTTCTGAAACTTTTATTTGTTTTATAAAACATAATTCTGCTTTTCGATTTTATTAATATCATTATTGTTATTATTATTACTATTACTTCTTGTTATAATGTTTTTGCGTCAAATGAATTTTTTTATGTGATTGGCACCTTGGGGCCACCGTATTATTGTCTTGCATCAGTTCTGATGAATGATTACAGTGCAGACATCAGTCATCAGCAGCAAGCGGACGTTTCCAAATGCTGCACAACACTGCCCTCTTGTGGTGACGTTTACACATTGGTCTTTTAAAAAATCTGTCTCAAATTCTTATATCAGTGAAACTTGTTTGTCTTTTTTTATAGAATTCTCATTACTTTATATTTAAAAGTATATAAATATATTTGTCTTATTTTATTATTACTTTACAGCAAAATGTTGGGATGACTTCCAGCTGCTTTGAGACTTCTCCATCTTCTCAGAAATGCATTCTAACGACTAAGAGGATATTAGGTAAAAAAGAAAGTCAGAACCATCAACCACGCTATGGCTCATATAGTCGGAATGAAATAAAAGCCAATGTCAGAATGTGATCAAATGATGGAAATATTTTATTGCTAGCAAAGAAAAACCCAGAGCGACAGAGCAGAGGGATAAATATGAAGCGGGCTGCCTCCACTCTGAGGCGCTGTCAGCTTTAATCTAGTGTGGGCCAGCAAGACGGCCAAGGAGCAGTGACTGGGGGAGAGTCCTGGGAGACTTGCGTTTCCTGCCTGCTTTACTTCTAGACAACCTCTCTTTGTTTTCCTGGCCCTTTTTTTCCCCTTTCTACTCACTGCCAGCACCCCCCCCCCCCCCCCTCCCTTAAAAGTCACCCTAACCGATCGTTCCCCTTCCCACCCCCCACTCTTAAAAACACACCTCGATACGTGCAAAAAGAGGTTAGAAGATGGTGGGAGGAAAAAAAACTGTAAAAAAAAGTGTTTTGGTGAACACACAGAAGAAGATGAACATGGAGAAAAAGCCATGAATGAGAACAACGAGGGGGAAAAAAAATATATAAGTCACGAAAAAAGAAAACACTGAGTCAGACGAAACACAACTTAGGAATTTGAAAAGAAAACAAAGGCAACAAACCCAACTACTGTCTGGTATTGGCAAGAGGAGATGCCGGTAATTCCATGCCTGTGAGATGCATTCGTTTAGAGGTGGAAACCAAAATGATTTTCCCGTTGACAGCAGCAAATAAGAGTTAAAACACCAGGACAATAATTTCACCATCTGTAAGCACATTGAGTCCTTTCATTATCTTCCCTGTTTGCTGAGTCGAGTTAAATGGAAGTGAAAGTGCAGAACTGGGGAGAAAAAGCAGATGCATGCTTCCCAAAGATGGTGAGTAAGAGAAAGTGGGAGATTATGTGCAGAGAGAGCCACCTCATCCCCCCCCCGGTGCACTCCCTTCTCCTGCCTCCATTTTTCCAGGCCTCGCTTTGACTGCGACTTGAGCCAGTTTCCACTCTGGTCTGGGGCGTGGTGCAAGCTCCTGAGGACCAGCTAGTCAAAACAAGATCCCAGCGCTGGACAGAGAAGAGGAGAGGGCCGGAGAGACCAGCACCGCAGGAGAGGCGAGGACGACGAGGGAGAGAATGCAACCAGAAAAGAGGGGTGACACAGAGAAAAGAAAGGACAAGCTGTTAGTCTAGGGACGCTTTTTGTCTGGGTTAAGAAGAGAGACTGAGACAGGAAAGACTTTTTTTTTTTTAATACACATAATACAGGTGCTTTAAAAGCCATCTGTGAGCACACGGGGCCACGGAAGGAGAATACCAGCGGAGAACAGGAGTTTGACAGAGCATGCAGAACAGAGAACATCTGAAAAACATGTTCAGTTCAGCTTCTGCCTTTTCAGAGTACGCTCAGAAGAATCTAAATCAATTCACGTGTTAGTCTTTGCACACTACGGTGCATGTTGTTGCCTTTACAGCCAAATAAGTTCATTTTGTCTTAAATGAATTTGAAAATAGATCAAAATAATACATTCTTTGAACATTTTCATAAACATTTTACTGCAATGACACACTTTGCGTTTCTTCAAATAGAAAAAAAAAATCATTTTCATACAATGTAACCAAAATTACTGTCAGGTTTTCACACTGTTCATTCCTGGTTAGCTTTTTGTAGTTAGCATGTCTCGTCTGCCTAATTTCATTTTTAACTGAACAGTAGGATAACTTCCATGGAAGTGGTGGGCCTTCCTGTTAAAGTTTTCCTTCAATTGACATTTTAGAAAGGTGCCGTTACGCACAACAATGTTGCCACAAGTTTAGAAATATTGTAAGTTTTAGAAAATGCAAAAGCCCGTATATTAATGATTTTATGAAAGGTGTGTGCAGGCTGGTGGAAGTTTGAAGGCATTTGGCCCACGGCCCGGACTATGGACATGCCCGCTTTATGGGGTCCAGATGACCCCACCCTTATATTGATGTATGATTCCCTCTCATGAGAAAGGTGGACAGGAATTTTTGTCGGACAACAGTGAAAATAAAATGTCCTTGAAAATAAAAGTTATGCACGCTGTCTTGTTGGGAGGACCACACTATAAATTTAAACACGCCTAGGATAGCACAAGGGTTAAAGGGGCCATGCCTTGCTTTTCTTAATTAATAAATTATCATATATGACCTTTAGAACACCAAAAAAATTATTTATGAAATATTAGTTATTTTCGTGAACTCTTTTCATACCCGAAAGTAAAACAACTCAATCTATGAGGCGCCACATTTTGCTCCGTGAGAGCGCCCATTACATGACGTCAACCCAAATCTGTCCTCGTCAGCGTGTCACCCAAGAAAATAGAAAACATTGTATCATTCAATGTATCTGGGATTTTTATCCCAAAAATTTGGCCAGACGAAAAAAAAATGGTGGTGGCTAACGGGTTAATTTGGGGTAAAATTTGGTCAAAAACTATAGACAACACAGATAATTATTTCAGGGTTTAATAAACTGATGAGAACATTGTTCTGATTAGCACTGGCTGTGAACTTTTATTTTCTCTTTGAAAAATTATGAATCTCTGCATCAAGAATACTTTTCACATGTAGCTTTCTGGCTTTGCTCAATAATTCACCTTCAAACCAGTTCTCCCATTTTGTCGCTTGCTTTTTCCACCAGGAAATAGTTTTCTCCCTTTCTCAACCAGGAAATAGTCTGATCCCTTTCTCCTGCCGCCTTCCTAAATATTCCCCGTCTTCTTGCGCCATACGTTCAGGATCCATCCCAACATGTCTTGGAGACTCCTTACCAGAAGTTTTTTCACGAAGTTTGAACGCTAAATGTTTCGTCCCCTAAACTGTCTCACCACACAGACAGCCGGCGTCTGCACGACTGTGCATGAGCCGGGGTTGGAAGCTAGCTGATTGCCGCTAGCTTAGCAAAGAAAGTGCTTGTGTTAGCCTGAGGTGAGAGCAAATTCTTCCTGGAGGGGGCGGTTCTCAACCTGTGATGTAAGCCTGTGAGGACCCGCTAGTTTTAGTGGGTAAGGGAGGGGCTGCTGTTGAGGGCGCAGTTTTAGAGGATTACTCAGTAATGCATGAACGGATGAAAGCACCGCTTTGGGGTTCTTTATATTAAGGAGTGAAAATTATAATACAGTTTAAAGCTCAAAAAGTAGATTTTTTATGGTATGGCTCCTTTAACAACAAAATAAAAATCTACTCTCTGTACATAAATAACCCAATTCAGAAAACTTAAGTGTAGATGCATCCTGCAGCAAACGTAGCCAGACACACTGAAACACACCTACACAAACACAGTCCCCAGGACGGCAGTCAGAGACCTGAAGGACACATACACACACGCAGAGTTTCAGCGCTGCTGCATTCCGTGTTTTATATGCTCTCTTTTATTCATAACATTGCATTTTACACCACAGAGTCTGGAGCAGATTAGGGGTTGTCTCCTGCCGTCTTGTGCTTACTCTACCCCAAAGAGCCTGAATGGTATTTGACTGCTCTCAAAACCAATATGAACTTGAACATCTGGCAGAGCTGAGCAGCACAAACGCGGAAAAGGCCTCATCCTGAAGCAGCTTTTACTGTTAAATCGCAAACCTCCGACTATGACAAGATGAACATTTCCTCTTGTGTCGTTTTACCTGTCTGAATTAAGATTTGCAATCAACAGAAAAGGCAAATGGAAACACCTCAGGGATCTGGATGCTCTCACACAGCAGAGGCGGGTATCTGAGCACACAAGTACAGTCAGTGCTACAGAACCCCATTATAGAATTCACCTCTTTCAAAAGGGAAATGCTCTCGAAGGGAGTGACCCTCTATTCCTGCCAGTCCAAATACCTGCTGCTGAGAACCAGGAAAAGCAAGGTCAGGGGTGACCGAGCACAATCATGTGTCGTCTGTCCATCAGTCCACTAGTTTGAAGCTGGGTGAGAGTTAGAACACGGCCTGTTAACTCTCACCACTGGGGAGGATAAAGACAAAGGCCGAGGGCATTCTCTGTCACTTATCAGGCCTAATATTTCCTCTGCTGCTGCCTTGATAGGGCCTCTCATCCTGTGAGCAAGACTATCACTGTTATTCCAGGGCTTTCTCCTGACTCTGGTGGTGACACCCTATAGCTGATGTAAAGGATGCTTTCTTTTAACCCTTTGACTTCTGCCTTTGTGTCAGCTTGTTTTTCGGAGCGAAAACGTGTCAGGAGGAGACGGAAAAGTCATCCTGACCTGAGCATGTGCCGACTCTTTGCTTTAGCTAGATGAAAAAACAACTTCAGTTTAGTTTTTAGAATAAATGCTATAATTTTTTATTGGATTTTCTTTCTAATGAGTTTGACCAAAACATAAAATTAGCTTTTTTGAGAGGATTTCTCAGTCAAAATAAATATCTAAATACACAAAAATATTATATTAAAACGTTTTTTTTTTTTTAATAAAAACGTAGTAGTGTAAATACAAAGTAACATTTTCCAATTGAAATGTATTAAATCACAATTGCATATCAACTGTAAATATTGATGTGAACATAACCAAACTCCATCATAGCAAACAGAGGAACTAGTAAAGATTTAAGGTTTTGTTCTTCCTGTCATGTTCTGTCATGCAGTCTTCCATCACTGTGCACTAGGGGTGTGTTTTCACAAGAGTGATACGATATATATCACAAGATCTGGCAATATGATGTCTCACGATACAATATCAGATATGGATGTCTCACGCATACGATACCATAATCCAGATATATGTGTCTCACGATGCGATATATATAGATATGTGTCTCACGATGCGATACATAATCCAGATACATGTCTCACGATACGATATATATATCCACCGATATATCCAGATGTGTCTCACGATGCGATATATATCCAGATACTATGCTCACGATACGATATATCCAGATATGTCTCACGATGCGATATTATCCAGAATACGATGTCTCAGCGTACGATATATATCCAGATATGTGTCTCACGATACGATATATATCCAGATATGTGTCTCACGATACGATACATATCCAGATATGTGTCTCACGATACGATATATATCCATGTGTCTCACGATACGATACCTATCCAGATATGTGTCTCACGATGCGATATATATCCAGATGTGTCTCACGATGCGATACATATCCAGATACATGTCTCACGATACGATATATATCCCAATACATGTCTCACGATGCGATATATATCCAGATACATGTCTCACGATACGATATATATCCAGATATGTGTCTCACGATGCGATATATATCCAGATACATGTCTCACGTTACGATATATATCTAGATATGTGTCTCACGATGCGATATATATCCAGATACATGTCTCACGATACGATATATATCCAGATATGTGTCTCACGATACGATACATATCCAGATACGTGTCTCACGATGCGATATATATCCAGATACTTGTCTCACTCAGATACTTGAGTCGGCTGTGTTGTCAGCTAACAGTCGGAGGTTTAGGTGTAAAACAAAACTAAAACGCTGAAGGACGTTCATAGATAATTAATCAAATATCGTCCTGTCAGCATTTTAAACCAAACAAGGTATCGCGATTTATCATAGAATCGATTTTTCCCTACACCCTTACTGTGCACGTTGCCACAGCCGGCCGTATCTGCTGTGTTTACCGTACACATTGTTATATTCTTCAGCACCTGCCTGTCCTTCCAATAAACAGCCTTATTCACACAGTCTTCTTTCCCATAATCACCACATTATGAGTCTGTCCATGCCCTTGTCATTATAAAAAAAAACCCTCATCAGCACTCGGATTTAGTCAAGACAAAATCAGAGTGCTTTGATAATATATGCCTCTGTTGTGGTGCTGCTTTTCTGAGCTGTTCAGGTTGCAGGTCTGAATGGCACAATCTGCTGCAGCAGCTTTGCTTGTATCGGTTTAGCTGCACAAAGGATGCACCTGCCCGGAGCTTTGTCATCAGCAATCAGCGAGCGTCTGTGTCGCGCTTCTGAGAGTGGCCTGTATTCTGAAGCGCGAGTCTGCTCTCTGTGTGCACTTTTTTCTTTTGACATGTCAGAAGCTGGTGGCTTTTGTGACTACAAGTGGCACTTAATGTTTCTAAGAAAATTCCACAATTGGCTCTTATTGGTGTTTTTGTTTTGCACTTATACCCTCATTACAGATGCCCCAGCGATACACTGAGATAATAAAGCACAGAATAAAAAAAGGAGTCCTACCTTCTTTGACAGCCAGACGAGGGGACGGGTCTGTGTGAGATGGTGTGTTGTAGGATAAAGATGAACTACCTGCAATGCAAAAAAAAAACACTGTGAGATCTTTGTGTCTGCTTCTATTTTATTACAAGGCAAATAGCTAAAAGAAAAATAAACAAATGTGATGCTTTTACAGTGAGAAACTGAAACAAAACTATATTTTTTTCTGTATTTCTCCCTTATAATGTTGAACCTTTAAAAAAATGTAGTTTTAAAAAATATTCAACTGCCCCCAGCAGGTGGCAGCAGTGAGTTCAACTCAAGAGTTGTTAAAAAGCACTTCTTTTCCTCCTACTTTATGATTTGTGTTTCTCTTTTGTATAAAAATCATACAAAAATATATATAAGAACTAAGTAAATGTGGCCACAGATAAACAGACTCATTTACAAAGTCAGCCTTTGAAATGTAATTACAGTTTTCAGTGCAAGTGCCACTTCTGCGAGGCGAGAGCACTCATATGGCTGACTATTCATTTCACCTTATGGAGCAGAACTCTGCACAGCATTCCTTCACTTACAGGCACCCTGGGCGGCACCGAAATGCTCTCTTAATTTTGGCTGCCCCCAAGCATAAATCAGCGAGTGGAAAAACAGACCCAAAAATGCACAGAGAAAACACAAGAGCAGTTACTACATGGAGAGCAAAGAGAAGATTTAGCACTCAGACAGCAGAGCAGGGAGGATACCTTTTCTGAATGGTGCAATTGGAAAAAAAAAAAAAAAAAAAGCCCCAATGCAAATGGAAAGAAAAATCCTCCAGCTTTGGTTTTTTTTTTTTTTTTTCTCTCAGACTGGACGCAGGATCCCTACCCAACATGTAGCGTTTCTGGTAGTGGGCCCCATGGTGGCAGACCAGGGGTCTGTTTTTTTTAGGGGGTGGCAGGGGGGGGGATGAAGGAGTGGGGTGCTCCACAAATGTATCCCAACCCCTCCTACTTTTACCTATTCCAACGGCACCCCCAAGGCTCTGGGTCTCGTTTAGAAAGCTGGGGGCCTTGGAACAGGGGAGCCATTGTACGAGGAAGGGTCCCTGCACAGCAATCAAACGCAGCTCCCCGTACAAAAATAATTCCACACGCAGAGCGTAAGCACAGAGGGGGCAAATGAGCCACCGAAGGCACTGTCTGTGGAATGAGAGAGAAAGTGTGGAAGGATGAACAGACGAGGAGAAAAAAGAGGGAGGGGGGGGTTGTTAACCCTTTTACTAAGCGTGCCACATATGTGGGCTGACCCAGACAGGCAAACAGGCAGCAATGCAGAGAAAACCTCAAACCATCCCGCAGAGAAATTCAGGACGGCTGCAGAGCGGAGAGTGAGAGTGAATGAGGCAGAGGGGGAGACCACAGCTGACGACTGCCGGGTAGAGGGAAGTCTTGGCTGGGCGGCCTATTTATTTGGACGGCTTCTTGCTCTCTCAGAAAACAAACATGTCCTGGTAATCTGACAGCACAGTAGGGGGACTGGTTGATGTTCAGCCTTTGAGACCCTCACACATCTGCTCAGAGTCTGTAAGATTACATAAGATCCACAAACATTTTCCTTGTCTCTCCTTCCTATGACTGATGGGTCTTTTGAAAGCCCGGACTTCTAGTATGACATGCCTATGATATTAATAGATCATCGTGACGGTTAAGAATCAATGTCACCTTTGTAAATAGTTCTGTGGTTATCCTGGTTAAGACATCTATGGGTGTGAACGGTCAACAAATTCTCTTTCCCAAGTCGTCACATGTTGACCCATGATTAAGGACCCCACCGCGCCACTTTTTGACATTTTGGATGTACCCAACTCGTCGCTTTTTTGATGTGCGGGCAGTTCCAAAGAAATCAAGGCTCCCCCAACCTCTGAGCTGAAACCAGTACCAGTCCGATACTAGGATGTTCCGAAACTAGGATGTGGACCCCAACAGTATCCTAACCTTAACCCGGTACCAGACGTGGATTGCGACCGGTCCCTGATGCAGTATCCGTTCTGGACTCTTTTTTTGGACTATTGTACAGTGGCTAAGAGCTGCCATCACAGGAAAAAAAGAAACAGCAAACAAAAAAGTCAAATCTCTTTGGGTTAGGCCAGAGCCTTACCCATAGCCAGGTTAGGCTCCAGCAACCCTGTGACCCCGAAAGGGAAAAGCAGCTAAAAAGATGAACAAAGGATGAACGTTTCTTTTCAATTTTTGCAGTTGTAATATGGCCAACGCCATGTTGGAGCCAGAACCTATCAGTGAGCAGTGACTGGTCCAAGTCAGTTTGAGTCAGCATTTCTATGGCAACCACTCTCGCCAATCAGGACTGAGCATGTAGGAGGTCAACATCTCTACCACTTGAAAATGGTTTATTATTGACTTTAAGAAATCCGTCATCTGTCAAACGTTTCAAGTGTTCAACTTGGGAGCCAGCAGGTACCACATACTATTACTCAGATTCATGATTGGACAGTTTTTAGCTTGATTAACTTGCATTACAGAAAATGAATTAGAATTATCAAGAACGTGTAAATAAAGGTACTAGAGCAAGAATTGTTATTCTGGCAAATAGAATGACTAATAGCTGTTAATTTCTCCATAGAAGCAGGGCTGCACAACACAAAGAAAACTTGAGATCTGTGACATTAGAGATCTATAATATGATGACAATATGACTTGGAATACATGAGCATATAGCAAAACAAAAAACAACTACCGGTAATACATCATTTCCATTTCACTGCAACAATCATCACAAGAGGAGACAGGTAAAAACTTGTTTGTCAGGAAAAAACGCACAAAAACAAAAATTCTACCTTTCTGGTAGTGATGGCCAATACTAATCTGTACAACAATGTAGTTTTTATGTGCTTGGGCTTTTTTAAAAACATGATCTCTCTATCTATGCTTGTGTGTATAGAGTTAAGGTAACTATTTATTGTGTTTAATGCCATCTTTTGGGATTCGTGCCTTGCACAAGCTGATATTACAATGCTGATGATGTTGGCCGTGGACCTCACCCCCGGCTTGCCGTGGCCGTGGACCTCACCTCCACCTGTCCCCCAGTTCTATCTGGATGAACGCTATTAAAATATAGTTGTCCGTCCTGGGAGAGGATCTCTCCTTCACTCGGACATCCCTCAGGTTTCTTCTTTTTTTCATGGTTTCAGGTTTTTTGGGGGGGGGTTTCCTCACTTGGAAGGAGGGTCAAAGGCAGGTGTGGGCAAACTTTTCAACGCGTGGGCCACAAAGGCTTCTAAAGTTCAGCAGAAGGGCCGGGCCACATATATATATTATCAAAATAAAAAAAAAAAACTGTTCATGAATTAAAAGAAAATAACCAAATATTTCTCTTTGATCTTCAAAAAAAAGTCATCTTAACAAATTTCAAAAATATAATCAACAGCCTGTCCTCTTCTGTCCATTGTTTTGAGACGTTATCTCTTTCTTTATCTTGTTTCTCCTCTTCTTCTTTTTTTTAATTTTCTAACTAATTTTCTAAATTGGGTACCAGATGCTTTTGACCCTTTTTGTCAATCTTTCTGGCGTTTTCCCCGTCAAAGGTGTCGATTAAACCAATTTTCGCCTCAACATGTTTTGTGTTCACCATTTTTATTTGACCATTTCACACAAACATTATTTTTAAAAATGCATGAATTTTATCTATGTGTCTTAAAATGTTTGTTACATAATGTCCCGGTATGACTGACTTTTAAAATAATTTATAAAGTAGATTCCGCCTCCTCCCCCATCTGTCTACTTCATTTCGAAGAGTCCCATAGTTGAAATGATCCCCCCCACAGTGTACAGCCGCTGGTGTTATTGAAAACCATAGCGGGCAGGGTTTTTTTATTAATTGCCGCGCCGGGTGAAAGCCCAGGCGACCCGAACCTAAACCTAAACCCACTGATGCTTCGTCAGAATCTCTGAGACTCAGAAGTCTGCAGCTCCTGATGCATCATATAGTTTGTGTTAAAACTGAGCAGCTGTGCAGCAGTGTCCTGCAGCTCTGAGCTCTCATCCAGTGGTAATGAAAGAAGTCAAATTCTTTTGTTTTCTGCTGCAGCTGGACACCAGGGCAGCTCTCTGTCCCCACCCGCAGTTATCAAAAGATTCCCTCGCGCGCAGAAAGTTGCTCTGCCAACATTAGAGCACTTTCTAAATCATCAATTTAGAGTTCGACTACAAATTATATTTTTCTACAACAATCTTTTCCTTTAGGTTATTTTGTGTTGTTGATCGTAACTTGTGGTCTTGATTGTAACTGTGATTGTATTGCAATTCAAGGGAAACCAAATGTTGCACTTTCACAAAAAATAAATAAAAATTAGAGGAAAGTGGCAAAATGGGACAACTTCCCATGTACCACATTGGAAAAATAAGTCAGAATTTATTTAATATAAAACAATAAAAAAACATGTATACATCTTTGTTGCGACCAAATTTTTAACACACTTCTTTCCTTTTTCTTTAAAAGTGGAAAACATCAAATACTGCGGTTATTTTTGTCATAAGTCATATTAATTAACACATGCATCATGTGCATTTCAGTGTAAAAAAATCAGTAACAATGGCTGATTTTATTTATATATATATGTATATATATATATATATACACATATATGTGTATGTATATGTATATATATATAATATATATATATGTGTGTGTGTGTTTTTATTATTATTGAGCCTAGTACTACCTAGTACTCTGCTTAATCTAATGAACCAGTAACACTTAACAGTCTGATAATTTACTGCTGTGCATTACATGCAGCAATGTGGTAAGACTCAAAAAAGGGGGGCGGCGGTTATAATACTTGTCTGTGACTGAGCATAATTACAAAAATCAAATGTACAACACATGTGTCAGACATTCCACCACACTAATGCCTTCCAAAGCCTGTGTTGTTATTATGCACAAAACCACAGAAAAGACTGTTTTTGCTTCATCAACTACACTGAAGGACGTGAAATGATGGATGGAATGACAGGGGGGAGTGAGCCTGACAACAGGATCACGTTCCGTCTCTTTCATTGATTTTTAAGAAGCCTGTAACTTAGACCTCATTAACCTTGACCTCAGAGACCAGGGTGTTCTCCGTTTGAGCCTGATTTGAAGCATGTTGGAAGGAAAGCACATTTCTTGCAACAGGCTGAACACTTACAGACACTCTTAGAAGGTATTTAAAGTTGTAAAAAGAAAAAAAAAGTGCCAGAAATAGCTATAAGAATTTATTGAAGCCTGCTTCCGTTCTCACCTTCACACGTCTGAGTAACAGCTGAAGAAAGTTGGTCAGACTCTGGCTATTGTCAGTTTTGGAAAATAAAGATGTTTTTGGAACAAATCCTCTTGGAATTGGCTTAAGTGACTTCTATTCATTCAGCAAGCACGTTTTAAGGCTGGATTTTATAGTAATAGTGCTGGGCAGATCAATTCCAAATATCGATAGTATTGAGCTCAAGTTGGTATCGCATCTATACCGGCTCGCACATATTGATATTTTCCCTCTTGTTTGAACCCGAATTGAGTCACTACCCTCACCACTTTTACCAGTCCTGTGAGATCTCACAGGCGACATGCATTGTTCACCCTATTTCCCCTCTATCTAAATGTAAGTTTTTTTTCTACTTGTCTTTTTTTACTTTTCCACTGTTTTTATTGTTCTATTTAAAGGCTAAGAATTAACAAACTTCATATTTCTAGTAGTTGTTTTTTATCGTTAAACATTTTGATTTATTTCAATGTCATAGGAGCTTTTTTCTTTTTTGCTTTGCTGTTTTGTGTCATTTCTTCACTTTTTATTTAATTTCAAGAAGTTTTTATTTTAATAAACTGTTTTCCATTTAATTGAAAATATTATCCTAATTTTATCCTAATTCTGTCTCTTCTTTCATCAAATAATTTCAAAAAGGGAAACTTACAAAAAAAAACATTCACAGCGATTAAAAACAATTGAGGTTTGAGGTTAATGTCCCATCCACTGCATTTAAAACAAATATTGGTATTGGTATCGATATTGGCGATATTAAATGGTATCGCATCGACCAAAATGCTCAATATCACATCAGTCATATCGTGTCCATATCACATTTGTGCAGTCTAGTTCATAGTAAGGTTGGCTGGTTTCTCACTTTTTTTTTAAGCCTGATGACACAATTGTCTCAATTTCAGTAGTGATAAATAAGAATCTATGAGATTTAAATAAGATTTTGGTCAATTAATGGTGTAGAGAGACGAGAGACAAGTTAAGTGGTACATCAGTCTGCTTTTTTTCTATTATTTAAAAGCCTCAAAATACCAAATAACTGTTTTTTTAAGCTTAATTTAAAATGATTTGTTCCATGTCCTAATTCAATTTATATGAACTTGTAGTCGCACTAGAAAGTAAATATGCAGTGAAAATACTGTGTTCTTTCTTTTTTTGGACCTGAGTCAGAATGAAATAGTGTCTAATCCCTCTTGTATTGACAATGTAATAGTAGGGGCTTTGTCTGGGAAATCCTGGGACATGGAACTGGCATTTTTCTGGACAGAGTTTGCTCTACCATCGAGTATTGTAATCGTTTGAAATAAGTTTGGGTTAAATGGTGCAGGAAATATGCATTAATTATACAATGGGCGTAAAATTCCAATCTGGAATGATGTCATCAGCATGTGTCACATTTTGCAGCGATTTGAGTGATTCCCTCCTGATGCCCTTGCGACCCTATAAATTACAACTCGTTATGAAGTATAAACCAGTCTAAAACATTATAACCTTACGTTCAATCTGTCAGGATTAGAAAGCCATCTATAGACAGTCTAATTAATATTTGTGTGCTCGAAACATCCATTGTCGTTTTCTCCTTTTTGGATTGTATGAAGTCAAATCTTCTATTTCTAATCTAAAAAAAATGACATTGTTAAACATTTTTTGTAACAACCAAACCATAAAGTAGTGCTTTTGTGGCATGTGAATAAGATGTTTCCATCAGCATTAGGGCTGTGAATCACTGGGTACCTCACGATATAATGCCATACATGGCTCGCGGCATCGATGATATCACGATACTGCGATAACTTGTAAAAATCATCACAATATATGGAAGAACGGATATTTTTTAGGAAAATATATCCCCATTTATTTGCTTAGCTTGAACACAATCACAATAGACAACTTGTGTCTTATTTTGTGTAACAAATAATAGACACTTTTGTGTAAATATCTATATCTTGACTAGCACTAACACCAATTGAATTTGAATTATTTGTAAAAGTCAGTGGCAACAATGTAAACATGAACAGTCGTGCTGCTGCTTAGTGCAAAATTATTGTAAACAAAACAGAACAAAAATTAAATAATTCAAGTAGCTGCCAGGCACATTGGTGCCCTGGTGCCACATATGCTCGGCCTGCAAGATCGGCTCGGGGGCTTGCGCCTTGATGACGTGTAAGATTGTGATTGGTCCGGATCATTAGACCACCATCACGTGACATTGGGTTTTATTTGCCGTTTATTTCTTAAAAGCATCACAATAACAGCCTTCTACATTCCCTTACTATAGGGTTTGCTTTTTTTTCTTTGGTGTGTGTTGCACCATCTGTACTTGACATGCATCTCTGTGAGAAGTTCTTTTCATTCCAAATTCTATAAATGTGCCAAGCATCATCATCTTTTTTTTTTAAAGCGCATAACCTCTAAGCGCTGGGCATGAATTAGAGCTGAGTTTACATGAATAAGATCCTCATCCACCTATGCCAATGGGAGTATAAATTCTGGTCGAGCTGTAATGAGTGTCTGAACCCCCAGTTGTGAAATGAGCAGCCGCAGACTGCTCTGCAACGGTGGCTAAGAGCAGACAGCTAACAGTACAGGGCGCAGAGCCAGACCATTGAGCCCCACTGCACCAGCGATAATCTGCCAATAGAACGAACTAATGCAAAGGGAGCTCAATAAAAAATGTTGTGAAGGGAGAAATAGGAGAGAGCGAGCTCCCAAGACCTTTTTTTTTCCCCTACTCAGCCTGCAAGCCCAGATGTTTATGGTCTGTATAAACTATTGAGGGCCCACGATTGTCCCCCCACTCCGAGGAGAGCAGCAGCAGAGCAGAAGCCGAGACTTATCACTCTCCCTTTCCCTCTCAGCCTTGTCTCCCAAACTGTAAATCCATCCAGACACACAAGCATTGGCGACAGCTGGGGAACAGAACCATAGCTATTCTCCAATGGCACTCAGTCATAGCTGTCTCAAACCATTTCCATACTCAAAAAATACTTCGGCCCACAACATTTTTTTCGTTACTCTTAAAGGCTCTTTTTCTTCTTCCTTTAAATAGGGTGCAATTCTTGTTCTAAATATGTCTTCCTTCAATCACCGTCTACCATGTTTCATCAGATCTGCAGCTTTGGTTTCGCAGTTTTCTGTTGCATCTATGAAGATACTGCACATAGTCGCCAGCCGTCTGAGGTTTGTTGCTCTGCTCCGCTTCCAGCACATGTGGTATCAAACCGACCTACATGGGTGCGATAAAGCAAACAGTCCGTGGTCCCTCCCTGACAGACTAATTTGAACAAATTCTCAAATTGCAACCCAAATTGAAAGCACATTGGGGTGTGGGCGGCCATCACTTATAAAACTTTGGATAAGTGACCAGCAGCGAAGCTAAAATAATGCAACTACCCCTTTTTACAGTAAGCAGCTGGGCAGCGAGACAGATGTTGGGCTTGCACTACAAGTGTGGGTGTCGGAGCAACAGTTATGCACATGACGTGGCGGGAGTGTTTTGTTATGGTATGGCTGCAGGGCGTGGAAGTGTCCTTGCCCTTTGCCAAGTGTACATACAAGGCTTAATGACACCGAGGAATGTTAATCAGAGCTTCAATAAACAGAACCAAACACACACATAGTGCACGCAGATGTTTGAAGAAAGACGATGATTGGACCATCCATTTCTTGGAGGTACTAGACAACTTAATGTGGCGCTAAGACGACATCACATGACCTATATTCACTAATGCTTCCTGAGGTTTGGCCTCTTTTTTCCATTTGTCTGCATTCTGGGGGCTTGTCTGAAAATGAATTCTAATGACTTTTGCTCTGAGTAGAATGGCTTTCTCATTTTGTGTTTGTTTTTGCAAGCATCTTAATTATCCAAATCATCAGTGTTGCTATATCTTTCCTCTTGTTTTATTTCCAGTCTTTACATTGGCTAATATCAGGGCTGGGTTAATAAAATTGATTGATCAATTTAAATCGATCTAAAACCAATAAACGACCCATAAAGATAGAAATTGTATTTAGCACATAAAAGCTAAAGTGCTCTGATGTTAATGGAATTCTCCATGGACGGCGAATGCTATCGCTCGGTTGACCTAAACATACATTGCTGACTAATTTATTAGCTTTTTAAACTCACAAAAGGCTGAATTTTCCATAATTTTTTTAAAGAAACATTTTTTTTAAAGTAGCCATTTGTTGTCTAAGACGCAGTTTTTTGGTCAATCTTTTTTCTTCTTCTGGAATTAGGTGTAAGACTATAGCACGATTGCCACCTAGTGGCCAAACTGAGACGCCCCCCAGGAGAAGCAGAACAATGTTTACAATATTAATGATCTGAACATTTTAGCTAGAACTTCTCCCTTAGAGAAACCATGCGACACTGTCCGCTATTAACAATCTATTTATTTCACAAATATATTTTACAGTATATGAACTGTATACGATTTATATAAATATCTTCAAAACACATCGTAGATGATTAATGTATTTGTAAACAAATGTGGCTAAATATGTGAACTTTGAATTGAATTGTCTTTTGTGGATCAAAAGAGTCGAAAAAAACGTGAATCAAATGGAATCAATTTTTCCAAATTATTATCAATACCCAGTCCTAGCAAATATACAGTAGGCCATGCATGGGAGCCTTCATCTTTATGGCTTTTTGGGAACAAATCCAAAGCAATTTTAAATGGCAAGTGGAGAAGATTCCAAAAACATCTCCTCTGTCTACAAAAGACGGCAAAGTTGAAATCAAAACAAAGGCTGCCATGGGCAGATCCATGGTGCAGCGAGCCTAAGCCATCTAGCAGAGGAGGAGGCAGCGAGAAGAGCAGCGCGGTCAGGGGGGGGGTGGGGGTGCAGGCGAGGCGAGGGGGTGCAGTCAGCTAGCAAACGTCCGCCCGCTGACCTCGAGGCAATGGAACACTCTCAGGCAGCCTGGTCTCAGTGGAGTGGTATTGAGACTAACAATAAAATCCAGTACCCATTACATCACATCAAGACTCATCGCACTTTTTTAAGAAATGTTACATTTAAGAGAGTGGAGAGTGAATAATAGAAACAAACCGTCAGAAAGTTGGACAAACTATCTTCAACATCTGTCAAGATTTTCTCACTTCTCCAGTGGACACTGGGCTCTTCGTGTCTGAACCAGGCACGGCGGTGGCTTGGAGCTAAAGCCAAACCAGATGTTACATCTTATGTCAAAATGTCATTTGCATGCAGTCCCTGCAAACCGGCTTCGATTCCTTCCAAAAATCATATGAAGCGGGATCACTCTGAGGTCTCTTCAAAGGTAAAAGGCTCAAATTTAGCTGCCTCCATTGCAAATTGCAGATCAGCTTTCTCTGCCGTGCAGAACATAGTCCGATTCCTGAGGCAATGCACCTGGGCTTCATCTCTCTCTCCCTGGACCATGTGGAATAATGTACTGCAAAGTGTAGTGGGGGGATGTAGTCGATGGTTATCTCAAGAAGGGAAAGAAGCCCCCTAAGTTTCCACATTTCTTTTGTAGTATTATGTGAAAATACCTTCATGAAAAAAACTATTGTCAATTGCTAATAAGAATACTGCACGTTCAAATGTATTCCAGACAACAATTATCAATTTCAGTACGTGTACACATCGTGGACTTACTTTCCCTGAGGTAATTGAGATGTGACAGAAGCACTTCTGCGTTGTACATGGTGGTAAGCCGGAGGAAGTCCTCTTTGCTCATCTTGCAGAGCTCTTTGCCGTCTGTGTTCTGAAACATTGCTGTGTCGATCTCTAGCAAGCCATACTCCTTGATGGCCCACTCCAGCCACTGGCGTACATGGTCATGGGACCACAGCGAAGGATCTGGAGAAAGCAGACAGTATGAGTTCACTGCCAGAACACTGAATGAGTTCAACTAGAATTTTTTCTTGAATTAGGTTTTTTCAGGTACTTTTTCAGCATCATTCTATTGCATTTTTGGACTTTGTCCATTGCGCCAATAAACTCCACTCGAGCATGTTTGATATACTGCAAAGCAAATTTAGAAAACAACCTTCAAACTAAGTATTGGTCATAAAGTGGCACTGAGCGAAGCTGCTGGAAGTGAATAGATGGGTAGCTGTTCACATCATTCACATGGAAAACTTTCCGATACTCCCCTTAGCTCTAATTATATCATTTGTTGTGCAGGAACTAATTTCACTGAAAAAAAATACATTTCTGCCTGGTGTATTAAATTTAAAAAAATAGAATAATCCTTTTTTTCACCTAAGTGTCACAATAAAAACTTAAAATTCAGCAGAATTTTCAGAATATTCATGACGACACACTACTACTTTAAATGCTAAAAAAAAAACACTCCGATTAAAATATTAACATGTTCTTGTGGCATTTTTCTTATCATCATATATAAAGAAAATTAAGATTACATTCCCCTTCCAATTATATATATTTTTTCCTATTGTAAAATTGTTCCCAGTGGTCTTTTTTACTATAATTGTGCTGTTTTTAGCTGAATCAAAAATATTTGTGTCATTTTTTTAAGACATATTTTCTGCAGAGCGACAGGAGTTTATTAAAAATTAACTTCTTGGTTGTAAGCAGGACAGTTGGTACAGAAGTTACCCTACATTGATGTCCCAGAATTCCTTTGTTTACATTTTCTCCTGCCAGGTTGAAGCACCTCACATGCCCCAAGCTAGCGTTAGCGTAGCAGAGAAATTGCAAGCAATATGAGAGCTATTCTGTTATACAGTTTTGATCCAGATTCCAGCTCAGATGAGGAAAACAAAGACGTACGTGGATCTATTTGTCTGCATGTGGAGAATTTAGAAATGAGAGAGAGGAGGGAGACTTTAAACCGTCCATGGACATTTGCTCCGTCACAAACCCGAGCTTTTTCAAACTTTTAGGATCTATCTGCTCCTGATTCAAAACAATTTAAATAAAGAAATGTAGTTTTCATATGTATCGCCCATCACAAAAGAAAACATAATTTTAATAGGGGTTTGAAAAATTGCATTTCTGATTTTTTTTAATCAAATCGTTGTAAATCAGGAGCAGACACAAAAATTACTACGGCAAGCCACGAGCTCCCTGCTCCACTCCATTCTGATGCACTTGTAGACGACTAAATCGTCTTTGTTTTCTTTGTCTGAGCCAGAATCTGGACCAAAACTGGACCACTGAATTGCTCTGATATTTTTCTCCATTTTTGCTGCACAATTTAAGTTAGGTTGGGATTGTGGGGGACTATAAGTTAGAGGGGGAGCATGTAAACAGATGGATGAAGGCTTACACTGAAGCAGCAATCCTGAGGTACCGAGGAAAATTTCTGATCGACTCCTGCCGCTCTGCAGAAACTCCCTCAACTTTTTCTTGTAGGGGTCACATAATCTTTTTCTTCACTGATGTAGGGCTGGGGTCAGTGTATAGGCTAACTGAAAAAGTGTTTTCTGATAGCAGTTTTGTCTGTTATTGATGCTAACAGTCTTTTCAATTTGCAAAACAGTGTTTTGCTAACAGAAAACCTTGTTAGCAAAACCCTATTTTGCTAGCAGTTTTAGCAAACAATCTCAAGGCCAGATTGGGGAAAGAAAAAAAATTATTAAGATCACGTGTCTCTGATATTATTTGGGGGCCCGGGCCAAATGTGGAGGTGGGCCAGACCCCTGTCCTTAAAAAAAAGACAAGTTTTATTCATTTTGTTTAAAAACTGCTGAATCATAATTAAAAGACCACTTGGAATACCATAGGTTATTGGTTTGAGAGGAACTTCAACAAATGCTTTGAAAAATCAATAAAATACCAAAAGAGAAACAAATGGTTCTTTAGAATGTAGCAATTTGATTCAATGATTTATTAATAATCCTGTCCATCTTATATGGAATGACTGGGAAGGTGACAGTCAGCTTGGTCAGACGCTCATCCTCACCTGCAGGTACAATGACCCTCCTTTCATTGGTGGTCATGTTGGGAGGAGGAGCGCTCTTCTCATCCATGTAGTTTCCGTAAGTCATCTGAGACGTGTCGTTGCCTCCCACAAGCTTATTGCATTTCCCCACGCTGCAGTCCACAGGAGACTCTCTGCTGCACAAAAACATCCGTAAAAAAGATTAACGGCAGATAAATTGAGTTGCGCTACGTTTGCCTCACTACCAACTGACTTTATTATGAGATGTGTAATCCCTACACTTGTCTTTCCAAGCAAATCAAATACCAGAAAAAGTACAAATTAGTTAGATTTTTGAAAAAAAAACAAGAATAGCTTTCTGTTGTGCTTGGACCTCACTTGTCGTGTCGTACCTGGAGCCGTTCATGTGCTCATACTCTCTCTTGACATTGACCCGCACAGGTTGGTTGATCCACTCCTGCTGTGGGGGTAGCGGGTTTATTTTGTGGGTCTGGCCATAGTCCTGTGTGCCAGATGCAGTCATGTCTGTTTTGGGAAGAGGGGCAGCAGCAGCGTAGGGAGGCTCGAATAAGGACTGGTCTTCACTCACCACTGATAGCGCCTCCTGGGGGTGAAGAATGAAAATATTTGGCTTGTTTTCTCAACTGTAGTTTTTTTTTAATACCATTTAACAACATTGCGGACAGATAATTTTGAACAGGGATTGTTTCACATGAAAATAAACATTTGTCACTTTTTGATAAATTAGAAAAGGCTAAAAATCTACAAACATTTTCACTTAAATTATGGGATAAACTAATGTGTGCTTAAAAAATGTTCATATGATGAAAACTTTGGCAAAAACAGTGAAACGTCTCTGGCATAATACACCAACGGTGCTTGGTTAAAGTCTAAAAAGAAGTCAGCTGTGATTTGCAACACCACAGCTCCAGTTCAGAAAAATCAGTTTCAAGGCTCTCACTTATTTTCAGAATTTAATCATAAATCTATTAAATATCCTTTATCGCAGCCAGCAAAGCCAAGTGGGCCCCACATGGTTTAAAAGTGGGCAGAAAAGTTGGGCCCCCATTGGGTTTGTCCACAGTTTCCTTGGTGACCCAATCTGTGTTTGCCCACATTGGCTTAAGTGAACACTCGGTGTGTTAGCTCGAAATGCTATCCAGCTACCTGGTGGACAGTGGAGCTTGCTACAGCTGCGCTCACTAGCTAGCTCATTACAGCGAAGCTCACTAGCTTGCTTCAGAGGAGCTCACTAACTTGTTGCAGCAGAGCTCGCTAGCTCAATACAGAGGAGCTTGCTGTAGAGGAGCATGCTAGCTTGCTACAGCAGAGCTCGCTAGCTTGATACAATGGAGCAGACTGGCATGCTACAGTACCACTTGCTAGAATACTACAGTGGAGCTCAATAGCTAAATACAGAGAAGCTCACTAGCATGCTACAGCAGAATTCGCTAATTCAAACAGACGAGCTCGCTGGCACGCTACAGTAGAGCTTGCAAGGTTAATATAATAGAGCTAGCTCACTCGCTGTAGATGACACGCTAACATGCTACAGTAGCGCTCACTAGCATGCTACAGGGAGCTCACTAGCTCGCTACAGTAGATTTAACTAGCATGCTACAATGAAGCTCACTTCAACTGAGCTCACTAGCATGCTACAATGAAGCTCACTTCAACTGAGCTCACTAGCATGCAAAAGAAGCGATCACTATCATGCTACAAATGAGCTTGCTAGCATGCTACAGTGGAGATCACTAGCATGCTAAAGCAGAGGTTGCTAGCTTGCAACAGCTGAGCTCACTAGCACACTACAGCAGAGCTTGCTAGCATGCTACGGTGTCCACCTGGGGGCAGACTAACGTAGCGAGCTAACCCACTGAGTCCTCGCTTAAGTCAATGTGAGCAAACACAGGTGGGGCCACCACAGAAACCGTCGACAAACTCAATCGGGGCCAATACGGGGCCCATTTAGCTTTGCTGGCTCAGCATGAATATAGAAAGCAACTTCTATTGTTCTAATAAGACCAGTTGCTAAAAATTCAAATCCAAATATATGTTCAAAAATCAAGCTTTTACATTTTATTAAGTCAAGAAATTATGTGAATTTTTTTAAATAAAGATGAGAAAATTGCTGCTGCAGTAAAAATCAATTTTATCATCAAGCCACAAGAAATCAAAGTCGTTTTTTTGTAGATATGCAGAAAATGTTAAAATCTACCTTTCAATCTCGTGTGTGTTATTTTGTTTGTGGTAATTATGTGCAGTTATAGGTCATATCACAGTCTGGCATCCTCAGTAGTTTGTGTTTACAGCCCATGTAGCAACGATAGCTTCCTGTTGATGTCAAGATGACTACCATCGTGCCCACAAGGGTGCATGACAAAGCCCTCAGATAAGATGCTACAGGCCTCCTGGTTTACACATTAACACAAACACTAACCACAAAAATTATATTTACTTTCAATTAAAAAAATAAACAACAACAAAAAGTTTCCAAAACGATGCATCAGATTGGAAATCTAGCTTTCCATGATTCTTGAAGTTGAACCATTTCCTTTCATGAATAAACGGCCTATTTTTCATAATTTCAGTGGACTCTACAATCCCCTTTTGGGCCCTGCAGGGTTCATCTTGTCTGATTGCTGGACTTCCCTCTGCAGCTGAAGACTCAACAGAAGCAGGGGCTCACGCTGACCTCTCTACTTTGGCTCAGCTGGAGCAATGTAAGTTTATTAAAGAAAACAAACTCTGAAACTTGCGGAGCTTGGCCTTGATATTGTGTGGTTTTAACGTTGTCTGATATCAGTAGGAAAACATTGATTTCTGTTTAAAATTTACCAGAAATGTCACAATTGATAAAAAAAAAAAAATCCAGTCATAATCTTAAACTCAAATCCTAATAAATAATAAGTCAGTGCGTATATTATCTGTCCAATTTAAACCCAAAGTATGAGATGAAGTTGCACCACTGCAGGGCTGAGAGGATTAGAATGGGTTCTGATGTACATCTGGATCTGGTAGGATCTGATGGCACAGCTGAGACCGAGACATGTCTAATCCCAAAGACTGACTTATTTCATTCCAGCATGCCACAGGGCAGCAGCTACTGACTGGATGCATCAATATTTCCAACCTACATCTGCTCCATTCCCAAAAGCAAAAAATGCAATTCTCAGCTTCAAAATACTTAGAAATAAGTCTTTTGGAAGAGTCGTCATGCAATTGAAATGCTTCTAATTGACAAAAAGATCATTTTAGTGCATATGTTATTCATACAAAGCAGATCAAAACAAATGTGAAAGTGTCGTATGTTAGGAAAAACACAAGTTTGCTGTCACACATCACTGATGGTATAATTTATTACTCAAATTCAGGCAGAACTTGAATTTTGGATGATATATTTTATGTTTTCCTTCACACCAGCTGTTCCGGGGATTATGGGAAATAAAAAAGAAACTGCTTTTGCAAGATTAGTTTAAAAAATTAGAATTTTCACATCTGCCTGAAAGTCTTTTTCTATGGATATCATCAGAGGATCCATCACAGTCTGCATGGCAGCAAAACCCATAATCTTAGCTGAGCACAGCAGCAAGTTTGCTCATGATAAAGAGCGAAATAGTGAGAGAAAGTCTCATTCCAGCCTGATAAGGACTTTCTGAACTATTGAGACAGTTACGAGCTATATTTACTCTGACATATCAGCCTCTCCAATTGGAGCAATGATTGGCAAGAGGCGTGCGTGCATCAAGATTGTAGTGGCTTTAAGCAGAAGCACTTTGCAGGAAATAGGCTGCCAGTTTGCTGTTTTCTCTCCAGCATATATCTTGGGAGAAAACGTGCACCACCACAAATGATTATCTTAATAGTCGACTAATCACCGATTATTTTTTCCGATTAGTCGACTAATCGGGTCATGCGCAAAGTGGATGAAGAGCGCACATCTTAACCATCATTAAACTAACTAAAACTAAAGACAATTAAGATTATTGCTGAATGAATGGTGCAGCCTTTGTCCTTCATTTTATTTTGGTATTAATTCAAATGAGGTTGGCATCTAAAATGGTGAACTATTTTTCAAAAAAGATTAAGTTTTGGTCTCACTGACTCAAAAATGAAGAAAAGTTTTTTTGTGTTGAACGCTCACAATGTTCAACTTTACACTCTGACTCCATATAATATGAAGTAACAACTAATCGACTTTTAAATGAGTCGATTAGTCGACTAATCGTGGTAGCCCCGCCAGTGAGGGTTACATTTCACTACCAAGAAATCCATTTCTCAATATAGATTAATGCAACAACTTTTAATACTAATAAATTCCAGTTTTAAACAAAGTTTAAAAAAAAAGATTGCGGCGTTACGCACCAAAAGTGACGCATTGTTGCGCCTTCAGGTGCTCTCTAGACAATACAGGAAGAAGGCAGCACACGAACCGTGCTCTGGTTTGTGAGTGCCATCGCAGGCTTTGTGTGAGTGTGACACCTGCTGGGAGCCACCATCACCGCGCTGTTTACATCCGCGCAAAGCCAATGCTCCCTGAAATGCGTCACGACGCGTCTGGCGCAGGACTTTGGGACACATACACGCTCCACATCCCAGACTGCACGTGCATCTGTTTGGCACACACACACACACACACAGCCAATCCAACAGGAGCCACCCCGGAGAGGGGGGTGGTGGGGGGGCATTCCTGTCTTTTGTTTTAAGGAGAAAGAGGAAACCTGTCAGGAAAAGATAGTGTATAGAGCAGGAAGCTCTCATGGTTAGAGAGTCCTTCCTTTCTTTCAGCGGGCATGAATGCAGCTCCAGCAGCCGTTCATTTACACCGAGGTCTCCCGATTAGGATTGCTCTGACTGTCACGATTGCTCACTCTGTGGAAAAAAAAGATGTGGGGAAATGCACATCATCCTGTACCGTTGCAAAGGAACGGATAAAAAAAATCTATGGGCAATGATTGTAAATGCGGAGACAATTTATCCAACCTGGTGTTTGATTTTATGTTTTTACTTCCAAAAACTGCACACCACACCCAACTTTTACAAACAAGCAGCCTTAAAACTAGAGTACCCCCAAACATTTTTTTTTTCAAAGCATAGGTATCCTAAAGAACCTGCAAGTGACTTTTTTTTAACCAGAAAAGTCATTGGACGCATCAGCAGGGGCAACTAACTTGCTACTCAACATCTGGAGGCAATGGCCAGAACGCATCTGGATTTAGGGTGTATAGGGAGCAAGTATCCACGGTTAATGTGGACCAGCTCTCTGACAGTTTCAAAATAGTTGAGCAACATCACAAGGAGCGCAGCCGAGGTATCATTGTGAAGTTTTGCGGTTCAACGTCTTGCAAACTGTGGAGTTGCCAAATGACAGCTTTTCCTTCTGCTGTTCAACACAAACTGTCGGGCAGCGAATGGGTTTCTGAGATCAAGAAAGGAAGCAAAAATGTTGTTTTTCTTTGTCAGATAACATTAAAAAAGCTATATTTCTTGACTAAATATCTGTAATGACGCGGGCGATGTGCCACACCGCTGTTGCGCAGCTCCATCGTATCCAGCGGTGCGTCCAGTCCTGGCCATTCCCCAATTCCCGCACTCAAACAACCCACACAAAAAGCGGGATAACTATTTTTTTTTAGAAAGAAAACTTAAATGAGTTTCGTGTGAATAAATCAATTAATCCTTTGTGCCTTTTCCAGACGCGCGTAACGGCGCGCCTGGACCAGACGTAGCCTCCAGTCCCTCCGAGAATCCTCAAACCCGGCGAAAAAACGAAATGTTTACACAGAAGGAAGAAAGGAAAAAAAAAGAGTGAAAGTCGGTTACCGCTTTCAGACCGAGGCAAAAAAGCCGCACATCGTCCGCAGACTGGAGGGTCCCAACTCCCAGACCGACCCAGCGCAGGATTTCAACCCATTGCTTCAGAAAAAAAGGAGGCGCAACTCCGAAAAAACGGTCTCCCACAAACTCCTACTCCCCGATCTCCACCCTTACCTTAATAGTTCCGTCCATTTTGCGCAAATTCCCGCGGACCCCGACGATATTCCAAACATGACACGCTCCTGAATTAATTCCAGTGGCCGGTATGTGGCGGAGGGAAAGAGACACTTTTTACCGGATTGGGTTTTTTCTTTCCTCTAAATTTGGGAAGTGAAGTCACCGCTGTTGAGAAGGTTGAGGAGGAAGCTGTGTGTCACCGAAAGCCCTGCCTTCAAAAAAACAGCAGGATACTGTCCCACAGAGATAAGCAGGGAAAACAATTGAGTGTTTCGCTGCGCTCTTATGTTTTTCTGCTCGGAAATATTTACAGGATGGCTGTTCGCGCTGTGCGCGGCCATTGCTGTGTGCGTGGAGAGTGGATTCTTTCACAGCAATGTCGCATGTGGCGTGGAGGGGTTTACTGTTTGCTTATGAATTGGACTGAGACCTTCAGGACTTTTTTTTTACGCGCGCAGCGCTGCGCTCTTGTGCCATTTCAGCCTTTGGAGCGCTTTGGATTGCCTCCATCCCTCCGTAAATCCATTAAGCGCAGCTTCCATCTGCTTTCTACTGAAAGGGGGAACTCAAGCTTGAATGAGGATACGCTTTTTTTCCTCCCAAGATTAACCCAGAATTGCGTAAAATCAAAAATGTACAAACCAAAGTGGGACATTTTGCTGTTTTTCTTTATTTTTTTTGTACTTTTTTATTTAAAGTCTGCATCACCAATAAAAATAGAAGCACCATTACTCCAGTCTGCTTCACAAAAATGAATCTGCACCAAAATAGACCATTACTATTATTAATTATTATTATTGTTTATTATTATTATTATTGAATCAATGTTGAGTTCCTCCACATCCACTTGGATCCCCAAATGATTTCTCAATCCCCTCCTCTCTCAGCCGAGGTTACCCCCCTTCACCCCACCCCGCCCGGTCTGCTCTATGAAATTGCCCTCATCAATTAAAGCGCAGTTCCAGCGCAGATGCTGAAGCGGCCAGCCAGGTCTGAACGTGCAAGCACATCGTCCAAAAAAGAGAGAGAAAAAGAAAAAGAAAAGAGCAATTCGGGAATCTCCACAAAAATCCCAAATGGTCAACTTCAGTTGGAAGTGTTTATTTGAAGAATAAGCATTTTTTTACGTTATTTTTCTTTTGTTTCAAGCATAACAAGAAGTGTGGGCAACTTAAATAACTTGGAAGCAGTGTGAATAAGTAGGAAGAAATCTCTTTTTGAATTATACAAAATCCTGCATTTATTCTCCTCTCAAATAAGATTTTTTTTTATTGTTATGGTTGGGGGTTCTTGCTCTCTCAGTCAGTCACCAAAGCCGCCACTGACAGCAGGGCCGGCCTGTCTGTTCTCCACTTGGGGGTCTGGTGGAGCTGTGGGCCCCCACCCTTGGGACCACCACATCTGGATCCTGCTAAGGGTCAAGGCTTCTCCTGCCTGAGGCCATTTCAGACTGGTGTAATTAAGGGAGACACCTTGTTTAACTCTTCAGTGACTGACTTGGTTTCTTTTTGTTTTGTTTTTCTTTGCATTCCAGCGTCCTTCACGTCCCTTTGGTTGCAACACCAATAAAGAGGTAGAGGCAGGAGAGTGCAAAAATTCTTTGTTTTCTCCTCAGAAGATGAAACTCACAGGAGGAAATGGTATTTTAAGATTCAAGTTTCTCGTTCTGCTTTAAAGCAGACACGTTTTTCTTTTGTTGGGGTAAAAATTTTGAAAAGTTTTGCTAATAAAATGTTATTAAAAAATACTTTTAAAGACGAAACTTGAGGAATGTGTAGTTAGTGTGTGGTGAAACCATCTACAATTGTTTCTTTTGTTTTTCTTTTTAAGATGTGATATAGAAATAAAATAAAAGTTGTATACTCTTCACTGCTCCTTTCCTGTCATGAAGATTTGTGGACTTATGCTGTGTACTGAATATTGTAATGATGTAATTTGCTCTTCATGAATGGAACAAATCAAATCATGAGGTACATTCTAACAGAGATCAATCAGGGATTAGAACACATCTATGCACTTGCTTGGATTTAACAGCTTCCATTTATCTTCATAAGCCCACAGAAGCAAAAATTTTCTAAAATGTTTTATACTATTTCACATAATAGAAGTTTTGGCGATTTATTTCATTTAAAAAAGGGGAAATCAGTACAAAAATAAGTCAGAATACCTGCCATGCAGCTTATCAGGGAGATTGTGTGGGCAGGAAGATCCTCATGAATGCAGCGGTAACAAACATTTTGGAAGATCTATAAACAGATGCAAGCTGGTTTACACAGTGAACCGCAGAACATCTGGCTTGACAGTGGAACTAGACAGCCAGACATTTCTTCTTACACCACCAGCCAGTAGCTCCACTGTCTGCTGTTGTGGCACCGAGCCAAAGGTGGGCGGATACTTTTGGTGAGTTTCTGTGCTGCAGCTTTTCAATTGTTTGTGCCTTTTTTTTTTTTTTTTTTTTTTTTTATTATTAAGGCTTATATGAAAGTTTGGAGCATGGAAAATCACACAAGAGAAGGATGCAGGTTTTATGAAGCACAAAGGAAAACTTTTGTTTCTGTCACATCTTTGCACATTTTTAAAACTTATTTTGTGTCCATGAAGATGGATTTTCTTTCTTTAGAAGAGCATTTGTTATATTCCAAAAAAAAAAAAAAAAAGAAAAAGTCTTTTTTTTTTTATTTGAGTCGCCTGCAAACTTTCCCTTTTTATTAAACTGCAGACTTGTATTCAAATCATTCCTCCTCTCAGGCTAAAAAGACAGCCCCAGTCAAAATACTGAGGGCAAAAAGTGGAGTCTGCAGCACATATGAGCACGAACTGTCTGGCCCCTCGCTCCAGGCCATAATTAATTTGAGATTTATTTTTATTGGAGAGTTCCAGTCTCGCCAGGCCTTAACCAAACAAAACCAAATGCTGGGCAGTGCATGCAGCGCTTGAATGAGGAATATTTCTTTTTGAGTTCTGAATTGCCACATGTTGACCAACATCTCAATGAATGTGAGTGAGAGCGGAGCAAAGAAAAGACTGAATCCATACAAAGGAGAAGAAAGTCATCAAGTCTGCTTTAATCAGAGCAAAGAAAAAAAGTTTCTAAAAAAAAATATTAGATTGAATCCCTTAAAGATGGAGATTAAACTGTAATAGGCAGCAGGAAAAAGGTCAGTATTTTCTTCTTAAACATTCCCTGCTATTCAACTCTCCCACAACACATCGGGAATTGTTCGAGGCCCTGAAACGCAAAGTCTCTCCGCGGTGGCACAAACGCCGTGGCTGGATGAAAGGGGCCCTTATTCAAAAAGGGGAATAAGTCTTCAAAACATTAGCAAGTCGCTCTTGGAAAAATACCTTGATTATGAAGATATGACCATAAGCTCGTCTCTGTACAATGACTCATTTTACTGGAGCACAATCCCGGCAGTCAGCTTTCTGCAGGTTATTGTGGTGGCCAAACTTTTACGCATTTATTAACGTTAGAGTCACACAGAAAAAATGTAAAGAAAGAGGTTTGTCATGCGCGGAGCTGTCGCAGGTATCCCCGCTGCACCGCATGTGACGCGACGCGGGGTTTATGTGAAAAGCAGATGTGAGCTGTTCGCTTTATTTATGTTCACGGGACGGTGGCGCGGAGACTGAGCAGAATTCGTGACGTCAGGCGCCCCCCCCCTCCTTGTTTTGTTTATTTTAATTATTGGAGGAATTTAAAGTCAATTGCGTTTCATCCTGCAGAGCCTTAAATGTGCGCACATTTAAGGCTCTGCACAAGCATGTCAGGATTTACAGTTAAATGCACAAAAAAGACTATTTAGTTTGAGACGAGAAGGAGGATTAAAAATAGAAAAAAACAAACCCAAACGTGTGAAGAAGAAGACCCTACAGATCTGCCCCTACAACATTACCTGATTAAAGAGATGGTGCAGTCTTACCTTTACGTAAGACGACGTGTCAGGGACAGTTTGGAACATGTCTTCTGAGACCTGCAGCAAAAATAAAATAATAATAACAATCACTAATTATTGTTATAAACATTTATATAATCTTTTTTGTTAAACGTGTTTTAATAAAACATATCAGCTCATGTCTTATTTGTGAACTTTACGCACGAGTTTACGCACGAGCCCCCACTTACACCAAAAAAGAGAAAGTTCATTTTTTGGTGCCGATACCCCACCCACTGACGCCGTACGTCAAACCGAGCCTCCATTCATTCATTCATTTATTTATTCATTCATTTATTCATTCATTCATGAACCCCCTATTTTTTTTTTTTTTTTTTTTTTTTTTTGTAAAACTCTTAATGGGTTTTTAGATACGGGTGGGTTTTAATTACCCCTACCCGTGCATTAACCTGCACCCGAAGATGGAAATTGCACCACTGACCCACGATGAATTGCTCTGGGTCGCCCAATAGGAGTTGGGCGGCAAAAAAAAAAAAAAAGAAAAAAGAGGGCCCATCCCAACCCCCATCGCGTTTTCCCCCTAAAGCTTACCACATATTGAAACACTTTTCGCTTTAATAAGTGCAGCTTACAAAGTCTGGGGTGAAAGGGCACTTGGAGGACGGTGTTTTCAGCCCCCCTCCCCTCTCCATGCAATCATTAATAGAAAGGGGACATTGCAAGTTGCTCTTAAATATAAAAGCAAATGAGCTTAATTTGCGCACGTCAGGACGTTCAGGACAAAGCAGTGCGCTGGGCAGATCCTAACAGCTCCTGTGGGACATCGTTGTCCAGTTCGGTAGCACGCATGCTGACCTGTCAAGATTACAAATATACAATCATATTCCTCGTTTCCAGCTGTCCTCCCTCTATAATAATTACAGTGCAGAGCATGAGTTTGTGTGATCTTAAGCCAACACCTGATGAGAAAATGCAGGTGGAAAAGAAAAAACAATGCAAAGACATTGTTGGTTGAATTGAACATTTTTTAATGATAACAAATACAGAAGACATTGAAAAAATATAAAGAAAATCATTTTTTTCTAAACATTTTATGCGTTTTAATATGTCTGATTATTGGTGCACATTTACGCAAATTCGCGCCACATAAAAAAGAGAAAAGATAGGACTCCGCATCTGTGGACAATTAGGCGGAGGAGGGCTGGTGAAAAACGGCGTGAACCTTCCTCTGAGACAGCCCCGTGGGCCAGGACCCCTCTAGTGTTACAATTTAAGCATCTTTCCTTGCTGTTATCCATCATGAAGGAAAGCCGACTGATTTGCAGCTCATGCGCACTCCATTCTTGTGCTCCTCCAAGGCGCAAACAACCCAAACAATGCGTTTTCTTTTCAGCTGCTAACTTACCCATTCGTTACATTTTTAATTTAAAAAACTGCAAGAAAGTGGATTTAAATTATATTTTTGGACTAATTTAATCATTTCTGAGCAGATTAAACAGGCAAAGAAGTGTGGAGATGTTATGCCCTCCTGCCTGACCGTGCGCACTTTGTTCTGACTCACCTGTCGTTACGCGCCGATCTACTTTTCGATGTTGGCAGATCACTCCTCCTCCGATTTCAGTTAATTAGTCCCGTCCAGTCAAAAGCGTTTTTTTTCTACAATACGGATGACAGCAGTGAGTTATTTTTTGAAAGAGGGGCGAAGGAGCGCGGGGAGTATGAATGGAAATGCTGCAGAGAAGGGAGATCCGCGGCCAATGAGCAGCGAGAGAAAACCTCCCCTTTGCCTGCCGTGTGAGGCCAGTGAGGCATGAAACCAGGGGAGAACAGAGGGAGGGAGAAGGTGGCTTCTGTTTGATTTACTCAATTGTTCGTAAATGTTTTAATCAAAATGAAACATGTATTTTATGAATTAATTTTATATTGATTTGTAGGACGCGTGGCGCACAGAAAACAGGGCGCAAACTGTCAAGAAAGTGGAATTTCCTCCAATTTTAATGAATATTAAAAAGACAACATTTTCTAATCTTGCATTTATTGTCTGGATTTCACTTCATGAAAGTGCATTTTTCAACATTTTCTCTACAAAATTAAACAAAGTATTTGTAGTTTAAAAAAAAAACTGATGTTAAAAAAAAAACAGATTCAGTTGTGATTTAATTTCATTTAAAAATAATTGTGAGCAATTTCACATCCTCCCGCCTGCTATTCACTCAAAAAGGAACCCAACATCATCATCTCCTGCTCAGTTGACCTCACTCACTTCACTAACTTCATTTCCTCCCCCTCATCTTCAACCTGGAGTCCCGTCCCCCCAAATGAACTGGGGCAATTCACGGTGAGGAAAGTCGCCCAGCCATGGCATTTTACAGCCTCATCAAGGTCGCTATTTCACGCAGGGCGACCAAAGTGAAACTACGAGGTCGCTTGTAAACCGTTGCTTCTTTAGAAAACATAAGGCGTGTTCTCATCATGAAACACTTTTCCACACATTTGTTCATCTGAAAAAAGAATTTCAAAACTTCTGTTAACTTATTAAACTTTATCCAAACACAAATGCAAGCCTAAAAAAAAAAAGTTGCAAAAAAATGATCAGAAATTGATTTGTTCCCATTAGAAGAAAGAGAAAAAAACAGTTGTTTTGGGGGGGAGGTCCATCAAGTGAAACATCTCTTAATACTGACCAGACCTTCTGTTTGTTGCACGTTTCCTAATGCAATGATTAGGAGCAACAACACTGATAATAATGTTCCCAGTGAGAAACAATGGACGGAAATCCTAACATCCTTTGGGCTGAAAAAAATGGCATTCATGTGCCTGCTGTGTTGCCTTCCTCAGGATGCTGCAAGAGAAGTTCTCCAACACATTCAAGCAGCAGCGCATGAAAAACCTCATGCAAAAGAACAACCCAGGAGCTCCTGTTGACACCATTGTGATTAGAAAAGGAAGAGCCAACTTTTTTTTGTTTTTCTGTAAAGATATTTTATAAAATTAAGTTTCAATTAACTTTTTCGACTTAACCCTTATATATAATAATATAATATATTATATAAAATATCTTTACAGAAAAACAAAAAAAACAAAAAAAAAGCCAGCGTTTATGTTCTTCGGTTTATTGTAATTGTAACACGATCATCGTCATTCCAGTTGATTCTGAAGGAGAAGATCGTGTTAACAATTGAAAAGTTACAGTATGTTAAAGATGTTGTGTTTAAGCGTCACCGGCACATCTCAAGAGTTAAAGGGTTAAACCAATGATCCTAGCCTTCCTCACAATAAAATCTGGAAACATTTACCTCTAAATAAATAAAAACAAGCCTCTTTATTCAATGTCACGAAAGTTTAAAGTTCCCCATGAACATTTTTTAATGAAAAAAGAAGTTCCCAGTGCTGTTATTATTATGATTATGAAGTTTTTAACAAAAATACCAAAACCTAAATGTCTTAAAAAGCTATTTTTCATGTTGATCTAAAGCCTCTGTTTCCAAAATATCCTCTGAAGGGGCGTGGCTTTCACATTAACCTCTCCTCTGACAACCCCCCCAAATCAACAAATATGAGAAATGTAAAAACAAGACAAAATAAGGCTAAGATCTTTCAGTACGCGACGCTGGTACACTGATGTCAACATCCTTTACTCAAATAAAAAAATCCTGTAACCATCAATTGACCTAACCAATGAAACTGACCTCTACCACTGTGATCAAAGTAGTGCTGCCACAGACGAACATGTTAATAGTCGACTAATCACCAATTAATTTTTCAGATTAATTGACTAATCGGGTCATGTGCAAACTGAATGTAGGGCACACATCTGAACCATCATTAGCTTTAAACTAACTAAAAAATAGATATTTAGCATTAGCTGCGATAGTGTAAATGCTGTAAGCTGAATTTGGCAGCTGAAGACACTAGTGCTGACAGCTGAAGAAGCTGAAATTAATAGCTAAAATCGGGAAGCTGATAGCCGAAAAAAGTTGACAGCCAGCTAAAACATTAGTTAAATGCCAAATTAGCCTAAAAAATGAAAAAAAAGCATATTTTAGCCAAAACAGCTAGCATGAAGCGTAAATATTAGCTAAACTCCAAATTAGCTTAAGAAAACTAATACAAAATCCTAAATCAGTCAAAATAGCTAGCATGTAGCTGAAATATTAGCTAAAATGTAAAATAGCCGGAAAAAAACCCTAAGGCAAAATAGTCCAAAAAGCTAGCATAATGCCATTATAACTTTAAACTTTATTACACTCTGACTCCATATAATATAACGACTAATCCACTAGTAAATTAGTAGTCGACTATTTTAACTGTTGATTAGCCGTCTATTAGTCGTCTAATCTTGGTAGCTCTGGATCAAACCAGATCGATCTGTCTGAGATAAGATGTTCATCAAATCGACATATGAGCTATAAATCGTTTTAAAATTAATTTAAAAATCAAGAATGTATAGTAGTTGGATTGATGTACTGAAGGTTGATCTTACTTTCTATAACATAAAAAATGATAAAAGAACAGGCAAATTGTTATTGCAGATCCAATGTATGGAAACACTGAATTTAGCAAAGTCATGTGACCAGACATTGTAGTAGAATGTTCTAATAATGTGTATTATGTTGATGTGGAAAAACATCAGAGGGCTGAACCTTATAAAACTAAAATGTGAATAGATTTGACATTCATTTAATTTACATTTGATTATCTTTGAGTAATAAGGACTCTGGAAGCGTTCAGTACCAGGTATTTAATTCTGAGTTACACTGGTTAAGGTAAAGGTCAGTGACTCGGATGGTTCAAAATGAACCAATATCAACTATGACTCACATAAGTAATCATAAATTATGAATAAAATTGTTGTTAAAATGAATCGTTACCCCTCTGTGAGGTGTAAGAGGCTATAAGCTAGTAGGAGAGCGTGTAAACAGATGGGCAATGGGAAGTGGGGGCGGGCTTGAGTGGGGAATTTCTGATAAACTCCAGCTGTTCTGCAAAAACTACGTTCCACAAAAAAAAATGATTTTGGGTAAAAATGGAAAAAAAATGAACTAAAAGAACTCTGGGAAGGCTTTTACAATAGATCAAAAGATGATCAGAGTGGGACTTTAAAGACTCTTTAATGCTATAATCTAAGCAATAACAGACTTTTGTTTGAGTGATTCTGCTTAGCAGTTTACCACAAAAAACAAGCTGCAATCGTCCCTCCTCACTGATATTCTCACAGAGATCTCTTGGGATTCCACCAAAAGCACTTGTGCTTTAAGATGATGTGGGCAACCTGCAGACATGTGTGATTACATCGCCAAGAGTAAATGAAGCCCCTCACTCTGAACTGTAATGAGTTATTTATTTAGCTGAAGGGGCTACCAAGAGATGATATGGAGATGAAGATTGGTCCCATTCCATTCCAGCCCTTTTTCTCGGCTCCTCGGGGAGAGGGGAAAATGGGAGCGTGGCACCAGGGAAGGCAGGGCCGAATATCAAATCTTTTCATGCTCGCTTTCAGGCACTTATTATCCAGACAGGGCATTACTTACAGTGTAAGCACCCGACTCGTGTTCATTAGAGTTGGAGTTTGAACGCTTTCCACCAATCAAAATGCGGTGTGAAGCAGAGGTTTGGTCCATGAAATGTGACACTGACTTTTGCTAAAAGAGCTGAGTTATACGAAAAGGTAAAACAACAAAAGTTGAAGCAACTTATTAGACGCTAAATACCACTTTTAGATTAACAACGAACACAACAAAACCATAAAGTTCCCTCCAGAAATCAATGTATTCAGGTGGTTTATGTCCACTCACCACAAATGATTACATTTCTGACATTATTTCCACAAGTCGGTCTGCATCATTTCATCCCTTAATACAGGGGTTTCCAAACTGCGGCCCGTGGGCCGGATGCGGCCCACAAGCTTTGACCTGGCCCCTAAACAATTTCAGAGACCCGCTGTTACGTCCTGCTAGTGCTGGACCTTTTTCCATTCAGTCCTTCTGCTCACCTGGCAGGTGTGGCCAATGTGCCTATGTTGGCACCTGCTGGCTATTTAAGGTGGAGGAGGCCACACCAAGGAAGGCAGGGAGCTGAGGTGCAGATTATGTGGTATTTGGTATGATCTGTTCTTCCTCAGCAGTTGTACACTGCTGGGTTTTGTTGTTTTAGTTTGGGGTTGGACCTTGGTAGTCTTGATTTGCTTTGTTTATTTGTTTCTTTAGGTAGATTTTGGTTGGGCAGCCCTCAGCAGGGAGTTGCTGACTCCGACGGTCGACATGTCTGGGTCAAGTCTCTCTGGTTTATTTTGTTTTGGGTCAAGGTTCTAATTCCCTTTTGGTTTGTCTTTATGTTCGGACCAGTGCACTAATTATTTGAGTTTTGTTCTCTTGTTTCAGAACACAGGATTTCCTTTTTTTTTAATAAACGGTGTTCCTTTAATTATCATTAATGTCCAGTTTTTGCTATTGTTCCTTTTTGTATTTCCCCCCCTAGACCCGAGCCAGGTTTACCCATAGCGGACATAACACCCGCATAGTGTGACTTTTGACTCCACTCTTCTGCTGTCTGTACTCCTCTCTGGAAAACTTTAAATGTTTGAGTGCAGACCCATCTTGTAATTTTATTTTTTTTTCACTTCTTTTGTTAGCTGTATTCTTCTCTGAAGAGGTTATGTGGTCCTCAAAAGAAAAAGTTTGGGGACCCTTGCTTTAATACACTCCCTGTAGTCCAGATTATAATGTATTTTAAACCATACTTCTTAAAAGGAAGTCACCCTAGTACGGGAATAACACCAAGCTAAAAGAAATCCTCTAAAAGTTCTTTTTTTTTTCTGGAAAAGAAGGGGGGAAAATTAAAAGGATTGACCAGGAGGAAGGTTGAACCATTTAAAACGCCTAAATCATCGCCTGACCTATAAATCCACCGACCGCTCATCATTCAGCAGCATTTTAGAAAGTCCTTAAAGAAAAATATGGCATGAAATGAATATGCTGTCACCTCTCATTTGAGTCCAGCTCACCAGCTCAATAAGAAAAGTGTTGTTCCCTGGAAGCCTGCTAGCTCGAGCCCAGCTCTCAGGTTTAGGGTTTACCTCTGTCCCGCTTTCTCAAGGCATTTACTTTGAGGCTAGAGTCTCCCTTTCCTCCCCCATGTCCCCCCAGACATGTCTGACAGGCTGAACTCGATGTGGGCTGCTCACCAGACTACAAAAATCATTCATCTGTGCCTTCAGACGGTCAAATCTGGATCTAATAAAGGAGGCCTGACTATTGATCCCATTCATGGGGAGAAGTAGTGCCAGTTTTGACCACACGAGGGCGCCCCAGTTCAAGCAAGGATTGGCATAAGAAGGCTTTTTTTTTTTTTCTTTCCAAGTGCTGAGCTGTTTAAAAGCTGGATATTTCAAGTCATTTATACTTTCAAGTTAATGTTGAAAATATGAAAAATAAAAGTTTAACCCTTAATGCCTGAATTTATTTACAGCACTTAAAAAAAACTAGAGTTTTTGCTTTTAAGCAGAAGCTACATTTATGTGAATTTGGAGCCAGAGTGGTTTGTCACATATTTGTGACAACAGTCATTAAGGGGTTAAAATATTGGCCTCTAGAACTCACTTTATAAAGCTATTTTTTTTAAAATATATATAAATGGAAGTGCATTATCTCACATGCGAAATAAAGAAACAAGGAAGTTATCCAAGCAATATTTTGCCAGTACAATGAGGCATAAACATATTGCCTAGAAAATAAAGGTTGCAAAGCAGAAAAACTTGGCCAGGCTCGGGCAGCATTAAAGAGTGAAACAGGAGAAAGAGTGAGAATGAGTCAGAGACACTTTAAGGGTTGTGTTTATGTGTTGTGAGGGCACTACCCCTAACGCCTAGCCTAACCGCAGCATTCCACACTGGCTCTTAAAGAGACAGGGTGACGCTGTCACCGTGGATATCTGGGGAGTAAAGTGTTAACATATGGGGAAGGCTATTTCACACAGCTGGCGAGATCCACAGAAGCCAGTGGGTTCCTCCAGCAGCCTTCTGATGGTATTCGACCAGCGCAAACTACAGAAATGAACTGTTGGCCTCTATAGAAACATTTTTCATTATATCTTATATATATATATATAAAATTTTACTTGTAGATATTGCTATTACTAACAAAGGCTTTTTAGAATTAGGCCCCAATACTTTGGCTGCATTTCAGAGATCTACCTACAGAGGGCAGAGTTGAGCTGTGCAAGAGATGTAAATTTATGACAGTGATAAAATGACAAGTTTGCATAAACTCTCAGATCTGCTAAATAACTCTTCATTTCAACACTTATGTCAGCTGCACATGCTTCCCACACTTGTTAGAAGTTATCTTTTGAAAATTTGTAAACTTCATAAATTTGCAACTTCAGGCGACTAAAAATAAAAATGTTACTTTGAAAGGATCAGGAAGTTAGTATGTTGATACACCCAGATTACTTGCAGGGAAAAAAAACGCTTTGCAAAGAAGAGCGCACACAAAAAGAGTCTGAGAGAAGACGGGCAACAGGAGAAGGGCGTGGGTGTGAGCACGTAGGTGAGACTCCTGTGGTGTGGTAGTGACAGTTGACAAGAAAGCGAGGCAGGTTGGAGAGAAAGTGAAAGTGCAAGAGAGGGATGTATAAGAGGGGATCTGAGAAAAAAGGAAATGAATGGAAGTGAGGGGGCAAAAAAGAAAAAGAAAAAAAAACAGACTGTTTCCTCCCTGAAAAGCCAGGGCACAATCTGGGCTTTAACATCCTTAAAACCATCAGCGGAACTCTAAAAATAACCAGCTGTCTACTCAGTGAGAGCCATGAGTGGGAGTATGGCCCCGGTGATGTGTGGGCAGGAGCCAGTTCTGAATGGGATTCAAGTAAAAGAGGGGATGGAGAGGAGCAGAACAACCCGAATTTCAGAGAGCAGAGCGGACAGATGGGTTAGTGATTTACATTCAGATGAAGAGCAGGAGTCTGAGCATTAAAATAAAGACCATGAGTGTCTTCACATCTGATGAATCTGTCATTAAAATAATAATGATAATTATTATTATTATTATTGCTACATAATTAATAATAATACTAATTATTATTATTATTATTGGAACTGGGAAATAGCCATGAAAGTTTCTGTAAAACTAGGTGGAGACACCCTAATGAACATGTGTCAAAGTCAAGGCCCCGGGGCCAGATCTGGCCCTCCAGGTAATTATTTTTAGGGCTGGGTAATGATAATTATTTCCAGAAACTATTCGATTCACCAGAACTTGGATCAATTCAATTCCAATTTTAAAAAATGTATTTATTTATTTCTTATTCTTTTCAACCCACTAGGTGGCGATCGCCCTATAGTATTACAACTTAATGCGGAAATAAGAACTAGTAAGCAAAAAAAAAAAAAAAATGGGGCTTTAGACCATAAATAGTTACTTTAAAAATGATTCCTCAAAAGAGTTTGGAAAACCCATACCTGTAAGTTTAATCGATTCAAATTAATTATTCGATCAACCCAACCCTAATTTTATCCACCCCCTTCAGATCATTTTATTTTACTGTTATTTATGGCCCAATGTTATCTTACGTTTATTTCTAACTTGTAAAATTTTGAAAAAATATATTTAAACGGAGACTAAAATATTCAAACTTATTTAACCCATTGAGACCCAGACGCATTTTTCCTTAAAAATAAAATGATGTGGAATGCACCACAAATACAGTTAATCACATATGGCCCACTTCTAGCATTGTTTTGTTACTCTGATGTCACCATTGTTGAGTTAGGGTTTAAGTTTATTTATTCTGGAATAATATTCCTTCCTGTTTTTATTCATAGTAATGTTAAAAAAAAATGTTTTTATAAGTTTTAAAAATGTAGTTTTAGTTTGTTTAATAAATCTTTATCCTGTTTAGCTCGCTGTGTTTTGGATATTGGCCCCGTGTGCGGTTGAGTTTGACATCCCTGACCTAATAGCTTAGTTTGGCTCATTTATTTATTGCATAATTTTTTGTTTGAATATGTTTGAAATTTTCTCCATTGGTGAATTCCTTTCTTAATTCAGTGTAATGGCCATTTATATTTGAGGCGATTACAGTAAAAAAAAACAAAAAAAACTCACTCAAAGTAAAGTTATTGCACCTGTTTATCTCTACATGACATGAGTAATTGTTGCCATTGGTTCATTTAGTGACTTTGCCCAACTTTTAACCCTTTAACACCAGAGCTCCAATGTTTATGTTCTTTAATTTACTGTATTTTTTATTTTTAATTGTTAACACAATCAACGTAATTCCAGCAGATTCTGAAGGAGAAAACCGGTGCAAGACATTTTTTTCAACCTTGTTCAGTGGGAGTTTCCCAAGGCTCATTTTTTGATCCTGTCCTTTTTAGCTTGAACTACTTACCAAATATATGCCCAGATGTTAAAATACAGTTATATGCAGATGACACAGTTCTTTATGTTCAAGCAAAAACAAAGGTGGAAGCTTCTGAAATGCTATCTAGAACATGGGTGCACGAAGTGGGGCCCGCTGGCCAAATTTGGCCCACCAAAGGTTATATTTTGTCCTACCAAGTCGTTGCTGAAGAAGCTGCTGAGCGTTTAATTACTCAATTCCCATTGATTCTCCACGGTGTTCCAAAACTCTACAGCTGTAATATACTTTCGACCTTCCAGGTGGCGCTGTTAGAATTTTCCTTGCCTGTGACTTTGGGTGAAACAACCCACAGGTGAGTCAGTCCTGGGCTTTTTTTTGTTTTGTTAGAAATTTCCAAGACATTTCACGGTCACTTCCAATGGTTTTAGCTGCCTTTTTCAGCTAGCCAAGATGGAGCAATGGATACAACCAAAAGACCATCTCCATGTCTCTCATTTGGTTCCCTGTTTGCTGTTTCCATATTCATGTTCTTTATTTTCTCATTTTACTTCATGACATGCAAAAAGATATTGTATTTGACCAGCAGACCGGAATCCCATATAGATTTTGGCCCTTTGAGCGAAAATGTTTGGGCACCCCTGATCTAGAGTCATTGTACAAGTCGTTAATTGGCTCCAGAACTCATTCCTTCACCTCAATACCAAAAGAATGAAAAAACAAAAAACAATCTTCATGTTTTTCTCTCACCATGGTATCAGGCAACCAGGCATGTGTCTTTTTAAATGGAGGAAGAATACAAATACATAAAACTTAAATATCTGTGTGTCCTCTTTGACTCAAATTTAACTTTTAAAGATCATGTTGAAAAAGTTTCTAGAAATATTATATTTATTTTAATTTAACCTACTGTCTGGCAACATGGTCTCAAACAAATGAAACTATTTTAAAGCCACTTCAAGTCCTTATTGAAAAAAAAGTTCCTCCTTTTACGTTATAACAATTGTAGAATTCCTAGTAAACATTAACATATTGGATTTTGAAAATGATCGGCTGTTTCTGAATGTTTCATTTTTAAAGAACTTGCACACCCACTATTAACACTTCTTATACTTATTGTAGGGATTCACACAAGACACAGGACTAAATTTAGTGAAATGGTGGTGTCCATCAGAGGTATCAAATTTGGAAATTCCCTGCCTGACCACATTATTATATTATACAGGATTTAAAAGAGTTTTAAAGCTGTGGCTAAAAACAAACTGGACATATACTCAATTGCAAAATTATCCTTTGGATGTATTAAATCCATTTTTTTTTTTTTTTGGTAAATGTTGAAGTTTTGTTGTCATGTTTAATCTGGGTTAATGTTGTATAAGCTCCATGCCTTTCTCTTTGTTGTTTGTTTGGAATGTCTGTACGCTTCTTTCGGTTAGGACAACAGATGTACTTAAGCTATTGCACTAATTCTGGCATATTTATGCTATAGCTAAGCTAAAACATTAATTAATGTGCATGTTCCTAATTTAAATAAATACACAAATAAATAATTCAATTCAATTTTATTTATATAGCCCAAAATCACAATGAAATTTGCCTCTTTGGGCTTCATGCAGGTAATTTTACAGATGCAGAAAATAGTCATGAAACATGAAAAAATAGCTAAAGACTAAACAGACTAAATAAACTGGATATCTCTGCTCTTAGACCAGGGTAGTAAAGAACTATGTGAGTACAAACCATTTACCATTTAAAACTTAGATGAAGCTATGTTCCCTGGAATGTGTAAAGGTCATCCTTCCTCTTTGATTGGCGCCTATTTATTTATTTATTTATTTAATTTGGTGGACCTCCAACTCTACTCGCACCGCATCCCAGATAAGCTCCCTAGCCTATCCCAAAAGGTGAAACAGCTATCCTTGGGAGGGTTCTAGAAGAATGTAAACATTAGTATTCATGGTTGGAATCTTACAAGTCACACGTCAGAACTCTTAGCAGTTGTGAATGTTGGTATCTAGAATAGAAAAAGGAAAACAAAAGCTTGTAATTTTTGTGCAACAAAAAGATTTGTATAGCATTTCTGTCAGTAAGCTGCTCACTTGCCCAGAAAAATCAAGCAAGCAAGAGTAATCAGATATTTGCTAAAGGACTTTGGAATGTGATCATGAGAAACTCCCAGTTTACACATTTAATACCATTATCTGATTTGTTTCAAACATTAAAAACATTTATACATATAAATATATCTCTTCATTTTTGAAAAAAAAAACCGCAGTCTGCTTTGTGGTGAGTCAAATTTTGAGGGACAACAGATGAGGCTAAAGAGTTAATGGTATCAAGCAAAATGTTCAGTTTCTATCTGTTAGACTGGATAATTAAAGAAAACATTAGATTCTGGCAGACCTTAGCACCTCATTTAAATGACCCTTCTGTTTACAATCTGATAACTATAGAAACTGAATAAGGATTGGATATTAGATATGCATGTAAACGGGCTCATGGGGGATCCTGAAAAAGTCTTTCTTTCAGACCTTTCCACAAAAAAAACAAGACTCAAAGATGATCCAGTTCTTTCATTTAGACCAGGGATAGACAGTTCCAGGCCTCAATGGTCACATTCCTGCATGTTTTCCAACATCCTTGCTCTGACATGTTCTCATTGGTTAGATACACCTGAAGCAGGTAATCAGTCATAAGTAGGGCTAGGAAATCTGGAAATCATGCAGACAGCAGCCCTAGAGGCCTGGAGTTGCCTATCCCTGATTTAGACAGTGCTGTAGTTCATTCTCAGTTTTTAACAGTTTCCATTTTTCCAGATCTTACATTGGTAGAGGTTCTCAATCGTCCAAGTGACATTGTCTTGAAGTTGAGTCATTTCATTAGCTCCAACGGAGACAAAAACTCCAGTACGACCACCCTCAAACCAGGAATCAAACCTACAATCTTCGGATCCGGGATTGACCACCGTACCACTACACCACAGCTGGGATCTCAAGAGAAATAGCGTGTACACTGGTTTCTCCTCTTTGTTTTACCTTGATGAGCTATCCACTTGTTTGAATGAGGGTGTCCCACACGGATGATACAAATGTGAACAGACGTCTCAGGCTGCTGAAGTCACTTGGATGAGCAGTGAAACATTTCAAGAAAGAATATAAGACAAGTTGCCATGAATCAATTTCAAGATGACCATGACCTTACAGGAAACTTTGAATCTTCTTGGTGCCTATTGGAGGCTCACTAGGTTAATAGCAATGAGTCATCTGAGAAAGAAGAAAAAAGTGTAAAAGTGCCCATCGGTTTCTTTCTAGGAGGAGATCTCAACAGTTTCGGTGCAGTCAGACTGTATCACCAGTTGCAGTCCACTCACAATAAAAACTGTAATGATGAAGAACCCTTACCCTTTGCACGTGCATCTCCTCAGAGTTTGAAGTTGTCAGCATGACATTAGTCCGGAGCTGCGAACTAGAACCATTCTGGTACCATTTGTGATAGAGTATTACTCAGATCTCTGGTCCGTCTAGCTTCTTGTCTTGCTCTGTGATCCAACTTAACACCAGGTGTGGATTAGCCAACCATATCATCTTTTCAATTGAGTGTGAGAAATGTGGATGCAATGAGAATATAACAGATGCCCTCACAAATAACTACGACAAGAAACAATAATTTGCACAGTGTAATGACAAGTGAATTCTAGATACCAGTATTTTGCAGTAAATTTACTTGACTGGTAAATTACTCAAAAATAGTACCTTACTGTCCTCTATGTACTTCTTCATGCTGTCTTGTTGTCCACGGACTGCAGATATCATCTACTGTTATTGTGGATACAACTCTAAAGTTGAAAACATCTCAGAAGGAGAAATAGTTTCCTAAATGCTGTGCACTGTACTCCAGTGTGGAAGCAAAATGTAAAGTGAAGAGTGCAACTTGTCCTTAGATAGCTAACATTAGGACTTAAAACCATTGTGTTTTATAGCTGTGATCAGGTTCAGAAAACAGTTTTCCAAATATTTTTCTTGACCGACTATTGACATTATTTAAAAGGGAAGACTATTTTTCCTTTGACCAAGTAGGACAGCAACAAAAAAAAACCAGACTCAATTGAAAGCTAGCCACTGACAGCAGCTTCGTCTTCACTCCCATCCCATTGATAAGCCCTCATCTGCACCGTGAAGCACATCTTATCACTCACTGAGTGAAGTGTATGAAGTCAACAACTTTACAAATAGCGTTGTTATCAGCGTGAAGAGAAATGAAGAGGATCTAATGATTTCATCGATTCCTAGAAAGTTACTGTGCTTGTGAGCGGAGTTCAGAGTGGATTCTTTGTGTTCAAGCACTGGATATAAGAAGTGAAAAGTGAGACGAGGATCATCTTTATTTGAATGAAACTGGTTACATGTTATGCAGAGTTTACAATGGGAGAACAGACAGACGTGCATTTTAGGTATCAGAGCAAGAAACACTCATTACTCCAGGAACAATGTTGTGATTGACTAACACAAAGATATTTTCTCTGTTACATAACAGAGCTTAGGGTACATGCTTTTAAAGAGTACCCAAACAGGGAAGTTGGAGGCTGACTCCACCCACAGCTGAAATGTGAAAATCCAGTCAGAGGGGTGGGGCTTGAGAACAGGACTGTTATCATTCCTGGAGCTGCAGATCATGATATGGGACTTCTGAAATGACATGGATCTTAAATTGGTTGACCAATAAAAAAATTCAAATGTAATATCCCGATTCATCCTGTAAGGGGCAGCGCACAGATGGATTTTTATTATATTTTCAACAATTGAACATATTTATTTTAATTTGTCAAAAATTGGGTTTAAAAGTTGATTTAAGGGTTTGACCCTTTTAACATTCACTCCAGTGGTCTTTTGATCTATTTTAAAAGCGTTCCCATTGGTCTTTTAAATTGGCTGTTTTTAGGCAAAAAAACAAACAAAAAAGAAAAAAAAAAAAAAACCTTGTCTTAATTTCTGGGCATAGTTTCCACAGAGTGGCAGGAGTTTCTAAAATACTTGCTTCTGAGTTGTGGGCGTGACCATTGGCCTTAACCTAACCTCGCCCCGTTCCGCTCTTAGTTTCAAAGAGCTTGGAGCAAGAAGCTTGTGGCCTTTTATATCTCACAATTAAGCTGTGTTTCAAATTGCATTTTTTTTGTCTGCTCCTTATTCACAAGGATTTGAATGAAAAATGACTCAAAGATCCAATTTGGAGCTTAATTTTCTCAAATCTGTCCATCGTCATCAGTAAATTGTTAAAAACACTCCAAAAAAAATATTTTTATTGGAGTGGGTCTTTGACACTTTTATGCTATGTATGTTTTTGACTTGAATAAAATAAAACTTGCAAGAAAAATATGTTTAATTTTCTATTATGAACATGAAACCAGTTACCTAAGTTGATTTTTTTTTAAACGTTTATGTCTTAAACATAACTAACTGGAGCACAGAATCTCTTTTCCTTGACTTTGAGCTCTTCATTCTCTGCTCTGGTCTCCATGTCTGTCTAACGAGCTCCTTTTCCAAATGTTTCCTCCTCAGTTCGTTCCTCCCTCGCCTGCCTCTTCACCTCTCCTCTGTGGACGCAGCCTTCTCGCACTCCTCTAATGAGAGTGTGTGTTACATAGGCATTCAAAGAGCCAGCTCCGCTAATTACAAGACAAGCATTTTGTTCTGGGACACTAATGAAGAGGGATAGGGAGCTGGAGACGCCACTGAAGTGGTGATGGTGGTGGGGGGTAAAGTTCACAACTGGGCAGGGCATTTGAGTGTGTGTTTGTGTGAATGGAGGGAGGATTCTGGCACCAGGCCTGCAGCTTATCAACCAGGGCAAGTTGGTCTCAGTATATACAGCAGTTCTCTTCCGTCTGCTTTTTCCTGTCATCTTATTTCATTGCAAGGCCGGATGAAGGCATGGGCCAAGGCAAAGTCCTCCTCAAATTTGATGGTCTGCAAAAAATCCACAATTACCTAAAGAAATAAGAATAGTATTAAAAAACACAAAACAAACAAACAAACAAACAACCCCCCCAACCCCCACCCCCCAAAAAAAAAAAGAAATACAAAAATATAAAATGTAGGGATGGACAGATAGACATAAAAAGAAAAAAAAAAGTCTGGTAAATGCAGAAGGTAGTGTCAGGAAGAACATCCTACAGAAGACATAGATCACATGTGTCAAAGTCAAGGCCCAGGGGCCGGATCCAGCTCACTGGGGCCAGATCATCGGCCAGATCATTTTATATTTTTGTTATTGATGGGCTGATGTTATCTTGCATTAGTAACATATTGCAACAAATTTTAATTTCCCAAGTCTTCACATATTGACGTTTTGTGTGTCTCCAACTCATCGTCTTTTGACGTCCAAATAAATCAAGGCTCCCCAACCTCCCAGTCGGTACCAGTCTGGTATTGGTATCCTGACCCCCAACCTTAACGTGGTACCGGACAGTCGGTACCCGACAGTTGGTACAAGACGTGGATCAGTACTGGTTCCGGACACAGTACCAGATGTGGACTAGGATTAGTGTTAGGGTACCAGGTTACAATACCAGTACTAGCCATGTCGCAAGGTTTGATCCGCATTAAAAAATGTATGTTTTTAAAGTTTTAAAAACTTGGTTTAGTGTCTGCAATAAATGTTTATCCTGTTCGGCCCGCGACCAAAGGTGTGTTTTGGATTTTGGCCCCCCGTGCGATTGGGTATGACACCTATGTCATACATCAAAGGAGATGATAGATACCGTATTTGACGGAGTTACGTCAGTTTTTTTTCATAGTTTAGCCAGAGTTGCGACATATATTCAGGAGTGATAAAGGGGATTTGGCACCCCAAACTCTCAGGACACCCAGACATCCCCCCTGACATTCTTATGCTTTGCTCCCACTGAGCTGTATAGACCAGACCAGTCCCCTCTTGGCCGATTTAGAATGGTCCGGGCAATTCAAGTGAGTGTTTCCATTATCAAAGCTCATATGGAGTGTAGACCGATGACGTAGCTTTGGGTCAAAACGGTACGACTACAGCAAAAAAGAAGCTGCATCATCTGACTCAGAAACGGACGGAAAATGAAAGAGATAACTATGTGATAATTATAATCTGGAGCAGGTGTTTATTATGGATAAAACTGGTCTCTACGCTGCGGAAATGTTCTGATTTAAAAGAAAGAAAACTCTTTATGTTAACTAATACTTCAATATTCTACATCAAATAATTTACAAAGCTCATTCGAAAGTGTTTTTGATCAGTATGGATCGGTAACGGTCATTCTTTGGCCGAGGGGTGAGACAGAAATATCTGTATTCCGTATATGAGCCTTGACAGGTCCTTTCCATTTGGATGGGCAGCTGTGGAGCTGCGGTAGCGCGACTGACTCCCGATCGGAAGATTGCGGGCTCCCGCCTTGCCCGCCCATGTGTTGAAATGTACTTGGGACAGACACTGAACCCCACCCTGCCTCTGGTGGAAGGTTGGTGCCAGTGTTCAGCACTGGAGCCACCACCAGTGTGTGACTGTGTGTGTGAATGGGTCTGTGACTGTAAAGAGCTTTGGACCTTTAAAGAAAGTAGTAAAGCGCTATATAAGTATACGCTATTTACCATATTTCTATGGACCTATGACCAACGTGGGACCATAAATGGTACCCGTCTGTCCTGCTTAATAGGTCCATTTTGTAATGGAAATGCTCAAAAGTCCAGTCCAGTCCAGTCTGGACCGCTCAGTGAAAAGGAGACATAACTGTTCTCCACAGTGGGCCAGCGTGGCCAAGTCTGGCCCTATATCATCATTTCAATTTCTTGCAGGGAACTTCTTTTTTCCACTGGATGGCAAAAGATGAGAACGATTATGTAAAGCACAGGGTTTGTCACCTCTAAATGTATTGTGTTCTGAACAATCTTAGTATTGGAAACGTTGTTCCTGGACCTGCTATCAATTAGTACAAACCGACAAAGGACAATGCTACAGCTCAGCGTGGCCTTCAAGTAAACCCGCTCACAGGAGATAAAAACACAAAAAGAAAAAGACCAACCCAGGCAGAGATCCAGCGAGTCAGCATGTGACTTGGAGAAACTCTCTCCGTCAAGAGGCACACTTGAACAGAAGATCCCTGTCCCGCACCATCCCTCATGAAAACGCTTGAGAAACACAAACCATCTGGAGGCTATAGTGCAAACTCTCAACCCATCAAATATTGAGGATGTTTGTCTGATTTACAGAGCCTATTTAGAACTGTTTGGACAACTTGGCTGAGGGATTGGTGCTTTAATTAAAAATAATATTAAGAGCTAATATTGCCCCCAGGACCTTTGCCTCACAGTCAACAGAGCCACAAAGTCACGGTTCAGTCGAAAAACGTCTGAATGAATACAGTCAGGCTTGATACAAAAGCTCCTGACTCCTGAAGTTACTGCCCAAACTTCCCCCCAATTCCCCTTCGCTGATGCCAATAGTAGCATTGGCTGTTTCAGGCCCACTGCAGTGATGGCATATTGATACTGTCATAATATATTACAGCCTCCCTTTATTCATTAGAGCTGGGCTTTAATCTAAATATATCACGGGCAAAGAATAAAACAGAGTTTTCAGCGGCAGGAAGATTAGGTCTGCTCTTCTCTCACTGAGCACCACGACTCGGAAACAGTGCGGCCCAAAATAGAAGTCCTTCTCATAAAGGGCTCCTTCTTTGTAGTCTGCTTACAGCAACAACATCTGCAGGGCAGTTTCATTGAGGGGGAATAGATTCGGGCAGGCTATCAAAGAGAGAGGCGATCTCCTGCGAGAAGCAGTGGGTGGACGACTTCCATACTCCTCTTTTTTTTTTTTTCTTCTCCGTTTCGCCTCTCTCCAGCTTTCTCCTTCTGTCTTGCGTTTCCAAAAAATCTGCAGCAATCAGGGCGATGCTAATAAAAGATCATTAATATCACCTGTCAGTGCTATCTTTGGAAGATCCCAAATGAGAAAATGAGGGGAATAAAAAAAAATTGACTGTGAGAAGCTGCTCAACAAGACGAAAAACGAAGGAGTGCAAGCTTTCTGCCAGGGTTTAAGCAGTTGAATCAACACGATTTTGTGTTTTTTAGTTTGTGAAATGACAAACACAACAACAGAGATTTATTTTTAGAGATAGTGTGGGTGCAAAAAGGTGAATGAAGGTCATCAAACCCCTCCAGGCGGGGATGGTGAGGCCTCTGCTATCTGTTTAATGTAAAGCACATCAAGCAACCAGACAGAGACGCTGAGCGGGGAAGGATGGCACCACCTCGGGGTGGGGGGTGGGGTGGAAGGCCAACGTGATGACCGTGGCTTCAAACCGAGCAGGAGTGTACCAGGGGCCTCGCCTTTGAACTAGTGGGGCCAGCTAATTGAAACAGCATTGCCAGGGCATCGGCTCGAGATCTGGATCGCATTCAGCTCGTCTTTTATTCAATTTGGACTCATCAATGGGTCCGCGCCCTACGCTTTCTCTCACCGCACGGCAATAAGTCATACCCTCGCCTTTTTGCCCTTGACGTGTTGCCCATCTGTGTCCCCCCCGGGGTCTCGGGGTGCCGAGGCCCACAGAGGATTCAGATGAGATCTTGAGAAAATGCAGACTGCCGGCCACCGAGCCCCTCGCGGTACTTCTCCACGCTTCTCACCTTGGACTTGAACCACCCTCTACATCTCTCCAAACACACACACACACACCTCTGCACTCCCAGACTGAAGATTTACTGGTGAGTGCAGTGGCTGTCAGGAGGTTTAAACCGTGCACTTTCTAATTCAAACAAATGTTGCACAAAGGTCAGGGAATTATCATGGAGCCACAAGGTGTTTCAGATCACTCACAAGTGGTGAGTGTTGGGCTGATAGAAGGAGAGAGAGGGGTTGCAGTTCCTTTTATCACATATATTCGGTTAAAAATGTGTCCACCCGATGGATAGAAAAATAAATAAACAAATAAAGCGATAAATAAGGAAATGAGAAACGCAGAGACATCTTATCAGTAACCTATCAGACGGGGGGGGGCAGCAGATCCTGAGCTGAGATTGGGAAGCCTCTTGTTGTGTTCTCAGAAAAAGTTTCTTTCCTGGTTGTTTCTGGACTTCATGAAAATCTGAAAATCGGAATCACCACCTTAGAAATAATTTTTAAATTGTGTTTATATTGTGTCCTTGTGTCATTTTCTTATAATAGAGGCCATATATAAAGAAAATTAAGCTAAAAATGGTGGTGAGAAAAATGCTGTGGAAGATACACAAGTTGCCATTGCAGGCGTCTTTGAGCTGGCTCAAAACTCTATAGCTGCAATATTGCTCATTTTTGTTGCATCGATAATGTTAGCTTGAGGGGCTCTAAGTTGGCATGTAAACAGAAAGCTCTTGTAATGTGGAAGGGAACGGGGGTGGGATCGCTCCATGCTAGAAGTCTCGCCCACAACTTAGAGGCGAATGCAAAAAGTCTAGAAAATGGCTCAAATCTGAACAATCATAATAAATGACCACTTGGAATAGGTAGGCACCAGAACTTTCTGCCAGACTTGCTGTTCGGCCAGCATGTTTTGCAGCATTGTAAGAATTAGAGTAATTGGATCAGTGGATAGTATACACGCAAGCACAGTTAGATAGTGATATTATAGTCCACAAGTTTGTCTTTAACCTGCCTCTAGAATTTTTTCAATCCGTGGAAGGGACATTTTCCAGATTAAAATAGCAGCTCATAAAACCATTCATCAGCTTTTTCAGGAAAGTTAGTTGTCTTATTTTGCTGGATTAAAGTTGTTGTATTCTCCATCAATTTTCATGAGAAAATGACAATTGGCAGGTACTGTTTTTTGTTAGCAAGCCTCTGTGTCCAAGAATGGAACTCTGAGGAGTTGAACATGAAGTCACATGACCAAATTTACCCAGCTGATTGGCTGCAACCGATGTCTAAACGCATACAGGAGAGGTCACACCCAAGATGGCGCCAGAATCAATCTCTAGCTGGAAGCGAAAATTTTGCAACTTTAGCCAGATGCGTTGGCGGAATTTTCCTAAGCTTTAGGAAACACTCTCAAAAATGATATTTTAAAACTTTTCAGAACTATCAGCTTTTAAATGTTAATAAACTGTTTCTGTTTAGCTGTTTAGCAGTGTGCAAGATGAGCTTCAAATGGGACAGAGAACGATAATTGTTTTATTTCTGTAAAGTCATTAACAAGTGTTCAAATTTGTATAACTACACCCAGTTACTTCTGGGGAAAACCTGGCAAAAAGACATTTTTTCTCTGTGACAGAGAAAAAAGCTGACAAAAAAGGATGAAAAAAGAGAGCAGAAACAGGAAAAAATGTCAACAGCTCAGAACTGGCTTATTTTGCGTCTGGTTCCAGCAGGGGGAGGGACTTCCGGCTATTAATTTTCAAGCGCCATATTTTTTCCCTGTGACCAGATTCTCAGGAGCAGATTTCTATATTATTATTTGATAATATAGAAATGAATATTGATTTATACCAAATTTATGATTTAATTCTTGTCTTCTTTTGAGTAGCTTTGCAAATGTATCTCCCTTTTGTGGATTGGACCAGTAATGAGAAAGTAATGACACATGGAACACTAATCTTTAGCTATGTCCCAATTCCCACCCTAACCCCTAACTACTAAAAAGTGGTATAGTACGGGACTATCAAGTGCCCTAAAGGTAATTTGGACACCATGCTCACTACTTTTCTTTCATTTTTCTAAACGCCAGACATGATGTCACCTATTTACAAAGTGAAAATCAAATAAATACGAACATTTCAAGATATTTGTTTATGACTCCACTGTGTTCTTATGATAAACATGTGGATGGTTTAGTCGAAAATTACATTTAAACACGTTTTTTTGCTGCAGCCTGTCTCCAACCCTTTTTGCATTATTTATTGAACCTTTGGCTCAAGCAATCAGGGAAAACCAAGACCTCAGAGGAGTCAGGATTGGGGAAGAAGACCACATTATCGGGCTTTTTGCCGATGATGTGATATGTTTTTTAGAAGAACCAGAAACAGGAATCCCTACTTTAATTAAACAACTGGAAGTTTTTGGCTTCTGTTCTGGTTACAAACTTAACTTGACCAAAACACAAATTCTGGCATTTAATTTTTCACCATCTAGAGAAGTACAACTAACTTACAATCTGAACTGGAAAAGTAACAGTATGAAATATCTCGGTGTGACATTAACAAAGACTTTTGGAGATCTATACGAGGCCAACTATACTAAAATAAACAAAGAAATCAGGACTGATTTGGTCAGGTGGAACATCTTCTCGTTGGATATGGCTTCAAGGATAGAAACGATAAAGATGAATATTCTACCTCGACTCCTGTATTTATTTCAATCACTTCCGGTTGAAATACCAGAGAAACAATATAGATTGTGGGATAACATAATTTCTAGATACATTTGGAACGGACGCAGACCCAGAATTAAATTAGAGACTTTACAAATAAGTAAACAAAAAGGAGGGATGGCATTACCAAATTTAAGAGAATATTTTCATGCAGCACAGTTTAGACCTATAATTTGTTGGTGTGATGACAATTTTGTTTCCAAATGGAAAAACATAGAACAATTTATACAGGGAAGGAAAATTCATAGTTTTATGGGAGATAGACGGAATGCTTCAAACATTCTTAACGAAATGAGAACGGTTTCACAATTTACAATGCAATTGTGGTTTAAAATTGTGAAAAAATATAAATTAGAAAATGAGGTCAAAATACTGCGGTGGGTTGGTTTTGATAAAGACTTTAAACCAGGTCTTCATGATAAAAAGTTTAAAGAATGGAGTCAAAAAGGTATAACTGCAATATGCACATTAATAAGTAATGGAGAGTTTTTGAGTTTTGAAAATATGAAAAAAAATACAATCTGAGTAATAATGATCATTTTAGGTTTCTGCAAATAAGAGATTATTTTGATAAAGAAATAAGAGCTAAATCTAATTTCGATCATGGTATTGTCCAGGTTATTTCTGACACCTATAAATCAAAGAAACATAGAACTATATCAACCCTGTATAAAAAACTAATGGAAATAAAAGGCAAAAACACCATGTATATCAAACAGAAATGGGAAAGGGAACTTGGTGTAAATATATCAGAAGAGGAATGGGTTCAGATCTGGCAAACACAGCACAGCTCCACTTCCTCACAATACTGGAGATTGCACTGTTGGAAAAACATCATCAGATTTTTTGTAACACCTAAAATCAAAAGCAAATACTCCTCAACACCACAATTATGTTGGAGAAAATGTGGAATAATTAATCCGGATCACTCTCATATTTTTTGGCTCTGCCCTGTAATTAGTTCTTTTTGGAAAGATATTCATCAGGTCATCAGTGGAATTTTGGGTTACAATGTACCAAATACCAGTGCGTTTTTATATTTAAGTAATTTGTCAAGTAATGTTTTTAAAAGTGATAAGTATTTAATTAAAATCCTCCTAGCTGCCTGTAAAAAAACAATTACAAAAAATGGTATAAGACAGACACCACAAACACAGGAAAATGGGAGGAAATGATAAAGGAAATATATAAGATGGAAATGTTGAACATAAGATTAAAACAGAAGAAGAACTTTTTATGAAAAAGATGGAAGAAATGGATTACATATATAACGACAAGAACATAATATATACAGAACATGTAAAAAACCTGTAGAGTCAAGGCAATCTGATGTGTGGGTATAAGGTTTTTTTTTTTTTTTTTTTGTTTCTTCAGTTGTTAAGTTATTGGTTGGTGTTATGTATTTTTATTGTATTTGATTTATTTATTGCCACAATAATCTGTTTACAAGGTTTGTCTTTCTTTGTATGTTTGTCTTAAATGTGTTTAAAAAGGAAAAATAAAAAGAAAGTAACATAAACACGTTTTTTTGATTGAAATTGTTCGACTGCAATGCATTGTGGTCTACATTCGCTAATATAGTGAGCACCAATGTACGCTAGGTTTTCGCAAAGACTTCGCTTTTGGAATTATTCGGAAAAAAATGGCGAACACAATATATAGTGAGTAGTGGGGAAATCGGACATAGCTTTGTTTCTGGTCACACAATTTTTACTGTTTTGATGTTATACAGTTACACTCTAGTTGTGATCTCTTACAATGCCACAATTTTCGTGTTCTTTGAGCTATCTGATGATCTTTATATCATTGTCTCTTTTGGCTTTTTCCAGATATATAAAGTTTAGAGCAGGGGTCACCAACACGGCGCCCGCGGGCGCCAGGTCGCCCGCGAGCACCTCATGAGTCGCCCGCGAGCACCTCATGAGTCGCCCGCGGGTCTCTTCTAAAAATAGCACAACCCGTGAGCTGCTCAAAATTTTAATTCTATTGTGATGTATTTTTTTGAACTCACACTTGCCTTCACAACGAATTAAAACATCTTAACATATATGTTTATTATTGCTGAAGCCAAAAACGGCCTATCCCACTTTTAATTTAATCGTTTTCTCGTTAAAACGAGATAATCAATAACGCCGCGTCCCCTTCTCGTTTTCCCGCATGGAGACACTGAGATTTTACCTGTGTTGAGATTCTTGATTTTGTGGTTAACGACAAAAACAATAGAAGAAAACTCTCCACAAAAGTTGTTTTTGGTCAGTTCTTTTACTCATTAGTGGAGCTGCGCTCTTCAAATGCCCGAGTGACCCAGCCCCCTCCGCTTATTTCCCCCAAACCCCGGCTGCTTTCACATTAACGCTGACATTTCGTGAATTGGGTTTTTGATTATTAATTTTCTTTAATGGAAACACAGTTTATTAAAAAAAATTAAGAAAAATGTTCCAGCTGCTTACTTGTTATGGACATTCTTTTAAATACCACTGATCAGACTTCTGACACCTGCACCTGGGACTGAGCGAGTCAGCGCTGCAAGCGCGCACCACACTCCTGTGACGTCACCCAAATGCTCCCTTTGTTAGTGAATCAAATAAAAAAAGCACACACATGGCCGTGTTTTAATGACTTATCGCTGGAGTTGGTTTGTGTTTTGTCGCATTTTAATAAAACCGTGTCATTGCGACACCGTGTTTTTTCAAAATTCCTGCTTAACGGAGACAGAACCCAGGGCTGCTGAGTTTCCGTATGGTGCGTTCACAGAGCCTCGGATATCGGCAGCAAAACGAAGCATTTTATCAGAGAAAACGTAGAACACCGTCACTGATCCGTATATAATCGACTGATGAAACAGTGTCGACGTTTTCTCTGAAGAACGGATTTGTTTTGCTGCAGATTGTATAAAAAATTACAAAGTTTGTAGCGGACTGCGTTGAGCGGCTGTTTGGGTTGGTTTATTTCCAAAGCTCAGTGAACGCACCACGCGCGCATTCTTGTCTGCCGTCAATCAATCTGTGCGGAGATTTAAGGAGAATAAATGGACGGGTGCATGAGACTAAATTAAAGCCTTTGAGGAGCGTAGATCCACTAATAAAAAAAAAACAGTTAAAGAACAACTTGTTTGAAATGTTCTTATGCTGTTTTTGTTGTTAACTACTAAAAAAAAAAAACAGTTTTCTCGCTTTTTCCTTATAAAGATTTAATATCTCGTTTTTTCTGAAGAAAAAGATTTAAGAAAAAGATGTTGGGCAGGGCGTTTTTGGCTTCCTTACATTATACATGAACTGTAGATAAGCTTAGGTGACCTGGAACCTAGTGGATATACAGAGAAAAAAGTGCTGCACTTTCCCTCCATGCAGTCGGTGCTGAAAGACAATGATTCTGCATCCCAGGCATTTGACAGAGTGGCAGAAAAATACTGTGATGTCATCAGCAGACTTGAGCAAGAGTTTGAGAATAGGTTTTGTGACATTGATCAGCTCCAACCCTTTCATGAATGTGGACCCGACATGCTTTTCTGAGCAACTAAGTTCAACGTTTGACTTGGATGCTGGACAGGTGGAGATTGAAATCATAACACTGCAAAATGACCTCCACCTCAAAGCCCACCGGGGTGCACCAAACTTTTGGTGCCTTGTTGACTCAGAGAAGTACAGAGGAGTATGCACAGCAGCTATGAAGACTGCCAGCCTGTTTGGTTCAACCTATCTCTGTGAATCAGCATTTTCTGACATGAACTTCATCAAGTGCAAACACAGAACACGCCTCACTGATGCACATCTGAAAGACTCGCTCACAGTTGCAGTATCAAGCTACACACCAGATTACACAAAACTGGTGAACAGCATGCAATGTCAGTCTTCCCACTAACAAAGAAACAGATACAGACGTATGTGGTAACATGGCAGTGCCATGGCAAAGTTAAGTTATAGTATTGAATTTTGTTCAATTCAAAAGTGTGTTCATAACACGTAGCAGTTGTAATTTTGTTAAAAACATTACATTTGGTCATTACCTCAAAATGTGACAAGATTTGTTGAGATTAATCAAGTTTTGAATATTCATATTTGTTTCCTGGCTTGTTGTCGTTATTGATAATTACGATGAGAAATCAGTGTCTTCACATAGAGGAGTATCATTGTTCATTATTAATAATGTATAACTAAAGGCAAACTAAGCAAATTTATTATTTCAATTTGGTAGCCCTTCGTATGACTCAGTACCCATGAAGTAGCCCTCGGTTTCAAAAAGGTTGGTGATCCCTGGTTTAGAGCAATCCACTACTTGGAATTCTTTTCAAACAGATCTAAAGATAACTGCAGTGGGACATAACACAAACTTGTTTATTTGAAATATAAAGAGACACATTTCTGAATAAATATAGTTGATTTTGTTTTTGATTTTTGGAAAGATAACAGGAAGATTGTCATTGTTGTGTCCCACTTGGATGTTTTCTTCTTCCTTTTATTCTTTCGTAGATTTGAGGGCATCTTGCATAGTGTAACCATGTGTAATGTGACTTTATTTATGGAAAGTCCTTTCCACCTGTAGAGCACAGCTCCATGTGATCCACATCTGAAGTCCAAAAGCCAACATGCAGAGAGGAGTAAAAAAAAAAAGGGATTTGGAGAGATCATCATGAGATTGAGGGAGGGACTAAAAGTGTGCATAATATTTCTTCCTCCGTGGGACTCGCTGCGAGCAGGTACAGCATCTCTATCGACCACAGCTCTGCTGTCACGCTCAGCTGGCCAGCGGCTCCACTCCACGAGAAACTTTCCAAGCTGCAGGTAAGTCTTTAAAAAAAAGAAAAAAAAAAAAAAAAAAAGGAAAAAAGTTTGATTTCACTGACTGTGTGCTCTGTCAACGCATGCGCTCTCTTTAAATGCACTTAAGCGCTGCCTTTTGAAGTTTTCCCGACAGGAATTCGCGCCTTTTCCTTCACTTTTTCTGTTTTATTTTAAGCGTCTAAAATATTTACATATATGTCTCAAATATGAGCTTAATGTCAGCTGGAAGGCAAGTTTTTGTCATTAATAAAAAAAAATAATCATCATAAAAAAATAGTTATTTTTAACCAATCCATTAACATTAAAAAGGCGCAAGGTGATGCAAGGATAGGAATAGAAATTACATCTTGATTGACGGCTGCTTTTTCTCCTAAAACAAGAGCATCCGAATCTTTTTGAACTGCTGAACATCTGCGCGCATTGAGCGCATCTTCCCGCGGTCTGCCAGCAGCTGCCACAACCCAGGAATGCCAAAGTGCTTAACATATGAATGTGAGGAAGATGATGGGACCTGCGTTGCATGCGACTGCCCAAATGCACCGGCTTTTTCGTGCAATCCTGCATCTTAGGTTGGAGCCTCTTTTGTCGAGGCTGCCTGTAATGCACAATGATAAGTGATATCGAAGTGTGTGGGAGAGGAAGAGGAGGAGAGGAAGAGGAAGAAGGAGGGAGTTAAATTAAAGGAGGAGGGAGAAATGGCAGGAGGAAATTTCTAGATGTATTTAGAATAGATTTTTACATTGAATGTATTCATAAAGTCAAGAAAAATTTACTTTAAAAGTCTCAGTTTTACATATTAAAGCTAAGGGCTGAGTTGATAAAATCGATCACTTGGAATCGACTTAAAATTAATAGATTAATAATTGATTCATATATAATATAAACTGATTTAGAACATTAAGCTAAAATAACTTTCATAACCTGAAATAACTTGCAATATTTTAATCTCCAAACAAATATATTTGGTCAAAATTATACAAGTTTGAAATAAGCCCAAAATAACATTAATAGAAGTAAAATAAAATAATCTGGAAGGCCGGATATAATTTGGGCTGGGTTGATAAAATCAATTAATCGATTTGAACTGATTTAAGCTTACCAGATCAATAATCAAGTCATAAAAATATAGATCGATTTAGCACATAAAGCTAACCTCGGCTAGCTCGTTACCAATGTCTAATGAAACTTCCCGTAGGAAGGCTAATGCTAACACTCGGTCAACGCAAACATACATTGTTGACTAAATTAACATCTTTATGTTTTTCACAAGCATGACTTTTCTTAACTGTTTTAAGGACATTTTTTTTAAAGTAACCATTTGTGGTCTAAAACACATTTTTTTGCTCATATTTTCTTCTGGGTTAAGGTGTAACGCTATAGGTTGATCGCCACCTAGTGGTCAATTTGAAACGCCCTCCAGGAGAAGCAGAACAATGTTTACTATGTTAATGATGTGAACATTTTTGTTAGAACTTCTCTGTTTGAGAATCCATGTAAAACTGTATACCATTAACAACCTCATTATTTCACTAATAATTATGACAGTATGTGAACTTTATCAGATTAATATAAATATATTCAAAAAGTATAGTAGATTATTAGTGTAATTCTAAACAAATGTGTCAAAATTTGTAAATTCAAAATTGAATTGAGAGGATCGAAAGACTCGAAAAAAATCTGAATCAAATCGAATTGTTTCTGGAATTTGTTATCTGTATTATTTAACTACCGAATAAATAAATTAAAAACATTTTAGATGAGAAAATAAATTCTTAATTCAGATTTAAAAATTGCTTCTCTTTTTTTTTGGTTTAATTTAATATTTATAAATAGTTTTTTGTTTCAAAAATTGGACAATATGTCTTTTTTGCAATCATTATTTCAAATGTATTAAAATTATGTAGTTTTAAAAAAGTCTAAATTTGAAACTCAAAACTGAATTAAATTGAGAGGAGAATTGAATTGAATCCTTTCTGGAAACTTCTATCAATACCCAGTCCCATTAAAGCTGATGCTGCACATTATTGCGCTTAGATTTCTTCAAAACTCCTTTCTCCCTCCTCTCTCACACACACATGCTTCGTTTATACAGCACCCCCGCACACACAGAGTGTAAACAACAAGTGATAGATAGGTCATTCCACCCTGGCTCGACCGTCTGCATCTTGATCCCTTTAGCAGGCCCTGCGTCTCCTGTCCACAGTGTCCGTGATGAGTTACTACATGGATCCAGTTTCTTCCTACCCAGCCCTTCACCCCTGTGACCGTCTGGGCGTAACGGTAAGACCCCCCCTCCCTCCTCGTAAATTATCTGTGTTAAGTCTACCTACCACACGACTCGTTTTGCAGTGTGAGGTTTGGGTGCTCCAAGATTGCAGGAGCGTGCATGGGAGCCCCATGTGCCCATTAGTAACTATGGATTCCATCACCTCACAAGAGCAAATTATGACAGATTTTCTTGTTTGGTCCGCTAGCATGGTGCTAATGAGATATCTATTGGGATGTGCTGTTCCTCTGGATTTCATCAGAAGTTGGGGCTGTTGAATAATATCTTCTGCACGACTTTGCACAACTACCTTGCACTTCCTTTAACAAGTCTTGCTCAAAATGATCAGATCAACAGGCTCTCAAAGGCATCCATCCAGAATTCACTTTACTTCTGCATTCAGGGACTCGTAAGCCTTGTTTCCAATGAGCGGTCTGGTACGGTCCAGTCAGATATTTTGAGCATTTCTATTGTAAAATGGACCCTTTTAAAGTTCCCTCCAATGAAAATCCATTTTTTTTAAAGTTTTTAATATCATTGTGGCATTTTTCTTATGAAAGAGAACAACTGTATTAAGAAGTCATGTCGTTTTTGCATTTCCGAGTATTTCTTCTTTTAAGTCTCTGTCAATCAAACTGTCACAGACAGACTCTGTTTGAATTAATGAGACTTCTTTATGCCACAACAGCTCTGCTGTACATGCACTAAACCCTCATCTGGTCCAGCTAGTGTGGCTAGTTCAGGTGCTGGAGAAGAGAAGATGGGGGGGAATCAGGGGCGGAGCTGCTCATCTCATCTCCAAAAGCCACGCCCCCTCAGAGGAAATTTTGGAAACAGAGATCAACATGATAAATGGTTTTTTAAGACATTTAGGTAGTGGGGTTTTTGTTAAACTCCATAATCATAATGAAAACACTATTGGGAATTTTTTTTTTATTAAAAAAAAGATCCTAGTGGGACTTTAAACAGTACATAACCGTACTTCTTGGGGGTCTCCGTCAGTTGTAGGTCAATAAAAGTGGAACGATACGGTTGGGGACAAGTCACTAAAGCCACTCATTGATTGGCATACATTGATGAAGACATTAGAAAGCACCAATACTGTGCTCATTTAAGCTAATGTTTCCAAAGTTTGTAAGCATTCAGATTGTTGCGGTTTCTATCTCGTCCTCAATCTTCTTCATCATTAAATTCTGTAATACACGACATATCAGGCAAAGCAATAAAAAGAGGAGCTGATGGATAACCTTAATCGTTGTTGCTTTTTTAGTTGTCGTATTACAATGACACGCTAGCTGTCTACACCACGCATGCGCCGTGAAAACAAACCCCTCAGTGAAAGCGAGGTTTAACTGAGTGGAAACGCTCGCCAGAATTAACTGGACCTTACCGTACCACTCCTCACAGACCGGACAGTACTGGACTGTTCAGTAGAAACAAGGCTTCATACAAGGTAATTTAAGAGCTCTCTGATCATTTTTAGTAATCTATTCATGGATTTTTTAGCCAAAACAGAAAAACGTATTAAATTGTTTTGACCGACAGCTTTGCTGCCACAGCTGTTGTCCTGATTGACTGAATCAAAAATATTAAAGGGTAACCAAACCCTAAATTAATTTTTTTTTGGCTGTCTATTGGTGATAGCCACATTTTTTACAAATTAAAATAAAACTGTTTAATTCTTCAAAATATAGTCAAAAATCGCCTGTGTGCTGGCCCCTACAGGTTGAAAGGAGGTATTACAGCTGCATTTTGTGATTGCTCAAACCATGTAAGTTTCAGAAGTCTGACATCATAGCTCCAGTAATGATAACATTCCAGCCCCCAAGCCCCACCCCTCTGACTGGATTTTCAAATATTGGCAGTGGGTGGAGTTAGCCTCCAACTTCCTAGTTTGGTGACCCTTTAAAGTCGAGGAAGTTTCTGTCATATGCCTGTCTAACTACAGAACCGTAATCACTCACAGCTACCTGGTGAGGACATAGTTTCTGCTGAGTGGGAGTCGTTCATTAGAAATTCACCTCTGAGTTGTGAGCGATAGATGGCGCCTCTCTGTTGCTGAGAGGTCAGAGGAGGCAGCTTGTGCCCCGCCCAGCGTATTTTCTACATCAACAAAAAGCTTTTTTCAAACAGCATTTTTACTAATTAACAACTATGTGACTAAAGAAATACTCAAAAGAGCTTTTTTGAGATTCATTTTCTTTAAATATGTCAGAAAAATATCACAAAAACATATTAAAAATACCAAAACCACGATTTCCTCATTGTGTATTTAAACCCACCAATACAACAGAATACACTGTCTGAGTTGGTAGTTGGGAACATTGGGATTCCTGTCAGGTGAGCGTTTGAAGGCCAAGGAGCAGAAAAATAAATGCCTCCATTTGTATGCATAGCACCAGCACATTAGGATAATAGACTGAGGTTACATGCAAATGGCAACCTCTTCCTGGCCTGACAGACAACACAGAAGGAAACAGCTCCCTGATCCCTAATTGGCTCAGGTGGCGGGGCTTGCCTTTGAAATAGAGAACACTGTAAACCAGGACTGCTGGTTCAAAAGGTGAATCTACTGTATGTCACCTCTGCAGCTCCGAGTTTACATGGATAATTTCCAAAAAGCAAAAGGTCCTATATGTTTTTCTTTCTTTTGTATTTGTAATAATGACTTCATCTCAAAGAGGTGACACAGATAGAGGAGTCAAAGCTTCTTTTTTGTCATAGCACTTTTAACTGGGTCAATAATACAAATAATTGATTTTCAGGAATTATAGGATTAAACCTCCCTGCCCAAAAATCTTTTTATACAGCTCATTTTTTATTTATTCAATACAGAATACATTTTTGTATTTATTAAAGATCAACTGATTTTCCGATACACAGCTTTAGCATTGAGGTGTAAAAATATTTTTTACAGGCTGCAACAACAAAATTAAAATAAATGGTGTTGAAATTTGTCTTTAACGTTCTGATCTATATGTTTAATTAAAGGTGAGGATGTGGGAACAAGTCTTGGAATGTCTGTAAGAGTGATGATGATGCAATAAGAAAAATAAGAAGCGAGTTTGATGTTTACTGTTAAATGTTTGTTTATAAGAGCAAGTGATGATGTAAGGCTTTGAGATTTCATTGTTCTGTGATTGAGACAAGTCATTAAACTTTCAGGCAAGAAAATTATTTTTGATTTAAACACATTTTTAGAGTCTCAAATTCCTAACATGAGGTGATGTAACGTAACAAAATGTAATGCAATGTAACATAACAAAATGTAAGGTTATGTAATATAACTTAACATAATGTTACGTAACATAATGCAACAAAACTTCAGAAATGCAACGTAACAAAACGTAACCGAATAAAATGTAACTTAACAAAATGCAAAATAACCAAACATAAGGTTATGTAATATAACAAAATGTAATGTAACACATTATAAGGTAGCATAATGTTACGTAACATAATGCAACAAAACTTTAGAAATGCAACGTGACAAAACGTAACCGAACAAAATGTAACTTAACAAAACGTTGAATAACCAAACATAAGGTTATGTAATATAACAAAATGTAATGTAACACATTATAAAGTTGCATAATGTAATGTAACATAATGTAACATAAGGTAATGTAACATAATTAAGTGTAATATAATGTAACAAAACGTCAAAAACTGCAATGTAACAAAACACAATGAAACAGAGCGCAACATAACAAGATGTCATGTAGCAAAACGTAATGTAACACATGTAATATAACAAAACGTAACGTAATAAAACGCAATATAACATATTGTTACAGACCATTTCATTTTTGTTATCAGTTTTAATGTTTTTCAGCCATAAAACGTAACATAAGGTAACATAACGTAGCAAAAGTTAACATAATGTAACCAATGTAAGGTAAGGTTATGTAATGTAACAAATGATAATGTAACACAATGTAACTTAACATAATGTAATGTGACATAATGCAACGTGACATAATGTGACATACCATAATATAACTAAATGTAACATAACAAAACGTAACGTAACAAAGTGTATCATGACAAAATGTAACGTGACAAAATGTAACGTGACAAAACGTAGCGTAACAAAACGCAACGATTCAAAATGCAACTTAACAAAATGTAACGTAACGACACATAACGTAACGTATTGTTACTGACCATTTCATTATTGTTATCAGTTTAAATATTCTTTAGCCAGAAAAAGACATGCATTTATGTGTATCTACAATTACAAAATGTAACGTGAAACACTGACTGGTATGATCAGAAACATTACATACCTGTAAAGAAGTGAAACATTGGATCAAAAGTTTCAGAATTTATTACATTTAAACTTATTAATCTTAATCAAATTAAAAATTTTGAGTTGATTGTTTAATCAACTAAAAATGTAAATTAATCAAAACTAATTTTAGTAAATTGTGGCAATTTGCAGAACTTTTGTTAATTTGTCAATCTTTTACTTTTTACAGTGAATGGTGACTTTTAGCCTTATTTGATGATTAATAAGGTGTTGATCTATTTCAGGTTTTTAAAGGGAATTAGAAAAAATGGACACATAGAAAGGATGTTGTTCTTTTGGGAATAGTGATAGTAGTGGTCATTTAAAGTAATCCTTTTAAATCTCAAATAACCTTTATAAAACAACTTTATGGAAAAATGCATTAGTTAATAAAAATAGGTTCATGTCAGATGAGACTCAGAGTCACATTATAATTAACACAGACTGATATTTTTAATTATAAGAATGTTATAAATCAATAAAGCCTAAATCAACTGAGGTGAGCTTGTTAAGTTCAATGTCTCCCAGTTGCTTATTTTAACAGCTTGCTTTGATGACATTAAAAAATCTGTGCTTCACATACAACATGGCAATATTCTTAAATAAAGGTAAAAAAAAAGTTGTTGCCAGAAAATGAAGAGTTTAACTGTGTTGGTGGTAAAAGTTGTTTAGGTGTGCATTCAACAGGTTTGCATCACACCAGCGTTTATTTTCTTGTGTTATCCATTTCATCTTGCAATTGTGAAAGTTTTTGAACTCTGGTGTGGACCACATTAGTGAAATTTAGTCCTCTTGACGATTCGGGTCTCGGTTTACTCAAGAGCGAACAAAAGAGCGGAACTGAATTAAAGGGAGCAAATAATGCAGCCCATGCATATTAGGAGTTGCTGAGAAAACAGGCCACAGAGTAAATCTGAAGACGCGAAACAGTCAGAGGATTAGTGGGACAGGTCAATTGTCTTTCTCTATCTTGGTCAGGCTTTATTGCTGTCAAGTTAACACCTTCAAAACTCTGTGATTTTACAGGCAGCTAGGTTAGTTTCAGTCTATATGGTTCACCTCTGAGAGCACCACAAACCAGACAAGGTATGAACATTATTAGTCCTGTCTACCCTTTCAAACTAGGGCTATCTTTATATGAAAGCAACCTAAGACTTTTGATACAACATGCCTGGTTCTGAAAAATCTGTTTGATACAAATACTATGTTTCAAATGTTAATTTTAAAACATTTGATGAATGAAAAATAATTACAATCTTTAAAACAGTAAAAGCTTAAAACAACATTAGAATTTAAAAAATACTCTTAAAAAATAACGTTTATTTGTGCTTGGACCAATTTGATACATTTAAGACAGTTTTATTGGTTGATTATTATCAGTGACTTTGTCTACTGTTTTCATTATTCCACTTAAGTACTGACGTATGTCAGAGTCCAGGCGAGGGTCAGGGCAGGCAGCAGGCAACAGGGTCAGGCACACAGAAGATTAAGCCCAGATAGAAATGCCCAGTAATGCAGACAGGGTGGCACAATCAATACTTCACACAGAGTGGGGCTCTGTTTTCTGCTTAAACCCCTGTCACACCAGGGCAGCGTTCTCGCTGCGATCGCGCGGCGTCCATCAAAAAATGCAGAACGTTGAGGTGAACGCAGTAAGATCGCCATGAGCGCCGTAGCATCGCTGTGACATCTCCAGTGGACGCCGTGGTGTCTCCATGGACGCCATGCCACGGCGCGTACTTTGTGCATGCACAAAGTACGCGCCGTGGCTCGGCGTGTTCATGGCGTTCTGATGTGCGCGCCGTGGCAGCACCGTAGCAGCGCACTGAGAACGCCGAGAGCGCCACAGCAGCGCCGTAGGCGCGCACTCAGGACGCACATAATCGCCACAAGGACGCAGCTGTAGACAGGGGCGCTTGCACGGAGATATCATATAGAGAGACATATCGTCTCCTCAGCAGGAGTCAGGTCCATCATCGTCTTTGTGCCTGGATGGAAGGGCTGCTTGACCTTGATGGGGATGGAGAGTCAGGCGGAAGCAGCTCCACTTCCGCATGTTGAGGAGACGGTGGTGCAGTGGGGTTGGGGGCTGTTTTTCGTAGCCCTCTCTCGACTTTTTTTTCCTGTCATGATGCTTTGGGGAACAGGCAGGAACAGTGCGGGTTTGACTGACTATTGGCTTATATATACACGCTGCCGTGACGTCATAGGGACGATCTGGCAACTGCGCCGTGCATGCGCCATGGGCACGCAGTGACAACTCTTGGCGCGCCGTGACAACGCAGTGAAACGCCGTGACAACGCAGTGAAACGCCAAGTAAAACTCTGTGGGAACGCAGTAGCACGCCACGGATGCGCCGTAGGAACGCCATAATCGCCGTGAAAGTGCAGAGACATCTCCATCTTGCGAAAATTGAAACAATTTTCGCTTCATTTTCCTACGTTTCCACGGCGTTCTGAGAAATTTCATAACGCCGTGTGAACTCCGTAGAATCGCAGCCTAGTGTGACAGGGGCTTTAGGAAGCAGGTGGGTATTTGTCAGATTGGAGACAGCTGAGCAGCATCCAGGAACTGTGTGCTGGGGTTGATGGGAGATGTAGTGTAGTCAGTACTCTGGAGATGGCTCCCGCCGGTGACCAGAGAGGGAGACAGAGCTCCTTTGTTTTCCTTGTGCGAGCTCGCTTTTGGGTCCATCATTGCTCGCCATTTTTGTTACACTGGTTGCAACAAAGGGATGGTGGGAAAGCTGAATTTTTAATGAACTCCTGCTGTTCTGCAGAACTTATGTCCTAAAAAACAACAGGTTTTTTGATTTAGGTGAAAAACGCTATAATCATAATTAAAAGACCACTGGGCATAATTTTCAAATAGTTCAAAAGCTATCCAGAGTGGGAGTCGGAGCTCGGTTTTTCTGTTTCTTTTCTATTATAAAATGAATCATTTTAGATCACACTTGTTTAATTTGGACTGAATTGAAGTTTTTTCCAAAAGTTGACTAAACAAACAAACAAAATTGCTGTATAAATAAACCCAGGTTACTTTGTTCTTATTTGAAGTCTCACCAAATGTCTTTTTTTTAATTTCAAAATGGTCTTCCTCTAAAACTGATCAAAACAAATATTGTAGTGCAGATGTTATCTTTGTCGCTATCGCGCAGTTATCAGTTCATAATCCATAAATCATCTCTGTGGCTCCTGTTCTGCCTATCTGACATTCCTCCCTTGCTGTCTGACCTGATAGGAGATAGCAGCACTCCATGAAAACCTCACCAAAAACCCTGCAAGCCGGCCCCACGGATCCCCCGGTCACATTAGCAGTCCGTGAAGCTGGATGGCTTCTGATAAACGCTGCTGCAGCTTAACAGGGTCTGCTTATCAGATTGGCAGTTACTCAGTCTGCCAGGCTGTCAGATACACATGTGACATATAACATATGAAAGTCTAGAATTGCTCTTGGCCTTTTTTCCATTCCAGATAACAGATTGCAGGGGAGAGCAGTGTCTTTGAAAATCTAGGGAAAATATTAGCCAAACTCTTAAAACAGTAGATATCATGTTGCAGTTTGATGAATGGTAGTTTGATGCTCTGACTAATATGTCAGTAGAAAAGACTGCATACATAGTTCAATATGGGACCTATTAGAAAAATACTGGTTTAAGGCAAAAAAATGCCTTAAAAAAGGCAAAAAAGCCTTAAACCAGTTGTGATTTGCTAAAGAATAGCAGAGTGGCTATCTTCCTCCCCACTCTCTTTGGTATCCACCCAGAATTTAATATCTCCTTTGGCTCCCCTGTCAAGTGCTGACTTTAGACTTCTCCCCCTTCAGTGCAGACTAATGCTTGAAAATTTCTCTGATAAGCAGAAAGGAAAAAATACTGGAGATAAACAGAATGAGCCAAATTTAACAGCAAGGCTTATCTGTATATATATTAAAAAAACAACAGAAAAACCCTAGTATTTTTTTTTCATTTATTAAATAATAACTGATATTTAAGGTTTATATTGTTGTTTTTAGAAAGTTAAATAATTTAAGATTTCAGTTTTTGACTTTATTGCTTTACAAATAAATATAATCAAATAAATCAATTGATTCCAGTTTCTCATTAATGTCATCCACGGTGACGGTGTCATAATAACATGTCTTATTTATTAATAATGCTTGTCATCGGCTGATATTTATGCAATTCTAATATATAGGGATTAATGAAATTAAAATGTAATCACACATATTTAACAGATTTTAAACGTCCCACTCATCAAGTATAGCGATAAATAAAAATGCAGCTGGTTTGAATGTGTTTCACCTTAAAGACTCATTTCAATGAGGATGGTGTTTTTAACTTATTCTTGAAGCATCTTTTCTGACGTGGAGGACTTATATAAAGACATTTTAGACTAATTATCCAAATCCTTTCAAATCAGGAGCAGAAAAAATAGTTGTATTTGTTATGTTCATTATAAAAATACACTGAGTGGGCCACAAGCTCCCTGCTCCGCTCCATTCTGATGCATCTGCTCGTACGCCTAGATCCATGTACGTTTTTCTTCTCTAAGCTAAAATCTGACACTAAGCTGCAAGGTCGGATAGCTTCAATTCTGCTTGCTGTTTTTCTTGAACTGGTAATGTTAGATTAAGGTTGATTGGGGGCTGTAAGCTTGTGGTAGAGCAGGTAAACACATCGCCTATAGTGTTACGTTCAGCAGTGTTTGCCCCTCCTCCTTTGCTCTCACCTGGTTGCCATAGCTGCATTATGTTTTGTAATTAGTATCACAGGGTTTTCAGTGTCGCAGAGTCTTGTTTGGTTCTCTTTGTTTTGCGGTCTCTGCGAGAGCTATTAAACGTTATTCTTTCATTTCCCGTCTGTTTTGAGTCCTTCCTGCTCCTGGGTTCCCTTGTTTACCTGATGCCGTAACATTTAGTTAGGGGAAGGGGGACGGGTGACGGGGGTTGCTATGTGCGTACAGTCCCGCCCACATCTCAGGCTAATTTATGATGAACTCTTGCTGCCCTGCAGGAACCATGTCTTAGAAAACAACAGACGTTTACATAACTACTACAAGAACACTGCAAATATTTTTACAATAGATGATTGGAGTGGAACCTCAATGGAAGAGATATTTAGCAGTCTATACGTTTACCCTGAGTTTTAGAAAGAAACCCCCCTAAAATCGAGCTGAAAACTATATGAAATCTAGGTATCAGTGGCTAAAAGTTAGCTAAAACTGTGTGAAATCTAGGTAAATAATGGTAAAAAGCTAGCTGGACACTAAATGAAATCAAGCTAAATAATGGCTAAAAGTTAGCTAAAACTGTATGTAATCTAGGTAAATAATGGCTACAAGTTAGCTGAAAACTAAATGGCTAAATATCGGCTATAAAAGCTAGCTGAAAACTGTATGAAATTTAAAAAAGACAACGTTTGTCTGAAATAAGGTTGAGTTCAAGCTAAAATTGTCAAATCAAAGAAATCTCAAGTTGAAAACTGGCTACATTCTGCTAGAAACTAGTTGGGAAAAGTGTTTTTACATGCTGAAGAAATTACTATCTCAAGTTTCATGTCATGTACTTCATTTATAAGTAACTCATGTTAGATGAACACACATGTGTCTTTTTGTCTCCAGAGACAGAATGGCGGTGTGGCATTGGGCCCTCAGAACCAGCTTTCAGGTGTGGTCCATCCCCAGCAGCAGTTTTACCCCTCACAGCCACTTCTCCCACATGACATACCCCTGCAGGAGGTACCGGATGGACATGACATTTGTCCCACGGGTAAGAAACTGTTTTAGCTCAAATACCAGCCACATTTTATGGTTTAATGAAAAAACGTGACAGAAACCAGCAAAAATGCACATTCATTTCACATATGCATTCATTTTCAGATTTGTTTGTGGAGTGTTCCAACTTAAAATCTCCTGCAAACCTTTAATGCCAAATGTACACATTTGTCTCTATGACAGAGGTGCGTTTCTTCAGCGAATCTATGCATACTTTTTATGTCTCCACAAAGTATGCCACATAGCCTATGCACAGAAACATTTGGTTTCAACTTGGCTTGTTGCTCTTTATCTGTAGCAGAAGGGATGCTGGTGAGGCTGACCCTGAGGGCAATGCCTTTACCAGAGACCCCTTGATTTCTCTATCTCTTTGTCTCCCCCCCTGTTCGTTTTCTGGGGGCAACCACATGTGCTGCCTTTTTGTGTTTCCAACCCTCTGTTTCCACTTTCTCTTTCATTGTTTTTAGATTAGTTCTATTTAAAACTGGAACATTCCTCGCAGTACATTTCCCTGTGTTTGACTCTGGCCTTTTCTTGTCCTCAAAAGTGATTGATGCTGGTGGACTGGGACACACGCCATGGGAGGAGGGTAGGGTTGCAGGGGGAGCGAGGGCACAAACCTTGTTCCGTCACCTCCCTGAGCTGGATGCTGGGGGCAAGACAGTAGGCCAAAGGGCGGCCATCTTTTTCCCAAGCCTCCAGTTTGGTCCCTGGAGAGGCAGTGGGGGCCTGAGTGAGAAAGTGCGTGTGTGTGCGTATGCAAGTTTGCAACTGCACAAGAGGGAGTCAGAACTTGATGGGATTTGCTGATGTTTGTTGCCAGAGACACACTCCTCTGGAGCCCTCACTTCATTCCTCCCCAGCGCTAAACTGTTGACGTAAACATTGCTGAGTGGAAAAAAATGACCGAGCCCTGACCTTTATTCCCTCGTTTGTCTCCTAAATTCAGGCCGATTACAGGTCGAAGAGCATTTCAGACACCTGGAGATGCTGTTAGAGTCATTTAGCTCCTGACGGCGGTAGTGTACGGAGCTGCTGGGGTTTCTGTGCTCCCATGTTACGCCGTTATGAGTTTCAGTTAACCTCAGAAACAGCAGAAGAACCTCTGACAGAATCTCCACGCTCTTGAACTACTGCTTTGACTCATTTCTCTGAAAATAAGCAGACATCAGCAGAAAAAGTGCTAGTTTTGGAATATGTCAGTATTCTTTCTCAATTTTGCATATGAGTAAAATGAACGTATGAGTGATTTTAAACCACTTCACTGAAACCACTGTTAGTCCACATTGATAAGCAGCATGATGTTTCCCTTTGACCCTTTCAGAACTAAGACTTTCATGAAGTCAAAAGTTTGATGGAAGATTCAAAGTTTTGGACATAAATTGTGAATTCAACACTGTCGAAAGATTTAGAAAGTAAATAATAAATATTTATTTAGTAATAATTTGAAACCTCATTAGATTCCATGAAATACTCACTCCAATAAAAAGTGTGTTTTTGGTTTTTTTACAATGTTTTTGTAGATTTTTTCTCATGATGGAGGGCATATGTAAAATAATTTTAGACTAAAAATGCATTTTTTTTAGTTTTCTTTATTCAAATTGTGAAGGAGCTGGAGCAGACAAAAACCAACAGTTTGAAAAAGCTCGGGTTAGTGACGCAGCATGAGTAGGCCAAAGTTTCTCTTGAATTTCTGATCCATCCACTTGAAAACAAATAGATTCATTTTTGAAGTGTGAGCGGCCATCTGGCTCAAAGCTGTACACCTGGAAACCTCCGATATTGTTTGCCTTTTTTTTTGTTTGCTAGGCTAATGTTAGTTCGTGAGACGCTACAAACTAGCGGGAGAAAGTGTAATCAAAGGCACAGTACGAAACTAGCTGTGGCCAACTTCTAAAATTTTGCCTAAAATGACATTTTGCCTAAAATGTCTTAATCATAACACCTTTACAACAGAAAAAGTAAAGTAGTTGGCGTGGGACTTTAATCAGAAAACAATTTATAGCATAAGATTAAATGGAATGATTTTTCCTTTCTTGAGGTTTTTTCCTTTCTGGCATTCATGTTATTGACAGTGTAACTCTATTTTAGTGTTTTTAACATGATACTGTAACTTTTTTTTTTTTTTTAAGAAAATTAAGATTTAAACTGTCTTTCTGAGTATTTCTCTACTCAAATTGTTTTGAATCAGCAGCAGATAAAAAACTTTATTTGAAAAATAACTTTTGCAGTATGTGATGTAGAAAATCAACTGGGCGAGTCACTCTGCTCAAAAATACTAAATGATCTAGCGGGCTGGATCCGGGCCTTGACTGGATGCATCCAGTTGTAGACAAGTAGAACCTTCCTGTAGTTGTCTGAGACAGCCAGAAAGCTTCAATATACCTTAAAAAATGTTGCACCTTTTAGGCTGGAAATGTGAGGAGTTATAAGCTAGTGGGAGATCATATAAACAAATCAATGATGGGAAATGAGGACAGGCTAACTCCGCACCTATGATTCTGCCACAACTCAAAGGCAGAATTCTGATTAACTCCTTTAGCTCGATTTATCGATTTAAGCTTAATAGATCAATAATCGATTCATAAAAATAGTGATCGATCTAGCACATAAAGCTAAATCCCGCTAGCTTGATGCTTAACATTTAATGGAATTTCCCATAGGACAGCTAACGCTAACGCTCGCTTGACCTAAACAGACATTGCTGACTAAATGGACATCTTTATATTTTTGCAGATATTAATTTACCAAATTCTTTAAGGAAAGATTAAAAAAAAAAAACATTTGCTGTCTGAATCAGAGTTTTTTGCTCATACTTTCTTCTTCTTCTGGATTAAGGTACTATGCTATGGGAAATTACCACCTAGTGGCCAAACGGAGACGCTGAACAATGTTTATAATGTCAATGATCTGAACATTTTTGTTAGAACTTCTCCTTTTGAGAAACCTTGTAACAATGTATGCTATTAACAATCTCATTATTTGACAAATAAGCTTTACAGTATATGAACTGCATCAGACTAATGTCAATATATTCAAAACATATAGTAAATTATTAATGTAATTCTAAAAAGTTGAGTCAAAATTTGTAAACTGTGTCAACTCAAAGTTAAATTGAGTTCAGTGGATCGAAATAATAAAAAAAAATCAGAATTAGACTGTGAATCAAAATGGAATCACTTCTGGAAATTATTATTGACATTTTTTATGCCTAAAAAATGAAAAATTGTGACTAAAAGATCACTGGGAATGCTCTTACAATAGATCAATATTTGATCGGAGTGAGTCAGTATAAAGGATAATTTGTTCAACTTCTCTTTTAAGGTTTTAATAGTTGTTTTAAAATGTGTCTGTGTGAGAAAGATAAAGTAAAGAGCAGATGGAGATGTTGGATGTAAAAAAAAAGGGACTGCATGCTTGGCTCTGAGCCTAATGTCACACACTGTGCTTCCTGACAGCAGCCATGCCACAGCGGTGTTTACTCTAACCCGGCTTTACTAGTCACTTGCCAGCACTCACACCCAAAAAGACATGCTGTAAACCCCCATGATGGAAATTCTTCTATACGTGTGTGCATGGGAAAACGTGCACATCTGTGCAGCCTCACTGAAATCCGTAAAACAGACATCACACACACTCGTGCACCCTCCAACAACATCCTGCAGTGATGCACACCCCACGTATTCATTCATTAAATTCACACCCTGCTCTCTGGTGTGTATTGTATTACAGCATCCTTCCATTCACTAAAGCAAACACACACACACACAGTCATGAGTTCACTAGCGATTTAAACATGCACTCCCATTTAGGACACGCAGACGCAGCTGTGATCTGGCACTCAGGGACCATTGGCCTGTGTTTTATTTGATGTGATTTGACAGCTGGACAGTGGGAGGAAGCTGGTGGAATACAGTTGAAGGAGAGAGGACGGATCAGGAAAGTCACAGGACTGCATTAGTGGGAGGAGAGGAAAGGAGGAGGATCTGAGAAGTGGAGTCTTGAGTTGGTCGAAGAGAGAGAGAAGAGAAAGGGGGGGTCTGCGCCTCTGATGAGGGGCACGTCCTCACGGGCGCAGGCCCATTTTTTATTTCTTAAAGTAAACAGGCAGCCTGCTGGGGTCCGGGGGGTTATGGGAAAGGAGGAAACAGTGATGCTAATCAGGCCAGTGCACACTTCCCCCCTCTAACAATATAACAAAACAAGAGTTAAAACACGGAAAAGCAACAGACAGCAGTAGAGGAATAGACCACGCATGTGCCATGGTCTGAAGCTGCACGTTAGGATGACAGCGCAGACAAGGGTGTTAGTGAGTAAAAAGAGAAAAGAACTCATCTGTCAGCTTTAGTCAAAAAAAAAAATCTTTATTTTATGCTACAGTCACAAACACAACTCACTGCCACCGCAAGATTGGGAGGCATCGACAGAATTTTCAAGATTTTATGGCGTCGCCAGATTATTTGAAAATCGTTGGCGTGATCATAAATGTAGACGGTGGCCGTCAGGCGTCCAGAATGGCCCGCTTTTTATATACTTCTGGGTGGACAGTGGCACTTCATATCACCGGCCCGCCAGATCATTTAGTATTTGTGGTAATAACGGCCTGATGTTATCTTGCACTGGTAACAAATTGAAACACATTCTCATTCCTAAGTCGTCACGTATTAACGTATCAAAAACTGACGTTTTGGTTGTCTACAACTCATCGATTTTTGATGTCAAAATAAATCAAGGCTACCCAACTTCCGAGTCGCAAATCGGTATCAGTCCGGTACTGGAACATGGACCACACTGACATCCTAACCCTGGTACCGGTACTAGCCGCGTCCCAAAAGTTTCCCAGGCCCCCTTTGCAATTGAGTTTGACACCCCTGGACAGATGCTATCAGGAGACATTTCTACATCGTCCAGTCAGAGCCGCTGTCGCCTGATTTTGGATTGTCTTCATCCTCGCTTGTCACTGTACCTCCACGGCACAACCTCTGGGCTGGGCATCTGTTGCAACTGACTCTGAACTTTAACAAAGAAACAGGGAGACAGAACCGGTTTTAGCATCAAAAACACTTTAGAGGGTAACCAAAGCCTAAATCAACTTTTTTGGCACACTGGCCACTGGAATTTTGGGTTTTAAAAGTGCTGTCTGTTGGCCAAATTTTTGACAAATTAAAACAAACTTGAAAATATAGCTTTAAACCGTCTGTGTGCTGCCCCTTACAGGTTAAAATGAGGTATTACATTTGAATATCGTGATTGGTCAAACCAGAAGTTCCACGTCTTGGTCTGCTGCTCCAGTAAAGATAACAGTCGGATTCCCTAGCTCCAGCCCTCTGACAATATTTTCTAATTTCGGCTGTGGGTGGAGTCAGCCTCCAACTTCCCTGTTTGATGACCCTTTAATGCGCTTTAAAGACTAGTCAAGATTTTAGAGCAGGCAGGAAGCAGAGAGAATCCAGCGCTGCAGCAGTGGCGCTAAACCTGACAGGAAGTTCTAGAAGAAGCCCCGCTCCGAGGTCCTCAGGCTGAGCTTTTATCCGGAGCTCTCAAATGCCAAAGCACCTAACACTTGTGTAGGAGGAGGAGACACAGGGCAGACAACACAAAAACAGACAAAAAGCGTTTAGAGAAAAATCCTCTGTCGCTGTAAAATTGTAACTTTTTCTTAAAACCTCAGGGCATGTCTGCTGCCCCCGATTAGCAGCCCCACCTGCTGAATTGGCTGAAAAACTTGCATTTTGGCTGTTATTGATATTAATGGCCCAATGTTATCTTGCGCTTATTTCTAATTTGTATAATTTTGTCAAAATATATTTTCATGGAGAGTCAAATATTGAAAGTTATTAAAGGTTTAAGTGTATTTATTCTGGAATAAGATTCCTGCCTGTTTTTATTCATAGTAATGTTCAAAAGTTACATTTTTCAAGTTTTAAAAATTTAGTTTTTGTGTGTTCACGATTATTTCTTTATTTTTTAGGTAATAACTTTAGAAGATTGCAAACAGCTATAAGTTTTAGTCTTCAGTGGAAACACGTTCTCCCTTTTCCTAACAAAAAAAAAAAATTCCATCCAATCAACCAAATAGTCAATTTCTTAAACTTCCTCTTTTTAAAAGTACAACAAGGTTTTCTTCTTGGCTGTGTTGCGTTATGCTGTGTTCCTCTTGGTGTGTGCAGTGACTAATGAGAAACTCCAGTAGGAGTACACGCTGTTCTGAAAGGCACGCAATCACTGACCTGTGATGATGCAAGCGATGCCAGCTCATTGGGAAAGGCAACTCTTTGCTGAACCTCAAGAGGGACCTTTTATTGTTTCAGTGATTTTGCAAATCCTGAAATGTTCCCCGATTGTTAGCTGCATCAAATGTGCGCTATTACCTGTTATCTGTGTATTTATTGAATGTTTAGGTATTTCATTAGTAAAAAGGAGAATATCGTGTAAAGTGCTAAAAAAAAAAAAAAAAGGAACACACCCATCTTGTGTGTTTGCAGACAGATAACTGCATCCACTTAGAGCCACTTTCCTTTGAGAATCCCTACCGCCCATAATGCACAGCCCTTATGTATTTAATGAGAAATAAATGCGAACGGCAGCTTGTTGCATTGCCCCTCTCAGCTGTGAGGCAGCAGTCTTTTCTTTTTCGAGCGCGCTCTGCCAATAGTGAGGAGGGAGGCTGAGACGAAGAGAGGGAGGTCTGGGAGGCAAAGAGCCTCGGAGGGGGGGTGGGGATAATTGAATTATCTCCACAATAGAGTGATGGGGGGCACGTGGTGCCGCTAATGGAGGAAGAGATGTCCTTTTTAGCGAAGCTAATTGTTCAGAAAAGAGCTGAGCCTTTGTTCGGGGAGGCCCCCGCTACTTTCCCGGTGCACTTACACGTGTGCACGGTTCGGAGCGGCGCGCCCGCAGACACACACGCTCGCCGAACGCTCTCGGGAGGCACTTTGGAATGTGAGGCACACGGAAGAGACTCACATAAGCCCAAACACACACACACACATGCAGGAATCCAGTCCCAAGTCAGCGTCTGATCTCTGCAGGGGTGCGTCCAGCCTGTGGCACCTTCACAAAGAAGCATCCAGCTCAGGGAGGAAGGACTGAGCTGCCAGACAGCAGCCACAAGGACCCACTGTTTTACTGTGCCTCTGTCTGCCTCGCCCTCTCTGTGTGTGTCTGTGTCCTCTATAGTAAACCAGTGATGACACGCTAAATGCCGCCTATTCACAAAACATGCCAAACCCATCACATCATACTCTTTTAGCCTGAATGACACTCGGATTTTTGAAGTAAAAAAAAACCTAAATTCCGAACATTTAGAGCAGTCCAAACTCCTGCAACGTGCTGCTTGCGAGGGCACCGACATCAAACATGAATGTCTCTTGACAGCTGCGTAGATTGCTCCAAATCGAATAACCTTTCAGTTAACTCTGTGAAAAGTGGCAGGTGCAACGGTTACATCTTAGAATTGTAGACAAGCAGGCGGCGGCAGATGTGCCAGCGAAAGAGGCTCAGCAGCCAGCAGAGAAGAGAGAGGCTGCTTCAGCAGGGGCTGCTACTCTATCGCTCAAATGAAAGAAAGCCTGCTAACTGTCAAAACCATAGAAACAGATGGAAAAAAAAGAGAAAGACAGAAACCTGACTTATTTGAAGTGAAACAAGTGAACTCTTGCCCATATGTTGCTGACACGGAATGGCCTTTCTGTGAGACAATTAACCGTCCTTTTGTCTAAAGAGCAAATGATGCAAGAGTTTCAACATTTGGATGCTTATATTTGCTGGTGTTGTGCAAAAACTTTTTTGATTTCAACTGTCTCATCAGTGTTTCCTTATTTTGAACTTTCCGTGTATTCAGTCAGTACATTTCTAAAAAAAAAAAAAAAAAAAAAAAAAAGTGAAAAGAAAACTGGTGATGTGTACAAAATTCCTAATGTTGGATATCTAAACCACTTTTGCCTCAAACTTACCTTATTTAGCATCTATTTTAAAGTCCCCCTCCAATGAAAATCCATTTTTTTGAGTTTTTAACATATATGTGTGGCATTTTTCTTATGAAAGTGAACAAATGTAAAAAGTAATAATTTTGTTTTTGCATTTCCAAGTATTTAATCTTTTTTTCAATATGTACTAAACCCTCATCTGGTCCGGTGTAGTTCAGGTGCTGGAGAAGAGAAGATGGTATCTCCACATTGACTGCAGTCAAATGAGCCGTCGTTCACATTTCTGTGGTCAAATCAGCCGTCACTGGATTTTTTTTTGTGTCAGTTTCATCCAAGACACAGAGCTATCATAATTAGACAGGGGGGATCAGCTGAGCTTCAAAAGCCACGCCAAGATTTTGGAAATCAGATCAACATGAAAATGGCTTTTTAAGACATTTAGGTTGTTGGATTTTGGTTTAAAACTTCATAATCATAATTAAGACATTACTGGGAAGGTTTTTATAAAATAAAAAAAAAATGTCAGAGGGAGACTTTAAAGACCCATTCCATTTCTCTTATGATGGAGGACATGTATAAACAAATTTATAATTAAAACTGGTTCTGAGTAATTATTTTTTTAAATCATGATTGATAAGGAGCAGGTAAGTAATAGGCTGTTTGAAAAAGCTCTAATATTTATCACCATTTATTTTCTTTTTGCGTCACTTTTGTTAGCTTTGGGGGTTATAAGCTTGCACGGGAGCGCAGAAACAAGACAGCGGAATGGGGGCAGGTTGAGATCCAGAGGTGAATTTCTAACAAGCTTCTGAAAATGTGCAGAAAACATGTCCTTTAAAACTATAAAGGGTTTTTTATTAAAAAATTGCATAATCATAATTAAAAGACCACTGGGAACGATTTTACAATAGGTAGAAATATAGTTAGAGTGAAAGCAAAAACATGACTGGAATTTTTGTCGTCATAGCGTCAAGTTTAGTTAAGTCTTTTAGGATTTATACTGTAATTATTTAGTCTTTTAGAAAAGCAACTTTAGCTGCAAACTTGAACAGGATGACTTTTGGTCAAAGATCAGGGATGAATCTTTTTTACATCCGATTTTGCTTTAATGCACAGATTTTTTGTGCATTAAAGCAAAAATAGAGTGCAGTAACAAGAAAACTAGATAAATTGATGCCATCTTGGGTATTAGTAACACTGTTCAACCCTAAGTGACCGCCTCAAGGCACTGAAGGACCAAGGCTGTCCTTTCAAGAACAGATACCAGGGAGTTAATTATCAGAAAACAAAGAGGGTCAGTCAGAGACAGCGACAGGGCTCTGACTTGAACAGAGAGGTGCTGTTCATCCTTCCATTCTTCTCCTCCATCAGCCTGTCCGCTTTGCCCCTGGTGAGGTGGCTCTTCTCACCACAAACCCACCATCACTCCTCCTTCCAGATGAGGCTCATATCAAGGCAATGAAACCCGATCTGAGGCTGCTAATGGAGCCAGTGGAGTACTGCTGGTTTAAAAATCCATGTGTGATCAATATTCCTGGCTCCCCTGTCTTCTCCCAGATCTTCACATTTAGACATGCATACATGTGGGAAATTCAGAAGGATAATGTGCATTTTTGTGCGACATTGATGTTGCTTAAACAGACTAAAGAATACAGAAAATAAAACAATGTGTTAAGTTCTGGAAAAATAGAGAAATACTTGGAATGAGATATGCCGTTCATTAATGATTCTTTATTATTATGTTTTGGCTTTTGTCAAAAGCAGAAAAAGGGGAGTGTTATTACTTTTTTTTTTTGTTTTCATGGGAAATAATGCCTTAGAGACCCAAACTTCTCTCATCTTTGTTATTTTTCATTGGTAGAACAAGTACTTCTTTTAGTTTCTTTTTTCTGATTGCTGTTGATGAAAATAAGGAAAACCAAATCTAAAAAAATTGGATCCGACTTTGAGAAAGACCAATTTGTTTGCTTTGTTCAGATTTTCATTGATAGTTTGAGTCTCATGAGGGATAGATTTATATATATATTATATATATATAATATATATATATATATATATATATATATATATTATATATATATATATATATATATATTTTTTTTTTTTTTTTTTTTTTTTAAGTGGGGTCTCATACTACCGCTGGTCAGATCCGGCCCTCCTCCACATTTGGCCCGGCCCCCCAAAGACTATCAGAGACGCATGTTTTTCAATCTGGCAAAACCTAGAGTGTGACTTGTTATTCCACCCTTCTGCAGCGTGAACTATGATGGGAGACGATAAACTATTAATTTGTTTCATTTGCATTTTCATCCCTACTACCAGTTTGTTTTGCTAGAATTTTAAGAAAAAAAATATATTTTGTTTTATTACATTATTCTTATTATAAGCCCACTGAAAGTTTTTTCATCTGGGTTATATATATAAATATATTTATATATACATAAAGTGAGTCATTTCATCCCTTCATTCTATATGTTCGAAGCTGCACTTTTGCACTCTGAACTGGGACTGCAGTAGGAAAAAAAAACTAGACGTGGCAGGTTTTATTGATCAGTATGAGGTGAACAGGAAATACTCTGAAGTGTTTATGAGGATGAGTTACAAGTTATGAGGAAGGCTGGGTCTGCATGTGGCCGAGTCTGGATTCCCGGTTCAGAAAAAAACAAACGTTTTTTTGGGGGGGGAAACAGTTTTTGGGGGGTGACAGTTTAAAGCTTTTCAGTCTACACAGTGGAGTTATGGAGAATCTTTCCTGATGTTCTTCTATATTTGGAATTTTTCTTTTTACATTTTTTAGGTTCTTTAGTGTGTAATTTGAATTTGATTGAGGGAATATTTGAAGGAGAGACCGACAAATTGACTTTCCTTCAAAACTCCCACATCTTTCTCATCCCTTCTTTCATTTTTTCTGTCTGAGGGTGGGTGGGGTCGGGGGGTGGGGTGGGGGGGCACTTTACGATTGAATTGTGAATCAACTGACAAGTCGGCTCCAAAGAGCCCGCCTCTAGTCGATGACGTCACGCCATGGCCACTCCCATAAGCAAAGACACGGAGGAGTGAGTGTGTAAAGAAAGAACAAGGAAAAGGAGAGTGTGTGTACAGCCGAAAAGGAGAGATAGAAGTTGTCAGAGTTAGTTTTAAGGGGGAAAAAAATCAAAAAGTAGAGAGTTTAACCGGACAAAAAGTGAATATTTTTTCGCTCGTTTTGAGTTTTTGGAGCTGTTAGAGTTAAGGAAAAAAGAGGAACGCGGCGGGTTTTTTTTTTTTTTATATATATATTTTGTATTTTTTTATTTATTTTTGTATTTTTTGAGCCACGTTGATCTGATGGTCATGACGGCAGCGGTCGATATGAAGCCGACGTTAACCATCATAAAGACTGAGAAGATGGACGGTGAGTACTACTGTAAGAGCTTGACAGATAGCAGGAGGGGAGCATCACCCGCGGTCACGTCGTTGTTGACACAGTCACGCCGTCAATTGTCGGCAATTAACTGTGCGGCGAAGGACATGACGTCCTGATCACGTCTGTGTGCCAGTAAGGTGATGGTTGCTCAATATCGGACAACACGCACGGGAAAAAGAATGCTGATTATGCTGGAGGCTTTTCAGTTCATAGTAATGATGATGTGTGAGAAAACTTTGTTTTTTTTCTCTCATATTTCAATCACACTTTTTTTTTTTTTAAGTTTTCCTTGCACTTCTAGTAATCTCCCAGCATGCTTTACCTCCTCCTCATCTAGTGGGTGAAAACAGACTTTTTCAGAGGCTGAGGTGATGAATCTGCACTGCTGAGGCTTGCCTTTCCAACTCATGCTGCCCAGAACTCTACTTCTTGGGTTGCTTCAGGGCAAGGGCAGTGACAAGTAAAAGCTGCACCTTCAGAGCTCTGAAGCTTTTGCATGGTTTCACTTCTCATTTCAGCAATGGCACAACATTTGCATTTTGCAGCTTTTTATTTCTTTTTAAATATATATATATATATACGCACCCCCTTCATCTCCTTTGCAGCTCAGGTGGCTTTGAGCCTTTTAGCAGCGCTGACACATCGTGGAAATCTGATACTAATTGCTCGCCTTGACCCACTGAGGGGCTGTGACTCACCACATTCACCACATTCTACCTGCCGCCAATAGCTGCAGATTACAACTTCATATCTCTAGAACGCCTGTAAATCTGCTGACGGCTACTGCAAAGTTGCCAAAGTGCTGCTCTGTCTTGCACAAAACATTTGACACTCACTTAGGTGCTCTTGGCATCAAGGGAGGAGTAGTTCACAACCCCTCACGATCTAGTCGTCACAGATGCCAACGTTTAGAGCAGGGGTCTCAAACTGGCGGCCCCCAAGTTGATGTTTTGCAGCCCCTGCATGTTTATGCTACTTTGATGATAGGTTTATATTTTACTTTTCAATGTTTCAGCTTGCTTCATGTTTAAAACTTTGCATTTGCTATTGTAGCTGGATCTGGTCATCAGAAAAGTCCTTAGCAACAGTTGCTAGCGTTGTTAGCTCATGTCATTTCACAGGACACGCAGAGATATTGCTTAATAGTGCATAGATGTGAACAAATGTTCAATAAACTTGTTCAGTAGACAAAGATAATGGATCAAATATAGTTAGTGGATTCTAAAACAGATTTTTGGCCCCATACGGCCCAGCCTCAACCAGATTCTGTTTTCAGTGGCCCCAAGGTAAATTGAGTTTGAGAACCCTGGTTTAGAGCTTTTTCCAATCCTAACCGTTTTAAGACTTGACAGCCTTGCAGGTATGTGAAGGACTGTACTCTTCCCTGACAAAAGCCAAAGAACACAAGTTGATTTGCTACTATGCAGCTGTATGTCTGCTGGAACTCTCCCAGCAGACGTGGCTGCTCTGCTTTTCATGGCACCGTGGGAAGTACAGCTGTCACTTTTTTTCCCCCCACTCTTTCTTTCTGGAACACCTGCATCTAAATAGCCTACTGTACTTCCATGCATACCCCGCTAACAGGCTTAAATGCTTCCAGCCCACCTTACTGTACTGTTTGTTTTTCTTTTGGGACAGAAGTGCAGCCAGTGTCAGCTTACTCAGGGCCTGTCCTCGCACTGCAGATGAAGTCATTCCTTTTCAAAGCGCTCACACACCGCCAGGGTCGAAGGTGCAACCAAACAGAGCTTCTAATGTTCGGCTATTTCTCTGTTACAGTAGGCGATTGCTGGCACAGCCGTTAATTCATGGTAACCCTGACCTTCATGGCTTGTTAGCGAATGCATCATGTAGCCATAACAAAACCCAGTTCTTCAGCTTTACAGTGAGCTGCAACATTGAGGCCTCTTTCAAGAGTGTCTTGCCAAACAATCGCAGCAAACTTTCATGCAGTTGCAGAGTTAATCCTCAGGAGACAAGGTGTGTCGATCATTTACAAGACTGTTTTTTTTATGACTGTGTTGTCCCAATTTCACTTTACGTTTGTTTTGTCAAGCTTGAAAGTCGGGGTTCAGTGCCTGGCAGGAATGTTTGTGAGCATGCCCTGCTGGGTGGCATGCATGGAAGCAAAAGAAGCTGCTTCAGGGGAGGCTGACTTTTATCTGATCAAAACACTGCAGTTTTCTGTAACTGCTAGATTCTGGGTTTCTGCAAAGAGGCCTTAAATAACATTCACTTCCACACAAGCCATATTGCACAAATCACTTTTAAGCAAACTCGGGGTCTTTGAAAAGTATCCCATAGTCCACATGCCAAAGTCAAGACCAGGGGGCCGGATCCGACCCGCCAGATCATTTTATATTTTATTAAATAACGATTCTGTTATCTTATACTGGTACAGCATATTGCCACACATTCTCATTCCCATGTCGTCAAATATTAACGTTTGGTTAGGGACCCTCCACGTAAAAAAGTTAAGTTTTGGGTGTCCCTAACTCGTCAAGGCTCCCCCTAAACTCTGAGCCACAAACCGTTACTGGAACAATGACCACACCGGTATCCTAACCCTAACCTTTACCCAATACTGAACAGTCTTCACCAGACGTGGATCAGCACTGGTTCCAGACGCGAGCCAGGCTAGGGTTGGGGTCCCGAGGTTAGGTCCGCGTTAAAAAGTTACATTTTAAAAGTTTTAAAAGTGTAGTTTTAGCGTGTTCAATAACTGTTTATCCTGTGTGTCCTGCAACCTAAAGTGTGTTTTGAATTTTGGCCCCTGTGCGATTAAGTTTGACACCCCAGCCATATTTCCGTGCTTCCAGAATGGAGTATCAGAGAAGCAGTTACATAACCTTCAGTTGTTGTCTTTTTGTGTCAGCACCACTCTGGTAGCACAGAGTAATATATGCTGATGTTTGAGAGTACATGACTGGCTGGCAGCTGTACAAACAGTGTTCGGGATCTGGGTTTCACTTGATGTGTTCTGTCATTGAATCCAGGCCAAATGGATCAGACACGTCAGCTTTTCATCAAAAGTTTGTCGCGCCAAACCAAACCAAAGCTAGTGTGGTTAGCAAAACCGAAACAACCATTGGACAATGTAGTTTGGTCCATTACATTGCTGTAATGGTGTTCAGTCGCTTGGGCCTACAGGGAAAAATGTAGCTTCTTAAGTAGACGTCACTCTATTGACTTGACTAGATGGACATCAATCAATCACTGGTCTGTGACACTCAACAATAACCCTGTTTCTTTTATATTTTTTCAATGTAGCACAGATTGTCTTTAGGCTTTGTCTGTTAATGTCGTTTCCTTTGTTGATACTGTTCTGGACCATCATCTATGCGTAAAACTATAACATGAGATGGGCCTTATCAATATTTTCTGAGTGACTATGAACCCTTTTTTTATTTGTATAAAGTTGAATCATAAAATAAGGCGTGCCAGCACCATATACAAGAGCTTGCTTAATAATAAACATCTGTTGAGAGAGAAGCTGACGTGAATACAGTGACTCTGAAATAGTTAGGAAAGTGGCAATCAAAATGTAGTATCTGGTTTTAGCAATTGCTCCTCTACAGTTATTAGCACTCATATTAACACACCTTGAAATTTTACTCTGGGGGAAATAGAACAGAAAATACACACACTTATATATATATATGTGTGTGTATATTCATATTTTGTTAACAGCCAGTGTTTTAGTCGGTCACCCACCCTCTAGCCAAATTCACAATAAATCTCCACTCCCTGTTCCCTACTTTTTTTCTCCCTCTGTTTCCATGCCTTTTTTTTTGTTAGCCACATGGATACTTCTCACGGCTCCTTGATGTGGTATTTAGTAAGTTTCTGGTGATTCCACGTTGTCCCATCATCAGTCAGCTTGTAATCCCTGAGTCATGCCACTAGACGCCTGCTGCACCACACACCACTGGCTGTCCAAATGTGTCAGCTTACAGATTTCTGCTTTTAATAGTTAACAATCTGGCTCGACACTACCCTTAAGTGGTTCCTCAATTACTTTAGTGCTCTCACTTTGAAAATCTTTTTTTCTTGCTCTACTTATCTGTGATCTGCTCTTGTGCTATGACTTTACATTCAGGAGCAGCACTTCCTGTAAATGATACGAAAGCTAGGCTGCTACAGAAACTCGCCTTCTGTGAGATACATCGAGCCTCCTGGAAGATTTGTGTCAACGCTGATATCTAGCCGTCCAAATCGAGGCCATACAACGCACTTTGTTTGAGGGTTTGCTCCAGATCTGTTTTTTCCCTGTCTTGTTGTACACCACCTGTTTTTGAGTCAGTATGTGATGCGTGCTGGTTTTGTAATCAGATGAATAAATGGGGCAGAGCTGCTGACTCTATGTGGATCAGACCAACAGTATCAGGGCTGCATTGAGTGAACCTTGTTTTATTCCACAAAAAGGACAAATCTTTACATCAGTTTTTTTTCTAAACATCTCCTACACATCTACAAAAAATATTTCACAAGCATTTCTTGCAGATTGAGCAATTGCTAATGAGTATATCTTTGAAAAGTTGTCTTGTACTGGATTGTAGTAGTTAGAAGTTTGTTGAATCAGCCAAAGGATAAAGTCAGTTATAGTTTTAAATGTACTATTGAGAATTTGACCAGGCTGTTTTGACTAAACAAACAAACAAATACACAAACAACAATGAAGACTGGACTGTTTACTTGGTCTGTGCAAAGTAACTGTCTTCTAGGATAGATACAACCATGTGTACTCAAGACAATTTGGGTTGGGCCATGAGGATTTAATTATATAAGAGCCGTTTTGGGGTAAAATAAAAAAATTGTTATGTGTTTAATTTTAAATCTTTACAGCAAAAAAAATTCACCATTTATGTATAGCAATATCATTACTGTACACAAAGTGATATCCTCCCCTGAAGTGTGTGATTGCTTCATGTGGCAACAAGGTACTGGGTAATCCGTGAGTCAGAGTGGAATTTTACAAGATATGGTCATTATGTTCATCATGGCCAGTCACATTGTCTAAAGAAGCTGCATGCTATCCCCTGAAGTCCAGTCATGCTTTGATGATATGAGTCACAACTTGTCTGTGTGTTTTGAAGAAAAGTACACATATCAAATTAGGGTAATGGAAGAGAGATGTGGTCAGGTATTGGACTTCTTTTTTCCTCCAATTAGCTACAGAGGCGACACTAAGCCTAAAATAGAAATCCAATTCATCATCCAGAGCTGAAACCATTTTGCCACTTAGACCGCGAGTCATTTTTGGTCACATTAGAGGAAAACAAGAAAGCTGTGAGAAGCACATTAGTGATTGTAAAACAGAGGTGGAATGTGAGGCATGCAACATGAAAACACTGCGGTCTGCTGGGAATTTATTTATCAAGTATCCATCTGTGGAACATAGCTTGCCTTCAAACAAGCAACCATCTTTTGTGTATGCCTGATGTATAATTAGACCCAGCCATTACACGACTTACATGCATACACGTCAAACCAAAGGCTGGTTTGGAGGCATGAGTGTGAGTGAATGGGTTTCTCTTTTTTGTCCCACACAGTTCACACTTGTATCAGCAACCTTGTTGTGGAATGTATCAGTTTGGACTGAAAATGTGGCAGGCACCATGTTTTGTGGAAAAAATGCAACGCAGAGAGTAAACTGTTTGTCAGATATGTCTTGTGTTTGGTTTAATGCCTAAACAGTTCCCCCAAAGCATCCCATGTCTGTTTATAACAGGGGATGGAGGCAATGGGTGGGGGCTGTTGGGGTTGGGGCCACAAGCACCACCTACACTCTCCAGCATTGTGCTTGCCTGTTACTTACCCTCTCTGTCCCGCTGTTCTAAGTAGGGATTGGGAGACCATGGAAGTTTTGTCAGTTTTCAATCCCCTCTTGTCTTCTCTAATTAACCTTTGAGTAAAAACTGTTTTTGGACATTGATGTCGCTCAATCTTGAATACTTGAAGCCTCCTTAAATGTCATGCATTTTTTTTTCCTTGCTCATGATCACAGAGCAGCCAACCTTGAAGGCTGTTAAACATTGACTAAGGAGCTACAGGCAACTTAACCCTTGTGCTATCTTATGGCGTCCTGATGACCCAAGCATTACAGTGACATGTTATCCCTCCTATGACAAATGTGGACAAAGGTGGATAGGATTTCATGTCTGCCACAGACACCAGTGAAAAAAAAAAAAAAAAAAAAAAAAAGTTCAGGGCATTGTCTTGTGGGGTCTAGATGACCCCACTCCCAACATCACCATACCTAGGATAGCGTAAGGGTGAATTTTCTTTTTCTCTGAAATTTCAAGAGAGAAAAAAAATCTTTCTGTAAAATATTTTTAGCCTCTGTTGCTAGTGCAGACCATTAGCAATACAATGTCCTATCAAATGCTGAGACTTTGGCACGGACACCGGAGTTAATGCACTTTCACATCATAAGCTAATATGATTTGAGAGACTGAGGGTGAGGAAGACAGAAAGGCAGCTATTGGGTATCAGACTGACTTCTTGTCTGCTTCAGTAGCCAATATGTCTGTAGTGTTGTTGGTCCTGGACATCTCTATTTTCACGGCTAGTGACAGATGTCAGCACTACTGGTCTTGTCCCATACAGCTGCCAAACAACCACCACAGGTTCGTGTTTCAGGGCAGCCAGTAGACAGTGGTTAGGATCTTTGAATAAAAAAGTGTTTCAGCACTGTGCTGTGTAATAGTGGATATATTATATATATATATATATATATATATATACTGTATATATAAATATTTACTGAGTCGCCTATGCCCAACATTGTCCTGTTTTGCAGAGTGGTTAGGTTGAGGTCTTAAAAAGCTGCATCACCTTGTCTATAATTATGTTGCTGATTCTTGGCATTGAGATGGAAACCTAAATAGGGTTAGCACTCTTAACTCTTGCGCCATCCTAGGTATGTTGACATTGGTAGTAGGGTCATCTGGACCCCACAAGACAGTGCGCATAACCTTTTTGTTTTCGATTATTCTTGATTTTCATGGCAGACATAAAATCCTGTCCACCTTCGTACACATTTGTCATGGGATGGATAACACGTCAATGTGTAAGGCTAGGGTCATCTGGACCCGCAAGGGTTAAACCAGACTGACCGTCTCTCCTTTCCTTGTTGCACTATAGCACTCAGTAGCCACTTTATCAGCCAGTGGTGCTGAATAGAGCCCCCTTTATGCAAGCGGGATTTATGAATTTGCCTTCTCTGAACAGGGGTCCAGATATAGATCTCCATCAAAGGCCGTCTCAGCTACCACTATGAGCTCTTGTCTGATGTGGGTAGACTGGCCTGTCTTTAACAGCCCCGCTTAGGGCTCCCACAGACCTCCCGTCTTTTTTTTCCAAGCTGCTTGTCGGGATAATGTATGCCTCAGTGAATGCATAGGTAGTCATAAAGGCCTTAGTGATTTCTATGAAATGACCCTCGCCTGAACCCACACCTCAGTTCACTTCCTGCAGGAAGTCGCAATCAAGCCACAAAAAATGGTCACTTTTACTTTTGAAACCCACACTAACGCTAAAAATGGGTTTTAGGGGCGAAAAATTATCACTCGTTTATATTTAGGGATATTCTTTTGTTAACAACTGATTAGATTTTGTCATAAGTTTGGTCAAAGTCTACTTGTTTTTTCTCACAACACACCCATTTGTTAACACTGCAAAACTATTTATAGCTTGTTCATGATAGAAAGCATATTGTTCCCTATTTGTTCGGTCTGGTTGCCTGTTCTGCTTGTATCATTGCATCATTCTGAGTGGAGGCAGCAGTCCAGGCTTTATGAATGAACTGAGCCTCCGCCAGAGGCTGGGAGATGGCACTGATCCCATTGTGATGTCACTCCAGAGACGAAAAGAAGAGAGGGAGCTTTATGACCCCCTCCTCCCCATTCATTTGTCTGCTTCTGGCTCACAATCTTTGTGCCCAGCCCTGGTTGCTTCGTCCTGTGATGGGCTCATATTTCAAGTTTGTGACTCACCAACCTTCTTCAGCCGCCCCTCACCCATTGAGGATGCTCCCTTGCTATCTTCCCCGGCAGTGTCCTGCCTTGCCCAGCTGTGGCTGTTTCAGATCAATGGACATTTTCCCCTGCCACCAGACTCGAGATTTCCCACCTGCACTGCATGGTTAATGTTTTATGTTTTTAAATGTGTTCAATTAAGTTTGTAAGGTGTCAGGTGTTCCCTGAAGACACAATAATATGTGATTAGTACAGTAGAAAAATGATTTAAAGATTGTCAGTGAAGGGAGATACAAATCTTTGCAGCTTGTCTGTTTGCTATAGAAAGCCAGAGTGACTACTAGGGGTGTGCCAAAATATTGATATTGCAATATATATTTGTCCTGTGATTGATTCTCTATGGGTTCTCACCAAGTATTGTTATTTTATTTCATTTGAAGAGGCTGTAAAACGTTATATTTGTCATCCTTTGGTGAGATGTTCCTTCAGAGGTACAGGTAGGGGGCGCACGTTGCCAGATTGGCAGTCGCAGGCACCAATGTGCCTGGCAGCCACTTGAATTATTTAAATTTTGTTCTGTTGTTTTCCATTATTTTGCTATAACTAGCAGCACTACTGTTCATCTTTACTATTGTTAACACTGTATTTTCAAATTCAATTGGTGTTGTCAAAGACATAATATTACTGATTTCAGCAATGTCGCACGTAAGTGTTTATTATTTGTTGCACAAAAAAAAACCACAAGTTGTTTGTTATGATTGTGTTCAAGCTAAAAACTAAATGGGGAAGTATTTTTTTTTTCAAAAAAATATGTGGTCTTCTATCTATTGTGAGTTATTAGAGAGGATTTTTAATAGTAATCACAGTTTTGCGATATCATCAGTATCGGTGACATGTATTGCGTATCGTATCGTGAGGTACTCAGTAATTCCCAGCCCTAGTGGCTACTTGACGTATTCCACCTCGCATGCAGACTAAATAGGAATCTAACTTAATCAGTGATTCTAAGAATAGCTTGACATTTTATTCTTTCTGTATTATTGGGTGAAGTTTGCATCCTGTAGTATCCAGAAAATCCTGTCTGTGTCTCGCTGGTGAAATGTGAATTCCATAATCTTGTCTGCGATTTACACTCTCCTGTATTTTGTGAGCTAAGTGGATGGGACTCTTTTTCCGGACAGACCCACACCGTCTAATGTGGAAAGTGATGACTTGTTGATGCTTTAACTCTCGCTGCACACTGACCATTCAGCTTCTAATGGGACTCGCAGGCATTGAAATCGTATCAGGACTTCATCATTTACCAGAGATCCATGCTCGCTTCCCTCCCACTAATGGATGCACATTGTACATTAGCGCTGCCACAGATAACTTTCATATAGATCATTCACCATGGAGACAGCTCTATTATCACTTTGCTTTTACGTTTAGGGCGTGCCCGTCTGTAATGTTGTGCCCACTGTTTTTAAGATGCAAGAATGACTTGCATGCATATTCATACAGCTAGCTGAGGAGTTTTTTGACGGGGAACAATTTTGCTGTCACCTAACACTTTCAAAAATTTGCTTTGAAAAGCTAAAATGTAATGGGGTAAAGGAAAAAAACCCACTTCAAACCAATTTTTCACAATTTTCTGTTTAAAGTGCTTATTGTTAGTTCTCATGCTGCATGGTGTTGAGTGTCTTTGATGGAGGATTTAGTGCTCAAGTGGGTTCAAGTCTGTGTGGGCAAGTTACATGCTGGGGCTGGGCTGATGAAAGCTGTGGTGAGGGAGTGGGGTAAACGCTTCGAAAGTGCAGACAAACTCCACTCCATCCAGCTTAAATAAACTGCCACTTTTTGCCCTTTTCCTTTACATCAAAGTGCATGCAGACTGAGCCCCAGTTTCATCTCAGCTTGCACACTGCTGGTGAACTGCCGGTGTATACTTAAAAGAAAAGTACAATCAGTAGATGGCTAAGTTGTTTTTATGTTAAAATAAAGATTACTGTTCAGTTTGGGCGCTTCTTTTAGTGTATTCCAAGTTTGTGTGCATTTAAAACTATCAATGTTTACCTTCTGTCATTGCTCTGCTAAGATTGGTGTGTAGAAGAGCAATGTTACTACAGGCCTAATTCAATTGCACAGAGAAGCAAAGCTCTTTTGTACGTTATCTGTTACATGTCTGTCTGCAGTGAGGCTTCTTTCTTCTGAGGCGCACAAATAAAATGAACTGAGACCAAGTTTCTTAGCCAGACAGACTACTAGGGCAAAGCTGGGACAGCTGCTGTGCATTCCAGACAAGGTCATGACATTAGTGAGTGGTAAAAGCGACCATGGACTGAATTCTGTCTCAGTGTACTACTCTGATAAAACCTCCAGCTTCTTGAGATGCCAGCACATTTGAATTGAGTGAGCTGAGCCAGAGAGCAAAGCTCTCAATTTACCGGTCGATCTTCGTTCCAATACTCACCTATGGTCATGAGCTCTGGGTCATGACCAAAATAATGAGATCCCGACTGCAAGTGGCTGGAATGAGTTTCCTCCAGAGGGTGGCTGGGCACTCTCTTAGAGATGGGATGAGAAGCTCGGTCACCCGGAGAGAGCTTGGAGTAGAGCCACTTCTCCCCCTTATTGAGAGGAGCCAGTTAAGGTGTCTCGGGCATTTGTTCTGAATGCTTCCTGGACGCCTCCCTGGAGAGGTGTTCCAGGCAAGTCCCACTGGGCGGGGGCCCCGGGGAAGACCCAGGACATGCTGAAGAGACTAGGTCTCTCTGCTGGCCTGGAAACGTCCCCCCAAAGGAGCTGGAGGAAGTGGTCGGGGAGAGGGAAGTCTGGGCATCTTTGCTTAGACTGCTGCCCCCGCGACCCGGTCCCAGATGAGCGGATGAAGATGGATGGATGGACATGTGAGTTGTGGGGATGGTGAGACCAAGTTGTGGGTCCTCTCTAGCTGCTTTCCCACAGGCCTTGTTTGGAATTTACCGAACTATCCAGACAAACCTAAAGATCCTTTTAATAGCTTCAAACTCAAAGCCCTTGCAAACCCTTGTGTGTGATACTCAAAGACATCCTGTCATGAAATAAGTATGAATCAAGTGTCAAATGATCCTATTTTTACAGAGCTTTCTTTCATTTCTTCTCAAGTATTTATGTGGAGTTTGTTTATTAGTTATCCATTCTGATGTCCATTGCTTGAGGGTCTTTCCCCCCCCTCCCTCTATTGTCTCACCTCCTTTGCCCTCTCATCCCACACATTTGCAGTCTGTTCGATCTAATTAGATGAGTGCGAGTCATCAGGCAGTGTTTAAAGCCATCAAAGGGAGCTCTGTTCCCCACTGGGTGCCCACTGGCAATGAGCAGAGAACAGTAACCCCAGTGTGTGATTGAAACCCTTGAGACAGGCCCACCTCCCCCCCTAACTCTTTAAGCCACCCGCCAGCAGCCAATGCGACATCATCACCCCCATTCCTTGCCCCTTGACCTGTCAGCATGTTTGACCCAACGCTTGGTCTTGTGACAGTGGGATCACTGTGTTGGGGTAGCATAGCAGGAGGGATAGCAGGGGTCACAGTTTCACCGATGGGCAGCAGGCCTCGGTCCCCCACCCGGGTTGTACATCTAGCTGAGACAAAAGTTCTATAAATACACCTGCATGTCAGATGGGGAGAATGCGCTGAATGATTCTTGTAGTGTCAGACGCCAAAACCCTTTTCAACATGTGTGGTGTATTACACATTTAAACGACAGCTTCTTCTTCAAGTATGTGAATTGTCTGTAGTTGGCTTTGTGCATTATTTTCAGTTGAAATGTGTGTTTTTGCATCCATTGTTTTTAAATGGATCTAATCCAAAGCTGTGGGCTGGCCTTTTTGAAATGGATTGCATTTGATACGGAGAGGGTTTCTGTCTAGACGAACTGTAATTGTTGTTCCACGTCGTCGATCACGGAATATCTAACCTTGTTGATTTTTGTGTGTGTGTGTTAGCTGGTTTGTTTACATGGGTGCACTTGTGTGAATGTCTATTTGAATTACGTTCACAAGCCCCTCTGTTTCACATCCTCTCAGTTGAGTTTCTGTTCTGTTGAGCTCATTGGCATGAATACATTCCCGTTATCTCTTGGCTACATTTCTCTGTCATGTTAGCAAATCAATTATTTATCTTAAAAAAAATATTTTGTTGATAATGCTCAAAATTGAATTTAACAATTGCAATTTGTGTTTTGCAGATCCAGAGTGCGGCGACGTTCCCTTGCTGACTCCAGGAAGTAAAGAGATGATGTCTCAGGCTCTGAAGGCCACTTTCAGCGGCTTCACAAAGGAACAGCAGCGACTGGGTATTCCCAAAGGTAAAACTGTTAGCTGCATGTGTTCTCATTAGTCCCTGTTAACATTTCCATTGAGGAAATCAAACGTCATCGATTTGGGGGGGCGCTCCTGAAAGACAATCTCAGTGGGTCACATGGCAGGCTGGCGCATGCATCACGCCGCTGCAGAATCAGAGCAGTTTGCAAAGAAAATCAAGGATGCAATCACTTTTGTGACTTCTAGCCTTGACTCACATGCAGACTTCTAATTATGTCACATTAGTGATTCACCTCAGCCTTTCCGTACATTTTTTGGCACTCAAAAACTCAATCACACTTTCAATGATTTCAGTAATCTTGGAATCAAAACTTACAGCTTGTTCAGGACACTGTTTGTATTTAACTATTCAAAAAACTTTATAGTTTTTTTTATATAAATTTGCCCCATAGAAAATTAATGACAAATTGCTCAAATCCTTCAAAAACATTTTGCACTTTGAAACTTTTGAACCTCAGCATATTTTCAGCTAGACACACCATTCACACTTTAAAATGTTTGGTTTTTTAAGGTTATTTTGAGTTTAGCTTTTATTTAAAAAAATGCTAGCTATTTTTGGCCTATTTAGAAAAAATATTGTTAAAAAATAGACATTTTTCCAGTTTTTAGGCTAATTTGGACTTTAGCTAATATTTTAGCATCATGCTAGTTGTTTTGTCAAAATTAGACAATTTTTTTCCAGTTTTTTTAAGGATAATTATGAGTTTAGCTAATATTTTAACAATATGTTATCTGTTTTCCCAAGTTTTTTAAGGATAATTTGAAGTTTAGCCTAGGCTATGTTTTAGGATCATGCTAGCTGCTTTGGAAAAAAAATCAACATTTTTTCCATTTTTTTTCATGATAATTTGGAGTTCAGCTAATATTTTAACAATATGCTGGCTGTCTTGGCAAAATTAGATTTTTTTTTCTATTTTTTTGGCCCATTTAGCCAATATTTTTTTAGTTTGCCATCAGTTTCAGCATCTTCAGCCGCCACATTCAGCTTACAGTATTCACACTAGCATTGTTGCTGGTAATGCTATATATATAGTATTATGATTGGGTGCATGCTTTTCCAAAACATGACATTTATGCGTCAACTTGCAGTTGTGCAATAGGTTTTTTTTTTTTTGTTTTTTTTTTGCAGTTTTTCTCATCTTTGCTTCTGCTCTCTACTCATATTATAGCTGACATTTTGCAATTTCAGTTTTATAGGTTCAAAACCCAAAGAGTTGCATGTAGCATACTCTTTGTCAACCAGTTGTGTTTGAACTTTAGTATGTAGTAGAGATTTAATAAGAAAAAAAACAATCTTTTCAGATCCCAGACAGTGGACGGAAAACCACGTGGCTGAGTGGTTAACATGGACAGTGAATGAGTTCAGCCTGAAGAATGTGGACTTTGAGAAATTTGTCATGAATGGAGCCAGCCTGTGTGCAATGGGGAAGGAGCGCTTCTTGGACTTAGCTCCTGACTTTGTGGGCGACATCCTTTGGGAACATTTAGAAATGCTTCAAAAAGGTAAAATGACTACATTGAAATTCCCATATTAGCTGAGATTTATTTTATGATATAATAACAATAATAGACCCTCACAATGCAAAATCTAATTACTGTTGATTTAAATGAAGGACCCTGATGGTATTATTCACTTTAGTAACAGGATCCTAACAGGAAAACACAGTTCGGCCATTAGGTCATTAATTTTTGATAACTCTGATGCAGTTACATGATACAAAAAAAAAAAAAAATCAATAATGAGGTCACTGACGCTCACTCTCTTATCCATTTTTCATGAAGAGGATACAAAGCATTACCCCATCAATGGACTGACCTCCAACTTCCAGGAATCCCGTTATACCTCAGACTGTTTTTTCAGTAAGTACTCATTGCATTTCTCGTCTGTCACTTTTTCTAGCTGCTGCTGTTGAGCGGTTGTAGATCTAGTTTTGTTTTGGATTTTTACATTATTAAAATGTTTAGTGAAAAGAATAAAAATATTTAAATTATTCCTTTTTAAAAAAAAAAAAAATCCTTTCTTATTTGTTTCTTTTTTTCTATACTAATATCGGTTTATGTATCTCCAGGCTATGGTGTTGAGCATGCTCAGTGTGTCCCTCCTTCTGAATACTCAGAGCCCGGCTTCATCACAGAGTCCTACCAGACCCTGCATCCCATCAGCTCAGAGGAGCTGCTCACCCTCAAGTATGAAAGCGAATACCCCGCTGTCATCCTGCGCGACACGGCCCTGAACTCCATGCCAGGGGACTACTTCTCTGTCAAGCAGGAGATGGTCTCCCCTGACAACATGTCTGTGGGACGCCTCAGCAGAGGTGAGGGAGCGCATGAACCGCACGATTAAGACTATAACGAAAATTTAAAGAGCGTTGTAGCTCTCTAATGAATGTGTGAGCCTCCGCATGCATGCAGTTGTGTAACTGCACGTACGATGTTTAAAGGTGTCTGTGGGTGTTTTCTTCGCATGATTGTGCTGAAGCGACCAGAATCTTGTCGTGCCACATCAGTGTGCATGTATTAGAGGAGAAGAAAAGCAGGCACTCTGGTTGGTTTGTGGTTCAAACAAACCCGCCTCACACACTTTAGACTGAGTTGGGAAAAAAAAAAGCTCTATTGTTTTTGTCAGACTGATACACAAACCAAAGCCGCAATTCGTTCTTCTCTTACCGCCTGTCCTTATGTAAAGCAGTTCAAGCGCTGTAACCTTAAAGACATTTTTTTTTTCTTGTTGATGTTGGCCTCCTTTCTTCGGCTCAGCCTCTGCATTCTGGGTAAGGAGATGGAGGTGTCATCTTCAGTCTGCAAGCATGGGGTTTTCTCACGAAACTGTTTGCTTTTTTTTTTTTGGAGCTCGCAAGCTTGTTTTCTCTCCCAGTGATAGTTTAAAGTGGAATTAGCAGCATGGTTTACATTTGTAGCCATTAAGCCGGGGTCTATTTTCTCACAAATCTTCCAGCTGTAAAAATGAATAGCATGATCCATATACACCAGTCAAGACCTCGTCTAGGTCTCAAAGCCTTTTGCCTTTAAGATTCGAAGCCTGATCGTCAATGCAACATGCATTCAAGGCATCTAAGCTTATGACGTGGGAACGGACTTTGTAGCACCACATGTGGCTTCAATTTCAGTAGCATCAGTAAGAGAAGGCACTGCATTACCTGTCACTTGTTAATGACTTACGATTCAAACTCTCTGCTTTTCATTGCACAGACCAAAAATAGCAAGATCATTTGTGTGATTGTCTTTTGTTTTGGAAAAAAAAAAATCCAAACGGTTGTTTTGAAAGAGAAATGAGGTGTGAAGCTGATTGACACATCTCGGAGCGAAGAACATATAGAGTGAGGAAAAATGTTGTCTGTGTCAGCTGATTCAAGTTTGCTCCAGTGTCAAATGTTAAATGAAAATGGTGTTTTAACATGTTTTTGTGGCATTTTTCATGGTACATTTAAAGAAAATTAAGCTTAGAATTGCATTCTTGAGTATTTCTTTATTCAAATTGTGAATCAGAAGAAGACGTCGGGTAGATGTGATGTAGAAGCTACTATCGTCAGACCACAAGCTCCCTGTTCCACTCCATTCTGTTGCATCCACTAGCTCAGGGGTCTGCAACCTGCGGCTCCAGATCCACATGAGGCTCTTTTATCTCTCCATGGTGGCTCCTCTGCCAAACATAAAACAAGTCAGAGAGACTGCTGACCCAGCCAGGTCGACCGTCTGAGTCAGCAGCTCTCTGTTAAAGGCTGTCTGACCAAAACTAGTTAAAGAAAACAAATAAGCAAAGTCAGCAAACTAAGACTATCAAGGTCCAACTCCAAACTAAAATAACAAAACCCAGCAGTGAAAGACTGCTGAGGACAAAGAGGGGAAAAAAATAAATAAAAAATAAAATAAAAAGAAAATAGCATGTTTTTTAAGTGAGTGATCCTGTTTGGCACAGATCGTTTTTTATTTTTGAAAAGAAGTTATTTGAGCTTCTGCCAATCATAGAAACAAGCCCAAATGACAATTTTACTGTTAAAGGTTGCCCAACCTCTGATCTAAACACATAAGCAATGGGAAAAGGGGGCAGGCTTGCTCCTTGCCAACAGACCAGCCCAAACATAGAGGGAAATTTTAATAAACTCTTGCCACTCTGCAGAAACTATGTTGTAGAAAACAACAGTTTTTTGTTGTTGTTTTTTTTGGCTAAAAACGTTATAATCATAATTTAAAGACTACTGGGAAAACAATAGAATGAAGACTTTAAATAAAATTTCTGAAACTAATTCAATTTCAGCTTTTAATTACTCTAATACCTCCCAAAAGGCAGATATTTTGGGAAACTGATGGCCAAACATCTACCCCAATAACCACTCGTTTTCGCTCCCTTTTCTTATTCTTCTACCAGGTAAGCTCGGAGGTCAGGACTCCTTTGAGAGCATCGATAGCTTCGAAAGCTGCGACCGACTGACCCAGTCGTGGAGCAGCCAGTCCTCGTTCAACAGCCTTCAGCGGGTACCGTCCTACGACAGCTTCGACTCGGAAGACTACTCTACCGCTCTGCATGGACACAAACCCAAGGGCACCTTCAAAGACTACGTGAGGGAGCGCTCAGACCTCAGCAAGGATAAACCCGTCATCCCAGCAGCAGCGCTGGCAGGATACACAGGTACTGTTACAAGTCAAGAGGTCGCACTTGATTCAGGAGAATTTTCTTCCTCGGTTAGTGTTTTTCATTCTTAAGGCCGAGCTTGACATCATGGAGGGTGTTTTGCAATAAATTCTGTTTGTGTCTGTAATTACACTTTCCACGCTAGTCTCAGTCAGTAGTAAAACAACCAGTTTAAACCCTTTAACTCTGATTATTTGTGTATTATATAAAATTTTCATCACTTCAGTACACAGCTGTTATGCATTTGTTGATGCTCAGCAAAAGCCCCAGATGTGGGAGGATTGTAATGCGCCCTTTTTTAGTGAGGGAAAAAAAGGCCTCTCTCTACCTAGAGCCCTGAAAGTTTGCACATCACAGGAAACAAAATAGATTCTGTTCTTACCTTCTTTTTCTCACTCTAGCTACATCTCTCGTATACCTGTTTTTTATCTGCAGCCCGCATCTCAACCCATTTTTTTTTTTTTTTTGCAGCTCATCCCTAGCAACGAAGGGGTGAAACACACACATTATGCCTGCTTCTGCACCAGAGCAAAGTTATCTCTTCATCTCTCGAGGCATCTTCACACTTAACACATTTTCAAAAAGCTGCTTGTATCTGTTCTTCTGGTTCACAAAGATGTGGAGATATTTGCAGACTCTGAAGCGAATGTGCTATTGGTTTTTTCAGCTTGAAAGTTGCTGTTCTTGCGACTTTTAACTAGTTACGTGGATCTATATTTGAACTGGGAGTCACAAGTACAACTTCTGTTGTTTATGCAGACATTATTGTTCTGAAAGATAATGTCATGCCAAAATAAAAAGGCTATTTTTTTCCTTAAATAGCCCCTGGAAGGTTTTAGTACAAGAATTCAAGTTGGGGAGGGCTCTTTTTAGGAGTTATTTTAATGTTCAAATAAAAGTCACAAGTCCTCATAATGGTTAGTATAACACCTGAGGGGTCACCAGTGACGCTTAAACAAAAAAATCTTTAACATAATATAACATAATGCTGCTTTTCTACTTCAGAATCTGCTGGAATTATCGTGTTAAAGAAAAGTTTCTGTAAAAGAACATAAACACTGGAGCTCTGGTGTTTAAGGGTTAAATGTGCAAAAATCCAACATTTTCTTTATATTTCCCATAAGTCTTTTTGAAAAACCAGTGTTGTTCTCTAGATTACTTAAAATAGACCACAATGCACTGCATTTGAACAATTCTTGTTATTATCATCTTGGACTCATCAGATTGTATTTAAAGGCCCATTCCTACTATAATTTTTTCTATTGTAAAACCGTTCATAGTGGTAACTGCATTTATGCAGTTTTCAGCCAAAAATTGCTAGACATTAGCCTTAGCCTAAATATTATGTTAGCGTCCGCTTTCTATAAACTCTGTCTACTCTCTTGCTATCTTCGAATTTTTTCAATAGTCACTACTTTGTGCGCAGTATAGTGTGTTGAATATTTTGCAGTGCTGTCCGAATCTACAATTCCAAAATCCAATTCCCTGGAAATTACCCAGAAAAGCAGTTTGAGATTAGCTCTCTAAATAGATTAGCTAACATAGACCACAATGCATTGCGTTTTAGCACTTTTTGTGGAAAAAAATATCTTGAATGTTATTTTTTAACAAACTATTCACATTACAATGTATTCATAAACAGATATCGTAAAATGTTTGTATTGATTCGATTTTCACTTTGTGAAATTGGTGACGTCATACTTTGTCTTTTAAGAAAAAAAAGTAGTAAGAATGCTGCCTAAATTGCTTTTAAAATGCAGGGCAATATAAAGGAATTTGTAGATAGCCTCTCTCCCGCTGGCTTATAGCACCTCACAAGCCCAAGCTAGCATTAGTGCAGCAAAAAAAAAAAAAAAAAAGTAGTTAGCATGCTGCCTGATTTGCTTTCAAAATTCAGGCCACTATATAGTCCTGCACTATATAGTTTTTTAGTAGCTAAAGATTAGGATGGGAATTTGGACATAGCCCTCTCCCGCTAGCATATAGCATCTCACAAACCCAAGCTAGCATTAGCATAGCCAAAAAATATTGGAGCAATCCAGCCGTACAGTTCTGGGTCAGAAGCTAGCTCAGATAAGGAAACTTAAGACGTTATTTGATCTATTTGTCTTCAGAGGGATACTTCAGAATTGAAGCGGAGGAGGGAGACAGTTGCTCCGTTGCTGCGTCACAAACCCCGAGCTTTTTCACAACAGGTGGTTTGCATCTGCTCTTGATCCCTCATGATTTGAATAAATAAATAAATACTCAAAAACACAGTTTTAATAATAAAATATTTCATTTATGTCCTCCATCAGGAGAAAAACACCACAAGATAATAAAAAAGACAAATTTCATCAGAGTGGGTCTTTAATGGGCTCAAAGTCAGTATACATGAGTTAATTGGCTATATTTGCGAATGTTAGTTCAAAAGCCTCTTGCAGAACAATGAGTCATTCATTTTTAATGATGTTGGAAAATGCCATAATATAGATATAATCAAATAATGAAGAGTAAAATGCAATCTCGAACTCCCTTTGAAGCATTAGAGCCGGAGTTGCTCCCTCCCCACCACCCTGATTTACCAAACCATTAGACTAAAATGGAAGAATAGAATCATGCCAATATTTTTTAAACAGTTATTCTGAGGGAAGCTTGTTTGCTTTTCATTTTTTAGGCATGTATAAGACCAAATAAAGATGCAAAAAAGTTTGTGAGGATTACAAAAAAAAGTAAATAAGATGAACTTCAAATGACTTTAAAGTTGACAGGCAGGCTAATCTGCACGACCTCTTGTTCTAGTCAGGTGACACTTGCAGTTTAGACATGGCGAGACAAGTCTGCAGTTAGATAAGAGTAGTCATCTTTGTGGTGAATAATTTTGCAGTACACCCTACCTAACTTCAGAAAGCCTGATGAATGTTCAGTCTCTACATGTTTCTTTTCTCCTCAATCTCCCTGCCTGAGATATGGAGAAACGCCAGCATCAGTCTATTACTGGCCTTGCAGTTAATAGCAGAACAATAATAAAGTCATGTTGAAATAGGCTGTTTCAGGACCCACCTTTTTTTTTTCTTTTTTTAAAGCGTGGCTGCACATTTCAAAACTTCAAGAATTCCTGCTGAACTCTGCTGTGTGTGCAAGCTGCCGGCTTTTTTGCAGCACACTGTGCTTCTGCAAAGAGTCCCATTGTGCGTCAAAAAATGGAAATGTATTTTGGGAAACTTGAGTGTGTGTGCAAAAGGGTCGCTGGCGTGAGAGCGTAGGGGGCTGGTGTCATCCTTAATGTGGGCCGGGTGCCACAGAGGCAGACTTTTGGAATGCGAGCTGCACTTTTCTGTGTGAAAGAGACGCAGTGTTGCACAGGCGCCCATTTTTCCAAACTCTGACGGGCTCTTGTCGCGCGCCACCTTAATAAAAAAAAAAAAAGGGTAGTTCTGAAGTGCCATTTCAGTGCTTCAGCCCACATGTCTGTTTCCAAGAGAGTTTTTGTGTGCATTGTGCAGAGGTACCTTTGGTTTTCTAAAAGAGGTGACTTTTGCTCAGATCCAGTTTCTGCTGAGGCGGCGTGTTGCACCGGCAGGTGTGATTTTTGAACGTGTGAGCCACAAAACGTGGGGTGGGTTCTTGTGTATGCAGAGAAAAACCACACGATTAAAGTGCAGCGCCGCAAATCTAGTTCAGAGACAGAACCGGCCCTTTTTTAGAGCCGCTTTGTTCTGCTTTCTGTGAAAAAAGCATCAGCAACTAATTATCTTTGTTTTGATTCCGTCAAAAACGTGTTTCATTGTAACACAAGAAAGGACGTGAAAGCTGTTGTTCTCACACAATTCCCATAGATTTGCTGCTGAAGCCCAAAGGCAGCAACACTTTTTTTTTTCCTTTTTTTTTTTATAAACGGTGATTTCATCAGTATGGAACTCATACAGACAAAGGCTCTAGATTCACATACTGTACAGAGCAACTGGCAGACATGGAATATGAATAAGGCTGTTGTATTTAGCAGGACATTTGGTTCCAATTCTGTTTTTCTCTCTGACCCAGATTAGAAGGTTTACTTTGTTTCTATTCAGAGCTAAGTGAATAATTGCCATGAATATTTAGCAGTTTCACGTGCAAAAGAGGACTCCCTCAGACTTCAATTTCTGTGCAAAAAATGCCCACATTTTCCACAGTGGTGCAATTAAAAGGGGTTGTTTATGGGTAAGAATGTAACAATTCTCGTGAATCAGTAAAAAAAAAAAAAGATTGAAACTTGTCAACATATTTATTGTAGCAGAAAATTAAAAAATCAGTTTGTCTTGGCCTGTGCCTAAATTCAGAAATGAAGAGCTGATGACATTTTTCCATGCAGGCTCACTGTGAGTTTATGCGGTCCTGTGAGTGTGTGCTCACCTGTATGTGTTCCCCCTGTGACTATGCATGTGCTTTTGAGTAAGCGTGCGCCTGTGAGTGTAGGTGCTCACACACAGGCTGTGTCGGCGCGCATTCAAGCAGCCACTTACAATGAAAAGTTTATTTAAACACGTTTACGCAGAGCGAAATTTTTGACCTCTAAGCACGCTTGCATAGATTTTTCATTGAAAATGGCCAATTGAATGCAAGCCGACGCAGCCAGTGTGGCGACGCAGCTTCAAGACTGTTTCCCTTCGGACGTCTTCCCGGGAGCTGTGCTCCTTTTTATCAACTCTTTTTTAACTCAGTAGTTTTTTTTTGTCTGTAAACTGAACGGTTATTTGTGCTGAGTGCGTGCAGCGACTGGGGGAGGGTTACGCTGAGCGGGCGCAGGTGCGGAGCAGTCAGTCATTCGAGAAGCACAACATGAACCAAGTATGAGAGGATTTATGATCAATTCAGTATTACAAATAATTGTTTATTTGTAAGTTTGATGTAAGGGGCAACAAGAAAACACAACTGGCCTTAAAATGCCTTTATTGTGTTGAGAAAATTATCAAAATCGTGACTTCAAAACTGTGAATCAAGTCAAAATGTGGCTCGACTGAATCGTTACATGGGAATTTTGTTATGCAAATGTGTATTTTTTAGGCCTTTGGGATCAAGTTAGTATCAAGTATTGCTGGTAATTATTTGTAATTTAGAAACTTTAACTTTGAAGGATTAGTGTGACTTCCCCTTTATTAGTTAAAGTGATATATTTCCCCTTAAGCATTTTCCTTTCATCATCACAAAGACAAATAATTGATCTTCCTCTCAGTTGAAGCAGCTGAACGCCTCCTCCTCCTCCTCATCTTCTTCTTTCTCCGTCTGCTCTGCAGGTAGCGGCCCCATCCAGCTGTGGCAGTTTCTTCTGGAGCTCCTGACCGACAAGTCCTGCCAGTCTTTCATCAGCTGGACAGGCGACGGCTGGGAGTTCAAACTCTCTGATCCAGATGAGGTGAGAGGTCGCGACCCTGATGGTCACCAGCACACTGGATGGGAGGTCCTAAGTAGTTAGCCATATGAAGAAAAAGGGAGACAGTTGCAGGTTTAATCAGCCTCTTGTAATGTCTCAGAAAGTCATTCCAGCTGATTATATTTGTATATTTCATCTGCAGACTGATTTCTAATAAATAAATAAATGTTGGCCTGTCTCGGTTCATCCAGGTTGCCCGGAGGTGGGGGAAGAGAAAAAACAAGCCCAAGATGAATTATGAGAAACTGAGCCGTGGCCTTCGTTACTACTACGACAAGAACATCATCCACAAGACGTCCGGGAAGCGCTACGTCTACCGCTTTGTCTGTGACTTGAAAAGCTTGTTGGGCTACACCCCCGAGGAGCTGCACGCCATGTTGGACGTAAAGCCTGACACGGACGAGTGAAAGCAGACATGGGAGGAAGCAAAGAAGGAAAGAAGTGAGGACAAAAGTTTAGGAGCCACATGGACTGAGGCTTTTAAAAATAGTCTTAACTGTTTGATTTAAAGCATTTTGGGAGAGGGGACCCAAATGTTTTTTAATGACCAACTGTGGTCTTTTTCAGCTTTGAGCTCCTGTTTCTCAGACCATATTTTAAAGGAAGGCAGAAGCCAAACAAAAAGCCTGTATTCGTTCCCAGGTGTGAGCGAATGTGTCTTTTTTTTTTTTTTTTTTTTTTAATATATATATATAAATATATACATCCTGGTATTATTTAGTAGATGAAGCTTTATCCGGTAGACTGCTGGTTTTCTTCTGTTTTGGTCATGAAAGTGGGGGAGCAGCGAGAAACAACCACAAGATGAGGGGAGGAGCTTACTCTAACGATGCTGAGTTGAACAGAACGAGAGCGAAAAACTTCCCTTTCGCACCCAAAAAAGTCAAGTCGGAGGCGAGGAAGGCGTTGTACCGTATTTAAAGACATGATTTCTGTCAGGAAAGGAGAAACAAAATTGATATATCAAAGTGTCGTTTATAATTTGATGTTGTGCCAGTATTAAACTGCTAGAAAGGACCAAGGTAAACCAGCCGGGCCAATTAAATTATTGAGAGATTCTTTTTTTTTATTCAAGTTTCTTATCTCAAGGACCATTAACTGAATTGTGCTGATGTATTATCAGACAACACTATAAACACTGGCCCTGAGCTTCGTGCAGTGTAAAGCCTTGGTGGAGGTGACTCATTTCCATAGTGTCTGAGAGACGACTGAAAGTAACCGTTGCTTTAGAAACTCTCACCTTTATGTATATGTTTGCCATTTTTGTCAAAGGACACACATTGTGACTGAAAATTTTTTGAAGCATTTTTTTTTTTTTTGCATTTACCACCAGTATTAGCAAAATGTAGACAATCTATGTGGGGGAATTCAGGAAGAACTATTTGACGTGCGGATTAAAGGAATAACTTTGTTGGGTCATTGTTCATGTTAGAGTTGCGTTGGATGTGTCCCTGTAGTCTGTCCTGTAAAAAAACAAACAAAAAAAAATAATAAGAAAACGCATTATTTAGCTAAAGAAGAGATTTTTTTACTTTTTACAAAGCCCTAAGAATGTCAAATGTTCATCCGTCTGTTTTGTCTGTTACGCAGCTCTGTGAGTGCAGCTCCAGTGCAGTGAGGAGGTACATTGTATGTAGGGCTGGGTTGATAAAATCGATGAATCAATTTAAGATTAATAGATCAATTCATAAAATTGGTTAAGCTCATAAAGCAAGAGTCCGCTAGCTTGATGCTAACTTTTAGTGGAATTTCCCAAAGGACAGCTAATGCTCGTAAACATCTTTATAAACTCACAGACGTGAATTTTCCAAACTCTTTTAAGGAAATTTATTTTAAAGTAACCATTTGTGGTCTAAAACAGTTTTTTCTTATTCTTTCTTCTTCTTCTGGATTAAGGTGTACTGCAATAGGGCAATCGCCACCTAGTGGCCAAACTGAAACACCCTCCAGGAGAAGCAGAACAATGTTTTCAGTGGACATTTTCTTAGAGCTTCTCCTTTTGAGAAATCATGTAACACTGTATGCTATTAACAATCTCATTATTAGTGCGTTAAATATATTCAAAACAAAGTAGATTGTTATCGTAATTCTTAACAAATGTGTCAAAATTTGTAAACTCAAAATTGAATTGAATTCAGTGGATCAAAAGAATCAGACAAAAAAAATCAGAATTTGATACGATACCCAGCCCTAATCGTAAGGACAAGGAGATAGGAAAATGTACAGAATGTGAACCTTTTTTTTTATTTTTGGGGAAGATGAAGGTGCCAGAAAGGAATCTGCGGAGAACGCGGGCGATGATAGAATGAAAGCAATAGACAGAGAATGAAGCAAGTTCGATTACTTGAGACATGTTGGCCTGATGGCGGAGCGTTTGACTTCAACTGAAAAACCCACTGTGGCTTTTTCCCTCACATGCCTAACAATTCACTGGTTGCATTCATACGAATGGGCAGCAGTTTCCTCCCCACAGTGGGAACAGTGGCTCTACACTGGGAAATGCCAAAGTTGAATATTATCTTAGAATACAATGTTATTGTTTACAGTGACTGAATGTTACTATATGGATGAAAATAGCTTTTGAGATGTCTATTTGTACAGATTGTATTTCATAATGCTTTATTGAGACCCAGATTACACAAATAAGCAACAGACAAAGCAGGAATAATAACCAAAACCCATGTGAGGTCTTTGGCCACGGTGCATCCACAGCGTTAGAGGACAGGGACCAAACATTTCTCATGTATGTGGAAAGTGTTGTCTTTTATTTTTTTTACTTTGGAGATTTTAGGACAGAATCTCTGTTAGTGTTTTGTTTCAAACTGAACAGACCGGTAACAATCTTTTTCAATTTTTCATTTTAAGTGACTTGTAAACTCATGACTTTTTTTTTTAACAAATTGGATCTCAAGGTAGTTGAACGTCAGTTGCACTGTGTTCATTTTCACTGTTTCCTTGAGTCTTTTTTTTTTGCTCATTTTTTCCACCTTTTTAACCCCTTTGTAGAGATAGTCATCCAACTGAAAACAAAATCCTAATATTAGTATGGCTGCACACTTGCAGAAAACGGTTTCTTACTTTAAATAATTTTTTTTTACTTGTTTTGTTTAGGAAAATATACGTTTATTTTGTATGGGAGACCCCAATCTACTGCAGGACTTGTGTATCTGTGTCTCGTTGTCAGACAAGTGTATACAAACCAATATTTTGTGGCATATGCATATCTCAGAACTGACCTAGAAGGAAAAGCCTTATTGTCTTGGATGTATTTTCTTTGTGTATATTTTTTTATATTGTGTCTGTATTTGTTGTTATGAGATCATTTTTATTCTATTTAGTTCACAAGCATTTTGAATATTTTTCAATAATTTATATTTTATAAGAGACAAAAGACACAGATAGCTGGTGCTTTCATGGGAACTTAAAGGTAGCGCAGGACAAAGTAATGTAGCGAACTCTTTTGGTTTATTTTTTTGTTTTTGTATTTTTTTTTTTTTTTTTCGTATAAAAAATGACCTTGTCTAGCTAGAAAAAAGCTGTGCTTTGGCCCATCAATGATTCTGCTGGAAAGGTTTTATAAACTGTAGCTTCTATTTCTAAAATGTACTTAATGTACTTCCAAATGGTATAAAATATATGTGAAGACAGATTTTATAACTCTGTGTGGTGTTTTCTTTCGTTTCAGCCTCGTACGCGTATAAAAAAGTCACCTTTGTGATTTACAATAGTTCTTGCGTCATTGGTCTCATGAAAACACATTCTATTTTCTAATCAGCAATGCAACTAATTCAACCACTTTTTAAGCAAAACTGATGCAAAACTTGTGGTCAAATGTTTTGTTTTGACTCATCCATCTGCTGTGTTCCTAAACCACGTTTCGGCAAACAGTGATGACATTTTAACCAAACACAATGAGCAAAATATACATTATTTAAATCTATTTATTGAGTGACTTACTTACAATCAATTGTGCAACAAAAAGTTTAAATAAAGTTGGAAAAAGAAATAAAAATGCATAGTTTAATCCCATTGTTGTCTAGGGGATTTCTTCTGAGTCACTCTAGGCCAATTTCAAAAGTGCATGTAAAATATTAACAGGTGATTTATTTATTCTTTGGAAAAAAAAAAAATATATATATATATATGTATATACTAACTAATTAGTTACATTTTTGATTCCCGGCCCTAGTTATTTTTAATTTTTCCACAAGGATGCAGCTTGGAACATGATGAGGTTCTTATCTTACTACAGCTTTTTAATGCTAAAATATAATATTTTGCATTGCATATTTTGGTTAGCGGATCAAAGGACCGGGCACAGCTCTGACACTTAATTAAAACCTCACCCAAAGGGCAACATTTTATGTTGTTTGCAACCTGAAAAAACCCTTTAAAACTCAAGTTTAATAGTAAAACTGTGGACTAACTCAAATCTTGGGCTCAAGCAGAACAATGCACAGGAAGAATGGGAACAAGTACCCCTGGCTCTCTTTGGCTTTCATGTTTTGACTGCAGATTCACTTACTCGCTGGCCGCTGGCTCCTCAGTTTTGACTAGCACTTGTGCACTGATGAGGTGACGTAAAAATTGGAACCAACACAGAGGGGCCCATTCATGTGCTTTTAACCCCTCACATAAAATCTGTTGCAGATAGAAAACATGCAGTGCCGGGGTCTGTTGGCCCGAGCTGCACAGCTGTTTGGGCCGTGTTGCTGTTCAGCAGAGAAACACGGGTCAAGATCTCTGAGTGTTTCAGTTGGCTGAGTCTGAATGAGCAAATTCAATGAGAGTTCATAAAAAAATAACTTCAACAGAAAACAACTGTGTTTTATATCAAATTGAGCAAAAAAATGCAACATTAAAGCCAGCTCGTCAAAAGTAGCGTAGAACTGAAACCAACAGAAAGGCAATGGCTGGTTCCACTCTCCTTGAGATCATGTTCAGGCTGAGGTTACCCAGGTGGTTCTACTCGTCTTCCACCTTCTTCATCCTGTCTGAGCTGATGATCCAGACCAGACATGATCACCGAGCACGTTTTAAAATATATTTCCAGACACTGTTTGCTCAACAGACAAAATCTAACTCATTGTGATATCACTCATAACAGATTACTCAACACACATTTTAACAACAAAATTTGTCACTTTACCTGGTGAACAACGGTCATCTTCATTTTAGAGAGATCATCCGCATATTCAAATTCTTAAATGTGGTGCAAAACAATTTTTGCAATTATGCAAGTCAAGAAAGTGACACCTGTTAGTCATGACGAGATAAGATTAACCCCCCCCGACAAAATGCATCACCTCTCTCCTGCTGTCAGCAGTTTGCAGCTCTTTTGACAGTAGAGTGGAGCTCAAACTTAAATATTTATCCTAGAGGTTTCACAGAAAGACATCTATCCCATGCAAGCGGTTTTATAGGAGCTGGAAAGACTGAGAAAGATTACATGTAAGTGTGCAGAGAGAAGAGGAAAATGTGCCAACCTGATTGATGTTGCTGCAACGCAAGTGTGTTCATTTGGACAGATTTTTTTTTTTTTTGTCTAAGGAAAACAATAATTTATCTGTTTCTTTAAAAAAAAGAGTGCTAATATAAAATAACATGTACTCTTCATCCATCCATCCATCCATCCATCCTGTCACAGGTCCACACAATCACACACCCATACACACTCACGTATCAATCATGGAGGGACATGTGGAGAACATCCACAAAGGTCCCAGCCAGGAATTGAAACAGGACCTTCTTGCCACTGTGCAGCCTATCTAAATATCTGTAGATGGTTTGAACTTTATTTATACATTCGAACCATTAAAAAGTGTAGATTTTATTTTAACCCATAACTGTCAAAGTGGAAGCTGGAAAATTTGACACCAAATTCAGCATCATCTGACTCTTAAGTGAGACAGATAAATACAGAAAAGTCTCACTAAAACTGGTATTTTTTTTTTCAAATAAACACTATAATAATAATAAACTTGAATCCAGTGTTGAATCATAGCTGGTTCCTGAAAATTATGCCGAGCATGTTTAGTTTGTGGGAACAACTGGTGCAATAAATCCATATTTGTTGTTTTTTTCTTTTAAATTGAGCTTTTGTTTTTCTTTTAAGTCAATGGATCTTCTTCTGTTTCCTCACTGACCCTATTCTCCACAAAGAAACTGTCCAAATACTTTTATTTTCGTTAACTTTGCTAGCTTGAGGGTTTCAGTTTCCGTTTACAGCCGTTTTCACACAGTAGTGCATGGAGGAACTTGACATGTGTCAAGTATGATTCGGATGTGGTGGACAGAATCTGGTAATTTCCTTTAGAATCAGATCATAAATAAACAGAAAAAAAGTCATGTTTTGTTTTTTTTTCTCTGCGACCCAGTATCAGCGTCCATGAACCGGTACCGGTCTGTGGCCCGGGAGTTGAGGACTGCTGGTGACACCAGATTGTCAGGTCATCGTATCTACGTAAGTCTATGGTTATAGAATTAAATCATCAAGTCATGAGACAATTTTTTTTTTTTACAGGGTTCAAACCAAACTGACCAACTAACCATTACATAAAAAGCAATGTCAGTATTGCAATTTGAATTCTTAAGCTGAAACTACAGCTGTTATGTACAAATAATTTAAAAAAAAACACTTTCTTTTAAGATTAAATTCTATAACTTTAAACTTTAAAAAAATGCAAGATAGCTTTAAAATGTAAACCATAAATATATTATGTGACAGTTAAAACACAACTGTGTTTATTCTTGAAATAATGTGGTCCCCATCAAAAGCGAATCCTCATGACGCACCAGAGACCAAGTCATTGGTTCCATTACGCAGAGAAGTTACAAAATATGGTCAATCTCTCCCAGGAGGCTCTTATTGTACAACTGAGTACACAATTCCTGGAGCCAAAGTCAGCTATAATTGTATCAAGACATTAGCAAACATTATATGTCATGTTTTTTAACTAAAGTACACAGATGAACAGTTTTATGCAGGGAGGGCAACTAAAATTAAAGCATAAGAGAAATCCTTGAATAGAGTAAGCCATGGCACTTAAGGTTTTTACTTTTCAAAGTATCTACAGTTGTGCTCACAAGTTTAAATACCCTGGAAGAAATTATGATTTCTCTGTCGTAACATATGAATGATGGCACAATAACTTTTCTTTTTTCACTCATACAGTAGTTAGTGTTTGGGTGAATCCATTATTGTCAAATAATTCAGTTTACCCTTGTGAAATCATAATGACAACAGAAATATCCTAAATTACCCCGTTCAAAAGTTAACACACCCTGATGACTGTGTTCTGAAAACATGCACACGAGCTGAAAAGGTTTGAGTGACAGCTAAAGGTATTCATCCTTACCTGTGACTTGTTTTCCTGTAATCAGTCTACACTAAAGGTTTAGGAGTTTCAGGATTCCTAACAGACCCTTGTATCCTTCATCCAGTGCTGCACTGAAATTTCTGAATCCTGAATCATGAGGAGAGCTAAAGAGCTGTCAAATAATCTATGGGAAAAGGTAACCGAACAGCACAAGGCTCGAAAGGCAAAGAAGAAGATATCCAAGGAACTATAAAAGCCAGTCAGCAATGTTTACTCAAGAAGTGGAAAGCGAGGGGTTCATCCATCCATCCATCCATCCATCCATACATCCATCTTCTTTCCCTCATCCAGGATGAGGTTGTGGAGGCAGCATTCCTCGACCAGCTGAGAGACATAGTCTCTCCAGCGTGTCCTGGGTCCGTCCAGTAGAACTTGTCCTCTTGATGTGGAGGAACAGCGGCTCTACTCCGAGCTCTCTCCAGGTGACCGAGCTTCTCACACTATCTCTAAGGGAGCGCCCGGCCACCCTCTGGAGGGAGCTCATTTCATGCACTTGTAGTTAGGATCCCGTTCTTTGGGTCGTGACCCAGAGCTCGTGACCATAGGTGAGTGCTGGAACAAAGATTGACCGGTAAATTGAAAGCTTTGCTTTCTGGCTCAGCTCTCTCTTCACCACAACACACCGCATAACGACGGACCCACGGTCCCCAAAATCTCTGCCACAATTTCCAGAAAAATTGTTAGGGATGCAAATTAAAACTCACAAGTTTCTTAAGTTGTGATTCAGACTCAATTAAAAACCGTGATGTGGATTTTTACGTGTGATAAGGAGACACCTGAAGACAAACAGGCTGCAGAGTCGAGTCTTTTTTGACACCCAACCACTAACTTGTGTTATCATTCATATTCTATGAAATTTGACTAAAAAAATTATAATTTCTTCCAGGGCATGTAAACGTATAAGCACAACTGTACAACTCGTAAAATATGTAATTCATTAAAGATTGTAAATAATTCTTGAAAAATCTCCAAAAGTTTGTATTCATTCTGATGTGGTCACTACCACTCACAAACTGATGGATCTTTGAGAATCAAAAACTCTTTTAATATGATGATCATTTTATTGCTATTCAATCACACGTTTCCTCAATTAACTTAACAAAAGAAAGAGGTTAACTGAGTGCAATACGAGCTATTTGACAAATCAAAAATGACTACCAGCAAAACAAAAACATCTTCTTCTGCCAAGGCTCTAATGGTCTCAGGGTTGAACACACACTTGGTACCTCTTCACCTGCCCTCCCTTCCTCTGGCTCGCGGTTTTGTTGTGTCTGAGACGTGTTGAAGCACATGTCTTGGCAGGTGCAGTGAATGTATTATCAAGGCTTATGAAGGGCAGGTCTGGGCCATCCCCTGTTTGGCTGGTAATTTGCATTTTTATTGCCATTGTCACATTCTCAGTTAATACACCACTGACACTTTGAGCCACCTCTGGGCTCGATGGAATCACCTTACCATCCCTTCCGAAATGAAAGCGCCTGCCGGCCCCTGGATGGAAGCTCAGGTACCTGTCGACCTGGCATTCTGGGACGGAAATGGAGTGTCCTCTCATGTTAATGTGGACTTTCCATTAGGGAAAGATGATTGATTTGTGTTGTAGCCGTTTCTGTGAATAGGCAATGGACTGGCACAATGAAAGAAAGAGATGGGGCTTTGTGTGCAGTTGCAAACCGGAGAGTGACTGAGTCAGGGCTGTTGATGGTGGGGGGGGCAAAGGAGACGGGGCGAGGTGAGAGATGGAATTGAACGCTGAATGAAGTAGGGTTAAAGGTTAGGAGGTGAAACGGAGCAATGGAGTCGCAGAGGTGTGAAAGAACAGGAAGATGAGTGATGAGAGATCTCAAAGGTGTGGAGAGGCTCAGTTGCCTTCAGCTCAAAGCGTAAACACAGAAGAAGGCTGCCAATAAGACAATCTCAAAACGATTTAGATAATTCCACATTGATTTTTTTTATTTAGAACACCTATGATCGAAATACTAAATGTCTTCAACTTTAAGGCAAAACAGAAACTTCACATCTTGACAAGTTTAAAGAAGAAAAACTTCAGCTAGGATTAAAAAAAAAAAAAAAAAAAAGCTTTGGTCTCTGTCCAGTTGAACAAGCAAATGTTTTTGCTCGGCTTTTGCTGTGAGTCGAGTGGGATTTCAGCAACTTTCCCAGGACATCTGCTCCCAACACCCACGTTTGTGTCACTATCCAATTGAAGTGCTTCTTTCACCCCGAAGACCGGTGGATGCTGCGTAACCATTGGCTCCCCGGGCCAGAGCCCAGAAAGGGAAGGGAGAGCCCTGAGAATTTTCCGAAACATTTTATTCTCTGACTTTGCTTGGCTCAACATCTGCTTCCAATCAATGCTCGACAAAAAAAGGCTGCTTTTTCATTCTTTCTTTGCGCCGTGGGCTGTACACATGCTCCAACACACCCGTACAGTACTATAGATGGCAAGATTAAGAAGATAAAGGAGGACGTTTGGACACAAATATGCAATATCATTATGTGGTTTGTGAATCAGATCTAGCTGAAATGGATGGTGACAAAATTGCAGGTTGAAAACTCAGCTAAACACTAAATATCCCTGCTGCTGGAGCCGTCCTCTCTTTAACCCACTATTTTCACGAGAAACCGCCTCAAAAGGTAAACTTCTCTGACCACAAGGGCCAGTTTTTGCTACCGCCTCTGACTCTCTTTTAGTTTTTCACAGCTCAGCCGTCCTGTGTGGTCATGACAGTTGTTTCAGTATCATGACTTTCAGATACAACAAGATTAACAAATAGAGCAAATCCTGCTTATTTTAGCAGGTACTTTCCACAGATATTCAGAAATAAGCATGGTGATTCACTGTGCTAAAAAGACAAACACACAATGTAAGCAACAGTTCCCCACAAGAGCTCGCCATTAGTAATGCCGGCTGTGTTGTTTCTGCCAGAAAACTGCTTAATAGGCTTTGGCCCCCACCGCTAAACAATCATGGGAGAAATAACTTGGAGGTTATGAGGCTGGTCAAGTGAAATTTAGGAGTTATTACAGTTGGTGCTGTGCTATAGCTGGGTAAAAGGCTGGCTTTTAACAAAGCTTTTCCACCAACAGTGGAGGCTGCCTTCAGAAAATCGATTTTAGGAATAAATATTTTCTTAGTGTTGGGATTTTTGACAACAATGCAGTTAAAGTTCCATCCTGCTGACCTTTGACCCTGAACCCCATTGACTCCCTGATCAGCCTCCTGCTGGGCAAGTCCTAATTTATAACACGCTGTAGCTACCTGATCTACAAAAGTAATCCCAGGTCAGGACCAGTTAATAAATCCACAATGTCTCTTTTTTTTCTCTCTTGGAGAAAGATTTTGCTTTTTATTTTGTGAACTCATAATTATTCCTGAACCTAGAGTGCTATGGACCTTTCAAGGACAAAGTTGTTTTCCAACATGTGAATTCAGTTATTTTTTAGGAATTAATTGCTGAACCTAACTTCAAACTATCATTTAGGCCTAATCAGAAGTATTTCCTTCTCCCTACCCCAACATTTAGCCCTCCAAATGGAGAGTTATGGAAAAATAGTGTCACTTTCGCTCGATGATGTCACCTATATTCACCGGTCAGCTAACGCGTTCGTATTCAAATGTACATAGCAACATCAGCTTATAACTGTTAAAGTAAAAAATCATTACTGAAATTTAAATGTACATTTTTGTGCATCAGGGCACACTTATGTAAAAAAAAGCACTTCTCCAGGGCAGAGCGGGACGCAGTTTACTCTTGTGACTCTGGGCTCTGTATCCCTCGGCTTGAATGGTGTGATCTTAAAGGGGCCCTACCATGAAAATTCTACTTTTTGAGGTTTTGAGGGCCTTTTTCTGTTCATTCCTCACTATATAGAATCCCAAAATAGTATTTTGATCCATTCATGCGTTTAAGAGTAATCCTTCAAAAACTTGTACAGACTGCAGCAGCCCCTCCCATACCCACGAAAACGAGCGGTTGGAAACGTGCTGATGCAAGATCGATGCCAACAGCTCCTCCAGGAAGAATCTGCTCTGACAGCTCCGCCTCCAGACTAACGCAACCCTCAATTTATACCCGTGTCCAGTGATTATCAGCAAAAAACGTTAATTTTAGCTGCAGAATACCGTATATCTTTCAGTTGCTTCCTGTCATATAAAATCCAGCTCAAATAGGAATTTGTTACTTTTTATGCGGCAATCCTTTAAGTAGTAGTAGTAGTATTCCTTTACAGTATTTGTTTTGTTAGAAAAAATATATATCTCAATGACTCCTAAAGACAGGAATTTGCAGTTAGGCAAACAATGATAAAGAAAGAAAACTAACTGGGGTAAAAGTAAACAAGAGATGAGGAAGTGGAAAACTTAATTCTTATTTGAAACACAAATGATGTTGACCATGGAAAGTTGTATCAACAACAAAAAAACATGTCAGCACATGTTCACATATATTCAAAAGAGCTGACTGGTGATCAAATTTAGAACAAGTTGCGTTACTCTATTATGGATAGAATAAAAATATAATTGGAGAGCAAAAATCTTTGGAAGATTGAATAGCTTTTGCTCAAATGGTATTTCAAATGAACCTATATTCAAAAAAGAAGACTGGGTAATACCTTCTGATTAAAAATACATGCAAAAGTGGAGAGCAAAAAAATATATTTACATTCTTATTTAAAGAAGTTCTTGCAAGTTCGTTGCTGCAAAGGCATATGTGTCAAAATCAAGGCCCGGGGGCCGGATCCGGCCCACTTTGTAATTATATCTGGCCCTCCAGATAATTTCATATTATTATTATTATTAACGGCCCGATGTTATCTTGTAAAATTTTAGCAGAAAATTTTGCATGAAAAAAAAATAAACTATTTGGGGACACTTATAACTTATTTTTTTTACACAACATGTCATAGAAAGTTGATGAAAGAAAGTTGAAGGTTTTTTACATTTACTTTATTTCTAGCATGAATGATATTGACAGGATATTTTATTATGGAGAGCAAAATGTTGAAAGTTTATGTTGATTTATTTTGGAATAACTTTCCTTTTTGTATTTTTTCATATGTATGTTAAAAACGTTATTTTTTTAAAGCTTGAAGTATTAATTATTTAGTTTTTTTATCGGTTCAATAAATGTTTCTCTCATTTAGCCTGCGACCACGTGTTTTTGGATTTTGGCCTCCTGTGTGATTGAGTTTGACACCATTTGTTTCATTTATTTATATTATGTAAAAATAAATAAAAGGTAAAGTCCCACCTCCACATTTGGCCCGCCCCCCAAACACTATCAGGGACGCTTTTTTTTTTTTCCCCAATCTGGCTTTGAGATTGTTTGCTAAATCCAGCTAGCAAAATAGTGTTTATCTAACAGAAAACACTGTCAGCATCAATCGGAGACAAAAGTGCTATCAGAAATCACGAGACCACTGAGGTGGCTAAATGAACATTTTAATATTGAAATAACAGTGTTAGTGTCTTTGCGTTCTCGCAGCATCTTAGGAAGGAGAAGAGTGGGAGGTAAGAAGGAAAAACCAAGGTAGCTCCCTTGATACATGAGGCAGCTGAGAGGTCGTTGAGAAATATGACTGATCAAAAATGGATCTTGACAGAACCAGTAGAGCCAAGTTATATAAAAATGAAAACATTCGCTGACTCATCTAGAAATTATGTAACTACCTATGTTTTTCTAACAGTACACCAAACACACAAATTTTTGGGGAAAATATTTCCCTTTTTTTTAAGCTTGAACTCAATCATAATAAACAACTTGTGTCTTATTTTGTGTAACAAATAATAGACACTTGTGAAAATCAGTAATACTATGTCTTTAAAAAGCATTGACAACAATTTAATTTGAATTATTTGTAAAATACAGTGTTAACAATAGTAAAGATGAACAGCAGTGCTGCAACTTAGTGCAAAATTGTTGTAAACAACTAGTAAAATTAAATAATTCAAGTAGCTGCCAGGCATATTGGTGCCCATGGCAGCCAGTCTTGCAATGTGCACCCCCATCGACCTCCAAAGAAACATCTCATTAAAGGATGACGAATATGATGTTTTATAGCCCCTAAAAACGCAAATAAACGATTGATATTTGGTGAGAACCCATCAAGAATAAATCGCAGGACCAACTATCGCGATATATCGCAAAATTGATATTTTGGCACACACCTAGTCACAACATGCACCAATATTTAATAATTTTAAACAGTTCCTTGAATAAAAGCTAAAGTAAAGTGCAGGCAACTATGATAGAGCCATGGTGAAGCAAAGATCCATTTTGATAGAGCCACTGCCAATCAGAAACCAAACCAGTAATCAAAGTGAATAACCAAAAAACTAACAACCATGAAAATGATCATTTCACAAATCCATACGCTAAGAGAGAAGAAGATCAATGTAAATGTCTTTGTCCAAACATTAAGGAAGTATGAATACATCTTCCACACAAACATAAACTACTAACACGCTCCCAGAGGAGATTTTTCAATCAGCTAAGTAGCCAGTCAGCCAGCTGATTGATCGACTAACCGATTGATCAGTCAGTTTAATTTCATGTAAACATACAGACCTGTGACACAAATTAGCATCAACTCATCAAAATACGTAGCTATTATAAAACTATGACCTCAGTCAAATAGTAAATGTGAGACCAAAATGTAGACATGATGCATTGGCGAAAATTAGTTTTACAAGGACTTGGTTGAAATAAATTCTGCAACTATTATTAAAATCTTATACAGTTTAATTGTTCTTCTAAAACAATTCCTTTAAACACCTTCTTAGACCCATCCTATAGACAACCATTACATTAAATATCATTGTGCAGATGGTCTAATGACGTTTTACTGTAAAATCTAAGTTTCTGTTCACATATTAATCATACACTGTGGATTTTAAGATAATCATTAATATTAAGTAACTACAGACAGAAAATTAAAATTGTTTTTTCTGCAATTATGAATTGTTTATCAACATTTACTCTAGCAGTTAGCACTGACTGAGTTTTATAACATTTCTGCTTTCTCATATTTTTTTACTCATTTTGCACAGTTAACAGCTTTTGTTGTAAGGTTTACACCTACAACATTTGATTAATCTAAATAATTATTATGATAAAAACAAAGGGTTATACTGCTAATACAATTTTTGAAATGGACTGCATACAGTTTTCTGTGTACGCAATTTATTGAAAAAAAGTAGAAAAATTTGTTTCTCAGTAGAAAATGTACATCTATTAAATTACTAGTTTTATTATCAATTAGATAACGGATCCATGATATAGTGTATAAAAATAGCTTTAGATAAATTTTCTACTACATACAAAGTTGCAACTGTTTTATATCCAAATACAAACTCAAAAGCATTAGGAACAAGCTGACTTTCCAAAAATAACCTCATTTGGTTTTCATTACAATTCTAAATCTTTGGTGAAACATTCAGGCTTTGATGTAATCTCCAAAACTGGTTGCATCAGATCAGAGGAAACTTGTAATTTCAACCTACAAAAAAGTGTTTGTGTTTAATACACAGCACAAAAAGTGCCAGACATAAAAGTTAAGGTGTGGAAATCAAGTGCGTCAACTTTGGTATTAAATCGTAACTCTTGTACAGATGGGAACTGTCGATAAAGAGCATGAGACGAGCAGAACATCACAGTCACTGCCAAAACATTGTGCAATCAAGTCTAGTAAAAGCCAGAGTGAGCGTGTTGCATGCTAATATAAGGAGTTATCTCTCGAGTGCTGCTTTGCAAAACAATCACTAAAAGGCATTTACTCTCCATGCTTTTTTGCTAAATATTGTTAAATGTTATTCTTTTTTTCTGTGTGGGCTGCAATGCAATAAAGGAGTAATCATTGTGAGACATTTAGTCATTTGCTTAAATTTTGAACCATGAAAAGAAACTTTCCCAAGCTGATAATGTTAAAGCAGACTGAATCCTGCTGAACAATCTGGAACAATCGTAGTAATCGAGCAATTCATTGAGAGTAAATTTACCATGATGACAATTCTGTTCAGATGGCAGCTTGAGCTGGGAGAAAATTCACCATGTATGTCTTTTCTTTTGGTTATAATCTCTTATATTGTGGAAGATAGACCACAGTCATGTGTCAGAGTTCTTAAAAAAACCTTTGGCGAAACAATGTCCCTTATTTTAACACGCACGACTCTCACAGTCACACACTAAAGCAAAGCATCATAGGATCCTTCATTGCCAGCTGGTCAACTGAGACACAGAAACACGATAATCATGAGACAAAAAAATAATGTCAAGTTGAGAATCCAGCAGGAGAAGCTGTAGAAACGGGAGCGTGGGGAAACAGAGAGAGGATGGTGGCCGTTCACACGCAGCAGGAGACCAACACGCCTAAGGTCACAGAGTTTCCCATAGAAAGGTCTGCCCCTCACATATGGAAGCTGAATTAGAGCAATAGATTGGCTGGAAAAGTGACATCCAAGTCTATGTAAATTTATTGCAGTCAGAACTTGTGTGTGTGTGTGTGCATTTGTTTAAAAATAGCTTGCACTGCTTAATCTCTAGCTGTCACACAAGCATAGTGTGATAGAGGAGGTGTGAGCTGTGGAACAACATCTTGAGAACCTGTTACAACTTGATAAGGGGGTCACTAATCTGTCTTCATCTCATATTTTGCTCATTCTTAGAGACTTCTGTAGTGATGTAAAGTTCTGAGTGTGTGAGCAGAATTGTTGTCAGACCCGATGCTACGCAGCCGAACCAGTGTGACATTATAGTCTTGTCTCCACTGAGTGGTACGATCTGGTCCATTCTGGTATTTCTATTATAAAAGAGACCCATTAAGGTGGACCGTACCACTTTTAGGGCTCCGTTGGTTTTAGGTCCATAGAAAAATGGAAGCAACTGGTTAGCGCCGCGCTACTGTTGAAACCTGTTAGTTGGCAGAAGTTCATTACGACTACAGAAAGTGGCTGTGTTCCTCTTCGCTGCCGACAAACATTTAACTCAAACAACATGCTGGGATTCATGTGACAAATTTGCTCGGCCCTGGTCAGGATTCACTGCTTCAAGCCCGGTCAATGTCCCGCCCCAAGAGCCGTGTACCCCACCGTGATTGGTTGGTTTGTCAGCTCCGAGCACAAACTGAAAAAGTACTATTCATAAAAAATACAAAAAAAATCACGGGCCGCACTAACATTAAGCTTTCGTGTATATCGTCTTGGGGGCCGCCAGTTTGAGACCCCTGGTGTGAATGCAGCATTCAATGATTTGTGTAAATGAGCTGCTAGCTGTTGCTGTTAGCTTCACTTTTGCTGTAGTTGCACTACTATGATGCAAAGCTATGCAACTGGTTAACATCTAACTGTGACGGTCCAACCTTCCCTGGACCATTCTAAGCTGGACCGTTTCTGTACCATACCGCTCCGCGATAACAACAACGTTCATTAGCCCCTGTGAATAATGTTACATTTCGAACAGTACGGATCCAGTTAGAGAAGAGTCACAACACTTCATGTACCGGTAAGTTAGACAGAGTTGTGTGCTTTGTGGAAAAGAACAAACCGCGGCTGATGAGTCACAGAAACGGCACAATGCAGCATGGAAAACAACTGACAAAAACATGCCAGTTCAGAGCTCTCCCGTGAGTTGTGACACGCAAGCCAGACAGATGCCGAACACACACCGCTGTTTAAACGCTCGACGTTCTATCACACTGATGCTTTTTCAGCCTCACTGGTTCCCACTTCAACTTGTGTGGCACTTTCTGTTTTGGTTTGTGGAAAAGGTGAAACAACATGACTGCTAAAACACCCACAAACACTACTATCACCATTACCGGCCTGGCTGGTGCCGCGCGCCGACGGAGCCACGGCGATAGGTTTGGAGGCTGGGACGACTGCCCGAGCGCGCTCAGTGGGGACACCCTCCCAGGCTTTCCCACATCACTGGGGCCTGGAGGGGGGGACAGTGAGCAGAGTCAAGAGGTGGGCTCTTTGATCCAATCTTCTGGGCTGTGGCTGGGAAAGGCTGCAGCCCACTGTTCTCACCATCTCCCCCTGTTGTCGCAGAGGGATGGAGATAGGGGGGAGAAAGAAATGGACAGAGCGGGAATGCCTGGTGACACTGCTCATGACGTTGGGGTAAATGTTTATTGGAATCCAAGAGAGATAGCTGCTAAATTAGATTAAAACTAAAGACGTATATTTTGTTTGAAGAGGCTGCGTGTTTTTTTAAGTCAAATCTAAACTGATGACTCATCAGATAATTCCATAGCTTCTCATCAAGACGTGCTTTTAGGCACAAGTGTTGCCTAACAGTGAGTGATAAAAAAAGAAAAAAGTGCACAGCAAGAACAGAGATTAACTTTGACCATAATAATCTTTTTTTTTTTTTTTTTTAACATAAATGCTGTCAGTGAAAAATAAGTCAAATTTGATGTTGTGCATTGTCAGCAGAGAGCAGGACAGTTTTTTTTAATGGTTTCCACTCAACGTGGAGTCTTTGCATGTCAACATTTCTTTAAAAAGCTCCATCAGCACTTGTGTGTGCTTATCACTCACCAACCCAGTCACATTTGTTCACTTGGGGAACCACTGAGTCCACTGCTTTTATGCTTTTTTTCGTCCCGCTGTTAGTCACTCGTCAGACTTCAGAAAATGTTGCTTTTATTCAGGCGTACATGTGGAAATGATAAATATGGTTAAACTCTTACCTTTATTTCTTACATTCAACTACTTTTCAGTCAGACTCAGTAGAAATATGTTTCTAAATTAAAAAAAAAAGAGAAACGTTTGATCTTAAGTCTGAAATTACTTGATTTAAGTTCATAGATTTACATATGTCATCCAGTTTGATGAGAAAAATAATATCCTGTTTTGTCCTGAAACATTAAAAAAGAAAGAAAAATATAAACCCTGCTTAAAATACTATTATGTTGGATTACCAAAAACAGACCAGCAGCCAAGGCCTCTTTATCTGTGAGGAGGTTATATTTTTCTGTGACTGGTTCTGAAGAAGCAGGTATCCAGGTAACCACCTACTGCTGATTTTATGTCAGAATCTGATAGAGACACAAGATTCATACCGACTGTTAAAGACTGTGCAGGAATAACTAAGAGAACAACAATGGTAAAAGCTTGAAATGACTGAATTCTCAATTATGAAATAAAATAATTAATCAAAAGTACCAAAATAGAAAATCATGCTTGAAAAAAATCAAACTGTAAAGGAAAGGATGAAGGGATAATTCAATCCTCCCACTCTTCGCAGCTACAATATTGAAAGTGAAGAGATATTGATTAAAACTGAGAAGCATTGGATCAATGAAAGGACATGCACTAACATGACTCTTTTGTCCTCCTTTGTACATTTGTAGTTCAGCTATAAAGTGATGTCATGTCTGCTGTTGTTTACTTTGAAAAAGCTTGAGTCAAATTCTGTTGAAGTGCAAAAATCCCCTCCTGTGTTTCCTGTGATACTCTCCCGTCACTCCATAGACTTATGACGTTTGTCTATATCATTATCACACTTTACATCCTAAACTTAAACATCTTTTAGGAAATGAGGGCTAGAATTCTGATTAAATAACAACACTAGATCTTGAGCCAATCACTGTTGTATAGAAGAATTCATGAACAGATCTCATGTTAATTTGTTACCATCAACTAGAGTATCAGAACATTCTTCTGTTTCTTTTTACTAGTGATGCATTATAACGATTATTTACAACCAATACCAATATTTACACATATCAATCTATATATTTTTGTATTTACTCAGTACCATTGTGCGATACCTAGCGTGTCTCTGTGTATTCATGTCTTCATTGCAGAGCTCGTCTGCTCCCACTCTCTCCCTCTCAGCCAGAACTCTACTTTGTCCCTCCTCCAGGAGGCGGAGCTTGATTGCTAACGACAACAGCATTTAGCTAAATTTAAAAACAACTGAGACAATCATAGCAAGAGCAACAAATGCAGTAGTTCTGTGGCCGGGATGTGCACAGGTGTGCACAACGGCGTGCGTTCGAGTGAACACTTTAGTTTATGCAAACACGCATAGAGTGAAATTTCGGACTTCTGCGTGCGTGTTTGTGGACTTTTTTGACGCAGTCGGTTTGTGAGCAGCTTCCAGCTTGTGTTTGAAGACACCCCACAAACACTGAAACCTGTGGTGTGAAGACATCTCAGGTTCACCATTGAATATGAGGATCGGGAGCGAAATGTGTTGATAAGAAGTACACTGTCAACAAGATTTACGTCATCTATGTGGGAATCCCGTCCAACATGATCGCCCACCTCTGACGTCATCACCCAGCCCCGTCACTGTCTAAAAGTTGAATAACTAAGCAGTTAACACAATGAAAACATCCCAGATTTATTTCAAAAGCCTGACAGTGTTACCTCATGATCCTCATATTTGACGCTGAACCCGAGATGTCTTCACACCGCAATATGAGCTGGAAGCTGCTCACACACCGGCTGCGTCGGCGTACATTCAAGCAGCTACAAAATAAAAAGTCCACAACAACGAATGCAGAAGTCAAAAATTCTGCTTTACGCTCGTTTGCAGAGACTGAAAGCGGCAGCGCGAATGAGCACGTTGCTGGCCACAACGTGCTAAGACTGTGTTTGGGCATTTAGCTAAAATGCTATTGTTTTTAGCATTTGGGCTCCGCCCCCGGGGGGAAGGGCAAAGTAGCAGGGAGGGAGAGAGTGGGAGCAGACAGTCTCTGCAACAAAGATGTGAATACACAGACACACACTAAGGCAGGTCACTATGGGGTGCCGTTTGTAAATCAGAGATGTCAAATTTTTACATCAATGTTTTCAGATATTTAGCGTGTTTTAGGAGAAAAAAAACAGGTTTTGTTTTTCAAATGCATGTTCTCAACCCTTTAAAATTAAATATATTATTAAATGTTACATTTAATAACTAAATATTTAGTTAACCAACTAAATATTTAATTTTAAGCTAAATATTTAGCCTACAAACTAAATATTTAAGTTTTGCAATTAAATATTTAGTTTGCTCATTAAATATTTAAATCTAACCTAAATATTTATTTTTTCAAACTAAATATATAAGTTTTGCAGCTAAATATATAGTTAGAATTTAAATATTTAGATTTGAGCTAAATATATAGTTAGAATTTAAATATTTAGATTTGAGCTAAATATATAAAAAACATATAAATCTGAACTATATATTTAACTCAAATCTAAATATTTAAATCCTAACTATATATTTAGCTCAAATCTAAATATATAAAATTTAACTATATATTTAACTCAAATCTAAATATTTAAATCCTAACAATATATTTAACTCAAATCTAAATATATAAATCTTAACTATGTATTTAACTCAAATCTAAATATTTAAATCTGAACTATATATTTAACTTAAATCTAAATATTTAAATCCTAACTATATATTTAACTCAAATCTAAATATATAAATCTTAACTATATATTTTACTCAAATCTAAATATTTAAATCTTAAGTATATATTTAACTGAAATCTTAATATTTAAATCCTAACTATATATTTAGCTCAAATCTAAATATATAAATTCTAACTATATATTTAGCTGCAAAACTTATATATTTAGATTGAAAAAATAAATATTTAGGTTAAATTTAAATATTTAATGAGCAAACTAAATATTTAATTGCAAAACTTAAATATTTAGTTTGTAGGCTAAATATTTAGCTTAAAATTAAATATTTAGTGGGTTAACTAAATATTTAGTTATTAAATGTAACATTTATAAATATATTAATTTAAAGGGTGAGAATATGCATTTGAAAAACAAAACCTTTTTTTTTTTTCCTAAAACACGCTAAATATCTGAAAACATTGATGTAAAAATTTGACATCTCTGATTTACAAACGGCACCCCATAGATCACTGTATGATCATTTTTGTTGAATCCATTTTACTTTTCTCAAAAAGGGATATTGATCACCGGTGTTCATGCTTTTTCCTGATGGAAGAATCAAATCTCAGCCGATTTTACACACAATAAAAAAAAAGTGTGCAGTCTGTCCCACTTTAAATGTATGCGGCCTTCGACATCACATTGACCCACCCTGGTAGTGAATGAGAATGAGGCAGCAGCAACAACGCACAGCTGGGTGAACAGGAGAAGATGGAGGGAAGTGGCTTGTTCAGATGGCCATTGACTAGGTAACTATTAGCAACTTGCTGCACACTTGTAAACACAGTGCATCACAAGTGGAGTGGAACACGTGCATGCTGACACGTACATAAGCACGCACAGACAGACACATAAACACACGAGCACACACAGAAAGGATCAGGGAGATATGCGATATTCTGCCGAGTTGACATTAATCTCCACTATCTGTTTACCTGTGGCTGCTGCCTTCATTATGTCTCTCAATCCCACTCACACAAAATAACTACACATGAAAAAGCATGTACAGGAAACCAGTTTTATCTAAGACTCCACCCCAGGCGTAGCTTTTTGCGGCACTTCAACAATGTTTAATTCTTTTAAATATCTCATTCTTATTAGAAAGGTTGTAACCGTTATACACCAGCCACAAACTGAACTGAAAACACTTTTTTTGGGTTGAATTTTTATGACAACAGATATAATCTTGTAACTGCCATACACTTATAGTAGATACGAATACATTCACCTAGCAACAGCATTATTTTATTTTGGCCTAGTTTCATTAGTTATGTTCTACACAGCAAATGTCACACGTCCAAAATGATCTCTTATTACTTAGCAGCTAAGCTACCAATCACTTGTAGACTGTGATTTGATAAAAAGTGTTATTATGTGTTGTTTTTACATGACTGCATTTTTACATATGTATTAATTGTTAGTTGTGTCAGATTGTTAGCAAACAAAACTATAGCAGAAGTTCAATATCCATCACTGCTTGAAGACTCAGTCACATGTCGTTGACTTGTACTGGTGCTGTGGGCTTTTGGACTGTCCAGGTCCATGGAAGGTCGTAGATAGGAGGGGCTGCATCTTAAGGGGTGTGTCTTGCAGTACCCTTGCTACCTAAAGGGACATCATGAAAATGGAATGTACCATCGTCGTGCGTGCGGTACGGATAATTTGTGAAACTATCTACATGTGGGTGAAGATGTTGTACAGTGCTCTAAAGCCACATTTTAGTCATTAGTAGGTGTGAGTTTGACCCTGTAGTTTTACAGGGTCAAAGCTAATGGGGGGCAAAGGGGTGATCTGGCGGTCTGCCCCAGGAAAAAGCTTTGCACCCCTTACTTTTGAGTCAATGTTCGTATCGTTATAGACAAAGATTGAAAAAAATAATACAAGCCCGATAAAATGTTCTAGCTCCGCCAGTGTGGCATCATATCAATACTTTGTGAGAAACCGTAAGGAGGGACAGTATACCACCAATTCCACTCTGGTCCTCTGCATGGATTCCCAAAAACATTCCATCATTTCTGCATCTAGTTCCAAACGTGATGTATCCGCTGATCCCAAAAAGTATCATTCAAACAAACTCGGTCATTGTATGTGCCAGAATAACCATTTTTTTTACCTAACATGTTCTTGCTAATTTTACTTGTTTTTCCTGATAATTTGGCTGTAGTCCAAGTTATTCAAGTTATAAACAGGCCAATCAGATGGCTCAGTAAAAGCACGTGGTGCCCGCTGGTCCCGACCTTGATCATTGGAAAAGGACAGATGTTGTCGAGCCTACTTTCAGTAGAAAGAGGTGCGGTCTTCCAATGTGCTCACTCCTGATTGGTGAGAGCAGTTGCCACAAAAATCCTGATTCAAACTGACTCGGACAAATCACTGATTACTGATGATGTCTGGGCTCCAACATGGAAACGGCTGTATGAAAAATGAAAACTGAACTGACTTCATTTTGTTCGAACCAAAGTTTTTTGTATTCATAGTAATGTTGTTATTTACTATATTTTTTCATCCGTGCTTCTGTTTGGTGCAGTGTGGTTAATATGTTCCTTTTTCCCACTACCCTTCGAGGGAGAGGGATGCATTTCAGATTCCAGGTGGATCGTCTGTGCTCCTGTTCTTGCCCGTGGACCAAGCCTCTGGCTCGTCATCTCGCATCTCAGCGTGGGCGTGATTCCTGGTGGATTGTCTGCGCTCCTGGTCTTTGTCATGGACCGCGCCTCTGGCTCATCTTGGCTGTTAGATAAGCTAATTCCTCTTTAATAGTCCTGGTAAATCACCTGTCCATCCTGGGAGAGGATCTCTCCTTCGTGTGGGCATCCTTAAGGTTTCTTCTTTTTTCCTGAATTTGTTTTTATAGGAGTTTTTCCTTACCGAGAGGGATGATCTATGGGCAGGGATAACTAGTTTTATTTAGTCTATTTAGTTTTTAGCTATTGTGTATATTTTATGACTGACCTTCCTCTGTAGAATGAAGTGTGAAGCCCAACGAGGCAATCCGTCTGTGATATTGGGCTATATAAATAAACTCAAATTGAACTGGGTGATGTCACACTCGCTCAGTTCTCATATACAGTTATCAACTCACCTTTTTTCCAATAAGTGTGTGTGGCTCCATTTTTGGATTAATTTAACGGACACATAAAAACTGACATGAAATAAATGATTCACAAGAAATTCTTTTTTTCTGATTATTGAGATAAATGCATATTAATTTTAACTTAAAATGATTAAGTTCAAAGTTTTATACTTTGAATAATTACTAATATTATATGGAAGAAAAAAAACACTGAACAAGTACAGAGGGAAAACAGCTTGATAGACATGTATTCGTACACTTGTAACAGAGGTGAGCATCATCCCTGGGGTGTGAATGGAGAAGAAGTCAATACATTTTTGCTACACTGAGGCCAGGGAGACATTAATGCAGATCAGATGCGAGTTTGAGGAGATCTACGTCTTTCTGTTTTTTTATTTATTTACAAGTATACGAATAAATGAGATGGTTTTCAAATTTGCCCCTTGAAGTCCTCACTTTCACCTCTTTTCTTCTATCTGGAGAATTAATCATTCTACGGACAGGGAGGTGGACAGACGGAGGAAAAAAGGTGACGGAGAGAGCGGGATGACAGAGATGAGGATGGCACCAGTCAAATTGGAAACGGATCCTTTCAACGTGTCCGATCAGAGTATTGTGCTTAAGAAAAAGACGAGTGGTTTAATGGCCCAAGTCAAATCGGTGATACAACCCGACGCCAGCTCTTCAGTCACTCAAGAAGAAGAACCAGTTGTACTAAAATAAGAATGCAGCCACACCTGCAACCCATCCAATAATGAAAAGAGATATATTGGAATAAAACAAGGGTGTGAATCTGTATCAAGGCCATACATAGATGCACATGTCATTCCTCCCCTCCGAAGAAGGAGGAGTGTTCATCCCACAGCCCATCACTTTGTCTCTATTTTTATCTGGGCCCAGGTGGGATTGGATCCAGATGGAGCACCTGACCACCCCCCTTTTCCTTTCCCTTTTTCTTTTCTTTGCTCTCGGTCAGACTTCTCTTCCCTTTCAACCCCAGCAGCACGACGTCCTTTAGAAATTGTCAGACGGGATAATATTAGAAATTAGATTATTAAAAAAAGAAACAACTGTATTGGAATCTTTGTTTTCTTTCTAGTCTCTTGAAATGTTAAGATAAGTAGTCTATAAACATATGTAAAAGCTTTTGGATGGTTGGGATTTGATAAGATACATTTTATTACATTTTTTTTTTTTTAAATGATCCGATTCAACAGAAATCAGTTGCAGTCATGGTGAATCTGCAGCTTTATTTAATCACAGGCTCAACCACTGTAAGGGTAAAAGCAACAGGGGTCATGTCTGATGATCCGGTGACAGGGTAGAATACCCTAGACCCTGTGGGTTAACCTAACAGGAAACCTGGAGGATACACCCTATTAGGCCTCTACTTCCTGTTGCTTTGAGGAATGCACAATTTATGAGCCCAGAGGTACGGCGCACCACTGCAGATCAGATGAATTTCCTCTTTCTTTCCGCAAAAAAAAAAGACTGAGCCAGTGCATTTTAAGAAAGAAAACACTTTTTAAAGAGCCAACGATGGTAAATAAAAGAACCATCTGTGTGCTGCAGCCTTTTGCCAAATGATCTGGAAAGAAAAAAAAAAATCTGGACATCTTGACAGTTCATCGTCTAAATAAACTCTAATGCAGAGTGAATAGTTGGACTTTTAGGATTATCCCTTTAAGACAGGGGTCTCAAACTGGCGGGCCATTTGCGGCCCCCAAGTCGATGTATAGTCGATATAATAGAAAGTTCAATGTCTACCATGCAATATCTTGTGCACGTCTTTGATGATAGCTTTGTGTTTACTATGTGATGTTACAGCTTCATGCTTAAAACTTTGCATTTGTAATTGGATCTGGGCGTCAGAACGGTCCTTAGCAACAGTTGCTAGCGTCGTAAGCTCCTGTCCTTTCACAGGACACGCCGAAGATATTGGTTAGAAGTTCATAGACATAAACAAATGTTCAATAAACTTGTTCAGTAGAAATAGATCAGGTAAGGTAGAATGTGCCACTCAACCGAGGAAGAGTGGCGGTGCACGGTCCATGGCCGTCCCGGATCCCTGCAGGAGCTGACCTTTCTCCAGCCATCCCTGATTCCCAATGACACTGCCTAAGTGTAAAAAAAATTGGGCTCTCATGTCCTTGAACAACATGTATATTCAAAATGTGCATCTCCTTAGGCCTCAGTTAGGCCTCTGTAATGCAGGTAAGTATAATTAAAAACATTGCCAGAGTCCGCCCATTCCTCTCTCTTGCCAGCACAGAGGTGTTGATGCATGCTTTTATTTTTAGTCGTTTAGATTATTGTAATGCCCTGCTCTCTGGTTTACCTCAAAAGTCTCTTTTAAATTTACAATTATTACAGAACTCAGCGGCACGAGTTCTGACGAGGACCAGGGGGCGGGAGCATATTACACCAGTTTTAAAATCTCTGCATTGGCTCCCTGTGCGTTTCAGGATTGATTTTAAAATTCTTTTAATGGTTTATAAATGTTTTTATGGTCTTGGGCCTTCTTATCTCAATGATCTTCTTTTAAAGTATGAACCCTCGCGGACCCTGAGGTCTTCCGGCACCGGCCTGTTAGTTGTTCCTAAGGTGAGGACCAAAACATATGGTGAGGCCTCGTTTCATCATTACGGTCCTCGCCTGTGGAACAGCCTGCCGGAGAACCTCAGGGTCGCAGAGACCGTAGACGTTTTTAAGAAGAGGCTCAAGACCCACCTTTTTAATTCTGCTTTTAGTTAATTTTATGTCCTTATTTATTATATTAGTTTTAATATGTTATTGATTTTATATTTTACGTATTTTACATTTTAGTATTTACTATTATTTTTAACCCCAGTGTTTCCTGCAGGGATCTATCAAATCAGGGCTTGCTGGCTTGGTCTGGGGTCGTTGCCGTGGTTCTCGCCCTTGTTGGGGCGGCTGGAGTCCTGCACTGCAGCCTCACAGCTGTGGAGTGGACTCCGTTGCTGTCCCGGTTTGGGTGGGTGCCGTGGCGATGTTCCTTTGACCGAGCTGGCTCCTGGTATGATGGAATCCCCAATGCAGTTTCCTCACAGCAGAGCCAAGCCTTATGTCTGTTTTTACAATTTTTGTTTATGTCATTTTTCATTGTATTCATTGTGTGTGGGATGGGTTGTATGTGTTGATAGAGGGTGGAGTGTTGGCTTTTATTGGGTGGGGGGGTTGGCTTTTATTGTATATGTTTTTGTTTTTAATGTAAAGCGCTTCGAGCTGCGCAAAGCATGAGAAGCGCTTTTTTATAAATAAAGTTTGATTTGATTTGATTTGAATTTAGATTTATAGGCACCACCTTGGCTTTCCCTTACATTCCATTTCGTCCCCTGCATATATGTGCAGGTAAGTATTCTTTATTTGTTTCTTCTTTATTTCTTTCATATAAGGACCCTCCAGTTTCTTTCATTTACACTCTATTTGGTTTTTTCCTTTATTTAGGTTTCCAGCCAGCAGGTAAGTATGATTTGGTTCCTTCTGCTTGGCTCCAGGTTGCACAGGTAAGTATTTTAATTTAGGTTTTTCGCTCCTCGGTCGGCAACCTTTAACGGTAAAAAAGACGTTTTCTACTGATAAAGACCTGGACGGAGCCGTACTTTAGCCTTTAAGAAATTTGGGTTTGCATCCACGATATTCTTTTTTAATATTAATTAAGAATGACAAAAAAAGCAAAAATATGAAAAGAAAGTAGCATCTCTCAAAATGTGATTTTTTTTTAAAATATATATATTTGACAGAAGGTCAAATAACTTATTTTCAAAATAAAAGACGCTTCATGCCAAACATGATCATCTCAGTTCTGGGTAGCTTGTAACCAATGTTGTGCAGCATAAAATAATATGTGCTTTTAACTCATAAAAGACTAAACTTTTTACCAAAGTTTTGCTTTGCCTATAAAATCTGTGTATTCTGGAGGAAGGTTTGAACAAATAAAGATATCTTCAGGTCAACAGGGATGTAAAAACCTACATTGTTTATCATCCATGTGCACCTTAGCCATAAATTTACAAATTTAACTGATCTAAATTTTAAAAAAATGATTATTAAGTAATCCTTACTTTTAAAAAAATGCTTTTATTTTTAGAGCTGGGTTCATAAAATCTATTAATTGATTTGACTTGATTTAAGCCTAAAATATTAATAATCAATTAATAAAAATATATGCATATCTAGCACGTAAAGCTAAACGTCTGCTAGCCTAATGCTAACTTTTAAATGCTAACTTTTAATGGAATTTCCCATACAATGGCTAATGCCAACGCTTGTTGAATGTAAAAATTCATTTGAGTAATACTGTTTATATACTGTACTTACAGAATTAATTTTTTCAAAATTTTTAAAGAAAAATATTTTTAAAAAAAACATTTGTGGTCTAAAACATTGTTCGCTCATACTTTCTTTTTCTTCTGGAATAAAGTGTAATGCTTTAGCGCAATCACCACCACAAAACATATAAACACACTTGTACACAAAATGGGTCGTAGTATCGTTATTACAAAAAAATGTTGCCACTATGTTAAACGTGACACCTTAGAAACAATCACCAAGTTCTTAACCTTAACTGTTATGAAACTGCTTCACAAAAAGATTTAGCGAAACTACAAGTGGCCCAAAACAAAGCAGCTGGACTTGTTCTTGGTTGTTCAGTTAGAACCGATAGAAATCAAAAGGATTCCACTTTGGAGTGACTCAATTTAAATCAAAGCTTGCAGGTAACTCTGGGCACATTGATGCATATGGTACTGGACCTCAAAATTTCTGCTTTTATCTCTAATCAAATTGTTTACTGCGATTAGATGCACAAGCACAGAACTGGAACCACAATAAGTGGTCATATAAATACTCCATTTCCCAAATCTAATTTCATGAAGAAAACTGTTATTTATGTCCTGATGGGATGGTATTACGAAGAAAATGTGTGAGTTCAAAAATAAGTTAAAGTGTCAATGTGTTAGATATGAAATAGTTGCAAGCATATTCTGTACATCTCTAAAATGCCAGTAGGTTTATGGAACACGAGGTTTATACTATACATGAAATGGTAATTGACTGTTTAAAATAATGCTTATGCTGGAATTGTATTAGAAATCTATTGTTCTGTATGAATTGTGATTTCTGTTTTTAAGGGACCCAGGAAGACTAGCTGAAGGCTAGAGCTCTCAGCTAATGGGATCAATATGAATAAACAAACATAGACAGTGGGCGCAAAAACATATTTTTGGCCCAAATGGAACCCCATACGGCCCAGCCTCAGCCAGACTCTACCTTCAGTTGTCCCAAAGTGAAAAGAGTTTGAGAACCCTGCTTTAAGTCAATGTAGTCCGAGCAGATGATGGATGTTCCCAAATCAGGACAAATACAAGTAAGATACATTTAACTTTGTATCAAATGGTTTCACAGGTTTTTCTTGAGAAATTGTATCTAAAACTTTTTGGAAAATTCACCCAAAAGTCTTTTAGCGCCATGTAGGGAATTTCTTTTGTTTTGAGTGCTTTCTCTTGAAGTTGCTACAAATCAACTCACCGGAACAGCCAACATCACAGCTACGCACGTAAGCAAAACCACAGCGCCGAAGCAGCCGTCGTCAAAAGCCTTTTAATTGTGGCGTCACAAAAATCATATATATGGAACTAGCGAGATTTCATGCGGCGCTTGGGTGCAACATGAGAAACTCCCCTCAAGCCTAGCTTTTATCAGCCTTAAATCAATTTAAAAGAAATACCAAAAAAAAAGAAATATTCATAACCCACAATGAGGAGGGAAAACATAACACAAACCACTATCTCTGTTCATTCTGGGTTAGTCTATGTCTGCGTGGGTGAGTAGAGAGAAGTGGCACTTGCTCTTACACAAAACCCTCAGTCTCTCTGCAACCTGTTTGCAGACTTCAAACACCTATTTCATGGTGTAATGTGCGCATTGCATCTTCAGACTTTGTCCTACATTGCTGTGCCCCAGTCTGCATGTGGGAGAGACACTTTGTGCTCTGCACGGCCCTGTGCTGCATGCAGAGGCATGCCATGTTTAGAGACATTGTCGTTAAACTGCAATGATGCAACGTATAGCGTGGATATTTAGTTATCAAACACCATCAACTCCAAATTTGGTTCAAGTAACAGGATGTTGAGAAGAAAAAAAAATAGAAAGACGGGGAATAATAGAAGTAATAAAATCCTCAGGGAGAGCGATTAGGAGAAGGATTAAGGATTTAGGTTTGCCTAATGGAGAGTGGTGAGGAAGAGGAGGGTGAGACCAGAGATAGGTGAGCAGTCTCCACGCCTGTCAGGAATTTATTTAGTATTTTAGCATTTGGAAGTTTGGTCTCCATCTGCAATCAGGCATGTATTGCCGCATGTCCCGGAAGCAACCCTCTTAGTTTGTCTGCTGCTAGCAAATCTAATCCAAGGTGAATACACTCCCACTTTCAAGTAAATCCTCATCAACTGAGGTGAAATGAAAGTGAAGCTCAAGTAATTCACAACTAAAACAAATGTACTCGTGTAAATGATTTTAGTAAATTTCCCACCTAAATGAAACGGGTTGAAGAAATAAAAAGACGTTTGGTTACTTTTTGATAAGATTTAGTTGCTGGTTTGGTTGAAAATCAGTGGCGGTCTGTGTATTTCAGAGTTGACTATTTTGACTATGAACTATTTTATGTTTCTTTTTTTTTTTTAATTCAAGTTTTATTCACAAAGCATATTGACAACAAACACTTTTAGATACAGAAATTGTTGCTTTGCTTCATTTCCCCCCCCCCTTCCTTCCCCTTTCCCCCTCCCTTCTTCTTTCTCCCTCTCTTTAAAAAAAAAACAAAAAAAAAAAAAAAAAAAAAAAAAAAAAAAAAAACCTGGGTGTGCATAGAAGGGTAGCCAAGTTTCTGAAATATATATTAACATATTTTTATATTCCAGTGTGCAGAAATAAGGACTTTTTTCATTTTTTTCCTTTCTTTTCCTTTCTTTCTTCAGTCTTCTTTACAAAATAAAAGCATCAACATGTTTTACATATTCCGTCCACTTAGTCCAGATCCTGTAAAACGTATCCATATGCATATATTTTATGTTTCTTACACCATCCTGTTATAAATGAATATTATTTTATGGTGCAATTCCATCATAAATTGATCATTTAAATAGAATGAATTCACTACAATTGCACATATAGTGAAACGTCTCCTCTCACTGCAATAACAGCTCAGCTTTAAAGCACAACAACTCATCAAACTTGAAAATAAGCATTTTTATTGACAGCAAATCCAGTCTATTTAAAGATGAACTCAATTAAGAAAGTCCAGGAGATCAGCAGAATGATGTAAGAATATTTTAGATACACATATATATAAGCATTTCTCTGTGATTTAAATACTCCTTCATGGATTGTATTTAAATTGTTGTGAATCAGGAAATTTGAGTGATAGGTGCCACAATCAATTCACTCAAATTACAGCTTTTTTTTTCAAAAATATGTCTCACAATGTAACAGCTGAGAGAAATATGATTTTGCTCCCACCTTAGCAGCTAAACACAATAAAAAGAAACATTAAAAACACTGAGCCAAGAGGTGAGTGGAGTCACGTAGACATGAGTAACCCAACTGAGCTGAGCTGATTATCACATTTGATTGACTATTTTAGTTGCTCCTTTGTATAGCAGGGAGAATAAATAAAGTACAAAGACATCATGTCTATTGGATAAGGGAGTTCTCAGAAAATCCCCCCCATTTGCAGGTTTTGAAGGCCTCGTATCAAAAAATATCTCGCCTCTCCCACAAACGGATGATGACATTTGGAGAATGATTTAGCCTTGTCGCCGAGTTACTATCAGCGTGGGGCTTTAGGTAAACACATTAGATTGGACCCAAAGGTCCAGCACCAGCGCTACACTGGGAGCAAAGGCAAGTGCGCAAGACCACGGCCCTGCAAAGACTCAGCAGAAGCCAAGCAGGAAACATCTGGAAGAGCCAGAGCAAACAGATGTCGGAATGAGATAACAGCCAATGAATTACAGTTCGCCCCCCTCATCTCTGTGTGATGAGACTCTGTAATATCCAGGTGGGCTGTAGCCCTGGCTCCAAAAGCTCAAAGGTCCAAATAATCAAGCAGCATTTTTTTTTTTTTTTTCTTCTTTTTTTACTTCACACACCAGCATCTGGAGACTCTGAATGTTGTCAATAACTGGTTTCCCATTGTTCTCTGCCTCATTTTGATCCATTGTCAGCCAGACTCTCATGAGACCCCCCCTTTTATACAATGTTTTTGCCTCCCCAGGTCACCATTTGCATCATTTCCTGCCATAGTGTTACCATCGTCTGAGTAACAAAGTGAATGCATGAATGGTTAGCCAGTTGTTTCAGTTTTTAACTCTTTCGGAAACATGCAAGGGAACAGTTTGTAAAAACCAAAAAGCTGACACAGCTTTGTAAGAAATTAAACATTAAAAAAGACGGAATAATTCAAAGTGTTCCAGTTTTAATTCTTTTGGAATAAATTTGGCAATATAACATGTTTTCTGCTTACTTAAGGCTACTTATTACTTTGCACAAAGAACATAAAGGAAGAAAAAAAAGCCAGACATAAATAATGAAGAAAACTATGTCATTCGCACAGATGAGTAGAAGTCACAAGGGAGGGCTGGTTCCTGTTTAACTATAAAAAGGTTCCTCCTGGGACCTGAGATCTGAAGTGGAACTCACAGATTGTTCTGCAATCAGAGGCAACTGCGCGCCATCAGCCTATATCTTTATAAAGAGATAAATAATGGGTCTTTGGTGGTGTAGAAAAGTTTCACAAAGTTACTCAGAAAGTCAGTAAAAAAAAAATAAAGTTTTGAAAATATATGTTGATTTTAAAGTATGTATTTATGTTTATGACTATTTACATGTTTTTTAAAGTAAATTAATTAAACAGTTTTCATCAGTGATCAAATTACTTGTTTAAAGTAAAAATACAACCCTTTTTCTAATTTATCATTGAACTGTTCTCAATGGCCTTTAATTATTTCAGAGCCATTTTTAACCAAAATCCAAAAACCTTTGCATATTTTAAAGGCCTAGTTTCTGTAGTAGTTTATTAGAAATTTGCCTCTGAGTTGTGAGCAGGACCATATAGCCTGCCCTCATTTCCGATCATCCTTTTGTTTCTCTCCCACTAGCTTACAGCCCCTCACACTCCCAACCTAGCATCAAAAAGTGGCGAGCAATATGTGAGCCATCCGACCGTACAGTAGAGCGGTATGCCAGATCAGACGAGGAAAACAAAGACGTTCATGGATCCGTTTGTCAATCAGTGGATGTATCAGAAATGTTGTAAGTCCTATGTCACATATACAAGCTGAATAAAACAATTAATAAAAAATAAACTCAGAAATACCATTATAATTTGAGTTGTCTTTAGATATGTTCTTCATCATAGGGAAAATGCGATAAGAACATGTTAAAAAGACCAAAAACACAAGTGTCACTGGAGTTAGTCTTAAAAAATAACTGTGAAAGAAAAACGAAGCAAAATATTTTCTTTTATTGAGACAAGCCCATTGTACGTTTGCTAGAAATACTTGCATCAGTGAAGATAAGGCACAAATCCGTTTAAAGATGAAATATCACAGATAGAATGATAAATTTCATCACTATTGGCCCAGGTCTTAGGAGCACAATGCAAACGTGCCTGCTCGCATTGATTATTTATCAAGCCCAATCTGGTTAGTAGAACATTTTCATGGTTTGTTGAGTTTTCACGTGTTTTTTATACATGCAAACCTCTGGTAAGAACGCCCATCTGTCCATTTACTATACCCCCTTATTTGAGCTTGAGGTCCGAGAAATCTTGGTGCCCATACCAAACTACTGCCAGGTAGAAGTGGAATACACCCTTGACAGCTCACTAGTTCAATTCTCTGTGCCGATTTCTGCCTTGCTGTCCTCAAACATCACATTCTCATCCCCAAGTCGTCACATGGTGACATTTGGTTGTGGACCCCTCTGTGTCCCCAAGTTGACGTTTTCCAATGTACTATTTGTTCCCAATAAATCATGGGTCTGCAACCTACGGGCCGCAAATCAAAACTGGTCCAGTATTGTGAAGTGTAGCGCACTGATACCGAAATCCGGTACTGATACCCTTGTCCGACACCAGACCAGATGTACCGGGTTAAGATTAGGGTACCAGTACTGGGTTAGGGTCAGTACTGGACGCATCACGAGGACCAGTGCGGCTCCGGTACTGCATCCAGTGCCCCATCCTGGTGGTTACGGACCCTTGATTTTATGAACAGCCATGACATCAAAAAACGATGACTTGGGGACATCCAAAACGCCTGACACAAATGTTTGACACAAAAATGTTGTTCAGCGTGAACACAACATTACCTTAGAGCAGGGGTGGGCAAACTACGGCCCGGGGGCCATATACGGCCCCTTTAGCTACTTAATCTGGCCCTCCAAATTAAAATACATTGAATCAAAAGTCCTAATTATTGTCTTATTTTCGTTGTATTTCTGGTTTCTTCTCATGAATGGTGTTGTTTCTCTGGCGTTCGTGTGTCAGAAGGTGATTTTTTGGATTTCTTTGAGTTCGCATTTTCCTCTGAAGAACATCAACCCAAAAAGAAAACAAAAATTAAAATTCTCCAATTTTCTGTTTTTTAACGAATATATTTGAATTTTAATCCAAATTAAAGCATGTTTTTCTCTAAATTCCATGTTATCTTTTTAGTTTATGAGGTTCATTACCAAATCACTCCTTCCATCTGCTCCTTCCGGCCCTTATGCCAAATTTTAGAACCCTTTCTGGCCCACAAATCAAAAAGTTTGCCCACCCCTGCCTCAGAGCAAAGTACAGCAGTTTTTAATTAACAACCATGCTTAAGCTGTTGTCCCAGTTCTTGCTGACAGGTACTTTGTATGTTCTAATGTTCATGAACATGTCAATAATTGATCTGGACACATTTTATTTCTAACTAAGCCCAGCTGCGAGCGTGAAATCTACAGACTGTTTTGTAAGGAGACAGGAAGGACGATGATGACATTTGAACTGTATCACTTGTAAATTCCTTCACTAACATGAGAAATTTTGAATAATTTTTGGTCAAATTTGTATCTACTCATAAATGCTTACACTGAAAGACATCAATTTGTCAGCACAATCGGATTTGACATAATTGAATAAAAATATTCAAATACATTTAAGGATGTTTTACTTTAATTTCCTCTGCACTTTAGGTACACTATGCACATTATGCAAGGGCTTTCAGGCATGTACTCAATTTGCATAAAACAATGGTGAGTTTTAGGACAGTTTTTTTTTTCCAATTCCATAGAAATCCCTATGGTTTGTCCTAGAAAAAATAGCAGAGACCAGTAGAATATTAAACACAAACAAAGGTCTCATATAAGAAAACACTAAAGAATATTTTTAATAAAAAATAGTCTTTTTATCCATAATTAGCTTTAGACTTTGTTCATTTTAAAATGAAATAATTTATTCTGAGGGATAACACAAACAAAAATATTATTACCATCCACATAATAGTTAAATGCTTCACAATTTAACACTTTTGTCACACAAGCAGGTTAGAAGTATGTATATGTGAACATTTTTTAAGATACGTATATCTGGGTACGAAGCTCTTTCACTGAGACCCCGCCCACCCATGTAAATCGTACCGTTTTTTTTTCAATAAAACTTCATAGTTTCAACGTCCATCACTGTCCATGTCAGCCTTCATGACCGGGCGATTTAAATTAAAGCGCACCGTAGGAAGGAAAAAAAAAGTTTGCTGCAGTGAAATTAAAGCGTTGTTATAATTCCTGTTTTGAAACTGTAATTTGAAAATGACAGGTGGGACGATATGAGTGCGTCTGTGGATGGAGCATGAGCGCATGCATGAGTGGGAAGAGCGAAGTTTAAGGCTGCACAGCGGGTTTTTTTGGGTCATACTTTGGCGTCTCTAACATTAATGAAGTTATATTTCCACATGGGGATCTTTTGTGACAGATATGCTGGTTTTGGGATCCGCGGGGCTGGAGCGGACCCCAAATGCTGCAGCACTGCGGGCTCGCAGCTGTGTTGTGCCTTCTATCTCTTTTAAATCAATCAATCTTTATTTATCAAAAGCACTTTTCATGTCTTGCAGTTCAAAGCGTTTTACAATTAAAAACAAAACAGCAAACTAAATCCAGCCCACCCCCTTGTCCTCCCCTCATACACAAACACAAACAATACATACAGGCACGATAACAAGAATTTTAACGATTGATAGATAAATTTAATCTGTTGAATAATAACTAAACAAGGTCAGATCATACTCATACTATTTTTCTGTTTTGACAAATGTAACGGATATTTCATTTATTCTTCTTATGATCAGCGATTTATATTTCAAGCTTATTCTTCCGGATAAATCCTCCACTAGAAGTCTGCATGTCATGAACAGATCACAAAATGTTATTCCCTGAAAACGCAGCAGAAAACCGCAACAGTTCAAGCAGGACTAAGGTAAACAGTTTAATAAAGCTAGCTAGCCGATCACGGATTCAGACTTCCGGGATCAATAACTCTTTTGAAAATGCTTTAAACTGACAGCTAGTGCTTCTAAACAACAACCTCTAAAGACATTTCAACAGAAAAAGACAGTTTTGTTTCTTTTTAATGTTAAGATCTTCGTGCTGCAGACAGATGGCTAAACAGCAGCTGCTAACTGCTACATGCTAGCGCTGTGATTTAACTCCTTAAGACCCGAGCTGTCCTTTGATATGCCTGTCAAAGAGAAATAAAAGTTAAGGAAATTAACTACTATGATAATAAAACAAAAAATATGATGTCTTAAGAACTTAAAAAGAAGCACATAATCTTAAAGAAAACAAACAAAAAACTATTACATGAAAATGAATAATGACATGAGCTAGTCATCAAATTTATGCTAAAACAGTCATAATTTATTTTAAGAATTCAAAATGAGAACAGGAATAACATTTGGTAAAAAATGTTCAATAGCTCTAAAGATAAAGCTAAAGTCACTAAACTTTCTCACACAACTAATTATCACTTATATAACAAGAAAATATGATTTTTTTTTTTCCCCGCAGTTTATATTTACTCTATTTTTACTTGGCTATTAAAGCGACTTCACAGAAATGTTCTATTTAAGTTTTTAATGATTAAAGAAGGTTAATGACGTATAAATAAAGGAGAAAAAAAAACACATTTCTGCTTATTCAATTTATTAAATATGTTGGTCTACATTAATATTGATTACACTTAAAATTTTAGATTTTTTATCATCGTCATTTTCCACATCAGCTCTGGAGTTCTGCTCTCTATCTCATTAACTTCACCTCTCGTTCATCCTTTATTTTTTATTTTATGTTGTTCTCTGTGCTTCTTCTTCTATATAAATAACAATGAATTGAATTTTTTGCTAATTTGTAATATTTACTGAGTTCTTATTATCTCCTTGTATCTGTGTCAAATGTTGATTATATAAAAGATTTTTAAAGCCAGGTTTCATATTGTTTTAATCCCCCTGTTTACCCAGCATTTTTTACCAAAGAGGATTTATCCCGCTAGCATTGGAATGGCTGCTGATACACTTCACACACAGGAAGTAGAGAAGAGGTCAGTCAATGAAGGGAGGAAGTGCTTGCAAGCAGCAACAATACAAGAGGAGGAAGTCCTCCCACCCCCCCATTTTTATAAATAGGAATAAACCCCTGCTGCACGGCGTTTGGGGTCATGACAAGAGGGATGAAAGACAATAGGTGAACAAGGACGTTGGTGTAGGTTTGATGTGTCTGGCGTGGCTGAGATAGTGGTCATGTCAAGGGTCATGGGAGACGTAAGCAAGCACAGACAAAACATAACCAAAACACTTGATAATTCAGAACTCCCAATCACTGGAACAATCAGTCAACGGTTAGAAGTGGGCTTATCAGCGTGACATGACACCGGTCTATGAATAAAACAATGTATGAGGAGTCAGTGGGATTTTCATGAAGATATACGTTAGAACACATCATGATGATTTTATCTTTCAAGTAAAAGAAAACCAAAACATTTCACTCAGATGGTTAAGAATTAGGTTTACGTGTGCGTTTGTGCGAGTGGGTGTGCTGCATATGCGTTCTAAAGCAGAAAGGGTCATCCTGCCCCTCACCGAAAAACAGCTTGTAAAGCTGTTAAGCAGTGGACCTCCACCCAATTTCTGTGAATCAGTCATCAAAGCTGCAGCCAGACACTTCCCAAAGGAAATCCTTTGCCAGCCAGACACAACAACATAATTATTATCACAGTATACCATCTGCTTGTGCCTTTTTGCTCAGAGTGAGTCAGGATTTAGGAAAAAGTGAGTGATAGAGTTGAAAAAGAAAGAAAGATGACAGTACTGTACCCGTAAGAGCGGATCTACCTCTGCCTACTAAAATTTGATCAGCTATTCAGACTTAGGCTCTGTCCAAATTCCTCAACAACTTACTGTATAGAATGTTCTAGAACAGGGGTGGGCAAATATTTTGACTCGTGGGCCACAAAGGGTTCTAAAATTTGGCATAAGGGCCGGACAAGGAGCAGATGGAAGGAAAGATTGGGTAATCAACCTCATAAACTAAAAAAATAATATGGAATTTAGAGAAAAACATGCTTTAATTTGGATTCAAATTCACATATATTCATTTAAAAACAGAAAATTTGGGAATTTTAATTTCTAAATTTTGATTTTTGTTCTCTTTTGGGTGATCCAATGGGTTGATGTTCTTCAGAGGAAAATGTGAACTCAAAGAAATGCTGCATTTATGTGGTGTAGGAATAATCCGAAAGATCACCATCTGACTCAGAAAGGAACACACACGAACGTCAGAGAAACAACACCATTCATGAGAAGAAACCAGAAATACAATGAAAATAAAATAATAATTTGGATTTTGATTCAATGTATTTTAATTTGGAGGGCCACATTAAGTAGCTTAAGGGGCCGCATGTGGCCCCCGGGCCGTAGTTTGCCCACCCCTGTTCTAGAATCTAGAATTTCAAAATTGAGCGCCCTAGAATTTTCCCAGAAGTCTTGGCGGAAAACTAGCGTGCATTGATGCTCACTACATTAGCAATTATAGACCACATTGTATCACGGTTGAACAATTTTTGCAAAACAAACATGTTTAAATGTAAATTTGAATAAACCATCCGTGTTTTCACTATCAGAAAGCAGTGGAGTCACAAAAAGACTACATAAAATGGTTGAATTGATTCGATTTTTACTTTGTGAAAATTGTGATGTCATATCCGGTGTTTGAAAAAAAAAAAAAAGAAATAGTGAGCACGGTGTCCAACTTGCTTTTAAAATCCAGGGCACTAGATAGTCCAGCAGGATATAGTGTTTTAGTAGTAATAGATTAGGGTTGGAATTTGGACTCAGCCTTATAGTATTCCATGGGCGGCCACAGGGCAGAAGAGAAATTAGGGCTGTGAGGATCCGAGTGCTCAGATCTGCTCACAAAAATTTGAGTACGAATATTCACAACGTCCAAGATAACATTTTTAAATTTTCATACATCCAGTAAAAAAAAACACATAGCAGCAAACACTATATTATTAGCACACTGTTAATAGGCTACTAGCAAAAATTCAAAATAGTCTAAAATTTCTTAAAAAGCTAAATAAGTAAAAAAATAATTAACATGTTGCTAAAATAGAGCCTAAACTCTACATTAGACTAAAAAACCAAAATATTAATTATAACCTATAAATACATTTAAAGACTTGTTGTTAATCTATTTACGTTTTTATTTGAAGACTTTCTCATTCATTTCCTATGGAGCAAATTTTGCTCAATATTTCAAAAACAATAAAGTTTACGAACACCAAAAGTACAAGCACTAATGTCCTGAACAAGCTGAATGTTTTGATACCAACATTGCTGACATCGCTGAAAGTGTGATTGAGTTTTAAATATCCCAAGAAACTTACATAAAGGAGCAGGAGAATCATTAAAGTGTGAATGCTTACTAAGGGTTTAACCAATTTCAGTCCGTTTCTGTTGTTGCTCGAGTGTCAGCCATTTTCCTTTTTCTGTCTCTTCTGAAGTGCATTTCCAACCGGAAGTAGGTGGCGCTTTCAAAATAAAAGTCTTCACAACTAATACACACATAACAAGTAGTAACGCTTTTTTTTTTAAACATTCTTTTACAACTTAAACTTAACTCCATATAAAACTGAAGAAATTTTAAAGTGGTTAAAAGAGTAATGAGACATTTTATATATCCTGGACAGATTTAGATTGGTCCCAAATTAACAATGAAGACATCTTAATTGCAGCAGTTATAATTAGAATCATTCAAAATCTACAAATTAGAAATATTACGAGCATTAAAGTCTTCTAATTTAACATATCTCAGTCACACCGCCCAAACAGTCTTCCTGAACATTGTATGTAAAACAGATCTTTAGAACAAATGTAATTATCTTAGAGAGGTTAGCAGGGGTTACACTGAAACTGACAAGGAAGACAAATCACACCTGTGGGAGATGAACAACTGTTACCCTGAGAGGCAAGTCAAGCGATAGGATATGACAAGTGTAATTTTGACAAAAAGAGCAGAGGGTCTCCACGCCTGCGATGGATCACGCATCAATTAGCGCGTTTGGATTGATTTTGACAGGATTAACTCTGGTACATAGGAAGATAATGGGTTGGGAGATAATGGAAATGTGACTGAGCTGAATGCTGTCAGAAAGATAAATTGTCGGGTCAGGAGGAGAGTTTAAGCTAAAGCGAAGTATTTAGCCGACAAACATGCATACATTTGAATTATAAGAGGAGCAATTTCCCCGTGGCAATCCATCATTTTGTGGGAGGAAATGCTGCGGGTGATGTCTGATTGACTTACTTGGCGGGTGGTGTCAGTAATGACTGCTGGTGAGCTCTTTTAAGTATACAGGTGAAAGGTAAGCCTCAGGGGAGATAGTTTTGATCCGAACGCAAACTTCTGTTCCTTATCAATGGAAGCAATCGACTGTTTTACAATATGCACTCATAAAACTCTGCGCTACAGATAAAATATCAAAGCTGAGTATGCATGCCAACAAGGCAACTGATGTCTCTAAGGACTTGGCTGCCCTAAGTTTGCAACATGGAGAGTTTAGGGGCAGTGTCCAAGGCCTTTCACCTCCGAGCTGTTAACAGTGAGGCCTGTGATCCCATGACCCCAATTAAAGACCCCCTTGGGTTTTGGACTGTAACGAGAGACTTGAAATAACAGTTGGGGGAAAGGGCCACGCTGCGGAGCCTCATGCGGTGTCGTGGGCTCAGCTCACCACTCCCTGCTCGGGGCCTGTGGAAAGGTCACAGGGGAACAGATCTTTTTTAATCCTCCATTTTCAACCGTGCTCGCTCTATTCTTTTCACTCCTCCTTTCTTTTTAAAACATAGATTGGCCAAAAGAGAGGTCAGGGGGTGGTGGGCTCCCAAGGGTCTGTGGTGGACCTATAGCAACCCCACCACCCACCATCCCAACATAAGGACATTAATCACTAAATGCATCCTGAGTAGCAGTGAGGATGGCTTGTTTGTACAAGCTTTATCCACGCTTGAACTGAGATCCTCAAAATGTTCTAGCTTCAAATGGTAGAGGTAGTAGGAGTTGTGGTAGAAACTACCTTACATTTGTGAAAAACGCACAATATTGAATAGATCTGTCTTTGCAGATGACCCAAAAGGGCTTGCAAGAAGTCATCTGGTGGATCGTCTGTGCTCCTGTTCTCAGCCGTGGACCACACCTCTGGCTTGTCTCACCTCTCCCCCACCTGTCCTCCAGTCCTATCTGACTGAACTCTATTCAAACACGTAGTTGTAGAGTTTGATAAGCTAAATCCTCATTAATAGTTCTGGTAAATCGCCTGTCCGTCCTGGGACAGGATCTCTCCTTCAACCTTCTCTTGAATCAGGTTTTGTACTTATTTTTCCTTACAGAAAAGGAGGGTCTAATTGCAGGAATAACCAGTTTTATTTAGTCTGTTTAGTTTAGTTACGCAATTTATATTCAATGACTGACCTGCTTCTGTAAAATTACTGGTATGAAGCCCAATAAGGCATTTTTTTTGTAATATTGGGCTGCATAAATAACAATGAATCGAAATTGAATCTGGCAGTAAATCCCGACATAAAGCAAACATTTTATTCTACATGCAAACAGTTTGCTCTCTGTACAATTTTTCATTCAACTTTTGCAAAAACGTTAATATGCAGTCTCTCGTTGAAAAAAACACACAACAGTGTCTTGAGGTGGTTCTTGTGCAATGTGTCAGAGATCAAATAAGTGAAACAAGAATATGCTCCATGAGATTAAAACAAAAGCAGTGGTAGATCAAAACTCATATCTGATTGTGAACTGAGCACGAGCTGCAAATACGAATGTCAAACTTGGTTTTGGTAGGGCATCGGACATGCAAAGCAATAGCATGGCCTGCTTTCAGTTTACTGTTGGCTGTAATTACCCCATGTCGCTTGAAAGTCTTTTGCCTCACCTTCTAGTTTCAGCAGTGGAATGGAAAATCTGAAAGGTCAAGTTGCAGTGCGGTTGATTCAGTGCACTGAAAAACTTTAGTAACCTGATCTTTTTTTTTTCGCATACCTGATTTTCTTTTGTGAAAAAGTGGGAGGTTTGAACAACTTCTTTTTTTTTTGCTTTGTTTTTTTCAAATATAACACCTTCACGAGGGTTGGTAAACAAATGCTGAGCATCCCATGGGTGTGGAGCTCGGCGAACCGCAGAACCTTATTTGCTCCTGCTTGTCTCGGCTTGCGGCTGTGTATTTCTGTGCCTTTTCAAGATGTAAAAGGTATAGCATGCTAGGACACACATCAGCACACAAACACAAATTTGTGCATGCCACCCTCCCCATCCCCCTTCACACAAACACACACACATGAAGGCACTTTAAAACATGTACGGAGCCTTGCAAAAGATCAGCCAAAAATATAACAGGCACCTGTTGCTCGAACCACAATGAAGCCAAATTAGAACGTTTCCTTAGCAACGCTAATTTCAATCACAAGCAGTTATGGTGCCCTCAAAAAACAGCCTTGCCAAAACAATGCTGCTACAGTATGTGAGTCAACAAAAAATGAGGATTTTATAAAACTTTCCATTAAGGTTGAATTTAAATATATTATTATTTATTATAATATTATTGCATGTATGGGGAATAGTTTTTCTTGTATTTGTTTTATGCACAGCACTTTCTTTACTGGAAAGGTGCTATATAAATAAAATTAATTTGAATTTAAATCTCGTCTAATATTTTATATTGCAGTTGTTAAGTGGCTTAAATGTTTTTTTTTCCACATTGAGAGCATTTATATAGGAGCAGCTGGTTTAAATGGTGATGAGTGGGCTGTAGTGTTATTGTGTCAAAGGGACTCCTCTAGTGGCAAAGGCCAAAACTTCTCTTGGGTCTCCAACGTCTTCACTGGCATGTAGACGTAGTGACATTTGTCCTTTGAGACACAGTTATTTGTAATTGCTTCAAGCAAGTGTCTGCATGATGAAGGCATGCCTGCAGACAAGTGAGGTCAATATGTTGATGAATTAGCAACTTGGTGCAAAAATGCACCTTAAGAATAGCATGTTATTGTTTTGAATGAATTATTAAGACATAATGATGTGTATGCAAGGTTTTACTAGGTGAAGTCTACTAAAGCAATCGATGTGTGCTTGCGGATAAGTTACGTCAAGATCTTGATAAATTAGGAACTTGGTGCAAAAAAGCCCCTTAAGATGATCGTAGTTCTGCTTTTAAAGGCTCACTTTAATAAAAATAGTAGCTTTAGTGGTTTTAGCAAGTTCTTGAAAATGATGGAGGACAAAAATAAAGAAAATTAAGATTATAACAGCTTTTTTGAGCACTTCTTTATTCAAATGTAGTGAATTTAAAGCAGACGAAAAAAATGCAAAAGACCTGTAGCTACAATTGCCAGGCCACAAGCTCCCTGCCCGGCTTCATTCCAATCCATCAACTTTCTGATACATAGATCAATATAAGTCATGGATGTGGGCAAAATTTTTGACTTGTGGGCCACAGAGTTCTAAAATTTGGCAGAAGGGCCAGACCAGGATTAGATGCACGGTGCAGGAAAAAAAATAACATACAATCTGGACGAAAAGATACTTTAATCTTGTTTCAAATTAAATGTGTTTAAAAAAAGAAATATATAAAGAAGTTTGCCCACCTTTGAAGTAGGTCTTTGTTTTCCTTGTCTAAGCAGGAATCTGGCTAAAAACTGTACAATTTGTTGCAGTGGTAATGTGAGACTGGGGTTGTAAGGAGCTGTAAGCTATTGGAAAAGAGAGTGAACAAGGGGATCATGGGAAATGAGGACAGGCTTACTCTTACGCCCACAACTCAGAAGTGAATTTCTTCTGACTTCATTCAGTTTTACAGAAGCTAAAAATGTTTTTGGTTTTTTAAGCCAAGCATGATAGCACGTTTACAATAGATCAAAAGATGATTGTAGTGAGACTTCATGAAATTATTAATATGTATTGCTGTGTAAGTGTTGGGGGAGGGGAAATGTCATCAACAATGACCTCTGTCTCATCTCTTGTGTTGGACCCACTGAGCATGCCCAAACTTTTGAGGGACTCACAACTCAGATAGTGGGGTTGGGGTTAGTCATCACACTACCAAACTCTGCACTGTGGTGAAGAAACGGTTGAATTTTCCTTTCAAACATGCAAATATGTGCACAAAACATGTTACGGTAGAGTTGTATAGTCACGTGGACTAAAACAAAACCTGACAGAAAGAACACGCAATGCTCTGTGTTGCAAACTGGAGCCTTTAAATGAGTGCATAGTGTTCTTTTTTTGTGAATGAGGGTGTTCCTAATGAGAAAAAAGAAAGAAAGCAGGCGGGAAAAAAATGTTTGAGGGGGTTGGAGGGTCTGGCGGTTGCAAGGGCATGAGAATGTAAACCTCAGAGTAAGTGGGGTGACTTGCTCTTGCATGAGAATTCATTGTGGGGGTTAAGGTGGGTGGGTGTGAGTTTGCTCGATTTAAACCATATTGTCCTCAGAAGTGTTATCTGTCGTTTTGATTCCTTGTCCTTTTAACCACAAGAACTCTGTTTTGCATTGAACTGTGGCTCTGAAACATGTCTGCATGCAGATGGATTGCCGTTCCCAGTGCAGCGAGCTCATGCATGTTCACGATTTTCCTTTTCTTTCTCACTTTTTATTCTATGCTAGATGGTGAGGAATATTTCAAATTGTGTAACAATATTTATGAAATAACTAAGATTACAAATGGACTTTGCAGGGAACTTCCCATTATTCACTTGATCGAACTTGTTTGGACGATAACTGGAGCAAGTGCTAGTTTCAGGTAATGGTAGCATTAATGGTAGTTGCTAGCATTCACAGGAATGGCTAGCATTTAATCAGAGTGGATAAGATTCATTGGAGTGGCTAGCGCTTGTTGGCAGTGGCTAGCATTAGTTTGGGATGGCTAACGTTCGTCAGAGCGGCTAGTGTTCATTTGGGGCTGCTAACTTTTGTTTGGAGCGGCTAGCTTTTGTTTGGAGTGGCTAAAGTTTCTTGGAATTTGCTTGCGTTCCTTGGAGCGCCTAGCATTCGTTTACTGGTCAAGTGGCTAGCGTGTTAGAGCGGCTAGTGTTTGTTTGGAATACCTAGCGTTCGGTGGAGCGGCTAGCATTCATTGGAGTTGCTAGCGTTTGTCGGAGAACATAGCATTTGTTGGAGTGGCTGGCGTCGTTTGGAGCAGCTAGTATTCATTAGAGTTGCTAGCATTCATCAAAGCACCTAGAGTTTGTCTGGAGCAGCTAACGTTTGTTGGAGTGGCTAGCATTCGTTGGACAACTAGCTTTTGTTGTAGCGGCTAGCATGTGTTTGTGTGGATGAGTGTTTGCATCAACACACACACACACACATATATATATATATATATATATATATATATATATATACATACATTTTTTTTAACACCCCCACATTACTCCACACCAAACTACAGAGAACAAAAGACTACAGGTCTGAGTTTACATGTGGCTCACTGAGATTTTTCCACTTGCATAAAAAAAAGGGCTCTAGAACAGCTGGCATGCTGCCCAAAAACAATTCACACCGTCTCGATTATACGGTGTAAAAAAATAGAGAAAATACAAGAACCTGTAAAAAGAGGAAAGCAGCGTATATCAAAAAGGTCAAGCAAATGAAAGAAAAGAGCATAACGGCGGTGAAACCAGCTGAGTGATGTGAACATGGAGAGTGAAAGCAGAAATCAGATCTGAGCAGAGACAGAAGTGGAAAACAAGGATGTGATGAACGGGGGAGAAAAAATGAAGGTCTTTAGGATTTACATGAAACCCTAATACACCCCGCCCCCACCCGACTATAAGCGCTTATGCTAACACGAAGACTCTCCCCCCTGTTCTTTTAGACCACGTTCCGCTCTGGCAGCACCTGAACGCTGGCTCTTGTCAGAGCTACCTGCCAGGGATTAACCAGAACCTGTTACCCCTCAGTGTCAGATGACTGCTCTGTGTCTCACCATCACACACCCCCACAAGCACACACAAACTCACACCCACTCATTGCAAGAGCCTGTAATAGGAACCAGCTGGGTTTTCAAGGCCGTGCAGTGGGCCAGACAGGCCCATTCATAACCCTCCAGTGAGTTTTAATGAAGGTGGGTTTTGGGGCAGCAGCCGTGGAGGGAGTGGGGAAACGATGGAAAAAAAGAAAAGAAAAAAAATGAAGAAAACAGTTCTCTCCTTCTTTTTCACTCTGTCCCTTCCATTATAAGAATGTACTGTTCTCAGTCATTTGTTGTGTTTTTTGCACCAAGGATTTTTAGCTGCTGCATTCTGAGAGAGAAGTCCAGAATGTCAGAAAAAAATGTTCAAACACAAGATTAACGACATTTTCAAAAAGTCACATCCTCATGGAATTGAAACACCTACAAGGACACACAGAATCAGGTGCTCACTTTTCCACGCCATCAATTTCAAAGTAGTGGCTTAATGTGAAAAGACAAAGATGAATTTCAGATTTCTCTTGTGTAAGTGAAGAATAGTAAGGGGTACGTTTGGGGTCCGTGCGAACTCTCATTTGCCCATAAATCACATCCCATAATGGATGCCAAATGTTGTGGAGTGTTGTGGCTGTTTTTCTCCAGTCCTCAGTCTGAAGGTGAGAGGGCAGGACTGTTTCACACAGTGGTCACCTCCATTTTGCTCCTTGTGATGGTGGATGGGTGGTGTGTAACCTGAGCTGATGAAGTAACGGTGAAGAAACAGCTTTTTGCACCCCAAAGGTCAGTCTTATGTGAACTCCAATAAAGCAGCCATCGGCGCACATCCCCTCTTACAAAGAGAGGAGAAGCGACACGGAAAATCAAGAATCAAACTGTGATCACAAACTGAAATATGTGTCTGTATTTTTCTTTCCTAATCACTTCTCTGTGCTATTTTTAAATACAGTAGAAGATTTCAGGGGATTTCCCGCAGGATGTGTTTAACTGAGGGTGGGATACCTCACTCAAGCGGAGGGAAGGCCATGGAGTACATGTGTCTCCTCCCTAGTTTTAGTGGAGATGTGGAGAGGCGGATGGTGTGGGGCGGCTGTAGAGTAGTCAACCTCCGATCTAAAGATTGCAGGCTCACCTCCTGCCTTGCCAGCCAGCTTGTGTGTCAGTGTTCTTGGGCAACTCCACATTGCTCATGGTGGTTACAGATTGCTGCCATGTATATCAGCAGAGACACCTTCACTGTGTGAAAGTGTGTGTATACGTAATACGGGATTTTAAAGCGCTTTTGGCCTTAACGAAGGTAGAAAAGTACTATATGACAATTCACCATTTATAGAAGTAAATTTGGCACAAGAATGTTTAAAATTAGTAGGTTTGTAAGACTGACGTAGAATACTTTTGCATTTGTCAATTTTCTATAATTTGCTTAAATTTGCCTCAGATGACGATCATGTTTTTTGAGTTTTTAACATGTATGTGTGGCATTATTCTTATGAAAGGGAATAAATGGAGCAGAAAACATTTTTCTGGATGTCTCATTTTAAAATCAATCAGTCAAACTGTTGTAGACAGACTGTTTGATTAATGATCCTTCTTTACATACCATGTGAAGATTTATGCTAGCGAGACACAGAACTACCGTGACAAGACAGGGGGGAAATTGTGACGGTGCTGCTCAGCTCAGCTCCAAAAGCCACGCCCCTTACAGGATATTTGGAAACAGAGGCTTCAGATCATCATGAAGAATGGCTTTTTAAGGCATTTAGGTTGTTGGATTTTGGTTAAAAACTTCGTAAGTCATAATTAAAAAACTACAGGGAATTTTAATTTTAATTTAAATGGGGGGATTTTAAACAAACTTGAATTATAAATAAGCAGTTAAAACACTTAAGCGCCCTTGTTTTATTGAATGCAAGGCCTTTCACGACTTTACCCAAAAAACATTAACTATATAATCAAAAGTATTTTGTCACCCAAATGATCAGAATCAGGTGTCCCAATCACTCGGCCTGGCCACAGGTGTATAAAATTAAGCATTTAGAGATGCGGACTGTTTGTTTTACAATCATTTGTAAAAGAATGTTCCGCTCTTAGAGCTCAGTGAATTCCAGCGTGGAACTGTCACAGGATGCCCTCTGTGCAACAAATCTGAAGTTTCCTAAATATTCCACAGTCAATCACAACAAAATAGAAGAGTTTGGGAACAACAGCAGCTTAGCCACCAAGTGGTAGGCCACCTAAACTGACAGAGAGGAGTCAGTGGAGGCTGAAAGTGCAAAGCGGTTGCCGACTTTCTCCAGTCAGTTGCTACAAAGCTCCAAACGTCATGTTTCTTCAGATTAGCCCAAGTCCAGTAGACAGAGAGCTTCATAGAATGGGTTTCCATGGCCGAGCAGCTGGATCATCAAGTGAAATGCAAGGCGTCTGATGCAGTGGTGTAAAGGACGCCACCACTGGATTCTAGAGCAGTGGAGATGGCTTCTCTGGAGCGATGAATCACACTTTTCTATCTGACGAGCTGATGGACCAGTCTGGGTTTGGAGGTTAGGAGAACGATACATTTCAGACTGTATTGTGCCTTGAGTGTGAAATTAGGTGGAGGAGGAATGATGATGAAAGGAACTTTGAATGCTTCAGGACACCAAAACATTTTGGACAACTCCCTGCTCCCGTGGGAACAGATTGGAGCAGGCCTTTTTCCATGTCCTTTGTAGTTTTTCAATAGTCATAGAGAGTCCGTTTTCAAAGCAATCCTCCAAATTAAGACTTCTACTATGACGCTACACTTCGAGTTTTTATTTTTTATCAATTCAAAAGTGATTTCAGCTAAATTGATTGAGAATAAAGCCCCTGTGAACACAGAATGGAAGTAATGCTGGGAGCATTTCAAGAAAATAAAATTGTCTTTTTTCTTTTTTAGCTCTAACAATTGCTTTAAATACCTGTGGAAAATGTTGAATAAATGCATGAAATTAAATTAAATACAGAAAATAATATAATAGAACTATAAAAAAATATACTAGATAGCAAGGTAATATTATCTTTAAAGGAATATATATAACTAGAATGCTAAATATAACTAAAATATATCCAATGTCAACTATTCAATTTTAAATAAAATTATTTTTTTCTAGCCTACAACAAAACGTATCATCACTGCCTTTAGTTCTGCTTTGTAGGCTACTCTAAATGCTCCAAAGTGCTTAGTGTCTCATTCCATCCATCCATCCATCCATCCATCCATCCATCCCATCCATCCATCCATCCATCCATCCATCCATCCATCCATCCATCCATCCATCCCCTTAACCTGCTGTTTGATGAAGGCAGGGTATACCTCCGACCAGAGCTGCATCGATTATAATTTCCAGAATTGATTCAATTCCCCAGAGCTTTATTCATTTCGATTCTGATTTTTTTTTTTTTTTATTGTTTTTGATTTTTGATCCACTCAATTAAATTAGATTGAGTTTACAGTTTACACATTTATACACTTTTGTTTAGAAATACATTGATAATTTACTATGTGTTTTGAATACATTTATATTAATCTGATACAGTTCACGTACTGTAAAATGTATTAGTAAAATAATTAGATGGTTAATAGCACACAGTGTTACATGGTTTGGTTAAATTATTATATTTGATACATTTAGAAAAGTTTGCATGGTTTTCCTAATGTGTGCATGGTTTGGCATCCTGTCCAGTATGTATCCTACCTTTTACCAACAGAGGGCAGGATAGGCTGCCCTTTACACACGAGATGTCGCCGGTGACGCCTAAATAACACGTTTTTTTGGCATACGATAACTTTTTAGCCATTTACGCAACCAGCAGAATCCAGTGGAATTCTGTTGTTCTCCTAGAGGACAGAAGGGCTACAAGTAGTCAAAGACCATCGACCCTCGAGCCAAAGCTCCAGTGTTAAAGGGTTAAATATGAAAACTTTTGTCATTGTTCATTTGAACTTGATCAAGTGTTTAAAAATAAACATTTCTATTGAAATCATTTGGTCTTGTAGGACCATCAGCATTCATTTATTTGGGCTGAGGGCCAAGATTCATGAGTTTGTAGGTGGTTTGCTGGATGATTTTCAGAGTAAAGGCCTTTCTTGCAGCTGTAATGGTATCTGCCTTCAGTCAAAAAATAACCAGCAGGGGATGATGGCACAAAGCTTGTGGGATGCTAATGCAGCCTGCCAACTTCCTTTTAGAGTGGATCCAGAAAGACAGCTAAAGTTGGAAAGTTTCCCACAAGAACACTGAGGCAAACAACAAAGATGCTTTTGAGTCAAATGTGACATTATTTTAATTTAGCAGAGAGACTAAAAGACAAAAAAACAAATCAAAATCAACTTTACCTCCTCCTAGACTTTAAGTGAAACTGACAAAACATTGATGTTTATTTTTGCAAAGATGTCAGATTTTGGCGCTGTGGTTTCACAGTTTCCCGGCTCTGTGGCCTCAGCGTGCACCGGCATTGCAACGACAGAACGATAACAAATCAACACTTTTATCTTTGTGTGCTTCAGCAGCAGAGAGAGAGAGGGAAGAGACTTAACTGAAGGCGGAGAAGTGTCAGTACGGGAGTCGCATTAAAAAAAAAAATCAAGAGAAGTAAGAGAAATAGCAAGAAACTTAGAAAATATTTGAACATGAAGTCTCTATTAACATATTTCTTCAGGTCTGTTTTTGTGATTTTAAATCTACTAGGTTCAAATAAAGTCAGCATTTCACCTGAGGATTGGACAAACAGAACAGCAATGGGTTTTTTTTTTTTTATAATTTTCAAAGTCTTAAAAAAACGATTTGGCCAACGCGACGGAGATAAATTGTTGTGAATCATTTGAAGAAACGGGGTTGAGAAAAGGAAAGCGTCTGAATAATGAAATAAATCTGCCCACAGCTTTTTTGTTTAATGAATATGGAGTTGATTTATTTTCCGTATGTGTCTGCAGATTTTTGTGGGCGCAGAACAGAGCGCGCTCTGTTCAGTGCCACGCTCCACGACCAGGTGTGGGACAGACAGCCTGAAACAGTTCAACGTAAACTAAGCACAAATAATAGTTTTTACTCACAACTTTCGATTTTTTGTAATTTTTATCTTTTGGTTTATCTTTAGCGAAAAAACACAATGTGGGACAAAAACTGCACTTTGTTTTTGTCCAACATCGTGTGATGAAAACTCCAAAATATAACTTGTTAAATTAAATGAATGTCAGTTTAAACAAGTGGCTACAGCTAATCATGATGTTTGGACACTTCTAAATCCCTCTGATACCAGCAAAGGAAAGATGAAACGTAGAGAGGGAAGGAGATGAGGGGAAGGCGGCCTCAAATTAGAACAAAGAACTACAAACAGTTGCAGGGTAAACATCACAAACACATCTTGTGGCCCATCAAGCAATGTAAATAGAGAAAATGCCAAGTGCATGACCCCCCCACCCCAGGAACGCCCACCCTTAATCTCTACATTTGCACTCTCTCCCAGCCAGCAAGTGGGCCCCATATGTTTTAAAAGTGGGCAGAAAATGTGGGTTTGTCCACAGTTTCCGTGGTGGCCCAACCAGTGTTTTCCCACATTGGCTTAAGTGGGAACTCAGTAAGTCTACCATCCGCCCGATAGACAGCATAGTTAGTTAGCAATAACCAGCAGAGCTAGCTTCCAATACTTTTGACTTAAGTTGTCTCTCAGGAGGTTGGCTCGCTATGCTAGCAGGCACCCAGTGGACAGCATAGTGAGCTAGCGAGGACAGAAAGAGCTAGCTTGTTATGCTATTGGCTCAAGTGGGGACTCAGTTCAGCTTGATATGCTAGCCAGCTGCTCGGTGGAAAGTGCAGTGAGCTAGCAAGGACCAGCAGAGCTAGTTTGCTATGATATTGGCCTACTTATTCACTCATGTTGGCTCGTTAAGCTAGCCAGCTGCCCAGTGGACAGTATAGTGAGCTATGCAAGGACCAGCAGAGCTAGCTTACTATACTATTGAAATAGGGGGGCACAAAGTGGGTTGGTTTGCAATGCTATTGGCCTAAGTGGGGTCTCAGCAGGTCGCCTTGCTATGCTAGGCGGCTGACTAGCGTAGCGAGCCAACCTACTGAGTTCCCACTTAAGCCAATGTGGGCAAACACAGGTGGGGCCACCACGGAAACTGCAGACAGACCCATTCGGGGCCGTCATTTTTTGCCTACTTTTTAACCATATGGGGCGCACTTGCATGGCTAGGCTGTTTATGCAGACAAGTGAGCACAGGTCCAAAGGGTCTTGGTGAGGGGCATAAAGTCAACTATTTGAGTATTTTAATGACCTACCCTCCCTTTGTCTTACACAATAAGCAGAACAGAATCCATCTTCATCAGGAACATTAAAACATTCCTCTTTGTTTGCAATTCCAGTGTCAGTGGACCGCAATATTTTTTTAACATCAAACTAACGGTCAAAACGAAAACGTCAGTCTGATCCGACCTTGAGTTTCAAATGTGACCAGATCTGATCCTCGTAAGTAAATTGACTAACGACTTCGGTTGCTGGTGATGCAAAGGCTTCCTCGCAGCTGCCTCAGTCTCCAGTAAAAATGAAACCACTCAGAAGGGTTGGGGTGGCAAAGGTTTTAACTGCCAGTTGGTGAGATCACCTAAAATCAAACGTGTGACAGCATTTGAAATTGATGTTGATAAGTGACGGAAAGTTTTCTGAAAAACTCCCACGAGGAGTAAGATCATCACTTATGTGTGGAAAAAAAAAAAGAGCTAACAAAGTTGTCCTTTTTAGGGAAAAACGATTTTTAAAAAGTTGCAAAAAGTCAAGCCCTCTTCTATCCATCTGCTTTGTTGCACAACATCTAAACAGCTTCCACAGATTATTTGCTTATTGCTCAAATTAAGTCATGTTCCAAAGTGTCATATTGTTTCAATGTAGAGCTCTTGAAACTCCAAATATGGCTGGCAGGCTGTCAACTATGCATGAGAGATGAAGCGAATGGTGGTTTGGCTCCTCTCAGACAGACAGTTATTTTCAACCAACAATCACACAAGCTTAAATTGGACAAATTAGGAAGAGTGTAATCATCTTTAGTTTGTTGCTTGTCTTGGCTTGTGGCTCTGGTCTGAAACTGAGATGAAGTGTGTTTTGTTTTTTCATGGCTTGCTGCTGCCCTCTGTCACAGCATGGTGGTTACTGCAGCAAAACAAAAAAAAAGTGGAGCAGTAGCTGAACCTTTAAGCCCCTAAGAAAGAAATAAAACTATCCCAATAAAATTTTCTATCAAATGATTTCCATAAATCTGTATCGCCAGTGACAACCATCCTCTGTTTGTCATTTTGTGCGTCTGTTTCCAGGAACACGGCTGCAGACGCAGCACTTCTGCATGCCAGTGTGAGTTTCTCTTCAGCCTTCTGTCTCAAGCTCACATGTGGCTCAAATATGTGGCCCGCGGTTCCAACAGCAACAGACCGTGATCCGGGGCGGCCCAAAACCTGCACCTTTCTGAAACGTGCCCCAATGACACCAAACGAAGTCAGACGGGGCCACGTGTTTGAAAATTGAACACACATTCCACAGGAGCTGTGTCACAACCCTCTGCTGATGACTCAGAGCGAGTCAGAGCTGTACAACACAGGTAACAGTCTAATTAGCAGGTCAAAGGACAAGAAAAACTCCCAATTCTAAACATTTTATACTTCCCTTAATGAGTGTGATGTCAAACCAAAAATGAGTCACATTTTAATTTCAGCTGAAAATAAAACTTGCACACAAACCTCGTCAATAAATATTCTGACTTTCAAGGGGAAAAAAATAAGATATTTTGTTGCATGTGAATCTTAGACTGATGAAATAAAAGCAAATGAGAAAGAGGCATCATGCAGATTGAAACCCCCCGCAGGGGGATTCACATCCACGACACAGGCCAGACAATCTCCACGAGGCATTTAATCATTAAATCCAGTTGCTGTGCAAGCATGACTTTGTAGTTGATAGATGCCTACATATTAGATGCAAATGCACTTTATTTTCTTTATAGTTTGGAATATAGTAATGCATCACTACAAGCATTTATGCTAAAATTGTATATTTGTAAGAGCTGTTTTATGCAATTCATCCTTAAAAAAACAAAACAAACAAAAGAAAAATAAAAGAAGAAACCATTTTTTAATTTTACCAGGTACACAAACTTAAACCCAATTAAAGGCCAAATTCTAATTCAAAAGGTGCTTGTCCAGCAGGAAAAAAATACATTTTAAAATATGTTTATTTAGAAATAAATAAACAAAACGTGCTCCAATCGATTGGAACCCATGCATTCCTTTCTAAACCTGCTTGATTCAGGTCAGTCATAGCATTGCTTGAGCCTATCCAGTGTGACGCATAGACAGTATATAGAGAGAACTGGACTGATCATGGTCTACCCCCTCGCGTTACCCACTGGTGCCAGAAAGCCAAACTCGCACTGTTATGTCCGCAATGGGCAAACCTGCCCCAAGTCTAGGGGAAATTACAAAAGAGGACAGTAAAAAAAAACTGGACACCAAGGGTAAAATTATTATTTTTATTATTTTATTTTATGCTTATTTTGATAAACGAAAACCTGCGTCCTGAAAAAGAAATGACAAAATAAAATAATAAGTGTGCTGGTTCAAACAAAAAGACAAACCAAAAGGGATTGGAATGTTGGCCAAACACAAAATAAGTGAAGGAGAGAGCTGACCCAGCTATGTCGACCATCTACATCAGGGCTGCTCATTCCTGGTCCTCAAGATCTACCAACCTGCCTGTTTTCCAGCTCTCCATGTACTGCTTGGTGCTGATTACCTGGACCAGGTGTGTTCTTTCAATCAGATTGTGGAGACATCTGACTGAGCCAATCAACAGCTGGCAGGGCTTGGAGATCTGGAAAACAGTCAGGGTGGTAGATCTCGAGGACCAGGAATGAGCAGCCCTGATCTACATAAAAAAAAAAAAAAAAATACAATTAAAAAAACAAAGTTCACAGATCAAGACTACCAAGGTCCAACCCCAAACTAAAATAACAAAACCCAGCAGTGTAAGACTGCTGAGGACAAAGAGGGGGAAGAGAACAAAACTAGCACAACTAAAGTAAACTTCAACTACAGCTCCTCAGCCTCCTGCTCTGCTCCCAGTATGCCTGAGTGAGGTCTCCTCCAACTTAAAAACCTGGCAGATGCTGATTAAGGAATATCTGTCACACCTTCCAGGTGGAACTCCCATAGACTTCTACTGAAAACTAAACAGCTAAAACCATTCTTGCTCTGGTGCATCTTCTTAACGTGTTCTTGCTAAACCTAATTTTATTTTCATAATATATTTTCTTTATCCCTAGTTATAAACTGGCCAATCAGATGCATTAATAAGAGCGTGTAGTGCCTGCTGGCCCCAACTCAAACATTTGAAGCATTTGATTGACAGATTCTCAGACCAATCACTTCTTGCTGATGTTGTTTGGTGTCAAGATGGCAAATGGGGGCATTTCCGTACCATGGAAAAATGGTAACTGAATTGATTTTCATTGGAACCAGAGGTAACAGCCGTGTTTTGTCAGTTTCTATTCATGTCAGTAGTGTGAAGTGAAAGTGGGGAACACCCTCAACAGTTTATCAGTTCATTGCAGGGCCACAGGGATGGATGCACACACACACACATACACACACACAGCTACAGAGTGATTTAGAATCACTAGTTAAGCTTGTTTTAGGACTAAAAGAGAAAGGCTGCAGAAAACCCACAAGGCAATCATGCAAACTTCACAAATAAATTACCAGAAAAAGGACTCCATCAAGATTTGATTTGGGTTTTTTCTTTTTTATCTACAGATCACACTGGTAATTTCCCTTTGTTCCAAGAATTTTACATTTTTTGGATATTCAGTCAAATTTAGACCTAAATAGACTCCTTCCAAAAAATTTTCCTTTTTTTCCCTGTAGGTCTTTTTAACCCCTCATGTTGCTTTGCGTACACAAGCTGACAAAAAGCTCAGCTTTGTAAAGAGCATTACAAGTTGTTACAGATGTTGTGCACAACGTCTTAAATTACAAAAGTTGTTAATTTACTTTTCCCTTAAATAAATGGAATGACTCCCCCCTGTCAAACAGTGGTGGAGTCCACTGTTGATTTTTTATTGCAATCCCTCACAGAGCTGTTATTCTAATGTATGCAGCAGCAGCAACTAAAGCTTGAGAGAATTTTGCTTTTGCATGGAATTTCACTTAATGAAAGTTTATTTCGTAGAAATCTGATGATCTGAAGAAAAGGTTGTAAACCGGCTGCAGAATTTACAACGTGGACAGAGAATGCAAATAAAACTGAAGGATCTGAATGTATCAAATAAGGTATTCGTTAACAGTTGAAGCAAAGCAAAGTGAGAGGGATTAGAAAAGTATCAATTAGCCACATTTTTTGCTTTTATTGATTGCTTTAATCTTGGCATCATATTTAACAATAGCTCTGCCAACCAGTATTTATATGTTAAAAATGTTAAGTGGATGAAGTACAACCAATTCTACAGAGATATTCTGGTTACTAGTCTACATGTACTACATGAAAAAATTTTACTTTTAAAACCAACGTTCTTGTGTATTTTCCAGATATGCTGTAACATAGATTAGTCGGATAATGATGACATCATCGACAGGAAGTGTCTTCCATATTTGTGGACTTTAGTTTTCCATTACTCTCTGCTCGTAGGGCTAAATGGAGCAGTAGGGAGAAGCTGGAGGGGAATCATTTGGATTGGGCCTTAGGTTCTGGTATCACCGTGACCCCGTAAGGGACACAACAGGTTAAGAGAATTAAAGCATGGATGGATCAACACATTCTCCCTCCTAAGTCGTCACATATTGATGTTTGGTTGTTTGTAAGGACCCCTCCGTGTAGTTTTTTTGAAGTTTTGAGTTTTTGTCGTTTTTCGACAGACTGGTTGTTCCCATCAATTCCCTAAACGCCAGGCTGTGAACCGGAACCGGTCCAGTACAGCTATGCATAGCGCACCAGTACCCAAACCTGGTACCGCTACCCTAACCTGACACTGGACCAGATATGTTACCGGTTGCGGTACTAGGTGAGGTACTGGGTGCGGTACCTGGCGCGAATCGGGGCGTAAACCAGTATTAGGTTAAGGTTAGGTAGGTAAAAAAAAAAATTCAAAGGGGGCAACCCGTTGACTATTTGGGTAAAAATCAGGGCCTTACAAAGTGGGGGTGTCATTAATAATCACTACAAAATGCCCACAAGGTGAGCTTTAGGACTCACTCCCCTGGGGTTAGGTTTAGGGGTTCTAGACAGGGTTAGGGTTAGAGGTAACCTCCCTGGTAGGGATGTTATTCCAGGGGATAGAGGGCCCTGTGGGTAAAGTTTGTCCAGTGTTCTGATCCAGCCCTTCTCGGCCCTCCACCTCTGAGCCTGAGCCCTGAGTGGATTGCATTCCAGCACCGAGGCCTAGACCGACTTCCAACCATGGGCTAGAAAAGGGTACCAGTACTGGATGCGTCCCGAGGATCCGTGCGCATCCAGTTCTGGATTCGGTTCTGTGTGCCAAGTGTTGCAGACCCTTGATTTTAAAGCCAGCACATCAAAAAACAACAAGTTGGGAACACCCGAAAGGTCAAAAAGTGACCTGGAGGGGTCCTTAACGAAACGTCAATACTTGAGGATGAGAATGTGTTGGATGGACACTCACCTCATTTCATCCCTGTGCTGTCTTATGGGGTCCAGATGACCCCAGCCTTACATTAACGTGTTATCCATCCCATGACAAATGTGGATGAAAGTGCATAGTATTTCATTTCTGCCATGGAGACCAGTAAAAATAGAAAGATCATTGGAAGGAAAAAAAAAAAAAAACGTTCAGTGCACTGTAGTGTGAGGTCCGGATGAACCCACTCCCAACATCAACATCCCCAGGATAGCACAAGGGTTAAACTGGGGTGCCAAACTGCAGTGTTAAATATTGATACAGCCATTGTTAAGACAGGAGTTCCCTCCTTATCGAAGACCGACCTTTCTCCATTCATCTACCTCATCTATCTGTGGTATAACCATAAACAGAAGCACACCTTTCAGTTTGAATGAAAACTTTTTTTCGTCAAACAACATAAGTTATGGAGTTTAAAAAAAGACCCAATAGCTGGAAAGGAGAAGTCGTCCAAGGTATAGCAGGCTTTTTGGCAGATGTTCGTCCAGCAGCTGGATAACAGATACAATGAAATGTTAGATCATACTATAAATACCACCACCAGCTGCATCCAGTTAATGTTCGATGTTTAGTGCAGCACATTATTTATTAACTGTTTACCATGAAATGTCTTTGGAATAATTTCATGAGCCGTCTAAACCCCCAAACAAGAAGCAGAGGGCAGTGCCTTTCAAATGATCTGACAAGAAATAGATTATAAAGTCGAATTCTGCCTGTTTGGCTCAGTGGAGGGTGAAGGGTCTTATCTGCCTTGTTGCATTAGATTAGATGGAGCTGAAGGAAAAACATGTTGAATGATAAATATCTGGAATACAATATGTGAATTTTATATAATGCTACATTATCTTTCAGTAGTCCCCCTTACCAGAACCTTTCAGGGCCCCGTTTGTATATTTGTGTTGGCGTATGTAGGGAAGACAGACAGAGTTCTGTGTTCAGCACAGCTGTCAGCATCACATCTAAAATATAATCGAATAAATAATGCCTTTATGAATAATATGGCTTCCTAGTAAATTCAAAAATATTCAGTTTTCTGCTCCTCGTCGGAGAGATGTTTCACGGGGGAAAGTGCTGAAAATACGAACAGTTCATTTGGCGCATAACTAATCCCAGGAGCTTTTGTATCTCTTTGAAATCGTCCTATCAGTCAAAGTCACATTTGCATAAGATCGAGCCAGCTGAGCTTTTCTAAATTATTTTTCACTGGTTCAACGGAACGTTGAAGGCTTAATACAAGTGTCACATTTCGCCTTTACCTGCCAGAGCTGACAGTGGGGCTCTGGAGACCCCAAATGCCACTGTTTTGGGAGGGACTAGCTACAGGTGGAAATGTTAGGAAAACATGGGATCACAAATAAAACTTGCCCCAGGCTGCTCTCCAGGGGGGTGGAAAGCGGATGTCAGTGTCATTTATTTTCTTATCCAGACACTCTTTTATACACACACCGCAATCTAGTTTATAAAGTTACGGTTCCCACTCTAGGACGATGTGTCAACTGTCAAGGCCAGACAGCCACACGACAGCCACCCCGTGGATGGTGGTGATGTGGCTGCGTGAGGCAGAGGTGTGGTTGATTCATTCAGAGTGACACATTTTTGTTGCAAGCCGCGGAACTAAAAGAATGCCAATGAATGCTGGTAAATTTTTTCTAATTCATCCTACTTGTCTTTTACTCTGTAACTCTTGCGCTATCCTAGGCAAGACAGCGCACTGAACTTTATTTTTCCTAAGGATTTTTTATCTTCACTGGTGTCTTAGGCAAACATAAAATCCATAAAATCAACCATTTTCATATGAGGGATCACACATCAATGTAAGGCTGGGGTCATTTGTACCCCATAAGAGAGAACAAGGGTTAGGGTAACCAAACCCTAAATCAACTTTTTTTGGTTTTTGACCCCCATAATTGGGGCTTAAATAGTGCTGTCTGTTGGTTATTGCCACATTTTTGACAAATTCAAATAAATGTTTTTTTAGTTTTTGAAAATACAGTCAAAAGCCGCCTGTGTGCTGCCCCCTACATGTTGAAACGAGGTATTACATTTGAATTTCGTGATTGGTCAAGCCATTTAAGTCCTACGTGATTTCAGAAGTCCCACGTCATGATGTGCAACTCTTCTACAGTACACCAATAGGTGTGTTTGAGATGATTTGCGTCTTGCCTCTCTCGAGAAAATTGAGTTAGGGGTTGCCCTTAACATTCGGTTGAATTTTAATATGCCTCTCCTCCTTAGTATGAACTTTAATATTATGGTTTTAATAATAATTTTCAACATCTGAAACAGATGAAAAAATAGCTTCTGGGTTAATTTAATGTGCACTGTCCCAGAGCAATTAATAAAATTGAAATTAAAGTTAACTTTTAAAGGCAACAATAACAGATTAAACCACAGAATATTTGAAATCTTGTTCATTTTCACAACAGTGATTCACTACCGCCAGTCATTTTGGATTAGATTCAAGTTGAAGTACAAGAACTGCCAGGACACCATTTCCCACAATGCATTGTTTTGTAGTCATATAGACAGCTGGAAGCCAGTGCAGTGCCAGATTTCCAGCTGCACCAGCCTAAGTAGGCGCCTTGCACCCGCCTAATTCATGCAATATTTTCATGATAATTGACAAGTGACGTCTGAGTCAAAACTACCCAAGATGCACCGCAATCCAGGCGATCTGCACAGCACTGCGTCCGCCTGCATGATCTCAAACGCACCTAATAACACTCCTGTTCCACAGCCCACCCCGGCTGCAGGTCGAGTCGGCCTCCAACTTCCCTGTTTGGTTACCCTTTTAAACCATGTTTTGATCTTTTGTAAAAGCATTCCCAGTGGTCTTTTAATTATGATTATGCAATTTTTATTGAAAAAAAAAAATCTGTGTCGTTCTAGGACAGAGGTCTGCAACCTTCAACATTTAATGAGCCAATCTGGTCGATTTCTCATCAACCACCTTGAGTCACAAAGTCTTACAAAAAAGCTTTGAGAAACAAGTTTAATAAAATTAGCCACTAATTTTGATATATTGATCATTGTTAGTGACCATTGTAAAAGCAAATGAATTATATGCTCTTTGTATTTAAAACGCAAATTTATGAGAAAAAAAATATAAGTTTTTTTGTTGTAAAATAGGCTACAACTTTTGACTCCCTTTCAAAATAAAAGATATAAGATAATTTCAATGCAGCAAATGTTATATTAGATAGTTTAATGTCAGCAGTAATTCATTAAAAAAAGACTATATACAGTTTATTTAATAGTTATGTAGAAATAATTCCGAGCTAATTCCTTACTTTGTTTTGCAGACCAAGCGGCACAATTAAAACCCTTGAAGTAGTCCGGCTTCTTATCCAGCATGTGTGAACACTGACCTTGAGTACGGTTTGTCGAAATGTTTTAGAAAGCCAATTAATTTGTAGCCCTTAATTGATTGTTGGAGCATTGTGGGTACCGTAGTCAGGAGGCTGGTGGAGTGATATGTATGATTCTTCAAATGTTTTACGAATGACTTGAATAAACTTTGACTGTTTTAATTATTGTGCCTCATAGTCAGAAAAATAGGCTAATTTTTACAATAAAAACGTTTAAATTTCCTTCAATCAGAGAGCCACAATGAAGGAGCCACAGAGCCACATTTGTCTCTGGAGCCTCAGGGTGCAGACCCCTGTATGAGGACATAGTTTCTGCAGAGCAGCAGTACCTCTGAGTTTAGGGAAACTGTAGAAGAGCAATCCTGCCCCCTCCTCCATCATCCCATCTGTTTAGAGAAGACCCTCTCCCACTAGCTTAGCAAGCATTAACAACCTAGCATTAGCAGTGCAACAAAAGTGGTGAGTAAAATTAAAGCTATCCATTTGTACAGTTTGGAGCCTGATGCCAGCTCAAGCGTGGAAAACAAAGACCTACATGGATCAGTGGCTGTATTGGAATAGAGTGGGGCAGCATCGAGGCCTGCGGCCTGCCAATTGTAGCTTCTATGTCGCACCTACAAGTTTTTTCCAATGATTAAGCCTAATTTTCTTTATATGCATAATCCATCAGGAAAAAAAAAATAAAAAATTGGAGTTGGTCTTTAATATGTTTTTAAAGTGGTTTCAGCTGTTTTAAAATCTCTTTTGTTGCTACATTTTCTTCTCTCACACACAAACTTTTCGTCACAGAAGAGTCCGAGCCATTCTTGCTGTGTTCTATAGCACAAGCCCGTGTCAATGTGTTAACGTGTTGTGGTTTGGAGCTCAGGAAAGGTTTGACTTCACGCAGTTTGATTGATATTGGCTGGAAGTGCACTGCAACCCTGAAATGGCTGCACGCGTACTACCTCTATCCACAGCTGTTTCCTGCCCCAAACTGCTGAAACAGAGGTGCAGCAGTATCAGGGGTGGGCCAACAAAAACCAGAGGCTCTCCGCTGCACACAAGCGTACCGGCACCCACGCAGAAGACACCCACACATCTGTCAATCACAGAAATGTTTAAAACACTAAACCATACGTTCATTTCTAAACCACAAATCCAGCTCCTGACCTGTTAAAACTTTAACATTTAGGACTTCACAAAGATGTAAAACTCAGGTCCACTGGGGCTCCAGTACAAATGTGGTAATACAAGCCCACACTCATGATCCAAGGAACCACTTCCCTGTAGATTGCCACTGGTCACCTTACAGACTTTCCTGTCGGAGTTGGGTCATTTCCTCTTTCTCTCTGGTGAGGAAGGGTTCAGGCTCAGCTGAGGCTGAAAACAAAGTCAGAGCTTCCTCCTCCTAATCACACTCGGTCTATCTCCTCTTCACAGACAGAATTGATAAAGAAAAGAAGGATCTTTTTTTGGGGAGGTATTATTTAAATCTCCCCTCCCATGAAAATCCTGTTTTTTTTTTTTTTTAAGTTTTAGCATATATATGGCCTTTTCTTATAAAAGAGAACAAATGCAATAAGAAATCATTTTGTTTTTGCATTTCTGAGATTTTCTTCTCTTAAATCTCTGTCAATCAAACTGTCACAGACTGACTCTGTCTGAATGAATGATCTTCTTTCCATCACAGCAGTTCTGCTGCACATGCACTAAACCCTCATCTGGTCCGGCTAGCGTGTCTAGTTCAGGTTCTGGAGAAGAGAAGATGGTATCTTCACATTGACTGCAGTCAAATGAGCCGCCGTTCACATTTCTGTGGTCCAATCAGCCGTCACTGGATTTTTGCTGTGAGTTTCATCCAATACTTACGGTAGCAGGGCTGAGAACTCTGGAAAATCTCCACCAGAATCCATGAAGCTCATTTAACTGCAGTTGTAAAGGATTGTAAATCAATAAAAGAGCATTTTGATGTATAATTTCATTATTTTCTACTCTGAGAAACCAATGGATTGAATGGATTGATCACAGCATCGTCAAGAATGGAGAATGAGCTAAAAGAGTCTTTGGTGAACTGGAAGGAGAAAGACTCAAGATTTTGGAGGAAGTTCGGTCCATGAAGATCTTCACTTCCTCGTCTGAGCTGATATTACCCATATTGATGGACATTTTTATAAAGATTTACACCAGCGAGACGGAGAAAATTTTGAAACAGATGCTTCAGATCAACACGAAAAATGGTTAATGCTTAAAAACGTCAATCATATGAAAACACTATGAGGAACCTTTTTTTTAAATATCAAAATTATCATAGGTCACACGTGCACATGATAAAGCATCATGAAGCTTTGGGATAAACCTCTAAATACAGGAATCATTGTTTGGAAATAAGAATCTCACTGAAATGTGGGAATTATTTGATTGTGGAAGTAATGTTAGGCTCCGGTTTCATATAATATAACGACACCGGGCTTTTTGTTTCTTTTAAACAACATAATTCTAAAGCATTTGGTCACTTACGAAGGAATTATGCGAAAAAAAACACAAAAAAAACACATAACAACATCAAACACAAGACTCTGTGTTACTTCACTGAAACATTTTCCTCTCCATCTCTGATGACAAATCAAAGCAAATCTAAATTGGGGGGGGTTATCACCAGAGACCAAAACAACTGTTTAGAGACAATCCCAAAATGTAGATTGTAGAGGAGAGGAAAGTTTCCCTGTGAAACACCAGAGAACACTTCAAAGTAGTCCCAAATGAGCAGACTCATAAACGGTTTACCCCTCAAGTGTGCTCAGCGCAATCACCCTGTAGTAGCCAGGGTAGAGAAATGAGGCAAATTGTTTGTGACAATTAGGCTGATGCCAGATACTGCCCTGCTACGGCCGCCACAATCGCTTGTCCCCATCTGCCAACTCTGTTTATCAGTAATTGCAATTTGGAAAGAACTCTGTGGCGATTAGGCTTGGGAGTGGTCAGACTGCGAGCTGGCCCAGCCCTAAACAAGTGAGCAGTGTTTTGGTGGAGTCTGCACGAGGTCCCACTGAGGGAGAGAAGGAGGTTAAGAGAAAGTGTGAGAGGAAGGAAAGGAAGAAGGAAGGAAGGAAGGAAGCAATGGAGGAAGGAGGGAAGCAAAGTAGGTTCCTCTAAAAACTGTCTGATCATTTACTCAGCTTGTAAAATCAGAAAGGCAATATTTACATTGTTTTGTTTTCATACGTTATGAAATTATAAATGAGTCACAGTAGCTAGCATGAAAATCCTAAAACCAACGGCTCCAAACATCTGCCTGCTTTGACCCAAGCCAAACTGTTAAAATAAACTGATTTGCAGCTTAGTTTATATTCATCTGGAAACATCAAAATATTTTATCTTGGCTAAAACCAAAAGAGAGAAAAACGACAGACAGATTAAAAGAAAATGATTAAAAGCATCATCTGGTGTGAAGACAAAGGAGCCACGTGGAAGCAGCATGTCATACGATTCCTCCATGTGCATCACATCAAAGGCCACCAAAGGAAAACAGGATCCATGTTGGCCTAAATTTTTAAAAATTTACTATGTTTGTCAAGATTTTTTTAAATCCAATTCTGTGGTTGTAAGAGGTCCTTATAATTTAAGGAACTTGACTGACATCTAGTGGACACATCAGGAAGCTGCAATGTAATTACTTTAAAATCAAATAAGCTTCATGAATGCAAAAGCTATTGTTTTTGGTTTGAATTTGATATTTAAGAAAAAAGAATATTAATTAAAAAAAAAACTGTTTCTTATGTTACCTTCATATCTAAGGATTGGTGTCCATATTGTCAAAATGTTACCCTTATAACACAGAGCGGCTGTGGTGTGGCAAAGTTATATCTAAATCAGGATGTGGCACAAGTTTTACATCCAAAAAAAAAAAAAAAAATGTATTCCACTATATAGACTAAGTCTTCTTTTTTTTGTTTTTTTTTTGCAATAAGAGTTTAAGTTTGAAAATCCCCAAGCATAATATCTAAAGAAACAGACATAATCGATCAGACTTGCATGAATATTTAGTTTTATACAAAAAAATTACGCTAAAAGATCACTTTAGCATTGTTTTATTTTTTTTAATCCTTTAACACCTGAGGCTTGGCTGGTGAGACTTAACAGAAAATTAACTTTTGAACGGTTAAAAAAAGTAAATCAGAGAACATAAACACTGGTTTAACATATCAAAACATGACGGTCAGCAGCCTCTTGAGGCCTTATGTTCGACTGGCTTTTTTTCTTGCATTTTATGTCAAATTTGCATGTTGAAATTATCAGCTAAAGACACTAAAAAACAAACATTAAAAAAAGTCCTCATCTGTGGTCAACACTGTTGTCTTTAAACTCGTCACGCATCTTCCATAAACTCCTTGCACTCCTTGTACTTTCCCTGTTCCTTTTGAGTAACCTTTGGCCTTCCGAACCATCTCCCCACCTCCATCCTGGCATCCCCCTCATCCTGCCTACAGGCTGTCCAGGACAGATAAGGTGTCTTGGCAGGGACTGGGAACGCTGTCTTTCGCCTCACTTGGGTGGGAATCCAGAAATCTGTGTTCACACTTTGTGGCTGGAACAATAGGACCAACCAAAACCACTGACATGAATGAAGGGGAAAAAAGATGATCCAGGAAAAGTTTGCACAGCTGTTTATATTCAAATTCTGTTTTTTAATAACTTGATGTGAATTTTCCAATGAAGTCTGATCATTAAATATATATACATATATATTTAAACTGAACAGTTTTCAAGTTAAAAGACAGTGTGGTTCACACTGGGCGCAGAAGCAGTGCTAAAATTCCGCAGAAGCGCGGGAAAGCGGCGTAGAACAGAGGCCGCTTCCATTTGGCGCCCTTGTACACCTATGATGTGGTTCACACCAGTCGTGGAGCGTCGCGGTCCGCTCGCACTGTGCAGTGGATCGTGTTGGCGTCTAATCTATTTTGTGCGGGAACCCCAAGCAATCCGTGTCAATTCTGGCAGGAAGTTCCATCAAGATACATGAGAATATCTGGTTAATTTTCAAAATATAATACATTTTTCCACAATAAAACGCCGCGATTGACAAATACAATCGTGTTTTTGTATCCAGACTGTAGAGATGAAAATAAACATGCAATCACAACACACACAAATTTCTCTCTGAGTGTCTCAACAACAGATATATTAAAGAAGTGTTGGTCAACTAGCTACTTGCTTCTTTCTAGCAGAAACATGGGATAATATTTTTAGGTTTTTAACTTACCCATGATGGCAAACACAAAAAAGCTCTTGCAGAAGCGCCTGTCGACTGAAGCAGTCCACTCCGCTCTGCGCCGCTTCTGCGTCCAGTGTGAACCTAGCGTAAGGGTTAGAGTTAGCTTATGAATTAATGACAAATGCGACAAGAAGGTTCTGTGTTTTAGCAAGTAATGGTAACAGATAAAGTCGTATTCAAAGACTGTTGGTGTCCAGCATCACCACATATACTAGAATAAAAAAAAAAAAGGCACTGGAGAGAAACGGATTAAGTAAAGCAAAGAAATACAAATCCAAAAGGGTTGACAAAAAGAGGTACAGAAAACCTAACATCTCCAAAAGCTGTCTGTGTGCAGAACTCATCCTTTTTTGAACATCCTCCGAAGTGTTTTTTTTTTTTAATCAAGTACCTGCAAACTAGCACAAACTAGCTCCATTTTTGCTGCAGGATTCATGGACAGAGGCAGTTCAAAATGCGTTAGAGGTGGAAAAAATAATGTCTGGGCAGTTTTAATGATGCCCTGTTGGACCAATTCTGTTTGATGGCAGTTTCAAATCAATTACATGGCAGGAGATCAATGCATTTAAGCATCAGACGGGCTGAAGGCACAATAACTTTCAGATTGAGCGTCAAAATGAAGAAGAAAATTGTTTGAGTGCTTGGAAAATGGCATCAAAGCTGTTGGCTTTCTATCAAACTGCTGATGTGCTTCATATGCAAAAGCCTTCCTGAAAGTATTTCTAAAAAAAGAAAAAAAAAAAAAAAAAAAGAAAAATGATCAGTTGAATCTTTTTCAACCAAAAAAAAAAAAAAAATTCTGACAATTTAAGCTAAAAGTACAGTGTATATGGCATAAAATCCAAATTCTGAAGTTAATATCAATCCCACTGTAAAAATTACAAGAGGTATGAGTAAGTGAGTTTGTTAGGACTGGACACATTTGGTACGCAGGGTTCCCCAAACTAGGGATCCGGCCCACCTCCACATTTGACCCGGCCCCCTGAACAATATCAGTGACCCGTGATTTTATTTTTTTTATTTTCCCCTGTCTGGCCATGAGATCAAGACCCAGACAGAATATATGACTTTTTATTCCATCTTTCTGCAGTCTGTGCCCCTATCTGATACATGCAGCCCCAATCGCGATAAGATCAGAAATATCTGATCGTTCAATAAAACTGTTGATTTGCTTTGATGTTTTGAACTTTGAGAGTTTAAACAAGAGAGAAAAGTGTGGAAATGTTCATGTTTGAGAAAAGGGGATAACCTGTGTAGTGATGAGTTTTACATCTGTAGTCCCAATTAACAGATTTCACCTTCACGACTTACTTTTAGAACGTAACTACCACAATGAATGAGGACAAACCCTTCTGATGAAAATTTAAACTATATATAAGCCTACCAGCGGCAGAAGAAAAAAGAGTTAGCCTTTTCATAAGACTATTTCATTATAAGGATTATTCTTTTATTTTCTGACTTTTTTCCATGAAGATCTCAGAAATGGTTATTAATAATTGGTTACATGAAACTATCTGGAAAACCAGAAATACTTTCAGTCTAAATACCCCCTGGTCCAGGACCAGGAACCGCTCTGACCCATCTTTCGAGGCGGTCTTGGTTCGTTTCCAATCAGACTGAGCTCCAGTTCGCTCTGAGTTTCCTCAGTCTGAATGCTCGGAGTGGAACAACTGGACCAAAAGGGCCACCGTAGCTGGGAATAACAAGAAGTGAACAGAGTAGGAACCGTAAACGGAACAATAATGAGACAACAATTCATTGAAATGTGTTCAGATGAATGCAGACTCATTAAAACAACTTTTGACATGAAACTTTGCTTCTGCTTTACTGACATTCTAAACAATTACCAGAAATAAACACTCACCATATATAGTGTTATAAAACACGTGGTGTAAACAGCAGCAATGTCATTATTGAAAAAAATAAAAACTGTATTACAGAAAGTCCTAAATTGTTGGGTTTATTTTTACTATTTACTGTTTTTGAGCTTCAAATTGATCCAAACATTTTTAATTCATTGCCTGATTTGTACTTATTTGAGAATTGCAAAAATAAAAACAAATAGGATTGACTGGCCTTGACGAAGTCCAGTGATCTCTTTTCCTGAGAATAAAACAACAGCAGCATGTTTAAGTCAGTCAAAAACACTGGCCTTTTGATATGGTTGTTTTGACTACCACACCAAAGCAGATGCTTGCCCTCAGAGTTTTAAACAGCTAACACAACAATATAAAAACAAATCACTGTGGGTGCACACTGTACAAAGGAATCCTGGAATTTCAAATGGGAAATTCACCGTAAAGTTTTCATAGAAATTCCATCTTTGTGTGTCTGCATTTTTCTAACTGCTCTCACGAGTGGCTAGAAAAACACCTTTCATGTTCTGGTCCAAGTCTGATTTATAACTGAGTGTTAATATGGAGTGTGTGCTCAAAGACTTGGGTGTAAACTTTTTCACAATCACAACCCTTAAACTTTTCTAGAACTCTGTTCTTTTAGCCCCAGATAGCAATTAAAAAACAGAAACAAAAAAATATCAAAGAATAGAAACGCACTCCACATTGTAGTGTATGACTGTTACCTAAGCCGTGTGTAGCTCTGTGACGGACATTTAGTTTTGTGCGTCATTGTTCCAGGATACATCAGCATCCCCACTGACAGTGTTACAACACGCAAACAAAAATACCATGTGACCAAACGAGAAGTCATGGATTAGCTAGGAGGTGCAGGTTCTGGTGAAGGTCCCTAACAGCGCTCTAAATCTACGTTCACACTGACCTCAGCAGCATGTGTTCAAGCTGCCACTTTAAATGTAAAGTCTATGTAAATGCGCAAATGTACGGTGGCCGACACGACATAAATGCAAAAGCCACAACAAAACGACAAAAGTCGAAGCTCGAAAACGAAAGATGAAGCACAACAACAAAAGACGAAGCACGATGACAAAATCCAAAGCACGGCAACAAAAGCTGAAGTATAACGATAAAAGTCGAAGCAAGACGACAAAATCCAAAGCACGAGGACAAAAGCCAATGCATGACAACAAAATCAAAAACACAACAATAAAAGCCAAAGCACAATGATAAAGTCAAAGCATGTCGACAAAATCCAAAGCACAACAACAAAAACTGAAGCAGGGTGACAAAATCTGTAGCACAACAACAAAAGTGGAAGCACGACAATAAAAGTCGAAGTGCAGACAACAGCCAAAGTATGACGACAAAAGCCAAAACACCAAGACAAAAGCCACAGCAAGACAACAAAAGCCACAACACCACAGAAATGATTCACAACAGATATAAATAACTGACTTTTTTTTTTAAGTATCACTCAGTTTCAATCTATTCTTGGCGCTGCTTGAAACTTTGAACATTAACCCGAGAGGGTTAGAAATAGAAATAAAGCTGCTTTGATCTTTTTGTTATTTATTTAACTAACTATTGTGTTCTTTTTTTTATTGTCTGATTTGAAATAAAAACATCATAGCCATGGAGCTGGAGTACCCCAGCCGCTGGGAAAAAAAGTCTGTTTTTTATCTTTGTTGCGGATCATTGTGGCTATTGTTGTTGTGTTGTAAATTTTGTTGTTGTGTTGTGGCTTTTGTTGTAGTGTTGTGACTTTTGTTGTTGTTTTGTGGCTTTTGTTGTGGCTTTTGTTGTTGTGTTGTGACTTTTGTTGTTGTGGCTTTTGTTGTTGTGTTGTGACTTTTGTTGTTGTGTTGTGGCTTTTGTTGTAGTGTTGTGGCTTTTGTTTTTGTGGCTTTTGTTGTTGTGTTGTGACTTTTGTTGTTGTGTTGTGACTTTTGTTGTTGTGTTGTGACTTTTGCATTTATGTGAGCCGTGTCGGCCACCGTATAAATGCGCATTTTGTGTTCACACGTACAGCTTCACACATTTTTAAGATCATTTTCAGGCTCTATATGTCTATAATGCACGTCCATTGAACAGAATAGTTGAACCAGGTCAATCTTTGACCAATCGTGAGGTTTCAACTGGACCATGATATAAAATGAGGTAAACCAATTCTATAATGTGATAACAATAACAGGCAGAAGGTCACCACAACTAGACCACTTGTAGATCATCAGCCCCACCGACTCATCTGCTAAGATGTCTGTGCCGCATGGAACCAGATCCATGTGTCCTCATCTGGTGTAAATTGAATTTTGGTTTAGGTGACATTTTTTTGCATGTATTATGTCAATAAGGCTAAACCGTATCAAATCTAGCAAAACTATTTGGTGTGTTCTTTTTTCTTTTCTCCATTCAGTTGAAACTGTTTTCCACATCTAACAGAGAAATGTTCATTAAATACTTTCTGATACTTAAAGTCACTACCATATGGTTACGCCTTACCTTTTTCTTCTATAACCACAAAACTGAATGTGCTAGGCGTATGATGATCTTGATTTGAAGTTCTAAAACTGCTTTCATTTTGTTTAAGATTTAGTTTTAAGTAGAGCTTTAGCTGGTTTATTTTTAGGATTTTTATCCTTTTTTTGGACACTGGAGTCTGCTGAAATCACATGATTCTATTGTGCTTTTACTTTAAACTCAAGGAAGGCTCTTTCACATGATCATAAATCACTTCTCCCCCCGTTACTGTCTAATGGTATTTGACCTCAAACGGCTACATGAAAATGGAAGTAAATTTCATGGTCTGGCCTGAGCGGTTAAGAATTACATAAACACTTGCTCCGCTGCAGATGGAGTGGAAGGAAGCCACAAATTTGGGGAAAGCAGACTAAAGCATGTAAGCACTGTATAACTCCTGAAGCTCACTCAGGATAGAAGACCTACTCTGATGAAAATGGTGTTTTTAACATGTTTTTGTGGGATTTTTCTCATGTTGGAGGACATATGTGAGGAAAATTAAGCTTAGAATGGCATTGCTGAGTTTCTTGATATTTTAATTGTGAATCAGGAAATGAGGTTTGAAATATTTGTGATGTACAAAATAGGATGGGTGAGCCACAAGCTCTCTCCATTGTGACACATCTAGACAAATATATCTATGTATTTATTGTTTTTTTCGTCTGAGCTGGCTCCAAACTGTACAGCTAATAGCTCAAATATTGCTCACCATTTTTGTTGCTCTGGTAACATTGGGTTTGGAGTGTGTGTTCCAGCTGGTAGATGGAGGGAAATCCAGAATAGGAAGAACTTGAACAAATCCAAGTAATTCCTAAACATTTCATGAAAACTATGAGGATAAACTTAACAGAGACAGATACAAAAAACACATCAATGCCCACACCAGAAAACACACTTCCTTTAATAGTGAAAATCAAATTACTGATTACAGGCAGCTGTGACTGCCTCAAGGAGAATTCAGAGGGGAAGGACATCCAGCAAAAGTCCCAGCCACCCCGCACAGAAACAAAACAGGAAGACCGTAACAACAACTACGCCAAGGGCCAATTTATGACAGTGTGAGAACCTGTAACCTAGTGAGAGAGCATGTAAACAGAGAGCTTTCAGCAACAGAGAGTTGAAGGGGGGGGCGGGGTCGGTCTGCACTAAAAGTCCCGCCCACAACTCGGTAGGAATAAACTACTCCCGCTTCTCAGAAACAATGTATATAAAAACTTTATGTTAACTTAATCTCATAGTTTGTTTGTTTGTTTTTTTTTCTGGCTCAAAAAGTTATCAAGAATACGACAAAGTATTAGGGCAATCAAATATATAGAATAGAATAGAATAGAATAGAATTCAACTTTATTGTCATTGCACATGTCACAGGTACACAGCAACGAAATGCAGTTTGCATCCATCCAGAGTGCTTTAGCAGGTATAAATATGTATTTACAATGTGCAAAGTGGAATAAATAGCAGTGAGAGGGTATAAAACAAGTATTTACAGTATGTAAACAGTACAGGTGAATTATTCAACATATAAAGTGCAGGTAGTATGCAGGTAGTGGTGATTCAGTCCATGTGTTATTGTGAGTGATTTAGAAAAAGATACAGAGTGGTGTTGTGGCTAAGTTGTCAGGAGGCAGAGTTCAGGAGTGTGGTAGCAGTTGGGAAGAAACTGTTCCGGAACCTGGTGGTTTTAGTCCGCAGACTCCTGTAACGCCTGCCAGAGGGCAGAGGAGTGAAGAGTCTGTGTGCTGGGTGGTTGGAGTCCTTTATGATTTTTCCTGCCCTTTTCAGACATCGCTTCTTGTAAATGTCCTTTATGGCAGGAAGTGGTGCTCCAGTGACATGCTGGGCAATTTTCACCACCCTCTGCAGTGCCTTCCGGTCTGCAGCAGAGCAGCTCCCGTACCAAACTGTAATACAGTTGGTTAGGATGCTCTCGATGGTGCAGCGGTAAAAGTTCACCAGGATGTTGCTGGACAGGTGGTTCCTCCTCAGAGTCCTCAGGAAGAAGAGGCGTTGGTGAGCTTTCTTTACCACCTTGGAGCATGCCGTTGTCCAGGAGAGGTCCTCAGAGATGTGGACTCCAAGAAACTTAAAGCTGTCCACACGCTCCACCACCTTCCCTTTGATGTGGATGGGTGCGTGTGGGTCAGCGTTCTTCCTGAAGTCCACGATGAGCTCCTTGGTCTTCTCTGTATTGAGCAGCAGATTGTTGATGTCACACCAATCTGCCAGACGATCCACCTCCTCCCTGTAGGCAGCCTCATCATTGTCCTTGATGAGGCCGATCACCGTGGTGTCATCTGCAAACTTTATGATGGTGTTGGAGCTGTTGACAGGTTTGCAGTCATGGGTGAGGAGGGAGTAGAGGAAGGGGCTCATCACGCAGCCTTGGGGTACGCCGGTATTTATGGTGATTGTGGATGAACAGCGGTTATCCAGTCGGACATGCTGGGGGCGGCTGGTCAGGAAGTCCAGTAACCAGTTGCACATGAGGGAGCCAATTCCAAGGTCTGTGAGTTTTGCCATTAGTTGTGAAGGGATGACTGTGTTGAAGGCTGAACTGAAGTCCAGGAACAGCATTCTGGCGTACGTGTTCCTGTTGTCCAGGTGAGAGAGGACAGAGTGCAGTGCTATGGATACTGCATCCTCTGTGCTCCTGTTCTGCCGGTATGCAAATTGGTGGGGGTCCAAGGTGGGGGGGAGGCATGACTTGAGGTGTGTTAAGACCAGCCGCTCAAAGCACTTTGTGATGATGGGGGTGAGGGCTATCGGGCGGTAGTCATTGAGATTTGTTGGGCTGGAGGTCTTTGGTAGTGGGACAATGGTGGTGGATTTGAAGCAGGTCGGTACCACAGCACAGGCCAAGGACAGGTTGAATATGTCCGTCAGTACTCCTGCTAGTACTCCAGAACATGCTCTTAGAACACGTCCGGGGATCCCATCAGGACCAGCAGCCTTGTGAACTGTAATCCTGCACAACACTGCTCCTACATCTGCCGGCGAAAGAGTCAGTGGTTGGTGGTCTGGAGTCACAGCTGCTTTGGTTGCAGTTGTCACATTCCCTCTCTCAAAGCGAGCATAGAAGTTGTTGAGCTCGTTGAGGAAGGAGGTGTCAGACGAGGTGGGGGAGGGGTTGATGGTCCTGTAGTCAGTGATGATCTGTAGTCCTTGCCACATACGTCGGGGGTTGGAGTTGGAGAAGTGTTCCTCTATCTTTCTTTTGTATGCCTGCTTGGCCTTCTTGATTCCCCTTTTCAGCTCAGCCCTCGCTGCACTGTAGGCCTGCGCATCTCCTGACCTAAAGGCGGTATTCCGAGCTTTAAGCAGAAGACGGACGTCCCGGGTCATCCATGGCTTCTGGTTGGGGTACATGGTGATCTGTTTGTGGCTGGTCACGCTGTCTACGGTGGTGGAGATGTGGTCCAGCACAGATGAAGCATACTGGTTCAGGTCTGTGTGGTTGAATCTGGCCCAATCTGTGTTCTTGAACCGGTCCTGAAGCACAGCATCTGTCCCCTCTGGCCACACTTTTATAGTCCTCACAGTGGGTTTCACACGGTGGATGAGTGGTGAATACAGAGGTGTGAGGAACAGGGAGAGATGGTCCGATTGTCCAATGTGGGGGAGGGGTGTTGTATTGTATGCTCCCGACACGTTGGAGTAGACATGGTCCAAAATCTTGTCCCCTCTGGTGTTACATGACACATGTTGGTGGAATCTGGGGAGGACTGACTTCAAGTTGGAATGGTTGAAGTCACCAGCAATAATAAAAACAGCTTCAGGATGATTCTTCTGATGTTTGCTAACAGCAGCATGAAGTTCTTTCATAGCCAGCTTAGCATTAGCATCCGGGGGGGTATAGACTGCAGTGATTATAATGGAGGTGAATTCCCTAGGGAGGTAATAAGGTCTGCATTTGACCATTAAAAACTCCACGTTGGATGAACAGTGTCTCTCGGTAGTAGTAGAGTCCATGCACCACGTTTTGTTAACATAAATGCACAAACCTCCGCCTCTGGTCTTGCCGGAGTCGTCTGCTATCCTGTCGGCTCGGTGTAGATGACGGCCTGCTAGCTCAATAGCATTGTCTGGGTGACTGTCGTTAAGCCATGTTTCTGTAAAAACCATGACATTATATATATATATATATATATATATAATGTCATATATATTTATATATATATATATAAATATATACGACTTTAAATCTTGAAAATTTACAACTTTTAATCTTGTACGTTTACAACTTTCAATATAGTAAATACACAAATATTGTATTGTACATTTACAACTTTTAATACAGTACATTTTCTACCTTAAATCTTGGAAATTTTTGGAATGTATCACTTTCAATACAGTAATTATACAATACTGTTTAGTATTTACAAATTTTACTTTTGTAAATTTACAACTCTAAATCGTGTAAATTTACTACTTTTAATATAGTAGATGTAGAATTTTTTTTCTATCCTTACGAATTTTAAGCTTGTAAATTTACTATTTTCCATATGGTAAATACACATTTTTTTTCCAGTCAATGTACAACTTTTAATCCTCTAATTTTGCGAATTTTAATTTTGTTAATTTTCTTCTTTTTCATATGTTAAATATCCAAGTTTTCTTTTGTAAATTTACGACTTTTACTCTTGTAAATTTACTAATTTTAATCACGTACATTTAGAATCTTTGATATGGTACATAAAGAATTATTTTTTTGTAAAATTACGATTTTTAATCTTGTAAGTTTATGACTTTTAATTAAGTAAATATACAAGTTTTTGCAAATTTACGACTTTTACTCTTGTAAATTTACAACTTTAAATCTTGGAAGTTTTTGTCTTTTAATGTAGTAAATGTAATAGTTTTTTTCCCGTATATTTGCTACTTTTAATCTAAATTAGCAAGAAAAAAAGGCATAAATTCATAATTTGACTTTTAATTTACACATTTAATTTCGTAATTTAACAGTTATGACTTATTTCCTAAATTTACGACATTAAAAGTCATAATTAAAAAAAAAAAAAATTTATTAACGGGTCGTTTACAAGACCACTGGGAACACTTTTAAAATAGATCAAAATGTGTTTTGGAGAGGGTCTTTAATGTATGCAATTGTCTGAATAAGGTAGATGGAAGAAGACTTAAATCAGTTTTCAATAAACATGTTTTTAGACCTAATTTTTCCTTCTAGTAGATAACATCCTTAAAGTTTTTTTTTAATTTACATTTTCTCCTATGGAATCGTACAGAAAATCCTGAAAGGATGTCGTTCGAAAAACTGCCAGTATTGTCCACACAGGTTTTTAAGTCTGACAAGTTGTCCTGTTTCAGACACAGCAGCCATTGAATGAAGCTCTGAGTGCCCATGTTGGTTATGGAACGCAATCATGATCTCAGACATGAGGCTAAATACAGTAGAAGCAGAGAACACTGCTCTGTTGGCAAAGATCTCTTGGACTGACTGTACAGATTCAAGCAAATGTCTAAAAAAAAAGTCAAAACATTTAAATCAGCCACTAAGGTGTCAAATCGCTCCAAGAAAAACATTCCATCCAAACTTTATACCCACCGACGTAGGGGGCAGGAGCCCACCTCAGCATTTGTTGGATGTGAATGCATGAATGTCTTTGAAGTGCAGTGGGGAACCAGAGCACCCACTCAAAACCCACACATGCAGGCGCAGGCAGGACATGCAAAGTCTACGCAGAGAGGCCCCTTTCATGTTTCTAACTGGGAGGCAATAAACCCACCATTGCACTCCATAGCGCTCCCTTCAAACTTTAAGTGTTTAATAAAATCCAATCATTTCAAAATATTATCAAACTTTCACCATTCTCCAACAGCTGTATAGTAGTTATCTGACATACTTAAGAAATACAAAGTAACACACTTCTTAATCTGAATAAAACTAAAAAAAAAAAACACAAAATGATTGTATTTTTCAGACTTCAAGTTCATCAAAAAATTGAACCAGGAATGGACTTAAAAATAGATGACAACAGTAGACTACAGTGATGTGCAGTCAGGGGAGGCAGGTGAGGCCTTTTGAGAACATTATTTTTTAAACATGTCTGTGCTATGTTTACATTTGTGTTTTAATAATTTCTTTGGTTAAAAAAAAAAAAAGTTGCAAATTTACAAGTTTCCTGTTCAAATACACGAGAAATTGGCAGATGAGGCAGTGACAACCTGTGCCTCACCTGTGTCACACACTGACACATGTGCTGTGCTGTTTCGGTCTTTCTATCACCATTAAAAGTCTCTTTCTTTTGAATTACTTTATTTTTCTATTTCTTGCCATCCGTTTTAATACCTTGTTCCAGTTTGTGCCTTAGTTAGTCTTTTTGATCTGCTAAAAATGCGCTTTAGAAATACAATATATGAGGCCGGCAGTGCGCCTGCCTCAAGACAGGGGGCGATAGTGAGCCCAGAGAATGTGACACCACGGCTAAAGAATGAGGCCCAGTCCCAATTCTTCCCTTCTCCCTAATGCTCCATTTGAAGTGTCATTTGTAGTGAGAGTACTTGAGGTTTGCAGTTAAAGGTAAGTGATGAGTTTCAATTGTAGCATGACTTTTTTAAAGTTATAAAACGGATGTTTTTATGTATATTAGAGCGCTGGAAGCTCCGCGCTAGCTGGCCGGCGATTGTTGGTGACGTCATCGGGCGAAAGTGATGTCTGAATTCTGAGACTCTATTTTTCCATAACTCTTTGTTTGGAAGACTGAAAGTAAGAGTAGGGAGTAAGGAATTATTTAGATTTGACCTTATAGTTAGCTGTAGTTCAATGTAGTCTTCAAGATATTTAACATTGTTTAGCATCATTTTCCAAATGCAGGATTGTGTGTCTAAACTCAGAAATTTTTAGAGATACATAATTGGCAGTAAACTTCATTGAGACTTTCAAAACTGAATAAAGACAAAAAAACATTCTGCAAACAGGTCATTCATGTGTTTCATCAGAGAGAGTGGCGCATGGACTTCATTTATTACATTAATAACAGTTTTTGTGATTTTTTTCTATGCTACAGTTTGTATCCACCTTATTCCTGTGGCCGCTGATGTAAAAGGGGTTATGGGTGTTATACCGGAAGTTACACAGCGCTATTGGTTTCCATTGAAAGATGTCGGTTTTGTTAACTTTAGCGGTGTATAGAAACTTTAGAAGCGTGTTTAACTTAATCCCTCAAAAGTTTAAAAAATGGTTTTGCGCAGCTCAGGTTCATGTTGTGCAGCTCATGGTTATAGTGACAACCAAGCAAAATTAAATTTGTGTCTTAAGGAGCGTTGTGTGGAACATGGGCCGCTGACGAAGAAGGAGTGCAGCTGCCCTCCTTGATACAGATTTTACCGTTTATCGAGCGAGGATGAAGTCAGAAGGATGTGGCTGAAAAATGTAAATCTTAAGAGGACACCCTAAGATTTTATATGTATGTGTATCTTTCATTTTGTGGATAAAGTACCTACGGAGGAAAATCCGTATCCAGCATTCTGGTTGGGTTATTCCAGACAGAGAAGAAGAGACGCGCGGGTACTGCAGAGACCTGACAGCAGTGTCACAAGAGCAGGGAAGATATTTCCTGTGTAATTGCTGCATCTCCTGGTATCAGATATTCAAAATTACCTATTTGAACCGCAGCTGACTTTAACCATGAAACCGGCTAAGGCTATATCGCGCGAGGCAACGCTCATTGGCTCTCGCAGCATGTAAACACAAACACGTGAATCGATGAGGTTATAATTGATCAGCACTGTGTGCTAACTCCGGCAGAAATAAGCCTGCTATGAAAGTATTGATATGTCTCGGAGCTTTTAAGATTGTTCATAGCTTCACCATCTGCCGCAACTGAATTGAGAATGTGGCTAGAAATGCTACTATATGTTATGTTTGGACATTTTTTAAGGTCAACCCCCATCCCTCAATTTTAGCAGGCACCGGAATTGTTACGTTGCCTCTTTTAAAGACATGACAGCTGGTGTTCCCACATTTACATGAAGTTATAGATCCAAAACACTGTCGGCTCAACAGTAATGTAAATAAATGCTACTGCCGGCGTCTATAGGAAGTAATAATAATTATAATTGTAATAATAATTTACACAAAGGCTCATGGGGGCTAGGAATAAGGTGGATACAGAATAAAAATGTTGAAATGAAATCTTAAAAAAACACACTTTAACTGTTGCTAATCAAGTAATGAATAGAGTATTCTGTAGGGTTCATATGTTTGTAAATCTGACTGATGACATCCGTGCCACACCAGCCATGAACCTCACCACACATCAGTGGTAGATTAAATATGTCACTTCACTATTGAAACAGACTGATACTTATTTAGCTTCATGAAACACGAGAGGATTTAGTACATTAATGCAACATATGAACAATTGTTCAGATTATTATTGCATAGAGAACACGCAAACAAGTCAGCTAAACTCTTTCATTACTTCATATAACTAAACCTATTGAATTCCTTATCTTCTATTAAGCGACTCCACCAAGGTCGAATTGAGATTGGGCTTCTATTGTTGGTTGGGAAACAACTGGAAAGAAGCATTACCGCCACCTACTGGAATGGAGTGTGGATCGGGATGGTTATTTTCCTGTACCTGTTGTCCCGACCAAAACCTACGTTCTACTAATTGTTCTTATGCTCCTGAGAAATTGAATTAAATACTCACAACCTTTATCTGCTACAATCTTATCTAACTTCCATTGTATTACCAATTTTTCAAGTTTTTTTTTTTTTTTTAAATATGGCATTATAAAAACTACGCTGTTTATATTCCAACACTGTGACTTACACTAAATAATTTCTGATTACTTTTTTTTTTTTTGAACTACTAAAATGTTCTTATCAAGAGGGAAAAGGATTTACTCATCAAGTTTTTCTATGTAAATTTCATTGTGTCAAATGGAGGCACAATTTTCCACGTGATGTCATTTTCCTCTTTAGTTTCGCTTCAGTCTAAAGGAAAGCAAAGCGAACAGGATCGCAGCAAGCGAATGTGACTGATGCCTTCTTGGAGCCATACGCGAGAAGCGGTAAATCATAATCCCTGAGCAGAAAGTGAATTCACCACACTTATCAAAACGCATTTAGGATCAGAGGCCAGAGGTCCAAACATTTGCAAACTGTGAGCTCCCCTCCTCTTTCTTTCCAAGTCCTTTTCTTTTAGGGTAAAGAAAAAAAAAAAAAAACATAAGTGAAAGCCAAATACACACGGATAATCCTCGGCATCTTTCCAGGAAAGGAAATTATTATATTTGAAGTTATGAAAGTGCTTCCTGAAGTGAAGGAAATGCACACGATTTTTAGGACTGAGTGTTGATCTAAGAAAAACACAAGCAGATGCAGAGCGGAAGAAAGCCCCTTTTTTAACCTTTTTTTCCTTCTTTTAGAAGCTCAGCCTCGTATGTGCATTGTGATTTACATCAAGTTTCAAGTCAAAGAGCTTTTACTTTTGCAAAACGTGGTGGAAAGCTCAAAGGTCCCTCTGGCCAAAGACATGAAGGGAGGAAATTGCAGAGATTTAACTCAGCTTCTTTTGGCATCTGTCTGCTTTCATTTTTCTCTCTTCAAGCGAGGGTGTTTGTTCCCCTGCTGCTCATAGACGCTGCCTCATAAAATGTTTGTCTTTCATTATTTCCTCAGCAAACTGATGGGTTTCAGTGATGAACATCAAACTATGATCTTTTATTTGTGCCATTTATGTTTCTATATTTTTATGGAGGAACATCACACCACAAAGATTCTTCAGATCCTAAAGTGAATGACTTAACTTATGGTAACACCATCTATTAATATATCATTACATTGAATCCACTTAAAGAAAAGCAGTAAAATGCATTGGAAACATGCAGCATCGTTCAAAAAGAGTTGCTATTCAATTATACAGAGGTGGAATGAAAGTGCTTATTTTTTTGCATGTCTGCTAGCGCTTTATTGCTTGCATTTTTTTTTTTTTTCACAATGATTTACTTGTCCCTATTAGGTTGCATTGAACTTAACTTTTGTTCAGGGTTTCTATGACAATCTTTCACTAAAGCCTTAATTAAATGCAACCGTACAGGCAGCTGAGCTGCACAGGTGCTGCAGGTTTTTGGGCTGTCCATGTCCGTGGAGGTTTGCGGACAAAAGCATCTCAAGGGAGCGCAGATGTGTCTCGCAGTTCCCTTGAGGCTGCGATGGCCACCTCATGAGATGGAGTGGATGATTGTGCTTTGTTAAGTATCTGTAAAGATAGTGTAAGTCACACACACTTATGAGGTGCGGGTGATTCTGGATTTCTAGTTGTTAGTGAGGCGTGCATACCGATTCCTTGCCAAGAGTGAACAAATGCTGGATGAACAATTTTTTTTATTTAAAAAAAGAAACATTCCCAGTGGTGTTTTAATGATGATCATGAAGTTTTTAACCAAAATTCCACAACCTAAATGTCTTAAAGGCCATTTTTTTATGTTGATCGGAAGCCTCTGTTTCTAAAATCTCCTCTAAGGGGGCGTGGCTTTTGGTGATGAGCTGAGCAGCCCCGCCCCTGACACCCGCTCTACCCCCTCGTGTCTGATTATGATAGCTCTGTGTCTTCCCCGCTGCTACATCAAAATGTCAAGCAATATTGGTAATGCCCAGCTGTATCGTTTTGATACGGATGTCACTCAGACGAGAAGATCTTCATTGACCGAACTTCCTCCAAGATTCTGAATCTTTCCCCTTCCAGTTTCGGCGTCTGATCTATTTTTTTTGCGCGAGCGATCCCCGTCAATTCTGGAAGGAAATCACACCAAGACAAGCTAGAAAATCCTGTCAATTTTCAAAATAAAACCAATTCTTCACAATAAAATACCGCTATTGACAAACGTGATCATATTTTTGCATCTAAATAGACTGTAGAGATGAAATAAACACACAAAAAAACATACAGACAAGTTAAGATGGATGATGTCAGATTAGAAGCTCCAAATAAAGCCTGTCGAACATCGCGAAAAAAATCAGATTGTGAACTAGAGGTGATGCGGTCACCGCGCGAACTCCGCGCACACACCGTTTTGCAGCCCTTCTGCTTGTGTGTTGTGTAGGTGTTTCCAATGACCTGTTGCCCACAGGAAAATAAAGTGCATAAACATTTCCGCTCTACAGGCTCAAAGGGCAATCTACAACTTTGATATTTCTTGTGAGCTACCTCCCAGACCTTACAAGTGTGCCCATTTCTGGTCGCAGACCGAACCCCTCCCCCTGTAACCTATCCCCCATCTATTACTGTAAGACCTAAGGAGCAGGCCATCAGGCAATATTATAGGATATGGTCATCATCCTATATTAACTTATCAGTTACTTAGTTCAGAGTCTCCTCAAAATGAAATACTTCAGGGCACGTTGTCTAATTAAAAAAGGCATTTCTGTTAAAAGTATTTGTTTTTAATTCTACTAATTAAGAGTTACAGAGTTTTTGTTTTTTTTCTCCCAGCCACTGCTGTAAAGCGAGCTACCTGCTTTTATAAAGATTAATATTCAAAGTCCCTTTTTTTTTGTATTAAGATAAATAGTGGGACAATCTGTTAAGAGAAGCAGGTCAAGATATTTCATTTAAAATGAACTGCACAAAGAAGCCAAGAATTCTTTTTCATTTTTTTGACCTTCAATCAATATTTTCTATTCTGGATGGATCTTTTCCCTAAGAGTAATGACTTTATTTTTCACTCTTCAACAACTCAAACTTAATAAATAATGATATTTGTGACATCAAGGCTATCTCAGATTTGATTAAACTTTTAATTGTTAGTAACTTGTTTAAATTTTAAAACAATACATTTGAAGGGTACCTCGTGACGAACTCATTCAGCTCCTTTTATTCAGAGTTACTTTATCTCCATTGCTTTGCAGCTTTGGAATGTTGAAGAGATTAGCAACAATATGGGACAATAGATAGCCTTTTCTTATAGGCATGACATCATCCTGTTTCTAATCAGCTGTTCTCTCTCAGTTAGACAGACTGATCTCCCCAAACACTGGAGAAAAAGCCTTTTGCCAACCAACACGTTCTCATTATTCCATTCAAGCCATTCTGATTTTGCACTAATGTCTCAAATGCATGAATATATTTTATATGTCACAACTAACTAGATCAGGGGTCTGCGACCTGAGGCTTCGGAGCCCCATGTGGCTCTTTTACACCTCCACTGTGACTCTCTGATTAAAGAAAAATACAGTTTTTCATTTCAAATAGTAACTGCAAAGTAAAAAGTAAGTAAAAAAAAGAAGTTGTTTTTAAAAAAAAACATTAAAAAGGGATACAGAGGGGTCCTTAATCAAAAATTACCATGTGATGAGTTGGGAGTGACAATGTGTTGGTCCCTGTGGCATTTTTCTCATAAAGCAAATTAGGATGAGAACAACATTTCTTTTATTCAAACTGTTATATATCAGAAGCAGGCAAAATAAAGTCATTTGGAAAAAGTTTGTAGTTTTTATATACAAACTACAACTTTTGAGTTAGCAAAGGGACAATGGGAACTGAGCACTGGCTTACTCTTCACCACAACTCAAGAGATGAATTTCTCGTAAACTCCTGCTGCTCTACAGACACTATTTCCTAAAAAAAAACAACACAAGCTTTTTGATTTTGCCTAAAAATACCGTTATCACAATTAAAAAGACAACACTTCAAAAGCTGATTGGGGTGGGACTTGTGATTTTCAGAGTGAAGGAGCACAAAGTTTGAGCTCTCTGCAGGGACTTGCTTTCAGCACTAAAAGCTAAACAGCAGTGGGAGATTCATCCAGGCCAGTGGAGGCTCAAGGACTTCATACTTGCAGTTTTGATTTCAGCCAGAATTCACTCAGCCTACAGCTGTGTCTCTGCCTTCCAGCAATTCATTTTCTCTGTGCTTGTAACCCACTACTCTGTGCGTCACACCGCTCAGAGCCGTGCTCGAGCCTCACTTATTTTGTGTTATTTTTACCTGTATTGCTGATATTTTTCCCCTATATAAAGTGCATAATTAACTTATTGCCACCAGCAAGGGGGTAAAATTAAATAACTACCCTCTTTCCGTCCTTTTTTTTCTCATTGTCTTTACATTTTCGGTCCCTCTCCCCTGTTTGACTGTCTCCTCTGCTCCACTTTTGCATCCCAGCAGTCTGCATTTCCTTTCCTCAGGTTATAATAGTTAGACTGTGAAATCACCCTGGCTTCACGGCCCCCTCCCTTATCCCTGTGTCTTCTTTCCTCTTCCCTAAAATCATCTTCTCCCTCCTCTGATCCCCAGCCTCCTCCTCTTCTTCCTTCTTATTTCCAGTCTTTAATATTTATGGCCCTAGAGCTTGAGAAGCAGTTGAAGGCACATGGCCCCCCTACCCATGATTGCTTGGGTGTAACCGGGAACCAAACAAGGTGATGCCTGCACTCCAAAGCTAAATTTTGCGCAGTTTTCCTCCTGCACAGCGAAATGTGGGCAGTAGGGTAAAGTTATTAGATCCCAGTAAGGTGATTCTGATTTACACCGCAGGCCCCCGAAGCCCAGATTCTGCCTCTGGATCCCCTCCTCCCACATAAAACTACCTGAATGATTCACTCTGTAAAATTAGGCTCTTGAAACTCCTGATAAGACGGAGAGGCAAAGGAAAACTAGAAAAGTTGTATTACCTACAATAATGCTAGTTGGAATTATTTTTGCTGAAAGTAGTCACTGAAGATGCTGAACCTTTTTGCTGAAAATAGTGACGCAATTTACTTTAATCGCTGAAGATTTGCTGAAAATGCAAAAGCTATTTGCAAAAAGTTACTTTTGCTAATTCTGGGCATTTCATTATAGCACTATGAAATAGCCCTAAGGTTGACCTAAATAAAAAAAAAAAAAAAAATTGAAGTAAAATTCCTTAAAAAAAGCCAGCTTGTTGCTTAAATCTAAGCTAAACTCTAAATTAGCCTAAAAAAGCTAGCTTGTTGCTTAAATCTAAGCTAAACTCCAAATTAGCCTAAAAAAGCTAGCTTGTTGCTTAAATCTAAGTTAAACTCTAAATTAGCCTAAAAAAGCTAGCTTGTTGCTTAAATCTAAGCTAAACTCCAAATTAGCCTAAAAAAGCTAGCTTGTTGCTTAAATCTAAGCTAAACTCTAAATTAGCCTAAAAAAGCTAGCTTGTTGCTTAAATCTAAACTAAACTCCAAAATTCCCCAGTAAACTAAATTAGTCAAAAATGTTAGCCTGTTGCTAAAATATTAGCTAAACTCCAAATTAGCGTAAAAAAAAAAACCCGGTGCCAAATTAGCCAACAAAAAAAGCCAGCACATTGCTTAATTACCAGCTAAACTCCAAAGCTGCCTAAAATCCTTTAGTACAGGTAAAAGTAAAAAAAAAAGTTACCTTGTTGCTAAAATACAAGCTAAACTCTGACCTGAAAAACTTCAATAGATAACAAATTATCCAAAACATTAACATGTGGCTAAAATATTAGGCTGAACTTCATTTTTTTTTTTTAAATGACTATAAAAGATTAAAGCATAGCCCATGAACATATTTAAAGGTTTGTTGCTAATCTGATTAAAATTAAAAAATTTGAAGACTTTCCCAGTCCTTTTTTATGGGGAATAATTTGCTCAATATTTAAAAGAACAAAGAAAATACAAGCAGTTTTGATCCTAAGATTGCTGAAATCACTGAAAGTGTGATTGAGTTTTTACATGCAGAAAACCGTGCGGAAAGGAGCAGGAGAATTACTACAAGAGTGAATGCTTAATTCACACAAGTGATCACAGAAGACACAAAAATGAGTGAAAAAGCAGAAAATGATGGTTACAATTATGCTTTATTAGGAAGTTGGAGCTGAGAATGCTGAATGTATTGAAATTATTTTTCTATAGCACATATTCAAATGTTTTCATCAATGCTGATTGAATTTAAACATTAGTTAAGATTATCAGAGTTTAGCTGCTGAAGGTGTTTTTGTTGAGGATATATATATGTTAGACTCAGATAACCTTGGGCAGAGAGCACCGCTGCCCTCTTGTGTTGTCCAGTTTGCCAGCTTTTCAGCATCAATTCACTACTCGATGTTCCTGCTTAAAGGAATTTGTTCAGTTAACCCTCAAATAAACATATTTAAAAAAAAAAAGAAACTTTAGAATGTACAAATACAAGGCAATCATTTTTGGTAAATGTTTTGAATTTAAAATAATTTAACTTTTCCCATGTTTGTATCAAGGATGTCAAAGTAATAGACACATCTCTTGTCTATGATCTCATTAAACACTCTTCTATTAATCACTTTTCACTGAACTATAGGGATGTTGCTAGTTATAAAAAGACCTTGGCATGAGCTAAAACAAACATATTTTCTTTCTTTCTTTGCAAGTTGCAAAGTATACGCGCATGTTGATTTGTCAAAAGCTCTGATTATCTGAAGTAAATAGAAAAGTTGGAAACATCGCCTATAAAAACACAAGTGCAGAGTTATTCTACTATTAAAAAAGGCATAAAGAAAGAGATAAATAAAGAAAATGTCCTTAAGATGCAATTTTCTGACATCACTTCACACTCTTATCATCACCACCCTTTTGTGTTGATACTTTGAATTGTCACGTCGATGAGAACAATGACAGGAACCAAGGATAATCCTGCAATTTTGAAGTTATTGGAAGTTTGAATGAAAAAACTTATATTTAAAGAAGAACATTAGCTTTCGATTATAGCCACACAAATGTGTCTTTTGAACATTTTTGCCATTATAGTAGTCACGAAAGCCCCTTTAGTATCAAGTATCCCATGAAACATGTATTTGGACTGTGGAAGGAAATTGGAGAGAACCCACACATGCATGAGGAAAACATGGAAACACCACAAAAAATAGTCCCAGCTGGGATCCAAACCAGGACCTTCTCGCTGTGAGGTGAGAGTGCTACCCATTGTCCCACTGTGTTACAAAATAGTCTGCCATTTGTTAAAGGACATATTTATTATCATTATGCACTGGTAAAATAAAAGAGGAAAACATGTTTATTTTAATACTTTGTTTAGTTTAAAAGAATGCGTTCCAAAATAGAAATTTTTAAGTTTGAATAATTTTAAAGAGTATTAACTTAAGTTATGCATGAATTCTCATTAGGGCTGTCAACGCATGCAATAATTATTTTAAAGGGTACCCAAACAAGAAAGTTGGAGGCTGACTCCACCCCGTCGGAGTGGGGCATGGGGGTGGGACGTTATCATTACTGGAGCTGCAGATGATGGTGTCAGACTTCTGAAACTTGCATGGTTTGACTAGTCACAAAATTCAACTGTAATACCTCAATTTAACCTTTAGAGGGCAGCACACAGATGATTTTTGACTCCTTTTTCAAGAGTTAAACAAGTTTATTTTTATTTATTAAAAATTAGGCAATGACCAACGGACACCACCTTTGAAGATCCATCTATAGAAGTCAAAATAAAAAAAAATTGATTTAGGGTTTTGGTTACCCTTTAAAGCAAAGAATGGATGGATGGATAGGCATTATCAGACTTATAACATGGTCACTTACAAAATAAATAAATATTAATTTTTTATACTTTATTCTTGTTGTTTTTTCCAGATTCGATTGCTTTTTTCACATCCCTGTTTCAAACGTGGTGTGGCCCGATGTTAGGGTTCTACGACAACACATCGCTGAGCAGTAGCATCCTCGACTGCAGCGGCAACACAAAACAATATATATGCTGATCGTCACAATTCAGAGAGAAAGTTCGGCTCTTACTGCTTTTTTTAGTCCAGATCATGAAGCAAAAGTTTTTCTTTGAAGCAGCATGCACAGTAATACAGAACATTTGGGCTGTGGGACCAGAATTTCTATTTTAGACATCCACACCCAGCAGCCAATCAGAATCACGTTATTTTCTTGGAGTAACACTGCAGACATAAAAGTCTTTAGAGTTTTGCTTATCTTTATCGATTTAAACATTTCAGACAATAAACATCAAGAGAACATTTACTTTCTGGCCTGTCTTTATTCAAAATCTACTTATTGTCATATAAAACATTGTTGATTAATCACAACATTTATGATTTTAATGTAATAATGTGTGTATGTATCGTTAAAACTGGACCCCAGGAAGAATAGTCTTTACATGAAGACTAATGAAGATCACAAATAATCAGGAATAAATTGACAATTACTCAATATTTGGTTAATCACTGACAGGGTAACACATGAACATTCATTACTTTTCTGGTCTGCAAACTCCTCCAAAAGTGACTTAAGTTGCTCTTCTGTACATTCTTGTTATCCACTTTTCTCTTTGCTGTGTTTCAAGCAAACTTTAGGATTATAAATAGCCTATTTTCGTTCACATTTTGAATATGGATCATCTCAGCACCTTGAGTTTTTTTTAATGTTTATGTTAATTTAGGCACAATTAGACACAGTGGAGCAGCTTATGTCCCGGGTTTCATTTTTGCTCATTTAGTCCCTCTTTAACCTTATTCCACTGCTCGTTTCTTTTGTTTAGCGGTGTTCTTTCCCTGAGACTTCCCTTGTTAAAGTATTAAATTTTTCCCATGCAGACTGAATACCAACTCTATTTAACTCTCACTTAATACTCGAGGGACCATGAGGATAATCAAAACACTGCAAAAGCCAGCAAAGAATACAAACTCCCGTTACGAACAAAAGAAATGGAAATCAATGGCAGGAAATGCAAATTTTCTGACAGCACAGTGCACAAATAATCTTGTGGGAGTTTTCCTTCTCTTGGCTCTGCCAGGTTAAAATAACAACTAAGCAAAAATAAATATAATAAAAATCTAAAATGTAGTAAGTCAAAGAGGGGGCATGCTAAGTTTGGTGTGAAGGAGTTCCAAAACAATCAATAAGGAATGTACTGCATTACCAGCAAGCCTAAAGTGCTCAAGGCATGGTCATATATTTAAGCACACACTCACAACCCCACAAATTCTTTGAAAGCCAAGGAATTTATTATTTAAAAGCTGCAGTTTATGTTTTATGCACAGTTGTATTTGTCAGTTTGGCGGCATTTGAGGAGCTTTAGGAAAGTCTCCATCTTATGGGCGTCTTTCTTGAAGCAGGTGAGTAAGGTGTAATCCCTCATCACGGATTCCAGGATGTCCAGCTGGACGTCGTACTGGAAGGCGCCTTGTTCGGAGTACGCCGTGGTCATCGTCCCTTCATCCAACATCTGCTGAGAGGCAGGAAACGTTCTCCACATTAGGGAAAAGCCTGTGCATCAGGACGAGGTTTTTCACGGGACGTGACCCACCTTCTTCATGAGCACAACCACACCTTGCTCCAGACTGATCAGCTTCTCAGACACCCACTTGGTTTTGTTGAGCAGCATGTCCGGAGCGTGGTCGTAGCGATCCAGCGTCATCTGCAGGTAAACTAAAGGTTCGATCCAAGACTGAACCAGCAGCAGCACAGAATGTAGCAGCCATTTGTCCTGCAAAAGAAAACGTGATACCGCAAAAATAAAAGCACTGATGATTACAAACTTATTCAGTAAGTTAAACCAAAATATGATGCATAAAAAACACAAAACATGACTTTTAAAATGCAAACATTCTGCCAGCAGACGTTAAACTTTGCATATCATTTGATGGCTATCATAGAACCAGACCTTTTGTATAATTGTTTTATTTTATATTTTAAACATGTTTAATTTTGTGTTGTCATTTTTGTAAATTGGTAAATGTGTTTTATGTTGCATTAGTTTTATAGTGCATTATTTATATTGTGTTTTATATTGAATTTGTTTTTTTATATATTTTATAATTTGTTCTAAACTGCATTTCTTTTTAAAAACCTTTTAAAATGGTAAATATGTTCATAATGTTTAGACATGGTGTTAAATTACTAAACTAAACTAAACTAAACTAAACTAAACTAAACTAAACTAAACTAAACTAAACTAAACTAAACTAAACTAAACTAAACTAAACTAAACTAAACTAAACTAAACTAAACTAAACTAAACTAAATGAAGCATAGTTCTAAAAAGCTGGTTTAAATACAAGCAAATATATGAATTTGCTACTCATAAGACCGTAGAAAGTCTACAGAGCAGTCAGTTTTCTGGAAAAAGTGAAAGAAACATCTAAAATTGCATAAATACTGGGTAACCCCATGTCACTAGTTTGCACCAGTATCATTAAATACAGGACTCCACTAAACTTAGCATAACCTTTAACTGAATAAAAAAACCTTAGACAGAATATATTTTTTTAATATGAATTAAAATAAAATCAGGCATGAAGGGGTTAATATTGATGTAACATACACATCATTTGCAATTTTCCACAAAAATGTTGCCTTTGTAGCACCTATGGATTTTATGTAAGCTGTTTGAATGAACTAAAGGGATATAAAGGAACGGACAAATTAACTTTTGTTCTTCCCTGAGTTTCTACTTTAAGTCTACTTTTCCTATCCCTAAAACAGTGGTCCCCAATCCCCGGTCTGTGGCCCGGGGTGCACTTGGTACCGGGCCACAGACAGAAATAAATAAATAAATGAATGCGCTAACTTAGATTATTTACGTTTTGTTAATTTTCTGACCCTGAAGGAAGAATGCTTTTGCTAGTCTTACAGATTCCGTTCACAACATCTGTCGAGTAGAATTTTATTTTGAAAATAGATTTTCAGAAGCTTAAGAATACAAACATACAAACTTTGACCCCGTTTGGACTGGTCCGTGAAAATACTGTAAAATCGAGACCAAAAAAGATCTCAACGGCTTTTAGTGCAAACTTCTTGCAAATGACAGCTTATAACAAGTGGACAACAACAATATTGACTTACAGAGAGCTGCTGGATTTCACTTTTAGAGCTGGGGATGGGTAACGATTTGGTGATGCAGGCATAACCGCCCTGGTTACTCTGGAGCCTCAAAGGCAGTGGGATGAACATCTCCTCCTACAGAAAAAAGGCCCAGTTATACACAAAACCCCCCCCAAAAAAATTATATTTCAGTTTGCCATCAACAGTCCTTGACATTTTTTATTGTTTGGATTTTCAAAATGTGTTGTTTTTGCCAGAAGAATATTATCCATGGTATCACAGTGCAACAATATTTCAGAATGAGATTTGAATTATTTAGACTGACACACCAGCAAACAAAAGCTTGACAGTCCTCAATAGAAACCCATGAATACTTCTGATGGAAATGACCATTGTAAAAAAAAAAAAAAAAAAAAAAAAAAAAAAACACACATAACTGGATCCAACAGACTGTAAAGGCTGTTTATTCACTCTTTCTGTGTAATGCTATCAGATTCATATTGGACTGCTGTAGGCTTGTTTTTGGAAGAAAATATTTAAGCACAAAACAACAAATCTGAGACCCAGCAGCTATGATCAAATCAGAATCTAAAAGAAAGAAAACCAAGCATCTTAGATGAAGAGAATGAGGTTCTGGCTCGGTATAATTTTAAAAATAAAAAAAAAAATTCGTACAAACTTTTCATTATTAATAACACTTTTATGAGAAGAAAATAAACAAGAAATTAGATTTTTACTCAACCTTAGCGGCACTGATTCTGTGTTTTTTTTCACTAAATTGACCCAAAATAAAGTGTATGTTCTCTAAAATATTTTTTGTCATTTTATTGCAAATATTTTAATCAAAGTACTATTTTAAAATAATACACAGCAAAAGAAAAACTTTAAATATAAATATTTAGGAGCATTAATACAGAAATTAAAATATATTGTATATAAAAAAAATAAGATTTTCTGTATATGAAATAAATTGGAATGAAAAATACAGTTTGCAGCATCAAAAAGTTCAAAATGACATAAATAGATCCTCCTCAGTACATGAAATAAGACAGCTTAAAATATTGAGCTGTATTCAGTGCAACTTCTCCAGATACTTACAAATAAGGAGCAGGATTCTTCAGAGACACGGTAGATGAGCTCAGCGTGATGGATGACTCGGTCCAGAAGTTTCTCCTGAGAGATGGAGGGACAGCGGGCCAGACTGGCCTGATCATCTCTGCAGTCTAGTGGGGCACTTACAGAGAAAAGATGGGGCCACAGCAATAAAGCCCATAGACTCTGCTGCAAGACTGAGGACGCATATACATGTTCACATTAGTAAAAGTCCATTTGGAATAACAACATCTAATTCTACAATAATCATTTTTGTGCAATTTAAGAACAATTCGTTATCTCTGCAGATTACCTGTTGTGTGCATTCTGTCAGTATTCTTCAGGGTTTTCTAGCTGTCGTGTGGAACAGACAGCTATATAAAGGCTGACTATCCATTAATAAAGTCAAGAAGTTCTTTCAGTCTTACGTAGGTTCTTGTAAAACGATGCTGATCTTTCAAACCATCACCTTTCTTTTCTCATGCATAAAGCTTGTGACTTTTGACTCTGAGAAAGCTCTGGAGTGACACAAAGATTCTAGGCTTTTTCTTTCATCAGAAATCTTACAATATTTTTTAAATGGGTGACACAATAAAAGCAAAATTATCAAAAGTAAATGTTGATTTTATGGTTAAAAAAAAAGCAAAACAATGAAGTTGGTAAAAAAAAAAAAAATGAAATGGTAAACATATTTATCCAATTTTTATGGCTGAAATAAAAATATCATGGTAATTTTAACATTCCTTTTACAGAGAACCACATACAACATTCTGCATCATCCAAAACATCAATGTCAGGATGGAGAGAACTAAAGATTGAGGTTAAATGTAAAAATAATAAAAATGATGGAGATGATAAAGAGAAAAAAAAAGAAACAAAATAAAATGAAAATTCCTGAGGCATTCGTTTGGTGGAGTTCTTTCAATTATAAATTCAGTTTATTTATTTGTAGAACTTATATGAGTGGGAGCAACCAAGATGCTAAACATAGTTACTAAAATAAAACACTAAAGACATTAAACAATAAAAGCAAAAAATAAACCAATAAAAAAGCAGCTGACATTAGTTTTTTTTTTTTAAAGAAGATTGCAAATATATGTTAACATTTTTCTACACTATATATAACCTTTTTTTTTCAAAATTGGAACACTCAACCATTTTTTTTTTCTTTTTTGTGTAATGTTTTTAAATATGAGACCTCAAACAAAACGGGGCTCAGGGCTCCTCATCCGCAGCTGATGAGTGTTGTATTACTAAGCTCTAACGTCAGAGATGGTCACTTTTCAATAAAGGTGGCCCTCCATTTGACCCTTTGACAAAGGTCAGGCTACTTCATATGAATAGCTGCTTCCTTCTTGTCTTTCTTTCTCTTTTTTTTCAAGGGGTGAAGCTCCTGAAACAAACACATTTGGTTTCTCTTTATTTAGGCCTGAATTTACCAAAACAATTTGAGATTTTTTTTTAATTTTTATTTCCACATTTCAAACAGTTATTTTATGGGGCTATCTTTCCATGCATTTTCTAAACCTGTTTTATCCCTAAAGTTGCATTCACACTGAACCCAATTGACAAATCCACATGGCCCGCCCCTTTTTGACCATGTCCCTCTTCTAGCCACCTGTCAAGAAAAATGTGGTTGCGTGTGGGAGGAGCTACAAGCCGATGTTTTAAGTCCGACATGGAGTGGTGTTTGTATGTCACTTCTAATGTAAGGAAGTTGAAAGGGCTACGTTGAGAGATTAGGTTTATTTATTGTGAATGGTTCTATTAAAACATTGGTAATCACGTCTCTATGTCTGGTTTATAAGATTATTCAATTCAAATATTTTGCTGTCACCGAGGGCGTCGGTCTCATTCTGCGGACTGTGCCTGGATGACAGCCACTTCCGTGGTGTTTCACAATCACAAACCCATACACACTGCAAGCAAAAAGAAAAGCTGCAAATAAAAGAGACAGAACTACAAACCAAAGAAATGCTGTTGATTATGCACATATTTGTATTAAGAATAAGGACATAAAGAAGAAAAGATAGAAGGTATAAAGCAACATTTCTATTGTCTTCTGAAAAGTAAATGTTTTTATTTTTTACGATGTGTAAAGTGTATAAAAGTGAATCTATAAAAGAAAAATCCATAAAATGGTATAACTGTGTTTTAAGTCAATTTTAAAGTTTTATTATGTAGAGGGTCTAATATAAGCCCATGTGGGGTTTTTTTTCCCCTCTTCCTGCACCTGCTTTTTGTGTATTTATATACTTTTTATTTTTTTGCAGTATTTTGTATAAGTGCAAATAAATAAAATCTAAAAATGAATTTATGGCTGCTGGTTGAAGTATTCAAGCCAGACAAGGCAATTTCACCACAAATATTGATGACCAGCATGTGGAAATGGTTCATGTACTAAATCATGTTCCTATTCAGCACTTATATATATATGCGTGTATATATATACATTTAAGAAAACAAATCTTACATCTGTCCACATTTACAATCTCCATTAACTTAATTAAATAGCAGGAAGACGAAACACCATCTGCTTGAACTGACATGCTCACACTGCTGCCCTTCAGATAATTAAGACTTTTCATAAACACTCGGACTCCCTCGGTTCAACACAATGGTCCCAGACTGCACCAGATTTGGCTCTGTTTCTGTCTTCTCCAACTGTTCTCCATCAGTTTTAAATATCAAAGTTGGAGATTTGTCCTTGTGTGGTTGTTAAATTCAGAAATCTTTTTTTGAAACCACTGTCAGAGTCCCAGCTGCTATTCATTGCGGAGGTGCAGCCTTATTAATGATGCATTGCTGTGGATTACCCAGAGCAGAGGAAACTGTTCAAGATGTCCCTGAGCACCTCGTGCCTATTGAGTCTTCGCCTTGTTTGTGCTCAGCTTGGCTGTAGATAAAAAATGACAGAGAAAAATAGAATTATACAGGGATATTTTAGCATAAATTACTCACAAAATGAATTTGAACTGGTCAGAAACACCTGTCTCTGAACAGAACTTTGTATTGGAGTCAATTAGTTTGATTTAAACTCTATTCTTTAACTGTCTATAACTTGTACAACTATAAGAAAACAGATTAGTGAATTTCTGAAACAATTTATTTTCCAAAAGTGGCACAGTTTGATGTTCAGCACATATAAAAACTTTAATTTGGACTAAAATCCACTACAGGAAACTACTATACCATCCACTATGACATAATCATGATATTGAACAAAAAAGTTCAACACTTTTGGGCAGGTATTTCACAAAATAAAGCTTGCCTTTTTATAGATTTGTAAAGTTCGAGTTGTTTTTCCTTGTAATTCTGACGCAATGAAAATCCAAAATTCAGTGCTTTAAAAGAATATAAATATCATAATAAAAATCAGTGTTGTAAACTTGTGGTGTCTCACCCATATCAGCTAATTAACTAAAAGCATTTGCATAGAATTTCTGGGTCTTCATCTGTATTATTCACTCACCAGTCTGCTGTTAGTGCTCTATAAAGGATGTCAGGATCTACAATTCCAAAATCCATTGTTCTGAAGAAATCCACAGTCTCCGTGGATTGATATTAACTAGAATGGCAAATATAGACCACAATGCATTGCGTTTGAACAAATTGTCTTTGTTGGGGAAAAGTGAGCGTATTCGTAAAAAATTGCAGTATCTCAGTCTGGGTCAGCATATTAAACCATAGAGATGTCCAGAGTACAGGCATCAATGCCATTCATATAGAACTCAAGCTCCAATGTCATTCAAGCTGGTTGTTCACAGAATTCTGTATTCAAGTATAGTGACAAAAAATGAAAGCATATGAAGGAGTGTGGTAGAAAAATATGTAACAGGATAAATGCCGTCTTAAGAAAATTGTCGGGCAGATTTCACTCAGACATTTGGCGCAACATCACAAGGAGTGAACTAAGCCTCCAGTCACAGCATCATGAGCTACCACAAACAAACACATTAAAATATTTATGTCAACCAAATTGACATTTGGTTAAGAACCCTTCCGTGTCACTTTCTAACATTTTGGGTGTCCCCAACCATAGACCGTCTAATAAGAACTGGACGTATGAAGCGTTGAGGTCTCCCATAGGAAATGCATTAACTTACACCCTCGTGATATCAGACCAGAGCATTCACCGTCCCCTCCTGGTTCGTCTACCGTGATTACAACCCGTCAACAGTGTTTAGTCTGAATCGTCTGAGTCACATTTTTAGAGGAACAACTGTCAACCAATCAGGAGTGAGCTTGTTTTGGCTTGGTTGATCCCCACACCCCTCCCACTAAAAACGGCCGGAGGAATCTGTCAATCAAACGTTGGAGGAGGGGCCAGTGGGACCCACATGCTTTTACTGAGGCATCTGATTGGTCAGTTTATAACGTAAATAACTGTGATAAAGCAAAAAATGTCTTTTAAAAAAAAATTAGGATTATAAAGAATGTGTTAAAAAAAAGCATCAGAGCAAGAATGGTTATTTTGGCAAATAAAAAGACAGAGAAATAACTGTCTATTTCTCAATGGAAGTCTATGGGACTTCGGCCTTCTTGCAACCCGTGGGTACTTCCTATTTTGAACACGGAAGGAGGGTTTGAGCTGTCCATTGTTATTCACGTCAATGTCCGCAACTCGATGTTATTGGACATGCTGGCTGTTCCCATTAAATCGCGGGTCTTCAACCTCTAGGCTACAAACCAAAACCGGTCCAGTACCATGACGCTGAGTCCACCAGTACCCAACCCTAACCTGGCACCGGACAAACTACTGGCTGCGATACAAGACACTGTTCCGGACCCAAAGTGGTACTGGGCGTAATGTCACGTAGGTGTAAGGGAGGGGATCACTTTGGAGATCCGCTGGGGAGACGTCTGGGCACCCAACAATGCAGCAAGCCAGAGACACGTTTCAAAGACTTAGTTTAATAAAATATAATTGTCCATAAAAGCTAAAAAGTGTTAAAAACATGTAAAAAGCCACAACAATAAAATAGGCGTAAGCTCCTGTCCATAAAACCGCCAACTAAAAGAAAGAAGAAAAGAGTTATTTTTTTTCTTTTTGGACGCAATCAGGAAGTCCACTCCACTCTTCTGGGTCACAAGGTTCTCTCTCTCCACCTTGCTACCCCACCAGCAAAGAAAAACATCTAAACAACTAAAGCATGCAAAACAAAGAAAAATAAGTGTAACGAACCCCAAAGCAAAACAAAATCAAACTCTTTAAAGAAGATACAGTTCAAAACAAACTAATCAGCTGGTGGGGTCAACTTAGCTCTCACGAGGTGACGCCGAAGTCCTCCCGCGCCCAGAGAACCAGTGAGCGACAGGTGGAGCTGCTCCGAATATACAGCGTCGGCAGGTGATCCCTCTGAGCAGGGCGTCGGCGGCGGTCCCTTCCGTCTTCCGTGCGTAGCACTCCGGTGGGCGACCCTCTGGTCCTCCGTGCGTCGTAGCACCGGCAGGCGGCCCTCTCGTCCTCCGTGCGTCGTAGCACCGGCAGGCGGCCCTCTCGTCCTCCGTGCGTCGTAGCACCCGGGAGGCGGCCCTCTCGTCCTCCGTGCGTCGTAGCACCCGGGAGGCGACCCTCTCGTCCTCCGTGCGTCGTAGCACCGGCAGGCGGCCCTCTCGTCCTCCGTGCGTCGTAGCACCGGCAGGCGGCCCTCTCGTCCTCCGTGCGTCGCACCCTGGGAGGCGACCCTCTCGTCCTCCGTGCGTCGTAGCACCCGGCAGGCGGCCCTCTCGTCCTCCGTGCGTCGTAGCACCCGGGAGGCGGCCCTCTCGTCCTCCGTGCGTCGTAGCACCGGCAGCGGCCCTCTCGTCCTCCGTGCGTCGTAGCACCGGCAGGCGGCCCTCTCGTCCTCCGTGCGTCGCACCCTGGGAGGCGGCCCTCTCGTCCTCCGTGCGTCGCACCCTGGGAGGCGGCCCTCTCGTCCTCCGTGCGTCGCACCCTGGGAGGCGGCCCTCTCGTCCTCCGCCTTGCGGCGTCTGAGCGCCTCCGCTCCAACTCTCCGTCCTCTTCCACCCCCTTTTTCTTCCCCTCTTCTCCACTCTCTTGTGAAGGCCTTTAGTCACAAATAAAAGCCCTCTCACTGCAGTAGCCACGCCTCCCCACAGGTGTTCTCAATCAACCCCTTTCAGCAGCATCCTCTGACACTCCCCCCAACTGAAAATATTCTAGTCCCTAGAATCACTTTTAGTCCCGCTGAGGCCTTTTTCTGGTTTCCGGCTGAGAACTCATCTCAGGTGGCAGGATTTCTGGGTCCCCCAACCCGAGTCTGGTCAAGAGAAGTTAGTCCCTCTACCATGTCTCAGCTCCGCCAGAATGTTTGTCATGCCTATTATTTGCTCTTTGGGGTCAGAGGATTGGAAGCTCAGCACTCCACTTGAGGTTTCCATTGTACAGTACCTTAAAACCCAGGGGCAAATCATGAAAAACTGTCTCATTGCTGGCGAACCAGCACTCCCGTTGGCTTGCCGCATTTTTAAAGCACCCAAACACTCAACCCAGCGGGTCACATCCTGCCAACAACGCCAAAATTTGTCACGTAGGTGTAAGGGAGGGGATCACTTTGGAGATCCGCTGGGGAGACGTCTGGGCACCCAACAATGCAGCAAGCCAGAGACACGTTTCAAAGACTTAGTTTAATAAAATATAATTGTCCATAAAAGCTAAAAAGTGTTAAAAACATGTAAAAAGCCACAACAATAAAATAGGCGTAAGCTCCTGTCCATAAAACCGCCAACTAAAAGAAAGAAGAAAAGAGTTATTTTTTTTCTTTTTGGACGCAATCAGGAAGTCCACTCCACTCTTCTGGGTCACAAGGTTCTCTCTCTCCACCTTGCTACCCCACCAGCAAAGAAAAACATCTAAACAACTAAAGCATGCAAAACAAAGAAAAATAAGTGTAACGAACCCCAAAGCAAAACAAAATCAAACTCTTTAAAGAAGATACAGTTCAAAACAAACTAATCAGCTGGTGGGGTCAACTTAGCTCTCACGAGGTGACGCCGAAGTCCTCCCGCGCCCAAGAGAACCAGGAGCGAGCAGGTGGAGCTGCTCCGAATATACAGCGTCGGCAGGTGATCCCTCTGAGCAGGGCGTCGGCGGCGGTCCCTTCCGTCTTCCGTGCGTAGCACTCCGGTGGGCGACCCTCTGGTCCTCCGTGCGTCGTAGCACCGGCAGGCGGCCCTCTCGTCCTCCGTGCGTCGTAGCACCGGCAGGCGGCCCTCTCGTCCTCCGTGCGTCGTAGCACCCGGGAGGCGGCCCTCTCGTCCTCCGTGCGTCGTGTAGCACCGGCAGGCGGCCCTCTCGTCCTCCGTGCGTCGTAGCACCCGGCAGGCGGCCCTCTCGTCCTCCGTGCGTCGTAGCACCGGCAGGCGGCCCTCTCGTCCTCCGTGCGTCGTAGCACCGGCAGGCGGCCCTCTCGTCCTCCGTGCGTCGCACCCTGGGAGGCGGCCCTCTCGTCCTCCGTGCGTCGCACCCTGGGAGGCGGCCCTCTCGTCCTCCGTGCGTCGCACCCTGGGAGGCGGCCCTCTCGTCCTCCGCCTTGCGGCGTCTGAGCGCCTCCGCTCCAACTCTCCGTCCTCTTCCACCCCCTTTTTCTTCCCCTCTTCTCCACTCTCTTGTGAAGGCCTTTAGTCACAAATAAAAGCCCTCTCACTGCAGTAGCCACGCCTCCCCACAGGTGTTCTCAATCAACCCCTTTCAGCAGCATCCTCTGACAGTAAACCAGATGCTGTAGCAGACCCAAACCCGTACTTGGTAAGGTTAGGGTACCAGTACTGGGTTAGGGTACCGGTACTAGACACATCTGGAGGAAAAGTCTGCGTCCAGTACCGCGTCCCGAGGGTTCCAAACCCTTGATTTTACAATCAGTCAGCACAAAAAACGATGACTTGGGGACACCCAAAATGTCAGAAATTTGAGGAACCTTAACCAAATATCAAAATATGACCATGAGAAAGAGAATGTGTCAGGCAAACAAAGGTTAGTAAGTGTGAAAAATGACAGGACTGTTGATCTGTGGTCCAAAGTCCACTTTTGAGATGAAAGTAATTCAATTGAAAGTCAAAGTCCCAGAGTCTGAGGGAACATTGGAGCTCCGTTTGAGGTCCAATATGAAGCTTCCACAGGCTTTGCTATTTTGAGGTGATATGTCATCTGTTGGTGTTGGTCACAGGGTGCAGTTAATATTGGCAAGTAGGGCACTGAGAAGGCATCCCCTGATTGCTCAAAATTATGTCCAAGCACCCTCTCATCAAGGGTCCTACACGTTGAAAGTGCAATTCAAACCAAGAGGGAGGGGCCCAAATCCATACACCAACCACGGAAGGGGGACCACAGCCAAGAAGCTCCACCCCTGAGGTGGATTGCAGGATGAATCTCCCGGATATCACCCCAATAGGTGGTCACATAAGGATCGAGGGTGGGTCGGGGACAGTTGCCAGACTGAACCCCGATTGGTGAAACAACATAAATGTGTATATCTTTACAAACAAATGTACACACACGTATAAAAATCGAAATTGTGAATCACAAATGCATTTTATTAAAATACAAAAACCAAGTGACACAAAACAAGAAGAAATTGGATAAGTTGTAATGCGATACTCACCATGTGGACAGTAAATTACAGTACTAAACGACAGCACCTCCGTTGTGCCAGTAGGGTAACCTACTGACTGTTTTATTTTGTCAGATTGTGATTCTCACATTTCACATCAGAACCAGTGGTCTTTGAAGAATTACTATGACCCATTTTTAACACTAATTGGCTAAAAATATCAGTTCTAAAAGCTGTTTTTGAAATTTTTTAGTAAGCTTCACACAGATCCACACGCCTATATGTCTTAGAAACACTAAAAAACATTTTGCTTAAAAAGAGTAAATGTAAACAAAGGAGAGCAAAGGCTTTTGGATTGGTTTATATAAATATGCATTATTTGAATAAAGTTGTGATTCTTGGTGGGATGTCCTCACCAGCTTCAAAACCTAAACACCCAAACAACCAAAACCAAAGTATCTGTGCTGACCTCAAACACAACATTAACTTCAGTAAACTACTCCAAGCACTTCTCTAGAAGGATTTCAAGCTTGTAATAATTATGAGCTGAGCTTGTGCCACGCAAGAAGGCCTTCATAAATATACAAGACCCCAGCTCAAAGACAGCATCAAAGAGGTCAGAACCCCACAGGTAGGTTTTTTCCTCTTGTTTGTCTCTAAAATTTATTTTTTATTCATTTTAATACACTTTTTAAAATCAGTATTTATCTATTTAATTGTCTTTGCATTTTCCTTAGTCAGATCTGTTTAAATCAGTTGTTTTTTTTTTTATCACAGCAGCTGCCCCGTGATGCATACAGTTCTCTTGCAATGCTCTTCTTAAAGGGTCTTTCTCCCCAGACCCGGCTTGTGTTTTAAGTTTTTATGTGTTGGGCTGGAAGCATATGGATCTTTTATTTATGTCTGCTAAACATGGGGTCACACAAATGCAATGTGTACTCTCCATCCATCCATCCATCCATCCATCCATCCATCCATCCATCCATCCATCCATTCATCCGGGGACGGGTAAGCAAAGATGCCCAGACTTCCCTCTCCCCAGCTACTTCCTCCAGCTCCTCTGGAGGGACCTAGATGCGTTCCCAGGCCAACCGAGAGACTTAGTCACTCCAGTATGTCCTGGATCTTCCCAAGGTCCTCCGCCCAGTGGCACATGGCTGGAACACCTCTGCAGGGAGAAGTCCAGGAGGCCTCCGGATCAGATGCCCGAGCCCAGATGCCCTGAACTGGCACCTCTCAATGAGGACCAATATGAACTCTCAATATCTTAAATAGTGAGATAGTGAGAGAACAGTAGCTTGATATCCAGACCCATAAAACCAATCCAAAGTTATATTGACAAGCAGTTAAAGATGAGAATAATCAAGCTTCTGGAGCAGAGTTTGAATTTTTCTTAGGACCAGATTGATCCAAAGTAGGGGTTGTTTAGTGGTGTGAAAGTCAACACCTTTGTAATATGATGGCTGGGATAGGCTTTGATGATCCTATGATCCCAAAAGAGGGCCATGAACATAGCCTGTGGTCACATGGCCCTTTGTTTTTAACAACTGGCTCATTAAACACTCAGTCCAATGAAAATAGGGTTTACAATGTTCTTAACATGGTCTGTTGGCATTTTTCTCATGATGGAGGTCATAAATAAAGAAAATTGAGCTTCAAATTGTGACTGAGTATGTATTTATTCAAACTGAGAATCAGGAGGAGTAGACAAAATAAATGCTGTTTGAAAAATTTTGTAACCATAACTTAGGTGTTATAATCGGTACATCACAAACTCCCTGCTCTGATTAAGTCCATTGGATCCACTTACAGATGAGTAGATTCATGTACTTCTTTATTTTTCCTCGTCCGAGCTGGAATCTGGCTTAAAACCGTACAGCTGGATAGCTTTAATATTGCTCGCCATTTTTGTTGCACCAGTAATGTTATGTTGGGGTTGTGAAGGGCTGTAAGTCAGTGGGTGAGCAGGCAGAAAGATGCCCACAACTCAGAGGCAAATTTCTGGTGAATTGCCACTATGCAGAAACTATGTCATAGAAAACGATACATGTTTTTTTGATTTAGGCTAAAACTGACATAATCATAATTAAAAGGCCACTGGGAACACTTTTACAATGGATCAGGAGTGTCCAAAGTCAGTCCTGGAGGGCCGGTGTCCTACATGTTTTCCAATCAATCTGCCATTGAAGCTCCTTATTGGCCAAGCACCTGATCCAGGTAATAGGCAGGAGATAAGGCAGGATTTCTGGAAAGCTAGCTGGAGGCCAGCCCTCCAGGACATACTCTGGACATCCCTGGAATAGATTAAAAGGTGACTGGAGTGGGACTTTAAAGGCAAGTCTTCAGTCCCGTGATAGCTGTGGCAGTGCTATGATGTTATAGTACCACAGACTAACTACACTGTAAAAACAAAAGTTCTGTGATTTGTTAACTTTAAAAATGTGTTTTTATCAAATTAAATGCTTGAGTTGCAACTCAAAATGTTGATTTGACACAAACTAATAATTTCAAATGTAACAAATATAGAACTTTTGTTAATTAAGCTAAGATTTCACTTGTTACAGTGTATAAACAATTTAAAATCCATTCCATGAAGGTTTTTTAGAGACAGTAGACTGTCATGATCCCTAAAATATCTTGTTTAGAGCTTTATCTTGTTCAAATCTTCTTGTAAATATGTCTTGAAGTTGTGGACCAGCATGGGATTCTCTGCAGTCCTTGTTCTTTTCAGTTTGATACCCTCCAACTGCAAGCTAATCATCCGCTTCCACTGGAGCTGACCACGTAAGACCCCGGCTCCATGTCTTTGTCTCTGAAGAGACGTTCCCTCTCTGGGAAATCCTTATGAGGTCACTCCCTGGGAGCAATCTCCCCCTGCATTCCACTTAACCACGGTCACAAACTTTGACTGGTTGGAAATGAAAGAGCAAGAAAAGGCAAAGATGGGCTATGAATTTAAGGAGACATAAAAATGGTCATCACTTGGCTCGATAAGAAATGCTGAGTATTAAAAATGAAAATGGGGACGTTGGGAAAAAGTCAGAAGTTAGTGGTAGTACTGCACCAATCTTTGGAAAAAAACAAAAACATTTTTTGCTGTGCTTTGTAGTCTGGATGAAGGTCTATAGATTTTTTGATTGCATTCGTATCATTGTCTCTAAAGGCCCGTGTTTTTCTATTTTTATTTTTTATTTTTTAAATCAATGAACTACACAGAACATGAATTCTGGGTTAAAATGTCCAGTTAAAAAAAGCCGAGCAAATCATTCATTCTGTCGACACCACATAAATCAATTTGAAAACACACATTTATGAATATGATAAAATGTTTTTATTCATCACTTGTGTAGCCTTTTACTGGTGTGATGATTAATCAATGAATATATGAATCAATGTATATTCCTAGATGGATCTGAATCAACCTAAACCATTAAAAAATCTGTTTATTTCACATAATGAAAAAACAACAGCAGTCAATACTGTTGCTATTAGGGCTGTGTATTGCCAAGGATTTCTAGAATTGATTTGATTCACTGGAACCTGCACTGATTCAATTCCTTTATTTATTTATTTTTTTTTTTTAAATATTTATCACTATTCTTTCGATCCACTCATTTCAATCTGACTCAATTCAATTTTGAGTTTACACGATTAACACATTTAGACACATTTGTTTAGAAATACAATTATAATCTATAAATATTTTGGATATATTTATACTAATCAGATACAGTTCACATACTGTAAAATTTATTGGTGAACTAATAACGAGATTGATGATAGCATACAGTGATGTTTCGGTCAACCAAGCGTTGGCATTAGCCGTCCTTTGTGAAACCCCATTAGCATCAAGCTAGTGGACTTTAGCGTTAGATAAATCTCTGTTTTTATAGATCAATTATTGATCTATTAAGCTTAGTTACATTCAGCTTGATGAATGAATGTTATTAACCCAGCCCTACATGTGATGGCATCAAAAACTGTCATTCCAGTCCACTGTGTGGAAACACTTTGAATTTAGCAAAGTCAAGTGACCATAAGTGTGGTAGAATGTTCTAACATTGCTCTCTTTTTATTATTTTGATGTGGAAAAACAACAGTGGGCTAAACTTTATGAAGTTTATAAATTTTATGAAGCTAAAGTTGGAATCTGGAAAACTTCACCTGCACTGTTTAATTCCAGGTATTTATCTCAGAGTCACACTGGTTGAAGTTTTGAAAAAGGATGCCCCGGATCAATTTTAGATTTATCAAAAGGAACCAATTTCAACGATGAATCGTATCTGCAACGTGTATTTTGATATGAATTGAATTGTCGTCACACCGCTAGTATCCTTAAAAAATGACATTGATTCTCATCACTGGAAAATAATAAAAACTAAAAAAAAAGTTGCAGTCCAACTGAAGTGTTTACCATGTGGATTCCTCGTGTTTTTTGTTTCAGTGGTTTCACTTGTACTCCAATCTCCATTGACAGTTTCTGTCTCCCGATGCTGCTCAGTATGTTCTGCAAAGGTCCTGTCTTCTTTGACCGTCTAACCCATGTTACCGCTGGTCTCTCTGGGGACACCAAAGGGGTTGTAAAAAGACAAGACCGCAGAGTATCTCCACTTTCTTTCTGACCCTGCTGCTGACCTATTCTTTCTCCAGCTTTTTTTCTCCTTTACTGCTTCATGTTGGTGTCCCTGAGGCACTTCCACTTTCTACACTGCATCTTCTCTGAAAGAGGCACAACAAAATCTAAGCAGATGAATTCATCAAAGTTGGCATAAAAAAACCACACTGCATGGTTGACTTATTTTAAACTTTCAGAAGAAAAGTTACAAATCACTTTACTTACATTGCAAGAAGTGACTAAGGTCAAGTATTACATATACATTTTCATAATTGAGTGTTTGGCAACATTTTGCTGTTATTCCAACAAAATGTATCTAATCGCTCGTGTAATGCAACTGTTTCCTAACTCTGCTTTAAGTTACTATATGCTTGTGAGACCTGTGACCCTTCAGCGTAAATCATTACAAGGTTGTGGGAGAAAAACAACACGATAATGGAGGCTAAAAGACAATTTTCAGATTATATTTGTGAATGGAAATTACAACTTTCATATTTAAATATTTAAAAAAATGTGAAAATAAATTCACACTAAATAAATAAACAAACAAATAAATTACAAATTCTATTGTCGAACCAGAATTATTATTATTTCAGAGTCTAATTTATTCGTTTCACTTACATCTTGTTTTCAATGTTGAAAATGTTAATGCTCTGTTCAAATTACAACTTCGATAAGGAATAGAAGTAATACAGTTCATTTCAATCAGTTCATTAATTAAAGTCAATATTCTCGGATATTCAAATTAATAATTTTAACCTCATTACATCTCAGTTTCATTAGATCAGACTCATTAGATCACAGCTCCGTACCATCTTTTGTTTTTCTTCTTTATTATCTTTTCCAGCTGTTTTGTCAGCATGTGACAGGGGTAACATTGTCATTTTGTTTGGGTTTTCTACCCCTATAGCCTTTAGCTCAGGGGTCTGCAACCTTCAACACTTAAAGAGCCATTCGGGTTGATTTCTCGACCAACCAAAACGACCGACAAAATTTTCACTCACCCTTTAAAACAATAAGATACTGATTTATATTTACGTTTTTGTTACTGCCTTGATACATTAAAAAAAATATTGTGGTCTTTCTAGCATAAATAAAACATAGAAATGAAGAGAAAATAGCTTTAAAAAAAAGAAATAACTTATAGCTTTTGACAGAACGTTGCATTACTTCCTTTCAAAATAAAAGACATCCTACACCATAGGATCATGTCAGAACAGTAAATGCAGTAGGAAGTGTAAAGTCTTTAATTATGACAAAAAAAGTTTATTTGACTGTTTCTCGTGCATTTCAGCCACAAGTTCATAAATATAACCAACAAAAACTAATCAAAGCTAATGAAGGGACCCCTGCCATATATTGAAACCATTGAAACACACTTTGAATGAATGAATGAATGAATGAATGAATTAAATGGTTTATTTCAAGCAATCAGGTTATAATACATGGAATAACTTCACATAATAAATCCCTTTTTAAATCCTTGAATTTGTTCTGCTTTATAATTCAGTGGATTATAATTTAAAGTAACTTTAATTCCGGTTGTGCTTACTGACAACAAATTGATTTCCTGTGATAAATGAACCTCAAATGAAGTTCAAATATGTCATGACATTGATTAACTACAAATGACTGATTGAGAATTACAGCTACTGTTGCAAGGATCCTTGTTGAATGATTCATACCGTCCTTCAACTGTTTGTGAATGAGTTGAATGAAGTTTAAGTTGATTTACTTTTTTAAACTTTACCAACTACTTATGTTTCCATTACAGCTACTTTTTAAACTGTTTTAAAACATTTTGTTTTAACCAAAGAGACAATGGAGGGGTAAAAGACCCACATGTGGCTGCGGAGCCACAGGCTGCTGACCCCTGCTTTAGCTGGAACTATATGGATTCAGCAAGTTATCTTTATTTTGAGCATGTTTTCCACCGAGCAGCTTTTGTAACCTTGCTTGTAGAAATTTCCACATTTATTTGCTACAACGTATAGTTATTTTCCTCCCATATATTAATATTTGAGTGTTTTCGCGCATATTGAAGTATATCACCTGCCTGCTGCACACTCTCAAACCAATTAACATTCTATCACCGTTTTACCACGAAGCTTCTGATATATCGCATCACCTCATTAGAGCTATGTGTGACTACTTATTTTAATATTTTACCTATAATAGTTCACACTCACCCAAGAGGATTCGAGCTCCTCAGAGAAGGAAATTTACACACATACACACACCCACACACCCACGCACACACACACCCACACACATATATATATATATTATATATATATATATATATATATATATATATATATAAATATAAGGGATAATACCCGACGAAGTGTGCATTATGAGAAATTAACGCACAATGCGGAGGCCTTATGCCGCTTATACCATGGTCACTTACAAGAGAAATAAATATTCAATCAATATTTAGTACTTTGTTCTTGTTATTTCTTCGGTTTATATAACCTTTTCTCAGAAAGGGGGCTATTTGATAAGTGATGTGGCTTGTTGAAACGGTAACAAACAAGCCTGAGTCGGTAGAAAGTGATGCATAAATGCCGATCGTCACTATAGGCGAAACAAAACATCTGTTCAGAGAGAAAAAAAAACATTTTATTGGTAAATAATAAATTATTTGCAAACATCAAGCCTATTAACTTTCCATGAAGCGGAAAATAGGCTACAGAAAGACAAATTATAATTATTTGAAATTAAATTCTACATTGCCATTGATAGTAAAATTTGAAAGATAAACTGGCATGTCCATCTTATTGCTGCTTGAAGGACGGAGATTCATCTTTTGTGCACCCTGGTTGCGACGTTGCGTGACGACAAAATGTTTCTCCATTCTCATCTCTCCTGGAGTGATGGCGCCCAGTAAGCCTGCAGGCTGCTCTTACAGCGGTGCCCCGTCACAGACATGATCTGGCGGGATTCCAGACTGGCATCTGAGAGTCGACTCATAGCCGTGCTCCGCTAGCTGTAGTTTATGTAAATCTTTGGTAGACCCACCTTAAAGAAACAATAAAAAACAAACAGGCTGTTAACGAGAGCAGAAGAGGTAGTTAGTTTCTACTCTGAAACACAAACTGTGTGAGAGAAATGTCATTCAGATGTGAGTTAGCTTATGTTTTTTACCTGGGAAAAAAATATCACAATTAAATCAAAACTGTTTTTCTTTAAGCTTCCTGTGAGAGTCTGTGAGCTGGAGCTGATGATGCTGGAGGACCAAAGAGGAGAAAATGTTAGGATGCTGGAGACTGGTGAGGTTGTCAGGGTCCAAAGCTGCTCACCACATCAACAAAGATGCAGAAACTGATGACAGAGACCCCCCATCCACTGAGGTTCAACTCCAGACACATCCAAGGTGTCCAAACGCCTCCAAATGCAGGAAAACCATCAGCAGGTGAAATATTTTCCCACTGGTTCAGCAGAATCTGCACCAAAAACTCTCCCTGAAAGTGTGGAACTTGCAACGATCACTGACAGCATCACCAATACATTTGTGTCAGAATTCACTAAGGTGGACACCCAAGGAGGAGCACACTGAGGGTTAGATAAATACAGTTTATTTTGCTCAAGGTGGTGTGGACACTTCGTTGCTGCCAGATGCACAGGGGAGTCTCCAGGAGAGCAGATTTTGGGGTGTCCAAATGGAGATGGGAGGGGCAGAGAAGAATCTTGAGTAATCCAGGCCAGGGTCATACACGTGAGTCCAATCCAGAAAAGCAGCACACCAGGGGAGCAGACTTGAATCAGAGTCCAGGGTCAGAAAAAGGGTCAAAACCAGGAGGAGCAGATTAGAGCAGACTTGAAGCTGACTTGAAGCTGACTTGAAGCTGACTTGAAGCGACCTGAACTTGGCATAAGCACAACGAACTGGCAAGGAGGATGAGGGGGAGAGAAACTTAAATAGTCCAGAGCTCAGCTGTGTGGAATCAGCAATCAGGAGGAAGCAGGAACAGGAAGCCCAGAGGGAAAAACCCCCACAGATCCTGACAGTACCCCCTCCCTAAGGTCCGGCCCCTGACGGACCACCCGGCTGACCAGGATGGTCACGGTGAAAACCAACAATGAGATCCGGGTCCAAATGAAGCGGGACGGAACCCACGAGCGCTCCTCAGGTCCATAACCCTCCAGTCAACGAGGTATTCCCCCCTACCCCGCCGACGAGACTTCAGCAGTGCCTTGACAGTGTAGGCTGGACACCATCGATAAAGCGAGGAGGAGGCGGGGTAAGGAGGGAGGCACCAGTTCTGAGACAACAGCCGGCTTGACACGAGACACATGAAATGTCGGATGAACCCGCATAGGTCTTGGAAGCCTCAGACGCACCGCAGCAGGATTCACCCCTTCGTTATCGGAAAGGGGCCAACGAATCGTGGGGCAGCTTCTTATGGGTCACCCGAAGGGGCAGGTCAGCTGTGGACAACCACACCTCTGGCCAACCTGATAGCGAGGAGCACCCTTCGACGACGGTCAGCCTGAGTCTTGTAGACATCCATGGTCTTGAGAAGGGCCTGCCGAGCCCTGAGCCAGAGTCTGTGGATACGACGAACAGCAGCATGGGCTGATGGCACAGATACAGCCCCCTCCATAGAGGGAAAAACAGGAGGGAGGAATCCATGAACCACCTCAAATGGAGCGAGACCCGTAGAGACGAGGGTAAGGTGTTGTGGGCATATTTCTGCCCAACCAGGTTGCGCGACCAAGATGATGGGTCCCGGGACACAAGATTCGTAGACAGGACTCCAATTGTTGGTTCATCCTTTCAGACTGACCGTTAGACTGGGGATGAAAACCAGATGAGAGACTAACAGTTGTTCCCAGTAACCGACAGAATTCTGTCCAGAACTTTGCGGTGAACTGAGGTCCTCTGTCTGATACAATGTCTCTTGGAACTCCATGGAATTTGAAAACATGATTTACAAAGGACTTCAGCAGTTTCTTTGGCAGTCGGTAATTGGGTAGTGGAATGAAACGAGCCATTTTGGAGAACCTATCTACGACAGTGAGTATGACTGTATTACCTCCAGAATCAGGGAGACCAGTAACAAAGTCCAGAGAGATATGAGACCAGGGACGCCGTGGTATGGGAAGTGGACGAAGCAGGCCGGCAGGTCGTTGATGTGAAGTCTTAGCTTGGGCACAATCAGGACAGGCTGAAACATATTCTCTGACGTCATTAGACATGGATGGCCACCAAAAGTTCCTCTTGACAACAGCAATGGTGTTCCTGATCCCGGGATGACATTGGAGTGGTGATGAGTGACACCAGTGGAGGACCTTGGATCGGAGAGACACAGGAACAAACAGCAGACCAGGGGGACATTCAGGGGGAATTTGAGTAGAAACCAAAGCTTGTCTTACTTCATCTTCAACATTGATGTTTGTTATGCCAAGACGGACTGTAGGGGGCAGGATAAAACCAGGATTACTTTCAGTGGGACTGCTGTCATCTCGACGAGACAAGGCATCAGCTTTTGTATTTTTAGAACCTGGGCGGTAAGAAAGAGAAAACTTGAAACGATTAAAAAACAGCGACCATCTGGCTTGTCGTGAATTTAACCTTTTGGCAGAACGAAGATATTCCAAATTCTTATGGTCAGTGAACACTGCAAAAGGGTGCTTGGCTCCCTCAAGCCAGTGACGCCACTCCTCAAAAGCCAGTTTAATTGAGAGCAGCTCACGGTCTCCAACATCATAGTTACGCTCAGCGCTTGACAAACGACGAGAAAAGAATGCACACGGGTGCACCTTGTTATCTTCATCAGACCTCTGAGACAGAACAGCGCCTACCCCATGGTCAGATGCATCAACTTCCAAAATGAACTGCTTCTCTTCATTGGGTATCAGGAGCACAGGAGCAGAGGAGAAACGGTCTTTGAGGGTCTTGAAGCTCTCATCAGCCTCAGAGGTCCATACAAATCGCCTCTTAGTTGAGGTGAGGCTGTGAAGGGGTGCTGCTATTTTGCTGAACCCCTTTATGAATTTGCGATAAAAGTTGGCGAATCCAAGAAAACGTTGCAGATGTTTGCGAGAAACAGGAACAGGCCAACTGAGCACTGCCTCCACTTCGACCTGTCCATTTGTACTCTGCCTTCTGAAATTCTCAATCCGAGAAACGAGATTGATGACATATGGAACTCACATTTTTCGGCTTTGACATACAGTTGATTTTGAAGTAGTCTTTGCAACACTTGCCGGACATGGTGCACATGATCCCTCATAGATTGCGAGAAGATCAAGATGTCATCAAGGTAGACAAAGACAAAGTTGTTTATCATGTCTCCCAGGACATCGTTCACCAGAGTCTGAAAAACGGCAGGAGCATTAGTCAACCCAAAAGGCATTACCAGATATTCATAGTGTCCACTGGGTGTGTTGAAGGCAGTTTTCCATTCATCACCCTCCCTTACACGAATGAGATGGTAAGCATTCCGCAGGTCAAGTTTAGTGAAGCATTTGGCACCTTGCAACAGTTCGAATGCAGAACTCATGAGAGGAAGCGGGTATTTGTTTTTAACAGTGATCTCATTTAATCCCCTGTAGTCAATACATGGTCTGAGGCCGCCATCTTTCTTTTTTACAAAGAAAAACCCAGCTCCTGCAGGTGAAGACGATGGTCGGATAAGGCCCGCTTTCCGGGAATCATTGATGTAGCTCCGCATGGCTTCACGTTCCGGAACAGACAAGGAGTACAGACGTCCCCGGGGCGGCATGGTTCCTGGGAGTAGATCAATTTTACAATCAAAAGGTCTGTGAGGGGGTAGAGAGGTAGCTTTTACCTTGTTGAAGACTTCTTTGAACTCAAGATAGTGGGCAGGGACCTTAGAGAGATCAGGATAAACGTCATCAGATGAGGTCGTGACACATGGGTTTGTTACGGCTTTCAAACACTCCTTGGGACATGAGATTCCCCAGCTCAAAATCCTACTTGAAGACCAGTCAATGTGTGGATTGTGTTTTCTTAACCAAGGAAGGCCAAGGATAACGGGAAGTTTGGGGGAAGTTATCACATGGAAAGAGAGCTCTTCATAATGGTTGTGTATTTGAAGTTCAACAGGTTCAGTGACATAAGAGCTACTGTGAATCAAATGGTCATCTACAGCGTGAACCTTTATAGGGTCTGGCAGAATTTTACGTCGTACTTGATGATAGGACATGAAAGTCGAGTCAATGAAATTGCAATCTGAACCGGAATCTATAAACACTGTGACTTCGATGGACCGATCACCAATATGTATTTCGGCTGGGATAGACAGACCAACCTTTGAGGAGGACACACAGTGTTGGCTCAGACACGCCCTCCTCTCTGGTGCCGAGCCTCGTCTTTTACTGGACAGGTCCCAACCCGGTGTCCAGCCGCTCCACAGTAAAAGCACAGATTTAGTTTTTGTCTTCTCTCTCTCTCCTCTGGGGATAGCCTCAAATATCCCAGCTGCATGGGTTCCACAGTTTCCTCTTCACTCCCTCTGGTGGTTGCTGCTGGTGTTCTGTCTGTCTTGAAAAACAAGGGTTTCATTGTCAATTGTCTCCTACCCCTCTCTCGCCGTCTGTCTCTCATTCTCCGGTCGATGCGAGAAGCCAGCTCCACCAATGCGTCAAAAGAAGTAGGACGATCTCGGGCAGCCAACTCGTCTTTGATGGAGTCATTTAAGCCTTGGTAGAAAACGTCGGTGAGAGCTCTCTCTCCCCAGGAACAATCAGCAGCCAGTGTCCGAAACTCTATGGCATAATCATCAACAGAGCGATTATTTTGAGACAGACATGGCAAGTTGAGACCAGCCTCAATCTCAGGGGTAACAGGATCAAACACTCGTCTCAAGGCATCTGAAAAGTGTTGAAAAGAGGAACACACTTGGGATCGGCGGCCCCACTCAGCAGTTCCCCATCGACCTGCTTTGCCCGTGAGAAACGATATAGCAAAAGCCACTTTAGCGGATTCAGATGGAAACCTTGACGGCTGTGTAGTAAAGTAAAGGTCACATTGAGAAATAAAAGTTCGACATTGGGCAGGATCACCAGAAAAACGCTCAGGGGGTGCCACAGGACATTCCTGATAGGTTCCTATTTGTGTACTCACCCTAGCAGAGCTGGCAGATTTAACTACATCTGAGAGAGCATGAACTTCTTTACATAATGCATTCATCCTCTCACATACTTGAGAAAAGCGATCCTCATGTTTGGACAAGGTTGCTTCCACCTGAGCTTTCCACTCTAGTGTGACTTTGGGGTCCATAGTGGCCAGTTCGTTCTGTCAGAATTCACTAAGGTGGACACCCAAGGAGGAGCACACTGAGGGTTAGATAAATACAGTTTATTTTGCTCAAGGTGGTGTGGACACTTCGTTGCTGCCAGATGCACAGGGGAGTCTCCAGGAGAGCAGATTTTGGGGTGTCCAAATGGAGATGGGAGGGGCAGAGAAGAATCTTGAGTAATCCAGGCCAGGGTCATACACGTGAGTCCAATCCAGAAAAGCAGCACACCAGGGGAGCAGACTTGAATCAGAGTCCAGGGTCAGAAAAAGGGTCAAAACCAGGAGGAGCAGATTAGAGCAGACTTGAAGCTGACTTGAAGCTGACTTGAAGCTGACTTGAAGCTGACTTGAAGCGACCTGAACTTGGCATAAGCACAACGAACTGGCAAGGAGGATGAGGGGGAGAGAAACTTAAATAGTCCAGAGCTCAGCTGTGTGGAATCAGCAATCAGGAGGAAGCAGGAACAGGAAGCCCAGAGGGAAAAACCCCCACAGATCCTGACAATTTGAGGAGCCAAAGAGGACAGAACTGCCCTGTGTGACCAAAAACGCCTCTAGACATTTTTCATTTTATGCACTGTTTATTAGGGTTGGGCACCGAAGTTCGGTTCCAAGTAGGAACCGTTATGATTTGCGCGGTTCTACCGAAACTGAAAGATGCGGCTGCAAACGGTGCCGGATTTCGGTTCCAAATTTCATTGAAGTTTCATTTGTCTGTGGACATGTCAATCACTTGTACTCCCTTCTGATTTTTTACGATTCAGCCTATCTATTTACTTTCTTGTTGTTGTGAGATGAGTGTGTGCTCCAACTTCTGCATCTCAGCTTGTTACGAAGCGGGGGGGGCGTGTGCATGTGAGGAGCAGCGCGCTCTGAGAGGAGCGAGAGAGCAGCGCGTGCTGCGGAGACAGAGAAAAAGGAGAGAGAAAGGAAAGGGGAGGGGCGCGCGCGCACGTTAGCGTGCGGAGAGTTGTTCTCGAGTTTGTCTGCAAGTTAAAGTAATAAAAGTTCAGTTCCTCTACAATAGCTAAGTGTAATTATTCGGCTTCGCATGCTCCAAAGAATCTGATGATCCAGAAAGCTCGGCTCGGCTCCGCCCACCACCACAGCGGGTCGTCATCATCTGCTGCGCTTTGCAGCCGTGTGATTGACATTTATCTTCCGCCTTGTTTTATTGAAATAAAATATTGCTTTTGCCCAAAAACAACTGCAAATAAATGCCACATTCCTGATTTAATTTAATAAAATGTCAGGCTAAAATTTCAAGGACGTTTAAGTTTATTTGAGACGGAGTTTTATATTATGCTTTATATTACGTGCACACAGCTGCACGGCAGGAGGGAGTCTGCGCTTGTTTGAAGCCGTTCTGCTTTGGATTTAGGAAGATAAAGGCATTATTTTTTATTACTGAAGTACCGCAATAAGCACCGAAAGGGAACCGAAACCGAAACCAAAGAACCGCGGTAGAACCGGAACCGCATCAGATCCCATCGGTGCCCAACCCTACTGTTTATTGCACATTTACAGAGAAAGAGACAAAATGTTGTTGTAAACAGTTTGATACTGGACAAATTTAAACTTTTAACAAACAAAATCTGTTGTTGATGTACATTTGCACTGTTGTCTCATTTGATACTGGAAATTCTTTTAAAAAAAACACAATTTCCGATTTGGTGTTTGTTCTTATTACAATTGTGAATTGGTCTGTGGGTGAAACTTTTGGTCTATGATGTCTATCAGAAAATTGTTAAAATGATGAGAGATATTGAAAATTCAGTGTCTTCTTGAAAAGTAGCAAAAATGCACACAATTGTAAGGAATTTGTAGATCCTTTCATGGTCAAAATGAGCAAAAAAAGTCCAGGCAGACATTTCGAGGTCTAGGTGTTAAAGAGTTAAACCCCTTACCCGTTTCTCATGGTTTCCCAAAACTCTACGGTTGTCATATACTTAAAAGTTTCAAAGACAAATGTAACTTACTTTTTATTCTTACTGATTTGTGTTACCTTAATGAATACAGACTTAAAATAAATACATTAAGCCATATTCTTTATTTTCTCCTTTTATTTCATGATGTGAAAAATATTGTATTTGGCCTGCAGACCAGGATCTCGTTTAGATTTTGGCCCTTAGAGCAAAAACGTTTGGGCCCCCCTGCTCTAAACGGTTCAATTCTTCTGGTGTCACTTCCTTCTGTCTCATCTCCTCTTTTTATATTCTCTTCTCTCTTTCTCTTCTGCTGCATCCCCAATCTTCAAAATGATCAAATTCACCAAACAGGTTAAAGGAAACAATAAAATAACTCATCTTTTTCTGACTGTTGTTACAAACTGTGGATGAACAGATCTCAATTTATGCTTTGAGTTTTCTGCTCGCACAGTGATATTTGACCGGAACTTCTTTTTTGGGTGTCCATTATCACCGTGGTTTATCACTTTTTAATCCACACCCAGCAGCCAATCAGGATCGAGTATTCACCCAAACCATGGTATAAATTTATATTAGGGCCGTAAACATTAAAACGTTAACGCACGCAATTTAAGCAAACAGCGTTAACACAAATTAATTGCACCTCGCGGGGCAGCAGTGTTTCGCTTCGTCTCGCCCGACTTAGACTTCCACAGCATGGTTCAAAACACTTTGTTGGGTATTATCCTACATATAAACAACCATAGTTATCTACAAAAGAAATAAATATTGGTTTTTAGTACTTTGATGTTGTTGTTTTTCCAGTTTAAATAGCTTTTTTCATTGTCCAGTGCGTTGACACAGAAACATGACGAGGCGCCTCAAATGCATCAAAAAAAGCTAACCGTGATTAATCGCAATCAATTTCGTCCTGAGTTGGCAATTAATTAGCTAATTTTTTTTAATCGATTGAAGGCACTACTATACACACACACACACATATATATACATATATATATATATATATATATGTATACAGTATATATATATAAATTAATTATATATAATCTATTTTTGTTATCTAAAAATATTTATATATATATATATATATATATATATATATATATATATATATACTGTATATGTACATATACACCCACTCAAAATATACAAAAATAGCAGATGAATATGTACTTCTAACAAATTATATCAAAACAACATATGACTTTCGTCCACCTAAGAGCGGACTATCTTGTAGTCTTTTTTTAAGTGTACAATATATAGGGATTTAAACTGTACCATCATCACACCTCCCACAACATGTCGTCTGACTGATGTCAGACATCAGTAGCATTGGTTTTCGTTTGTTCCATTCAGGTATCAGTGGGATGACATAAAAGCACCATTATTCCAGAGCCGGGACACTTCCAAGTTTCCGGTGACAGTTTCAGGCTGTTCCATTACCACGTTGCTGCTGGTTTAATTATCATCCCCCACCAGCAACATGCAACACTGGCTGCCTCGAATGCAATCTCTCTTCTGCTTCTCTGTCTGACTGCAGTGAGAGCAACACCTCACTTTCACCCACGCGTAGAGTTCCTTAGCCGTGGGACCTCCTCTTCGGCAGAAATCTGGGTTAAAAAAGAAAACAATAATTAAAGAAAAGTCGTCATCCTCACTAGTTTAATTCATTGGGGGAGGGGGGTATTTATTGGGGGGAGGTTTGGTTGCAAGAGTGCCAAAAGCAAGACTTTAAACGTCATTTGTCAAATTTGAAAAGTTTTTGGAAAAAAAGGAAGCAAACTTACAGCTTTAAATGAATTTTTGCCATTCACCCCGGACAGCACACGCTGGCTCACAACCAAGGTGAAGCTGCTATTACGTTTATTCATAGCAGGCAAGTCTCCCTTTGAAATGAAGCCGTTACACATCAACACCCATTGAGGAAGGGATTTGTGTAGGCAGAGGTACAACTCCATTTGATCGCCACGAAGGGAGAAGCTTTAGCTTTGCCCGTCTATAAAAGTGAGAGTTACAAAAAGGAAATGCTTTGGTTGATTTATTCAAAAGAAGCTGCTGATGGTGGGAAGCACAAAAGGTACTTCACTCTATCCTCCCTGGGGCACATGTACTCCAAAGCTCTTCTTCTTTGCTTTACTTCTTGTTCCAAGTACATGTTCTCCTCTGGAGAGCATTGCACTCTCTTGTGCTCACTTTTTTTATATTTCACCACCCATATTTCTCTCACTGTATTTCACCTGTCATCTCACACCCTTGGGTTTCACAAACTCTGCAACACCATTTCGTGTTCGATTTTAATTCTCACTCTGAACTTTAATTTTACGTGTATCCCTTTTTTTTTGTCTGTGTCAAATAATTCCATGCGTTCAGAGCCTTCAATTTTTTTGAAATCCTTACTATACATTTTGGTAAACAATCCACTCTTTTCTATATGAAAAAAAAAAAAAACTAAACAGTAGAAGAACATGTGCTTTAAATGTAATAATGATCATCACTTCACTCAGTCATCTGGCATGTGTGCGTGATGGAGGATTGATAAAACACTTAAGGCCTCTTAATTTAGTGTTATATCAGAAGTGGTTAAAATTGAGTTTAAAAAAAAAAAAAGAAACGGGTATCATGTATTAGTTCTTCCGGGGCCCGGTGGCAATTGATCCATGGACTGGCACTGGTCCACAGCCCCGTGGTTGGAGACCACTGTTCTAGATCATTCCAACTATTCTGTTATCTTCTCTCACAGTCTTATGTTCCGGCTGCGCTACTGTGAGACTGTTTTCTCACATGAAAGTTTCTAACCAATCAGATTTTAGCAATCATTTGTTGCTAGGTTCATGAAAGTCTGCCTTACTCTCATACAGTCAGTGCATCCATCCTCAGTTCCGGTTTTGCAGTGCTTTTAGTAAAAAATACTGCTGATTAAATCATAGCCATTTAAGGATTAAATGTGATTATGTTGATCCAACCAATCAGAATTTGAGTTTGAGGACAAACAATGACATAAGTGCCACTGATTGGATGGTCAAAACTCACACTATCAAAAGCTAACTTTTTCTGTACTTCAGGAGGTGAGCAGTAACTGGTCTTAATTTTTGTTTGAATTACTCACTGTTTTGCAGTTAACAACAGAAAAAGATGGATAAATTGATTTAGTTGAGTATTTATTGCATAAGCCTATGCCTGGACTTTTCTGGAAAAAAAGACTGGCCAACCCTGAAGCTAGCAAACTTGTCTCAGCAGGGATAAACATTTGTCTGCTACTTTCAACCTTCCAGCAGTTCTGTCTGGCCCGGTAATGGAGTTTTGTGACATTGATGATGAGCAACAAAGGGGCCAGTACAAGAACTTCCACGCCGCCAGTGAACACATCACGGCTGCTCCGATTGCATTAAGCTGCAGTAGCTCATCACCGGGAACTTCACGGAAAATATCATTTTTCAGATGAAAAACAGGTTTAAAGAACATAAAAAGCTAGTGTTTATCACCTTCATCGACCCCCAAAGATTTCAGGAGCTTCATAAAACTTCCCGAAATCATCTATAGAAGTACGGAGCGCTCTTTGATCTGTCTCAGCTGAAAACAGACTGTCAGTCGGCATGCAGGATTTTTCAGGAAAATCTATCTCTGATCTCCTGGACTCATAGATGGAGTTAATCTTTAAATAAGTTGGAGTTGCTGTAAATGCTTATATGCTTATTTTCAAGTTTAATGAGTTGTCAATTGTGCCTTGATGCTTGTTGTTGCATTTGTTATTGCAGTGGGAGGAGTCTTGCATTCGTTTTTTTTTTGTTTTTTTTTTTTCCCCAATATGTGCGATTGTAGTGAAATATGTCTATTTAAATGATCAATTTATGATTGAATTGCTCCATGAAATAATATTCATATATAGCAGGATAGTGTTAAAAACATATAAAGTTAAAATTAACAAGAATGGTTTTGGTGGAGGAAGACTGAAGGCTCAGCTCTGAAATGCACAAGCTGCTACTGGAATACAGAAAGAAAGATTGCACTTTTCTCATTCTTTAAAAATTTAATTAAAATGAAGGGAGTTTGGTTAAATTTTACCTGTGCATAATTTATGAAATGACTCCTAGGAAAATTTGAACTTACTCCTTGTCTTTTTTAAATCATATTTTTACTATAAAAATTCTTCTCATGCACAACAAAAAAGCTGCCATACTGTGACGACTGTTAAACACACAGCCTTAAAATCCCCAGGCAGTAAAACGTATTCCCAAAGGAAACTTTGCAGCTGTACTTGAGATACGTGACATCCCTCTGAATCCCTAAAGAACAGAAACAGGTAAAAGTTATTCGCAAGGGGAAAATCCTGCAGTTTGACTAATGAGGCATTGGAAAACACACTGTGGTCAGTTCAGAAAGGGAGCATAAAACTCACCCTCATGATTTCTCATTGCCCCTGGCAATGTCTTTCCGAACACTTTAAAGTGTGTCTGTGTCTGCATGTCGTCTGCATTGTCTGCTCTCGTGTTTGTTTCTCTGCATGTCATAAATGACGGAACAGATGCATGCTGGGTCCATAGCGCCCGCTTGCTCTCAGGTCAAGCCTAGGTCACGTGCCCCCATTTGACCCGGGTATGTTCTGCAGGTTTTTTGGGTTGTTTGAGAGGGTTGTAGAGAGGGGCAGCTGTATCTGAAAGGGTAACCAAACACTAAATCAACTTTTGTTGACATCTATAAATTGGGCTTTAAATGTAAAATAAATGTGTTACATTCCCGAAAATATGGTCAAAAACCATCTATGTGCTGCCCCCTACAGGTTGAAACGAAGCATTGCAATTGAATTTTGTGATTGGTCGACTGGTGTAAGTACCAGAAGTTTTGCGTCATCTGCAGCAGCAGTATAAAAGCCCCGCCCATCTTTGATTCTGTAACTGTCGGTTGTTAGCTTTAGCGTGGCTCGTAGGTGAATTGCCTTCAGTTGTCAAAAATCTACTGGCTTACCCAGCTTTGCAGTGGATTTGGAAGTTAGGTAACAGAGGTTGAGTGCAACTGGCATTGTCACTATCCTGGTGAGATACCACGAGGGTTAATGCTGTGGGCAGGGGGGTATTTGAGCACAAAACACCTAATAATCTAAAAAATCTAGAAAGGATTTATGCACTTGTATTTTCTCATTTAATATCGATATTTTAATAGACTGGTCAATATCAAATCTGATGATGTCTGGGTATTTTCATATCTTGGCATCAATACTTCAATCTCTCCGTTTGCCACACTAAAGCTTCACTCATGTTGTCCTTTTTTTTTTTTTTGCATCTGGAATGTTCTCGTTGCAGAAAAACAAGTTCATTGTGAATCCGAATGCAGTTCCATGGCTCAATGGGTTCTGTTTGAAATGAGATTTCAGAGAGTGAGTATGAGAGGAAGACAGAGAACCTCCAGCCGCCCCTGCGTCTTGATGAATAAAAGATGGAGGCACTGGCATGTTATAAACAACAACAGAGCGGAATTATTTTAAAAAAGCACTAGATGTGGCATCTCTTTGGTTCCTTGCTTTAACACATGTGTCATTTCTTCCTTACCTGAGTGAGCTTTCTTTCCATTTCCGCATCGAGAATAAAAAACAAAAAGAAAAATTTGTACCATTTGCTAATATAAATTCAAGCTACAACTTTGGGGTATCCATACTTGAATGATTTACATTTCTAACATGTCACTCATGAATGTACAGTCATGCCTTGTAAATAGTTTGTCACAATGGTCAGCCTGTGCATTAAATAGTGAGATCAACAGAAGATGGTCTACTTTTTACATATTGTGGAGTTTAATGTAGCTCATACAGTATATCGTTAAATTAAGTTATAATTCTTTTTTTATGCATTTACTCTACAGGGAAATGTGCCATAAATCAATGGTTTTCAGTCTCTATGTAGTGTAAATCCAATACTTTTTTCCTTTTTGTGTAAGGGATTCTAGCTTAGTGGAAATCTTCACAGTGATTTGTTATTTTTAGGTGTGTGAACACATTTTAAATGATGGAGGAGTGAAAAAGAGTGCTTAGGCTTCGTTTGTGTCTCTAGAGGCTGGTCATCAGTTCAATACCCTGGAGAAGAAGTTCTCCTCTTTTGATCATAAGTTTCTTTCCTTTGTGCATAGGAACCATGAAGATTAGGTTAATCGATTCATGTAAAAAAAACCAAAAAAAAACATAACTTTCTCAATGCTAATGGCTCAAACTGAAAAATAGTTCCAAAAACTCTTAACATTTACGGTTTTCATTTTATTCTCAAGTTATTACACATATAATGACCTGGCCAATGTGGTCTATAGGTGAAATAAAGTCCTCTAAGTTTTTATTTATTTTTATCATTTTTATTCTCGTCTGAGCTGGCATCTGGCTCAAAACTGTCCAGCTGGATCGTTCCAATGTAACTCACGCTTTTTGTTGCACCACTAATGTTAGGTCGGGGTTGTGAGGGGCAGTAAGCTAATGGAAGAGAATGAAAACAAAGGGATGATGGGAAGTTATGTCCGAGTTTCTTTGATTTTGGCTAAAAAAATGTATAATCAATCAAAGGACCACTACAAACAGTTTGAAAATAGATCAAAAGATGATCAGAGTGGAACTTTATGCTATAAACATTTGCTTTTTCACTTCAGTGAGCTATTGACTTCCCTCCTTGGATTAACTCCAATAAGAATACCTTTTTTTCCTGCATTTTTCATGGTCACGTTGTCTTAAAAGAAAACTTTTGCACACTTAACAATAATTTTGTCTGGTTCTGGCATTTTCACCGAACATGCTGCTACTGTAAACAAGGCCCTGAAAACACCTTGAGGAAACAAACAAATAAGTCTACGTCTTGCATGCATTTTCCAAAATCAATAGCCAAGCTGTAAATCTGACAATGTGTAATGCTTATATTTATTGTTGACCAAAACACAGGCTTTGGATCACATTTTCTTACAGTTTTCCGTGGTAACGTTTCATTTATGTGTTTCAAAAGTTTAATTCAAATCCTATTATAAAGACACTCCATATTTAAAAATCTGTTGTTTTTTTTTTTTGGTCAGAAGCACCAGTGATTTCAACAGAAACCATAGGTCATCTTTTTTGTCCTCCATGTGGAGCTTTCAATGGCTTTCTTGCAAAATCACTTTAATAATCACAGTAGGATTTCTTTAAGGAAACCATCAATTTACTTTATTTTTAAATAAAAAGTAATTCCGTTCCTGAATCAATGTGTATTTATGATTGGACTCAAGCTGTTTCAAAGATTTTTTTTTTTTTCGAGGACTTTGCATAATTACCTGAAATTATTATTAATTTTTTAAAGCTATTGAAAATTGTAAAGGGAAGATAAAAACATATATAGATAAAACTTCAGGATGTGTTTTTTTTTTTTTTCTCTTTTTATTGAAACATTGTTGGTGCTTAAATATATTGTCTTCTCTGCAGCATGCGGCCCTGTCTGAAGGCATCTGTGACATCTCTGGAGCATCATAGGTGAAAACTAGAACAGTGGGAGTTTGTCTTTCCTTCTTAAGCAGTCTCACACATAAACAGGTGCACAAACAGAAAAGCACACCCAAAGCAGCTCCTTTATCCTCTGTTCGGCTCCCTTACCTGCTGTTGATGCTTTGTCGTCAGAGCCCTGTAAAGTATTTAGCTCCAGGTATTGCCTCAGGGTCTAAGCAGTCCAGAGGGCAGGCACAGGATAGCAGAATCAAAGACTGTGTGTGGCAAACATGGGTGTATTTATTTGTGCTCGCTTGGTGAATGTGTAGAATACTCTGCCTTCTCTCCGTGCTCACCTTCCGGTAAGTGCTGCCTGCTCTTCACATAAACCTTCTGCTCACAGTTCTCGCTCACCATTTTGGCAAAGAGTGCAAATAAGTGGATTCCATTTACTCAAACACTGAAGCTGGGCTACATCTCATAAAGCTCTACTTGACACACAATCTGGGCTGCATAATGTTATGAGAGCAGCATCCAACACTCTCCTGCAACACAAAATAAAATTAACACAGTAAATTCTTTCAGATGGTAGAAATAAACAGAATTCACTTGGTGGATGTGTGTTTTTCCTCCAAGGTAACACTTTTTAAAAACTATTGCACACCTTCAGATTGCTTTTTTTTTTTTTTCTTTCTTTATTAAAACATAAAGTTGTTGGTACAAATGGATTTCTTTTAAATCAATAACTTGGCAAACTTTCCACGGGCTGTGCTGACCTGACAGGAAGAAGGTTCTGGTTCAAAGTGAAGTTTGCGTCTATTTCCCCGTGCGAGGACTGGTATTCTCTGAGCTCGGTGGCTTCCTCACACAGTTAACTGGTGACTCTATATCACGTGAGTCAAAGTCAAGGTAATTATGTCCGGCCCTCCAGATAATTTTATTTTGTTCTCATTAATGGCCCAATGTTATCTTGCTGTTCTTTTTAACTTAAATAATTTTAACAAAATATATTTTATGGAGGGTAAAATATTGAAAGTTATTTAAGGTTTAGGTTGATTTATTATTGGAATAATATTCCTGTCTTTTTATTATTCACAATTATGTTGAAAAGGTATGTTTTTAAATTCATGAAAAGTAGCATTATGCTAACTTTATGGAGTAGCTTGTATTTACTTAGATTTTCTTAGGCAATTTTAATATTTCCACGCTAGCTGTTTTGGCTATTTTTGGCCTTTTTTTTTTACATTTTTAGGGTATTTTGAAGTTAAAATATTTTTTAGCTACATGCTAGCTGTTTGGCTAACCCAAGGTTTTTTTTTTTTTAGGCTAATTTGGCACTAAGCTGATATTTTAGCTGGCTATCAACTTTAGCGTTTTCAGCTATTAGCTTAAGTGATTTCAGCTATTAGCTTCGGTGTCTTAGGTATCAGCACTAGCATCTTCAGAGGCAAATTCAGCTTACAGCATTGTTTTTGTTGTCTAAGAGTTTCCGTGAGATCAACTGTCCAAGCTGAACCCCTATACCCTTGTGTTGCTAGGAAGGCTTTAGCAACCTTGTGAGCTACATCCATCCATACTTTCATTTTCTAAAGATGTAACTTCATTGTTTTTAGAGAAAACAACTAATGATTGACGTTCAAAGGTAGTTTTCCAACAAAGGAAATGGAGGACCAAAACAAAACATATCAAGGCTCTTATGTGGCCAGTCTCACCCAGGAGGGCTATACCACACATTTTAATTTACAAAGGAATCTTCCGCTATCACCTATTTACTGTAAACCAGCACATGTCAGGGTTTTTTATGATTCAGAGGAAAGTATGCTGCTGTAAAAAACTTAAAAAGACAGAAATCAAAGAATCTGGTGGCCATTAAAAATAGTCCAGGATTTCCTAAAATGATGTCAACTTATATTTCAATAAGGAGAGAAATTAAAAGTGGGATTGAAAGATTTACTTTAAAGATATTTGTGGAACATTTAAATGAGCATGAAAATCAGAAGTCTTTTGCCGGTTGGGCTCTGAGCTGAAGACATCTTGCGTGCTAGTGATGACCTTTGGCCAAGTGAAGAGACCCCTCCCACATGGTGGCAGAGGCAGAACCGCAATGAGCCGGAAGGAAAACAGGACGGAGGAAAGCCAGAGCAACGATTTGGACCAGACGAAGAGACCCAGAGCTCAAAATATTTTAGACAAAATTAACCTTTTGAGCTTTTAAGTGTATTATAATGAGACGCTGCTGAGGCCGGCGTCATGAAATGGGCGGTGCCCACAAAGAGCGAAAGGCGGAGTCTCAGAGATTGAGTTGGCTTTCTTCCATGTAGGAAAATAGTTAACAAAAAAAAAAACAATTTCATGAATAGTGTGCCAAAGGTAATATATAATCATGTATATTGATTTATTTTACTCTAAAAATGTATAATATAGACCCTTTAAAGACACGTCGGAAATTAATGACTGAATCATAAACGTAACCATAGCGGAGCTCCAAAGCAGGAATAATGCTATATAGTTAACTTTCAGAAGAAAAAGAATATTCTGCTATCTTGTCACCCCAAAAAAGTACATAATATTCATTTGAAATCAAAACCCCTGACTAGCTGTAGTGAAAGTTGATCATTTTTGCAACTTAAATCCATTGATACATAAATTAGACATCATCAGGAGACAATGACAGTATTTTTTATATGGGCTCCTAAAGCCCATATACACAGATGGGCTTTGTTTTTCCAGCCAAAGGGGCACGCTCTTCTCTATCCAGCCTGCTGATTCCTCTCACACTCTTTCCTTCTTACTCCTTGTCTCACCTAGCATCAACAAGTCATTTGCTTGGATTCATGGGCAGCTCATAATGAATAGCTAGAGTGGTGCCACCAGCTTTAGAAAACCTTATTATTGCAGTGAGCAGTAGGAAACTCTGCCCCATCGACAAAAAAGCAATGGACACAAAGAAAAAATAAATCTATACCCAAGGATAAAAACAGGTAGGAGAGGTGGTTATTAGACTGAAAACATGGGTGGTACAGAGTAGGAAGGTTGACATAAGGAAAAAGTTTTGTACGAGTCTATATCTGCTGGATTACTCCAAACTAGAGCAGATTTGGTGCATCAGATTATTTTGTAAAAAATTTCATTAATTCATTCATATATATATATATGCCTCTCGTTGCAGTGGCGGGCGAGACTTTTGAGTTGAACCGTGAAAGTCAATACATATGTGTGAATTCATATATCTTTTTATTTTTTTTTAATCTGAGTTGCACAATACAAAAAATATGACCTGGACCCCGGATCAACATTTCTAGAAAGAGTAGACGCTCAATGCAGAGAGGGACTTTGTCTGAATTGGGCTACCACTGTCAAAACATATCCTTTAATCTCTTTTTCCTTTTTACCCAGCCCCCCCCCCCCCACTTTTTTTCCCCTCTGCAGAAATCTAGGACATTCTTTTTCATCATCAGTGTGTTTGCCGGTCCCTGTGGTATACTGTGCCTTAACACCAAAATGAAACACAGTTAAGGAGTCTCTTTTTCACAGTGTCTTCACCAGCAGGTCAGTGGTGCTTGGATGCAATCACTTTTTTTTTTTTCCTCCTTATGCTCAATGGATGAAAGTAAAACCAAGTTTTAAAGTAAAACTGTAAAACTGAACTTTCATTACTACTACAGAAGAAGAAAAAAAAAAAATAGCTCGTTGGTGGATATGTGGTCTTGAGAATCGACCAAAAAAAAAAAAAAAATACCATTAGGCCTACATGCCTTAAAAGAGCAATCATTAGGACTGTGTGAAATAGCAATCACAATGAAGTAAGACATTTTTGGGGCTGAAGTCTGTGTGGTTTTGATGATATACCCCGAAGAAAGAGAATACACATCAAGCTACTTGAAGGCAGATAAACATAACATTTTCTTTTTTTTTCTCCTTTATTTTCTTTCTTTGAAGCATCTCTCTAATGACAACTTACACAACACCATTTGGCTTATGAACCATTCCACTGTACTGTAATGCCTCTGAAAGTGGCAAATGGTAATGGAAAATATGTGACACTCTCCAGTCTTAGGCGCTTTTACCTTCCCCCTGCTGTTTCTGAGTGAAAAGCCGGCATAGCTAACTGTGCAGATAGCAGGTGCCTGCATGTCCGCTTTCTTGTAAGGTAAGATTCAGGTTGCAGTTTGCATTCTGTCCATGAAATAATATTTCACAAGGAGTCACTAGGTGGTGCTGAAATGCTATCCTCCCTGTGCTGTTGGAACCCACATGAATCCTTAAATGGGGGATTTCTTTTTTTTCTGTGGTTAAAATACTTTAGCAGGCACAGAGCAAAGAGTTACAGTCTCAGATTTAATTGTGTTTTGAAGGGAAAAAAGGGGAAGGGAAATCAGCTATAATGACATTGGGAATACAATAAAGTTATAATAGGCTTTAGAAATTTCGCATCATATATCGAACAGTCGATCTCTCAGCAGCCCCATGTTTGTTGGCAGTCGTGATTATGAGGATAAGGACTGATAGGTGGATTTATCTCCTGGTAGCCAATTTTCAGATTTATACTAGCGAACTTTTATTCTTCTCATTCAAAGTGGTCGCCTTTGAGCTCGCATTGTTTGAAAAGTATGGATTTAGCACGGGTGGGTTTAGCTCAATAATTGCAGGGTGCACGCACAGATCCTACACAAGATGGCAAAAGTAAGAAGTGCAGAACTCATGAAAGGAACTGCTTCTGCGCTCACAGCTTCTGTATGTGGGAGACAACAGAAGCAATACAGATTACATCTGGCAAGAGGCTGCAGTCTATAAAAAGGACCCGAGGAAGGCATAGACAAATCTGACTCTGCAAAAGCAAACTGATATATTGGTCTCCGGCAGCAAATCTAACCCTCAGGTCTGGGAACCGGCGTTATTTGTTTTCTCCCCGTTTGCTGGCAGTGTCCAAAGTGAGACTGGATCACCTGGGATCTTTTGTAGCGGGTAAAACACTTAAAGACGTATGATCGCCACTGGAAAATTAACTGGCAAATTTAACAAGGTTAAAGATGCATAATGGAGTTTATTACCCATGTTCCTTTGTTTCCATGCCCTCTTCCAATTCTTCAGCTTAGTCAGCCATGAAATAGGAGTTTCGCATGATGCAAGTAGGAGTGCACCACCACGCCCTCAGCAACAACACTTTGCACCCCATTCTCTCTCAGGGTTTGCACATGGATGATCACGGCACTTAGACTAATGTGGAGGGAGCTGGGTGATGAGGGATGGAAGCGTTACCGTTTCATAATATATCGTTTCTGTAATAATGAGATCAGTTTGAAGAATTGGCAGCTTTCTTAATGAGCTTCAGCTTGTGTTTATCCACCAAATCTGTTTGGAAGTTAAAAAAAAGAAAAACATAACTAGGAATTGAATGTTTTGCATGCAAAGGGGGAAAAAAGCTTTTAAATTATTTACCAATTGAAAAATAATTTGAATTGTTATCTGTGGCCCTAAATGATTTAAAGAAAATTTGAGTTCAAGCTCTAGTTTAAAACAGAATTATTTCACAATTTCTAAAGTATCACAAATATTTGACACCTCCACATTTCTTGCTGTGACTTTTAATTCAAAAGTGCAGAGTTTCATTCTGCCTTTGTGTAGTGTTTGTAAAGGTTTTTTTTTTTCTCTCTCTTTCATTTTCACAAACTTTTGCCAACATTAATGAAGATGTTCCAGTCGCCAACGGCAAAAAAAAAAATCTTTTGCTGTTTTAGAGCAGATCAAATTCTCTTTAACAAGATTCACTGGAGAATGAATCGTTACAGTGAAATGTGAATAAAAAAAAAATCTCACAACACAGTCAAACTTTGGTTTTGAGGATGAAAATTTAATGGGTTTTTTGTGGTAGTGTTATAAAAAAATGTGTGATTTTTTGCACACATGTAGACTTCACTTTTTCAAACAAGCAGTCTTTTAGGCAAACGACTATTTGTGTTTGTTAGAAAAAAAACAAATAGAAAAAGGGAAATGTACAGTTTGACATTTTGTGAGTTTTTCAAACAAAATTGTAATTAATGTGAAACCCTGTACAGTGCAGTTTCCTTGATTTAGAGCCGTACCCTCCAATCAGATCAGCACTAACAGCCCCCACTATGGACACATGTATCAGGTATCTAAATCATGGATATTTTAACGGATAAAGCTGTTTATATGCATTTTGCGCCTTGATAAACATGAACTTATAGAGGTCTTTTGCACATTGCTTTTTAGATCACTTGAAGATTACTTTCCTATAGCTCGTATCGTAGTCCCATCATGCTGCAATTTAACCATCATTTTTCCTAAGGTGGGTTAGGGGCCAATTAAGGTAACAATGAATAATTTAGAAGGGGCATCGATTGTTGTTTGTCTTCCAAATAGACAATCTCTCAAACTTTTGATACTGCAACAGAGAACTGCATTCATTAAGACGCATACAACAAGATTCACAATACTGAAGGATGATCTGATTGTGTTTGAAAACGGGATCACTTTGGTGAAAGTGACTGCTAAGAGAATACTTGTTCAAGTATATTTAACACATATAACACCTGATTCTGTTGCCATCTGCATTATTTTAGAGGATATGTGTGTGTGTTTAAAATGTCGGGTTTAGATCAGGGGTGTCAAACTCATTTTGGTTCAAAGGCTACGGGGCTCAATCTCAAGTGGACCGCACCAGGAACATAATAGTGAATAACCTGGTCTATCTGTAGCTTTGTATTTTTTTTTTTTTTTTGTTTTTTTCCTCTCAGTTGGAAAAAATGGAAACAACCTAGTAACGTAAAACCTCATTATTATTACAGCTATTATTTTTTCACAAATAGCCTTTTGGTAATTGTGGTGTCACACTTGATCATTTTTATAGCAACTTAACACCAGTGAGGCTGGCAGAGAACCAAACTGCATCTTATCCAGACATGGCACACATGTGCAAAGAAATGCGGTTTATGTCTTAATCTCTTGTAATACCGGTATTTTGTTTCTTTTGCTTCTCCTAGTGGCAGAATTGTGCATTGCGGTCATTTCTTTAAATAACCACAAGTCACCACAGGAATGGCCTATGTTACATCTCCTATGGGTAAATCTGGCTCAGGTCTAGGGAGGGGAAAAAATGAAAACTAATGAGTATAAAAGGAACAGCTTATGAAATTAAAGGACATCTTGCGTTCTGACATGAGAGAACAAAACTAAAATAATTAATATGCTGGTCCAAACAAAAAGACAAACCAAAAGGGAATTAGAACATTGGCCAAAAAATAATCTAAGTCAGGGAGACATGTCTATGGAGAGAAAATAGTCTCTCTCTGATTTGTGCATGTGTGATTCTTGATTTGTAACTCATATACCATCCATCCATCCATCTTCTTCCGCTTCATCTGGGACCGGGTCGCGGGGGCAGCAATCTAAGCAAAGATGCCCAGACTTCCCTCTCCCCGGCCACTTCCTCCAGCTCCTCTGGGGGGACCCCGAGGCGTTCCCAGGCCAGCCGAGAAACATAGTCTCTCCAGCATGTCCTGGGTCTTCCCCGGGGCCTCCGCCCAGTGGGACATGCCCGGAACACCTCTCCAGAGAGGCGTCTAGGACAGTGTTTCTTAACCATAGGGCCGCGGCCCAATCTCGGGCCGCGAGCGCCCTCTAGTGGGCCGCGAAATAAAAATCAGTTCTGAACCTGAGGGCCGCGAGGGCCGCGAGACCTGAATGCAGCCTCCTACCACTTGGTGGCAGTAAGCGTCACGCCAGGTTCATACTGCACCGGGAAGCACCGCGAAGTCGAGAGCGCGCGGCTTCCCTCCCGCTCTGTGGTTTACAGAGCAGACGCGGATTTTTCCGCGGCGGTCGACAGGCGCTCCAGCTGGAGCTTTTGTTGTTTTTGCCATTACCGCGTGTTTCTGCTAGGAGGAACTCCTCTCTGCTACTCTTTACACCCAAAATCCAGCCCCCGCCCACCCGCTCCGGAGCCGGCTCACTACATTGATCTGTGTGCGCGTCTGTGTCTGTTTTGGTTGTGTCTGTGCGCACGCGCTCGCTCGCATGTGTGCGCGTGACTAAATTCATAAAAACTAAAACTATTCTGCCCACTATGTTGATGTGTGAGTGTGTGCTGGCGCATACACGTGTGTGTTATGGATGTGTTTCTTTACCTGTCTACAGTCTGTTCAGATACAAAAACATGATCACATTTGTCAATCACTTCGTTTTATTGTAAAAAAAATTGGTTATATTTTAAAAACACTGATGTTGTTCCCATGTATTTACATGCGAGCAGCATAGAAAATGATGGTAATTCATATTGAACACAGTAATACATGCAGCCAAGATCTCATTGCTGCATTGTTGCACTCATTCTAAGAGTGTCCAAGGCTGGATGTTTTTTTGGACGCATGTATTTAAAATTCAACTTAAAGTTAAAGTCCCATTAACTGTCCCGCTCCTAAATGTGTAAATGTGTTCTCCACATTTGACCATCTCCTGGTGGAGCCGTGAGCTGCAGAGACAGCTGACCTCAGGAACTGTAACCAGAATCCTAACCTTAACCTCTTTCCTCTGGGTCAGCGACTAAAGTTTAGCGCTGGACGCATGATTTTCCAAAAGTTACCTGCGAAAACACTCTTTCTTTTAAAAATAAACCGTATTTTCTCTTGTATCTTTATTTAACTTCCAGCCAGAATTGATCCGGAACGCTCGCGGCTCACACTCAAAATAGAGCAGAAGCTGAAATGATCTGCTTGCACGGCGCGAGCCCTCTGCGGAGGACCGCACCGCTCCACGCCTGGTGTGAACGCCACCATAGATTATGGGCGCCGAATAGAGGTGGCCTCCGTTCTGCATCCAGTGTGAACCCGGCATCAGTAACGTGTTGTGGCATGACTCAATAGTATGCAGCCATCGGCCCACATCATATTTTCTTTATACGGGGTTCTTTGCCTCAGTTCATGTTTAGTTTTTTTTAAACAGACTGTTGTGATTGTTGTTGTTAATTTGTCACAGATTTGGGGAGAAATATCTAGTACGAAATTAAAACTTCTAATTTGTCAAGTTCATCAGCAGGTTATAAGGTAATCTTTTAATTAGTATTTTATTTAAATCTAATTTACAGTTTGTTTCATTTGAAACTTATTTGAAGTGTTCTTGTTTTATTACAACACAATTTTATTTATCAAAATTCCTTATAAATATTTTTGGAATTCTAATTTGTGTTGAGGTTGACCACTGTGGTTTACCTGTTCAGTATAAAAATAAATGTCTGAGATGATCACGTTGGATCATTTTTCCCCACAAGATTTTACTTTGATAAACCATAAAATGACTCAATTTAATTATCAAATACAAATTAAACAAGATGTGGATCAATTTACATTAACATGTTAATATTTGAATGGGCCTCGAATCACTTTGTATCGGGAAAATTGGGCCCCGGTGTCAAAAAGGTTAAGAACCTCTGGTCTAGGAGACATCCGGACCAGATGCCCAAGCCACCTCAACTGGCTCCTCTCGATGCGGAGGAGTAGCGGCTCTACTCCGAGCTCCCTCCGAGTGACTGAGCTCCTCACCCTATCTCTAAGGGAGCGCCCAGCCACCCTCCGGAGAAAACTCATTTCAGCCGCTTGTAGTCGGGATCTCGTTCTTTCGGTCACGTTTTGTGCAAAAGTAAAAAAAAAAAAATACAAAAATTTAAAAATGCAAAATACAATTTACACATGCAAAAATTAAAATTACAACAGCTTGAAACTAATTACACACAAATATCTTTTAAAAATATGCACAGATCACCTCTTATGCATGCATGCAGCCTAAGTTACGCACGATTCTATATGCACAAATCAAGAATCACGCACACACAAATCAGAGTGAGTCTATTTTCTCTCCATACATGTCTGCCATCTGAGTCAGCAGCTTCCTGCTGTGGGCTGCCTCACCAAAATCTACCTAGAGAGAACAAATAAACAAAGCCTGCAAATGGAGACTACCGAAGTCCAACGGCAAACTAAAATAACAAAACTCAGCAGTGTAAGACTGCGGAGGAAGAAAAGAACAAAACATACTAGCACAGCTCAAGGTAACAACAGTCTGCTGCTCTGCTCCCCGCTTCCCTTGGTGAGGCCTCCTCTACCTTAAATACCTGTCAGGTGCAAATTAAGATCATTTGCCCCTCCTGCCAGATGAGCAGAATGGCGGGGCATGTTGAAAAGGTGCAGCACAGCAGCAGCAGGACGTAACAGGCTTAACAGGACGTAACTAGCTTTTATTTCAACATTCTTAAAAGTTTTTGTCTTCATGAGTGGGCTGGATTAAACCATCTGGAGGGCCGGATGTGGCCCGCGGGCCGGATGTTTGACATCCCTGGTTTAGATGTTTGTTTACTAAAAATATAAATAAATAAAACAAAAAAAAAATAGATAAAACATTAAGATGTGCTGTTCTGATTGTCCTGAATGTTGTTCACATATGAAGTTCCACACATATGTTGGATTGATGCCTTGATGGAAGATTCGGAGACCTTTGAATTCCACGTAGATTTTAGTACTCAGTGTTGCATTTGATTGCAATGTTGAATGTTGTGATTTGTCTGTGAGAAAAAATCACAAATAAAAGAAATAGTAAAATTGCAGTGTTTGTTTCATATTGTGTAAATGTAAATTAAATGGGTACTAGCAGGTGTAAAGAAGACCCTTTATATGCAGATGTTTTTCATAACACTATTCATAGACGTCTTAAAGAAAAATGAAAGAGTTGTCCAGAAGACATCTACAAAAGATATGCAGTAAATTAGAAAACTTTTTGTGCCTGAATGGCACTCTAATTAAAACAGAGTTGTCACAAATCTATTTTTCTGACAGAATTACCCCTGATGGATAAAATAATAAATGTAAACCTCTCTTGAACCTACAATTGCTATTTTTGTTACATCAGCTATAGCTTCGTTTTTCTTAAGACTTCCATCATCCACTCTTGGATGTTTTTTTAATTGAATTTTATTTTATTTAAACTGACTTAAAGAAGAAGAAGAAAAAAAAAAGTCATGTGAGCATTTCCTGTTTGATGTGAACACACAGGCACAGGCATGAATGCATACGATACATAAAAACAGTGTACGTGAGGGCAGGCAGTCGGCCTTTGATGATACTGCAGGGCTATGCGGGAAGTTTTCATTATTTATTTATTTTTAATTATTTATTTCACTGATTCATATACCGGTACCGGAAGATCACACAAAGTAACGCGCAGAAGAAAAAGCTTGTCGAGTGAAAGTCGTTTTCCGCTGGACCACAATGAAGAGGACATGAGAGACTCCTGTGAAGTGTTTGTGCCGCACACGCCAACATATGCGCGAGCAGATTCTGCCACTTTTTTTGGGCTCGGCGCCGTCCACCTTTGATGTGGAATGCTTTTGAAATCATCAAATATTGATACAGACTACTTGATTTTTGAACAGGTAATGGGGATGGAGTCTGCTATGACTATAAAACAAAGAGACAAAGAAAACAAAAGACAATCAAAGGAAAACAGGAAGATAAGGTTGATTTCTTCAAAGTGGATGGAGTTATAATTACACAAACTTTCATATTTCTGCTGCTGTCTTTTTTTTGTTCTGTTTTGTTTATCCTTTATTTAAGATGGGGGCAATCCATCACATAGGCACCTACGACATTAAGATGGTTCCTCAAATCAATGGCTCATTGAGTCCCCAGCAGCAGACATGGACACACGTCCGTCTCCCCTGACAGCTGCAAAGAAGAAAGACGGCTACAAAAAAATGACGCTTCACTCTCTGACTTTGAGGCCAACAAAACGGATGACTGCCAATCATGACATGGATCCAGTTTTGATTTCAGAAGGACTCTTCTATATCGCTTCAGATGGTTTGCCTGAGGAGCTTGTTTAGGAAACAGCACGTCAATGTAAGCATGCCTCCAGTAATCATTTTGTTTGTCCCTTTATTGAAGTTTGATGTCGGTTGCTTTGGAGGATATTTTGACAAAGGAGACGGATTGAAGCAGACACCTGTCTGTGGCTTTACTGTTTATTGATTGTAAACAGGGAGAGAGCTTAACTGATTCACACTTCCAGATCAACGTGATAATCTATGAGCTTTGGGATTACAGAAGGCTGTGTCAAGAAGAAAGGGATGGCTAATGGGGGCGTTTAAAATGTCAACCATCTGAAATGACAGATATGTTTATGTTTTTGATGAAGGTTAGATTGTTGACTGAAAATTATTGATGGAACCTGTGGGCCTGGTTCAAAAGGATGTCAGTAACGGTTAGGCTACATTATCTCTGCCAATGGCAATGAAGCAGCCAATTCCAGTGAAGTGTCTATGTAAAGGAGTGTAAACACCTGTCAGATTTTCTTGTTTAAAACTCGGGTTCATAGGCTTTACCTTTAAAACATTTGGTCATTTAATGCACAGGTGGAACTTTGACCAATCTGAGACTTGTATTTGGTAGTGATGTATGGATGGTGTCCCCTTTAAAGGGACCATACCATAACAAAACAACTTTTTGAGATTTTAAGTGTATCCCACTGTTCCTTCCTCACTATAAAGAACCCCAAAGCGGTAAGGTGTTGATCCATTCATGGATTTTTTAATTAGACCTCTAAAAACCTGCGCACTCAACAGCAGACCCTCCCAAACCCATGAAAACTAGCGGGTTCTCACGATGAGACCGCCCCTTTCAGGAAGAGTCTGCTTTGACAGCTCCGCCCCAGTATAATATAAACACACCCACATTCTCAGTGGAGCTTACAGTGATCATCAGCAAAACATTGTTATTTTAGCATCGACTCTGAGAAAAAGTAGTTCCTTTTGTATCTAATCTGCAGAGAAAACGACAGCTTTTAAAACATTGTCTTTTAAATGGAGAAGATATTTTTTAGGCTGTGAGAGATTTTGGAGTTTGTTCAAAAGAAGAGCCTGCTCGTCAGAAATGTTTGGAGTTTATCTTGAGGCGCATATGACAGACCAGTCAGAAGCCTTCTGTCTGTGACCACCACTTCATCCAGTCATGTTTTGCTAACTTTGGCCTGTATCAAAGTGAATTAAATATCAGAGCAGGCACAATTCCGACAATTAAACCTGATGCAGAGGCCAGACGCGCAAGTAAATAACACAACTAGCTAAAATTATTATTATCATTATGATTACGATGTTTTTAATCAAATCCCACAACCTAAATATCTAAAAAAGTCATTTTTCATATTGAACTGAAGCCTCTGCTTCCAAAATATCCTCTGAGGGGGCGTGGTTTTTGGAACTGAGGACGCTCAGAGCAGGAAGTGAAGATTTTTGTGGACCAAACTTCCTCCAAAATCCTGATTCTTTCTCCTTCCAGTTCACCAAAGACTCTTATAGTTCATTCTCCAATGTTTACTGACGTTGCTGTGATCAACACATTCAATCCATTGATTTCTCAGAGGAGAAAATAATGAAAGCTAACATCAAAATGTTCTTTCATTGATTTACAATCCTTTCGGTCAAATGAGCCGCCGTTCACATTTCCGTGGTCACATCAAGAAGCTCCGTGGAGTCTGGTGGAGATTTTCCAGAGTTCTCAGTCCTGCTACCGTAAGTATTGGATGAAACTCACACCAAAAATCCAGTGACGGCTGATTTGACCACAGAAATGTGAACGGCGGCTCATTTGACGGCAGTCAATGTGAAGATACCATCTTCTCTTCTCCAGAACCTGAACTAGACACGCTAGCCGGACCAGATGAGGGTTTAGTGCATGTGCAGCATAAATGTTGTGATGTAAGAAAGCACATTAACTCATTCATTTTTGTCTGTGACAGTTTGATTGACAGAGATTTAAAAGGAGAAATACTTGCAAATTCAAAAACGAAATGATTTCTTTTTACGTTTGTTCTCTTCCATTAGAAAAATACCATGTGAGTTTAACGTGCAATTTTTAGCCACATTCATTGTTTTCAAACTGTCTAACTGCACCAAATAAATGTACTTTATTTGGGTTTTTTTTTTTTTTAAACTATGTTACAAGTTCATTAAAAAAAAACAATTAAAGGCTTCAGATCCTTTGCTTTCTATTTGGCTTTAACTCTTTTAAAACCAAATTCCTATAACGGTAAAAAAGAAAAATGTGGTCTTAATGTGCATCTTCACCTCTTTCAGTTCATCTTTAAACATCTTATTATCAAACACTTTCAAATCCTAGACTGATAAACATGGTTAAAAGGTTGCACTGAGTTGGATGAAAAACTGTAAATAAAACACACTGCAACCCTTTGCCCATTCAACTAGATGCAATTTGCTGGAATGCAATTCATTTTGTCCCACAAATAACTTCCAGCAAAGCGATCAGCCTGTCTGTTACGACTTGATACTTCTCTATCTGCAAGCACAACCATTTAGTATCTCCTTCCATCCGCTTTCTACTCCTCCTTATTTCTGTCCAGGCTCACAGGGATGCTGGCGTCTATCCAGCCACTGTCGGTCGAAGGCGGGGTTCACCCTGGACAGTTTTCCAGTCCATCGCTGGGCCACTCTAAGGTCAAATTGAGAATCTGTAGAAAAAGAGGTCACAATCGGATTAATGGACACCAACAGGTGGGACCAATTAAAAAGGCACAGAGTGCATTCACTCGGACAATTTACGATGCAGCACAGCAGGTGATTAGAAAAGAAAACAGAAGATCGGTGACCTTTGATGACGAATTGCTGAAAAGGAAAATCATCTACACATTCAGCTGTAAGATGCTGGTTTTGTGGTTGATTGCATCACTTTGTGACAACTCGTATTGTGTTTAGGTTGTTGCTTTGAGACCATTTGTAAACAACTATAAATGGATATTTCATGTTTCGCTCATTTCCTGTGCATTTGAAACATACTATTCTTTTGTGTTTTATATTTATTGTTATAAAATGTTTTTCTGCAGCTAATTTAACATTTGTCAAAAACTTAATAGCTAAGGGTTGTGATTTAACAATCTTTTGCTTTGTGAAGGATTCAGCATTGATGTCAGGGATGTGGTGGAGGACCCAAATACAGGAGAAAGGATATGGTGGCAGAAACAAACATTTACTAAACCAACTTAAACATGACACAACCAGGAGACCAAATCAGTGCGGTGACAGAACGAAGAAGAGCAGATGACCTGACAATGAGAAACTGAAAACCAGACACTTAAACACACTGAGGTTGATTAACTAAATGAAAACAGCTGTGGGTGATCAACCTGAACATGGTGAAACTGAACATGACCAAACCAAGTGCTGAAACATGACAATTGATTACTTCACAGGAAAGTTGATGGTTCTAGTATATTTTTCCATGTATAACAAAAAATAAATAAATAAGTGCTTCAAATACATTTCTACTAAGTCAATAAATTGAATAACTTTAGGCTTTCATGCTGCTTTTGATTTATTGCTATGTTCATTTATTGAGATTAATTTCTTACGACATATTTCTTAATTTACACAAAAAAAAAATTCTGCTGAAGGTATTTTACTATACTACTAAAACAGTAGAATGAAAAAAAGGTTAGACAAAGGTTACAGGTACTTCATTGAATGCTGCTAGTTTGATTATGAAGGTATTTAATATTTTATTCTTCTCTTTTATGCTAATGCTAATGCTAGCGTTCCACGACGTGGATGAGACGTAGAGCTGCAGAAGATCTTTTCTACCCAGTTAAAGTTGCTTACATTTATGTGTTCACTAAATCACTAAACACAGAGCTAAAGTCAGACAATTTCAACGTGTATTACTATAAAGAAAAACTAAAAGCTGTTATTTTCTGACATAGTTTCCCTTTGCTGTTGCTCATTACTGTGTCGGATCCCGCGGGATAATAAAGGTAAACAAGGATAAAAAATAATTTGAAATTGTCAAAAATAAATATAAGGAAATGATTATTCAAACACAATATTCTAAATGGGTGTGTTCAGAGATGACAAAAAAGGTTGATATTTTCCATAGAACCTCAAATATTGAAGGATTATTCAAATTTGTATTTAGATTTGTGTTTGATCTTGGGGAAGAAATTAAAATAAATATTGTAAATTTTTCTTTTGAAATTGGTAAGGTTACCTTTTATTATTTTATTATTCTGCTGAACAGTGTTCAGCCATTTTAAACTTATAAACATGAAGTCATAATTCACATCTAAGGCCCTGTCGTCATTTTCCACCACCACCATGGTGTCATTCCTCACCATTTGCCACCTTAAAAAGGGTATATTGAGGCCTGTCTCTTATAAACTGCCAATTTTTTTGGAACAAACACCAGGGCTATTTTTGGAAGACATGCAGTATATATAGTATTTGCCATTTTAATGATTTTATAAAGTCTATCTGACTGGTTATATGTAAGCTAAAGATCCTACATAGGATTTTTATTACTGCTTGAACTTTTTCAGGTTACTTTTGAAAAAATACAAATTTCCTCCTCTTACTAGAAACCATCCAACAGTTTCTGTCTTCACATCAAAACCAAAGGCCCGGTTGGTCCCCCATCAGTATGACTTTCCAGGGTAAAGCCTTAGAAAGTGTCAGAAGTCTCTGACAGAATTGTTGCTAGACCTGCGGGAGACTGGCCAAGCAGGCTAACAAGTAAGTAGATGGACACCTAAAAGAGTTTCTCAAACGTGAGGCTGTCTTTTCGTTGGTATTCTGGGGCTTAAGCTCAAAAGGGGAGGATGGAAACAAGGTTACATGGGACCACAGCCATTCCTCTGTGTTCTGCAGATGAAGAAAGGATGTCTGATCAAGTGCAGCAGGGCAAAAAAAGGCAGACTGGTTGGCCAGTGGGATTTGTGCCTCTGTTTGTGTGGATTTGTGCATGATTGCAATGCCATGTGTGTATGGCTGGGCACAGAATTCACAAGTTTTTTTTTTTTTTCCCTGCCTAAAAAAAGCCCCCTGCCCTCAGGCCAAATCTGCAGTGTCCAGGCAAACTTTACTGCAAATTTGTCAAGTCTCTGATTGATTTGTATGTAGGACACCACAGTATTATAAACCATTCTGTTGTAGAGAAAATGAACAGAACATGTTTTTGTCTTTCCCACTGAGCTGTAATCTTTTACAGTCTGGACTCCAATGCAGAAGAAAAGTTGACGCCACTAAAATCACTCGTCGACTTTCCTTCAAACTTGAATTTCAATTGAATTGAGGCAAAACTTTGGGAAGCACAATAATCAAAGCAACATTTCATATAAACATAAATCTTGCCAGTGGCCACACGCATCAATAATATTTGATCAGTATGTTTTTTTTTTTTTTTTGGAGGCTAGAGCTGGCAAGAGTGAACTTCAGTGAAATGTGTTCATTTTTAGAGCAGCACAACCCTGAAGGAAGATATTGGCTAAAAGCCCAACTCCTGTGGTGGGGCAGCAGACAGAGTAAACATAAATGAGCCTCACACCGATATTAGAAGCAACTAGTTGAAAAATGAGTTTGCTTCAATCAAATTTAAACATTTTTGTAGAATTTAAAAGTTTAGTAAACTGTCTTAACTTTTTGACATTTTGTTGTTTTTTGGTTATTGTTGCTTTGGGTTTTTTTGTTTTGTTAAATTAACATTTTTCTTTACAAAAACAATACAGTCTTTGGGTTCATTGTTTGTAAGTTTGAAGCTACATTGGGCATGGATGCCATCTGTTGCTTAATTTCCACGTGTGTTCAGAAATGTGTTCAGAAAAACAACAAAAAAATCGTACTGGTTTTCAAGCAAAGTTTTCAACCAAAATTCCACAACCTAAATGTCTTAAAAAAAAAAGTATTATATGTTAAAAGGTAACCAAACCCTAAATTAACTTTTTTCAGCTGTTGACCTCCATAAATGGGGCTTTAAAAGTGCTGTCTGTTGGTCATAGCCAAATTTTTGACAAATTGAAATAAAACTGTTCAAATCTTCAAAGTGTAGAGAAAACCGTCTGTGTGCTAATTGTGTATTACAGTTGAATTTTGTGATTGGTCAAACCATATGAGTTTCAGAAGTCCGACGTCATGACCTGCAGCTCCACAGTCCTGTCTCCAAGCCCCACCCCTCTGGCTGGATTTGTCAAATTTCAGGTGTGGGTGGAGTCAGCCTCCAACTTCCTGGTTTGGTTACACTTCAACCTGTTACCAAAATCACCTCTACATGGGCTTGACCAGTAGTGTCCCTGGTTGCCTAGTTCACCATCTTCTGGAGGGGATGCCAAATTGGAATGATTAGGCTATAAATTAATGTTCAAAAAAAAAAAAATTACAGTTTGACACACCACTCATTTATTGCAAAATGTAAAGGAAAGGTAATAAGTAAAAACATAAAATAAATAACTCAAAAGTTTGACATAATCAATAACTTTGCCTGGTGCTGCACCCCTCCCTGCCTGATGCAGCCGCTGTTTAAGCTAGGTGATGGTGGTTGTTACTGTTAGATTCCTAATCCTGGTACTAAACAAAAGGCCTTCAGCTTATATAAATCAAATTGAATTGAATTACAAATATCTTTTATTTAAAAGTCTGTCTTTTGTACCACTATATAAGTTTTTAGTTTCACAAATAAACTGAGTCTGTTACAGCTCTTAGACAAGAATAAAATGAATTGTGTATATAAACATGTAACATGTACAGAAGGAGCAGTGAAAGGATAGATGCACATGGAATCCTTTGATAAACAACAAATATCTCATCTGAGTGAAACATTCTACTTTTATTCTAGTGTTTAACCTTCAGGAACATCAAATGGTTTTATAGTCACGATCATATTTTGAATTATTTCAAACCAGCAAAATTTAATCAGATGGATATTAGAATTTGAATAAGTTTGATCGCATTTTCAACCAATGATTCCTGCCAGTGATTTTCTTTTTAGATAAAATAACTCAAAATTGGTAAGTCTTTTGAACGTCTCTTTTAAGAATGAATCCTCAAGATCCAGATCTCTTCAAAGAGGTAAAGATCAGATCCCAGAACATGAAATGCTTAAAGACATTAAACCCAAGAGCTAACTCTCATGTCAAGTTATTGAAAGTGAAAATGATTATGTGTACATGTTGATATTTTGAATGGAGCAGATTCAGGACAACCTCCAAGATTTCCTCCAAGATATTCTTGTCATTGGTTGCAGGTCCCAAAATTGTTGTCTGCATCAACTCTTATTCCATTCAAAGAAGCCACCAGTTTTCTCTACTTAGCATATTTGAAAGATCCAAAAAAAAAAAAAAAGAGTAATTAGCAATTAATGTTAAGCATGTGTAGTCTCCACAAATATTCTATTGGTGGAAGTTTTTGTTTTAATCAAAGATAGTTCTCTGCATTAATTCAGATTCCATTCAAAGAGGCCATGTTTCCTTGTAGCATACCTTAAGGAACAATAAAACAAAAACAACCAAAAGTGTAGCTTTTAGTTTTATATGTAGTGCTGTCATGAGATTTTTTTTTTTTTTTTGCGTGATTGATTAATCTTCACCTGTAATTAATAAATCTTGAATATTTTTTAATATTTATTATTTTACTATTACATTTGTTTGACTTAGTAATTACTGTGAAAAGCCTAATTTTGAGGTAGTTTTTCCAATGAAAATATTGTTTATTGAGTTTTTAACATGTATGTTTGGCATTTTTCTTATGAAAGAGAACAGATGTAAAAAGAAATCATTTTGTTTTTACATTTCCGAGTATTTCTCCTTTTAATTCTCTGTCATTCAAACTGTCTTGGACAGACTGTTTTTCATGAATGATCTTCCTTCTGCTGCACATGCACTAAACCCTCATCTGGTCCGGCTAGCGTGTCTAGTTCAGGTTCTGGAGAAGAGAAGATGCTATCTTCACATTGACTGCAGTCAAATGAGCCGCCATTCACATTTCTGTGGTCAAATCAGCATCACTGGATTTTTGGTGTGAGTTTCATCCAATACTTACGGCAGCAGGACTGAGAACTCTGGAAAATCTCCACCAGACTCCACGGAGCTTCTTGATGTGACCACAGAAATGTGAACGACGGCTCATTTGACCGCAGTTGGAAAGGATTGTAAATGAATAAAAGAACATTTTGATGTTAGCTTTCATTATTTTCTGCTCTGAGAAACCAATGGATTGAATGTATTGATCACAGCAACGTCAAGAAACATTGGAGAATGAGCTAAAAGAGTCTTTGGTGAACTGGAAGGAGAAAGAATCAGGATTTTAGAGGAAGTTTGATCCATGAAGATCTTTACTTCTTCATCCGAGCTGACACCTGGCTCAAAATGATACGGCTAGACATTACCAATATTGCATTATGTTTTTATATAGTAGTGGTGAAGCAAGACACAGAGCTACGATTATCAGAGGTGGGGATCAGGCTGCTGAGTTTAGCACCAAAAGCCACGCCCCCTCAGCGGAGATTTTGGAAATAGTGGCTTCAGATCAACATGAAAAATTGATTTATAAGATATTTAGGTTGTGGGATTTAGATTGAAAACTTTGTAATCGTAAATAAAACACTATCGGGAAAGTTTTTTTCTAAAATAAAAAAAAAATGTCATTGGGGACATAAAATGAAAGCACAGCATTGTAGTTTATGGTGATGATGCTTTATTTTCCAAGTGCACGTGTCTCAATAAAAAGAGAATGACTGTGAGAATGTGAAGATTATTTAATAGTTTACATTTTTTAAAGTGCTTTTGGAAAATAAAGGTACAAAAATAAATACAACTTTTGTTGCAAGTTTTCACCAAAGCGGCCACATCAATCATAAATCCTGGAGGGTCTGATTAATGTCGCCTTGTCTCTACCAAGTATGTATTTCTAGACCTTGATCAATTGTGAGAGTAAACAATTAAAATATTGTCAAAAATAATAAGTCCCTTTATATTTTATGCTGTGTGCGTGTGTGTGTGTGCATATATGCATATATACACACACACACACAAGCACACACCATATGGGAAGGTCTTTTTTTGTCATCAAATGCTCGGTCTCAGCAGGTATCCAACCAGGAGGTAAAGAAGTAGGATACTACCCTTAGGTGAGACATCCCCACATTGTCCTGGTTCTCATACATCAGAAAAAAAGCGTGATATCTGTCTTGGCTGCTACAAGCAGCGAGAAAATCCATTGTGCTCTTGCAGCTGCTTGGCTGCCAAAATGCATCAACCAGAACCAAAGTCTGAATAATTAAACATCTGGGTGACATGACCTGGCAAAAACACTGCATTTCTTGATTCAAACTTTACACTGAGAAAAGTTTCCAAAAACAATTAATTACCAGGGTTTTAATAGCGCCTTGTATGGAAAACACAATAAAGTCGGAGACTTAATTAAAAAACTCATTATATTTCCATTTTTACAATTTCCGAGTGTTCAAATTAATGCGGCATCTTTTTTTTTTCCGTCTTATTTTCTCTTTACACAGAATGTGGTTCGCACTTCATCTTTTGACAGGCAGTATAGAGCACTACCCAAGCGGAGCCTAGTGTGACTGTGTGTGAACTTCTACTTTTATTGTTGCAGTTTTTTATTTACTTTTATATTGTTTTTATTTGATACCACAAATATATTTGTCTCCAATGCAAACGTCCACAACAGAAGCGGCTTCTTCTCTGCAAAGTGAACATCATGGAGGTGGGCAGGTGCTTTTTTTTGCCTACCCTGTTTTGTATGCGCTCACACAAACTAGCCTTTTTAATCTTTTTTTTTTGGCATAAAACTGAATGAGCAGGCTCTTTGAAAGAAGTCCTTTATCTTGTGACCTGTAGCCACCTGACATATTTTGCCTAAAGCTAAGCCCTGCACTAAAATATCAAAACAGAGGGAACACAGGAACCATGAACCCAAAACCTCTCCTTCCCACTCAACATATGTGGTCATCAGCGCCGGGTCCCCGGGGCAAACAAAAGGGCTTTCGCCTATGCTAAACAGAGAGCAGACAATTCTGAAGGGTCAGAGAATTCCCAAAGGATATAAAAAGGAAGCAGCACGGAAGGTGTGCACATGCTGAGAGGCTGAACAAAAAGGCTCCCCTGCTTGTAATCGAAATGTATCAGGGAGGTCAGGCTGAGGGCAGTCCGTACCTGCACACAAACCCGGAGCAAAACATGATGACTCACACTCACTTGACTATATTAGTCACAGCTGCTTTGCCATTAATGTGGACTCAGTTACACGCTGAGAGGCCCACTGGGAACTTCCACCCAATGCATTAAAAAATTAGGACATAAGAGAGGCAAACAACAATCTCCAGTTAAATGGCTAACCACTAATCAGTCATTTTAACCAACATTAGGTTTAAAAAAAAAAAAATCTTCTCTATGAGTTAGCATATAAACATTAATAGATAATAGTAAAACCATATGTCTATGATTAATTTGAATATTTTTGGCTATTTTTTCCTGCAACTATAGTCTTTAGCTCAGAGGTGCTATAAATGAGTAAGGGTACAACAACAGATCTGATCAATTTTAAATGGACAAATAAAGAGTGTTTCTGTAAATGAAGGTACCAATCCGGGGATAAATTGAACCACATGCACAGTATCTCTTCTCCAGAAAGTGAAATGGTGAATCTAAAGATCATACAGGCTCTTCAGCACTGTTTTTCTTTGCCAGTGATAGATAGTATACTAGCTTTGGGAAGCTAAGAAATAAAGTGAGTAAACAGTACTGTACAGTAAAAGAAAAGCCAATACTTAATATTGATGTGGTTAAAGTGACGTCAATAGACCTAAATACTGCAGGAAAGAGGGATGTTTATGGAGAGAAAATAGACTCATCCATTTTGCGTGAGTGTGTAATTCTTGATTTGTAACTCATACAATCTATTTGGTAACTCTTTCTAATAACTACACACTTTTAAGTATTAGTTAAGCATTAGTTGAGCATGAGTAACCACTTAATTAGTTATTTAATAAGCCTCACTTCTACTTTATTAAGCAGTAGTAACTAGCTTATATGTGTTGCTATTAATATTTTTTTCATGATTAAAAAGGATTTCTAAAAAGTGTTTATTAATGGTATGTTAAGACTTCATTCATTAACAATTATAGATTTAAAATTAAGTAATAAATAATTTACAAACCAGTTATGTGGAGGTGAATCTTTAAATTGTAAGCTAACTAACAAAGTGTTAGTATATAAGTTCAAAAACCTTATAAATGTGTTATTATGCATCCACAGTTTTAGACATGTTCTGTTAATCTATTTATGAATCCATATTCCTGTAGTAACTGAAGATGAATTCATGTAGATATAAAGCATTTAGTACTTGTAAATTAACTGTTTTTTTTACCCATTCTAAAGTGAGGACTTTTTATACTTTATAAAGTCTTTACAAAAAAAAAAGAACAAAACAGAGGAATACAATATTTTAGTACTTTGATATTGTTTTATTTGTGTGATTTTGACACTTGTGATCCCCTTTCATTTGTTTTACTGGAAAAACATGTTTATTGTATTTTTTCTCAAGTTTAGCCTATGTTTCAATTGTAAAATACAAATTTGTGTTTATAAGGCATAAACAGTCCTCATTTTAGAGTAGGTCACAAAACAGTTAATTAAAAAGTACTAAATGTTTTATAACTACATGAATTCACCATTTTACTTTAATTTATCAAAAATGTGGTCAACAGAAAGCAGTTTTAAAGCCTCATTTGATAGAGGTCAAAAGCCAAAAAAAAAAAAAAAAAGAGGGTTTGGTTACCCTTTAAGCAACACACACAGTTTTTGCTAAATTTACATGTATTGAGAATTTTTAAGCAAACTTGCTACATATATTTCAGAAATTTAGGCTAAGTTCAGCGACCTTTCATAGTTATTTAACAAAATGTCAGTCTTTCAGCAGATGTAACTTTTTTTTCAAACAGCTTTTGCAATTTCAGCAAATCCCTTCAGCAATTAAAGTTTAAAAATTGCTTCAGCATTTTCAGCAAACAGAATCAGCGAAAAACATTCACACTAGCATGATTACAAGCAACTTTTCTAGTTTACTAGTGCATTTTTATTAACTTAGTGTGAGCTAGTTAAAGTGGGCTAATGTGAAGTCCTCCTATTGGTTTTGCAGCAAAACTCCAGCCCACTCAAACCTGGGTTAACCCTTTCAGTCTCAGTGCGCTTTTACTATTAATAATTACAACCTTGAGGGTTTTATTATTCTTTCAGAATAAAGCTCTAAGATTCATTTGGCAGTCAAATCTGTAAGGTTCAATTGCTTGGCTCTCAGGTGGAAATTGCGACGTGACCAGTGTTGATGTGGTTTCATTTGGGTTTTTTTTTTTGTAATTAAAAGTTATTTTACGTGTAACACTCCAGAAGGCAGTGGAGAGCATGATCTGAAACACTAAGAAATAATTTGATGCTGGAAAATATTTTTTTCTTCCAAACCTTAATAATTTAGGCACAAAAGACACAGGAGGAGGCTAAAGTATCTGGATGCAGTTCATCTCTTTTTATTTTCTATAAATTTTGACTAAAAGAGCTTATTGGTGCTGTGTGCTAGTGTGTGAGTGTAATAATCATGAGGCTGAGGCACGGGGCAATTTTCTGCTCAGGGTGAGCCATGCATTCCTCCGGACAAAGGGACCGGGGAGACACATAGATTACAAGGTTGAGCAGGACTGATGAAAGTGCCACACACATACACAAATGAAGACTTTCACAGCTTACATCTCACGCGCACACACATGCGTACAAATATACACATTCAACAGCCCTATTTTTCCCTTTCAAGGCTTCGCCAAATCTGACTCCATCCCACCAGCGCGCTGCCGCCTGCTCTGTCAAATCCCTCTCTATTCCTAAATTGCTTGTCAAAAGGACGAAATTAGAAAATAAAACTGTCCAGCTGACAGACAAGATTACATGCTGTTTGCACCTGGCTGTGGCAATTAAAGCTTTGATGACAAGCGAAGATGGCCTCCTAATGTGGTGTCTCAAAGCATTTTCTCAACTTTGCACCCCGCACGCCGCCGTGGCAGCCTGTCATTCTTCGGCCCTTTGTGCGTCCCGTCATGAGAATATCTGTTATACGTTACATTGAGATATGCGTGAGGCAACAGATGCAGTCAGACGAGTGACTGGAATCAGTAAAAGGCAAAAGAATTTTGAAAAAAGAAAAAAAAAAAAAAAAAAGGGTTTGTATTTCAAAGAAAATATTTCAAATTAGAGTTCGAATTTGCACATCAGAAAAACTCCCCGAAAGAGCTTAATTTTCGCACTCTGTGTAAACAGTTCAGTCTTGGGCTTCACTTCCAAGTCCTTATGTCGAGCGGCTTCAGCTCAAGGGAATTTTCTGAGAGCCCATTTATCTTAAATAGCCTCCTTTGAGTGACGGCAAACAAGCAAACAAAACAGTTTTAATGTACCACTTATGCTTCTTTCTGTCTTGTTTGTGCCAGAAAAATAAAATCGACCCATTGCTTATACAGATGCCACATCATTATTTCATGAGCTTTCTGAGTTGAGCACAGTAAATTATGTAAACTATGCTTTCTTGTGGAAAATGCGCTTTTGCCTCCACATTAGAGTTTAAGGTGACTAAATGAGGGCACCATATGCTACAGAATGATCCAAATCCAAAAAAAAAAAAAAAACCACTTGAGAAGGATCTCATTTCAGCAGCACGGCTCCAACTCTACGTGTGTTTCTCAAGTTGTGACTTCAAGTGTTTGCGGCCATGCTGAGCAAAATGTTGAGGTGTCTTGTTAATAACACTTTTCCACATTATTTTCCAGCTTCCTCCTTTAAGCTCTATTATCTACTGCGGGAAGGAGAGCTCAACTCTCCTCATTAACAGTTGCCATTCTCCTGTTATGCTGGCTCTGCGTGGTACTTCAGTGGTTTTCCAGGATCTCCGTCTGCGTGCGGAGAAGCATCGGAGAGCTGTGGGGGGGGGGGCTGCAGTGAGACAGATGGACCCTGCTTTGTGACCCGCAGAGATTGGCAAGGCCTTCTGTTCCCTCCTGATTGAGTGTCTAACTACCGGTCGGTCTCCTAACGTCAAACAATCCTGCTTTATGTTATCTCATGGCGCTCCCGTTTGGCCCGCTTGCTGTGATGCCATTGTCAGATCCTGACAGCTGTTGTCATCTGCACCTAGCTCCGATGCTATTGAGGCTTGATGAATGGCACTTTTATGAGAGTAGTCAAAAGGTGCAGGCTTGAATGAAGTTATAAATACGCATAAGACGGGGAAGACGGGGAAAGGTGCGAATGAAATCTCAGAATAATTTGTGGTTTGAATAAATAACAGATGTGGTGGGGCTTGCAAACAGCGGAGGTGCGGAGGTGTCAGAAGCGGTAAATCATAAGAAAGTTTTTCTCTGCTTTGGACAAATGACACTCAAACTTTACTTTCTAGACTCGCTTTAGCTAACAGTTCATCTCAGTTCTTTTGACTCAATTCTCCCATGGCTGCTGAAGTTGTCAAAACAACATGTGAAATTTTCCACATCGTGTTGTTTCTTGTGCGCGACGGCAGGATTGTCCATATTTTAACAGGTTGGTACTATTAGAGAATAGAGATTTTTATGGCATTGTTTTTGGACAAATAAAAACCGCTATTTAGACTCTGACTGATACAAATTTAGACTTTTGGGGTGTAACAATTAAGTTAAAGTACCATCACATCAAGGTGTGTGAGGTTTGTTCTCTACATTTGAACCATTCCCTCACTGCTAAAAGTCTGCTTTAAAAAACAAGAAAAAAAGTACAAAAATAAGATAAATATTGCTTAAAATAAGGAAAAATATCTGCCAACAGAACAAGAAAATTTGCATTGTTAAGACTTTTCAAAAAAAGTAAAAATCTAGCCTTATAGAACCTACAAATATCTTAAAATTAGTATATTTTACTAATATCAAGCTCATTTTGATTAATACAAATATAATTTCTAAGATTAATTTTCAAAATGATTCTTTAATTAAGATGTTGCAAGTAAGATTATGTTGACATGATGCTAACCACTGGAGATCTGTTTCTAGAAACCAGCCGAAGATACTAAAAACAATAATACTTTTCTATTCTTCCAAAAGAATAGTTAACTGTTATTTTTTTTCTCAATGTACATTATAATTTACTTGGAATTCTTAATTTAAGGCAAAATTCCTGCATTGATTTTGGCCATACAAATGTCACAGGCTTAAATGAAGATAATGTTACTGTTGTAACTATTGAGATTTGAGTTTCAAGAGTGTTGACATAAATACAAATCTGAGTCTTATCTTTCTAAAGCCCCATGAGGAAATTTTTCTTTGTGATTTTGGGCTATATAAATGAAATGGAATTGAATTGAATTAAAGGATGAAGTGAGTCTTTGGTGCTCCTGCTGGGTTTTGAACAGTGAAAAATGGACATGAATGGTTCTGTAAGTGTTGAAGGTTGAAGACCCCTGACCTATACCATGATGAAATTGTTTCAAAATGAAATGTTTTGATTACATCAGTAATTACTATTTGAATTGAAACATTGTAGTTTTATTTTACTGTAAGGTAAAAATGATTAAGTGTCATCACGGCGGACAAAGTTGTATTTGTCTAACAACAATATTTTTTTCACCTTTTTTTGCAAAACAAACTAAAACTACTGTAATAACATCATTTATATTTGTAATACATTTTATTTTTCCAATATTTGTGCTAAAATACAGTAAAATAGATATATATTTCACTTAAAAAAAATAATAATTCAGTGCGTTTACATCTTTTATGTCCTTAAGCCAGGGCATGAGAGAGCTGTCACAGCCAGAAGAATGCATAAAAAAAGGAAATGCCATGAAGACTTAGACACACCCTGAGTGCACCCAAAGGAAAGTGACATATTTGTGAATATCAATTTTGCCACCCTGTCTACAATAGATGCAGCAAAGACCTGTGGCGACAGTGAAATAAACTGTGCAACAGATCATTTTTACAGGAGCCGTGACAGACGGAAGACGCAAAGGCGGGACGAGTATTTACAACCAAATTATTAACATGGTCGACACACTTTTTGTTGTCATTTGTTAAATCTTTTACATCCTCACCGATTCCTCAGGAGGAATATGTCAGCACAGGTAAGCTGCTGGTTAAACACACTTTTAGAAAGGGATTAGTACGATGATTAATTAACAGGAGGTTTTCTCTAAAAGCATGAATGAAAGATTACAAACTGATTGTAAATTTATGGCAGCTGAGAATGTAAGCATGCTCCATCTCTTGCCTCATTTTTCTCTCCGCTTACAAGTGACTCCACACATTTTAAACAACCACAACCTCACGGTCAGTCAGTAAATTGAAATGCACACTGAAGATCTTACTTGACAAGCTCATTTAATTGGACGACTGTCCTTATAGCAGTAGACAACCCTTTGGAGGAGTATTGATTTATTGACCAGAGTTAGTCCAATGCTGCTATGATTAGAGCTGATATATTCATCTTTTTTTATACTGTGGCTCTCAATAGTTAACTCACTATGACCAAACAAATACAAACCAGTTTTTATAATGAATTAATAAACATTAGTTTTCTTGGTTTTCTGTTATTTTAGAGATTGGTTCTTGGGATTATAATGTGTAATAATAATTGTAAACATAAGGCACACTGGATTATAAAGTAGATTCAAAAGGCATAGTACTTTGTGAGACTTTAGACTACTGTAGCCAAAATGCTCAAACAATCCATTAAAGTTGTACAACAACATTTTGACAGATTTTTGAGTGGAGTGTACCACTTATAGTCGGTGCAAAGTCAATAAACACAACCAGAGTCGAAGCACACAGGATTGTGTCAAATGCAATGTTGACTTTGAGAAAAAGAAATAACTTTTAATGGGATGTAGTCCTGAAATATGGTATTTAACTGTTCTGTTGTTTGATGGCGGTTGGCACATAGCTTCTCAGAGCACGCCACCCACAGATATGGTGAGTTGATCAGGAGTCGAATTCTTATGAAGAGTAATAGTGTTTTAACTTCCTTCATTCCTTCACTTTTCTTTTCATCTTTTTAACCTCTAAATTGTTCTGATCATTTTTGTGTTCTAAAAATGTAAAAGATAAATTGTTTAACTACACTTATTCATCGCTGTCAGTCATTTCCTATTATATTTTTAGCTTTACACGTTTGTTCTTAAGTATTTGCTTGTGTTTTCACATTTGTGAAATTGTAATGTTCCAATCATATGGAAGCCAAAAACAGTCCGCCCTATTTTTTTTATGTAGTTTTCTTGTTATAACAAGATCTACTACCTTATAACAAAAAAAATATAACAAAAAAATAAAAAATTGTATAAAAATGACATAAGTATTGTAGCGAACAGAGTTGGTCCGAGAGCTGTTTGGGTTCGCTAACGTCCAGAGCTCAGTGAACGCACCATGCGCAGACGCTCTTCGGCCCGAGGTTCTGTCAATCATATAAAAATAAAATTTGTAGAGTGTTTTCTTTTCTGTTTTTGTTGCTGACCACAAAATAAAGATACTTTAAACAGGTAAAGTCTTGGGTCTCCACGCGGGAAAGGAAAAGAGGGACGCTTCATTCTTCCTTCTCGATTATTTCATCATAACGAGAAACTGGAATCACTAGATCTCTTTAGCTTAATGCTGTCCAACCTTTATATTGAACTCCACCATCATACCTGTTTTCTGTAATCCCAATACTATTTGCTCCATATTACCTGGACCAGATGTGATTGGTCAGTCGGTTAGATGAGACACTTTGAGTTAAGTAATTGTCAGAAAATAATGCATAAAAAACTGTAAAACATGGTAAAGGTAATGTCACACAAGCACCACGTACAAATTGTGCATTTTCCAAGTTTGTAATTTCAGTTTTCCGTGATACATGTGAGATCTACATAATTCATAATTGTTTATTGTGTTCTTCAATCATCGGTGTGCACAGATGTCCCTCCAGGATTTCGGTTGAGGGATTTTTAAGTGAATTCGGTTTTTAATCGTTCAGAATTTTTGGTCGGTTGAGAATTACGCAGTTTATGCATATTATACGTAGTTTATATGGTATTGTTTCTGTTGAGTTTTATTTTGGTGTTCGTTGAACTGACATCACTTCCTGTTTGGGAGGAGCAACATTTCTCTATCTCATAAATAAATCGTCACCACTTGCTTCTGCACGCTTGATGCTGGCCAAATGATAAGTGAGACTGTCTGCTCATTTTTCCTCCGTCATGTATTTCCATTAAGGATTTCCAGCCTTTGAACAATTGCAACTCCAACAGTTTCTTTAATTTTACGCAATTGTGCATTATTTTTTTCGTAAGGTAAATTCAAATTTCAGGATTTCCATGACCATTCCTTAAATGTCCATGTTTGTCTAGTGTACTTTCCACGCATGGACCATCAATATATAACATTTATATCATGTATACATATCACATTATAGTAACATAACTGCTAGAATTGTCTGGCTGAAACCAAACAGGTACACAACATCTTTTATCCCTAAAGCTTTTAAATCAGAGTGGCTACACTCAACCTTAGGGTAGAACCTGTCTCATAATTACCTGTTAAGTTATTTATTTTTATGTAAACTATTTAACTGGTTTTATGCACTGTTTTGTGTTGTCTTGCCTTTCTTTTTACTGTCATGTTTTTATCTTTCCTTGCTGGAGAACTGTTTTAACTGAATTGCCCTCAGGGGATTAATAAAGTTATCGATCTATCTATCTACTAATGAATTGCATGTAAAAAACACAATATTCAAACATAGTTCATTCATTCCCGTATTGTGTGAGGTGTTTAATTAACGGCCGATCTTTCATGCAGTCTGTACCGAGATGGATCCCCCACTCTCCCCATCTGGGCGGGGCTTTTGGATGTCTCGTTGGCCGGTGTCTAGTAGCTGTCTAAGAAATCGTGCGGACCTGGAGAATCCGACGGTCGCAATGAGATTCCTGCCGAGAGCTTTGAATTGCAAAGTGAAGAAATTCAACGAAGCGCGGATTTATGTGTTCTTTGTGTGGTTTATTTGTCCTTCTTCCATGTTTTAATGTGCTTCATTCCTGATATATTTGCAACAATTTCACGTAAAAGGCCCCTATTTTTCTCAATTTTTCCACATATATTCACATATAACCAATTTTTATCTATGCAATATGCGCAAAATGTATGATATATATATATAGTTGCTGTGTGACATGGCCTTTAATCTCAAAAATGAGATTAGGGTTGGGCAGTAGAATAAAAAGAAATCCATTTATTCCAAATGTTTTCAGTTCAAGTAGGAAGACTTTCTGATCTGTGAAATAAAAAAGTTGTCCATGAAAATACCATACAATATTAAAACTAAGAACTGAGTTGTGGTCTTACAAGCTGGACAATTGGATAATATCAGGGTGAAAATCCAAACTCCAGAAGTAGAGGCCTTCACAAAACACATCACTTCAGTTGACAGCAACATCAACTTCACCAGGGAGAATGTGAAAACAACAGGCTCCCCTTCTTGGATTGTTCTGCAGCAAATGAGATGTGATGCTTAACAATATAGTACAGAGGGAACTGACACACACAGACCAGTGCTCTGTTTGAATCACACGGCTCGCTGGAACACAAATTGGCTGTCATCAGAACTCTGCAACTTGCAACAGCAAACCTGTGGATACCTTAACTGGAAATCCTGACAGGATAGGAAGAACATGCACAAAAAAGTGTCATTCCACATGTGGCAGGAGCATCTGAGAGGCCGGAGAATCCTCCGCAAACACAACAACCTGGGAAAGAAAATTGTTTACCTCCAGGACAAAACACCCAAACAGAAATAGAGTGGATATTTGTGCAGGTCAGTGCAGCTAGAAATGCCTTTATATGCTTCCTTCATGTAAGAAAGCCAACTTCTGTGATCAAGATGCAACTTTTCCTCTTCATCTCAGCACATCCTTTGGATGACTGCAAGAAAAGAAGGATAAATACTAAAAAGACAAGTGAATGTCACGTGGTGGAAAAATGCAAGAAATAGCAGAACACTGAAAGTACATTACTGAGACTTCTCTCCAGAGAGTTTCATTGAGAGCATACTTGATCAGAATCCACGTGAGTTGTTCAAGCTCTAAAAAATCCTTCTCAAAAGCTGCAATTAAAGACCAATGGCCCAAAACTGTAAGGCTGGAAAGTTTAGATATCACTCATCCTTTTTGTTGCACCAGTAGTATTAGGTTGGGGTTGTGAGGGGCTGTAAGCTATCAGGAGGTCTTTAAGGGGTCATACCATGAAAAATCAATATTTTGAACTATTAAGTGTATTATACTGTTCATTCCTCACTAAAGAACTCAAAACCTGTATTTTGATCCATTCATGCATTTCCGAGTATTCCTCTACAAACCTGCACTGTCTGCAGTAGCTCCTCCCATACCCACGATAATGAGCTGCTCCTCACATAATTACATCACAATTTGAGAACCTCCTCTCGGAAGAGTCTGACAAAAACTTTCTCGATGAAGCTAGACGTGGTCAGCTAGCTCAGAGCTCTTTTATCTCTCCATGGTGGCTCCTTGGCCAAACCTAAATGAAGTCAGAGAGACTGCTGACTCAGCCATGTCGACCGTCTGAGTCAGCGGCTCTCTACTAAGGGTTGCCTAGCCAAAACTACCAAAAGAAAACAAATAAACAAAGCCTACAAACTAAGACTACCAAGCTCCAACCACAAACTAACATAACAAAACCCAGCAGTGAAAGACTGCTGAGGACAAAGAGGAGGAAAATGAAGCAAAAAAAAGTAGCATTTGTTTAAAGTAAGGCTTCCTTAAATTAGCAATTATTTGATTTTGATTAGTTACCTTTATAAAGTGATGGCACATGGATGCACATGGATAATAAACTATGAAGGTTTCTACATCCCTGGTGACCTGAAGACGTCTTGTTTGCTCAACGCTATCTCCAAAATGAACAGATTTGATATGCAAAGCAAAACTATGGTAAAAAGATATTTTATGAGTTAAAAGCACAAATTATCTTGTGCTGCACACCATTGGTTAGTAGGGGCACTGATAGGATCCTGTTTGGAACAGAGCCTCTTTTATTTTGAAAATAAGTTATTTGAGCTTCTGTCAAACATTGGGGGAACAAAGCATTTTGAGAGTCTTCTTTTAATATTTTTTGCTTTTGTTCGTGGCAAAAAATTGACATAATTCTTTTTTATCATTAAAAACAGGAGGTCAGGAATGCAAATCCAAATTTCTTAAAGGCTAAATTTAAGATTATTTGGCTACTTCAAGGTTTTGATCAGTAGAAAACAAGACAAAATGGCTCCTTTACTGTTAAAGGTTGCCGACCTCTGAGCTATATTCACAAGCCCCCCCATCCCCAGGTCGTGCACAGTCGTGCTGACGCCGGCTGTCTGTTGTGAGATAGTTTAGCGATGGCAAAGAAACACTTACTCGGTTTAGTGTTGAAACTTCATGAAGAAACTTCTGGTAAGGAATCTCCATGACATGCTGGGATGGATCCTGAATATATCTAAAATGGCACAATTAGACGGGGATATTGGGAAAACAGCAGACGAAAGGGAGGAGACTATTTCCTGGTGAAGAAAGGGAGGAGACGATTTCCTGGTGAAGAAAGGGAGGAGACGATTTCCTGGTGGAGAATAGGAGAAAATAATTTCCTGTTGGAGAAAGAGAGAGGACTATTTCCTGCTGGAGGACGGAGAAGTCTATTTCCTGGTGGACAAAGAGAGCAGACCATGTCTTGGTGAAGAAAGGAAGCAGACTATTTCCTGGAGGAATTGCGAGTGACGACTTTGACGAACTGGTTTGAACATGGATTATTGATTGATTGGTTTATTTCAAGCATAGATTGAAAATACAGGACAAAACACACAATTATTTCAAACTCATTACAGAAACAATAAGATGCATTGATTAGAAAATTTAAAACAAACAAAAATAAAATACACCTATGTCTTTTAAGGATGGAGTTTAATTTTCCCAAACTTGCTTTACATTGTTTTTATTTTCATTCAGTAAACTATTATAGTACACTTTTTTACTATGCCGTGTTATTTCAGTTAGTTTATTTTAGTATGATTTGTATCTCTGTTCATTTTCTCTCGATCTTTGTTTTAAGAACTTTTTATAGAGGTTATTTTTCTTTTTACAAGCATTTTGTAGACCAGTAGTTAACCATAATTATTGAGCAAAAGCAGAAAGGTACATATGAAAAGGATTTCGGCCAATGCTAATAGGAACAATGTTCTATTCATTTCAATGAATCCTGAAATGTTCATCTGGGCTTTTGACCAAATTTAAGTGAACCTATTAGCCATTACCATTCTGTCTGTGCCAAATTATGGGGATAAACATCCTGGCTACACAGTATGTATATAAATATTTGTTTAAAATTGCGTTATTTACTGTGGGTGGCAAAGTGACGAGGACGCCTCTAGGATGACATCATGAATTGGGTGGCACCCTCAAAAACAGAAAGGCGGAGCCTCAGAGATTGAGTCATTTTACTTCCGGGTATAAAAAGAGTTCACAGAAATAACAAATATCTCATAAATCATTTGTTTGTTAGTATTCCAAAGGTAATATACTCTGAAAGACTTAAAAATGATGATATGGCCCCCTTAACGAAAGGATGATGGGAATTCAGGGAAGGCTTACTCCAGGTCAGCAGTCACAACTCAGAGGCAAATTTTCAATGAACTTCTGCTGCTCTGCAGGAATTTTGTTCTGGAAGACGACACAGGATTTTTTATGCTAAAAATTGATATAATCATAACTAAAAGACCACTGCATGGGAAGAATTTTAAAACAGTTAAAAATATGATCGGAGTGGGACTTTAATAATTAATTTGGGTTAAAAGTAATAGAGGTCAAAACTTCAAGTAATTTTTTTTTTTACAAATCTTTTAGATCCAACATTTAATAATCATGGTTTGCTGATAGATCTGAAATTAATAGAAGCTGATTAGTTGCTGGTGTAAACATGTAAAATGTTGCCAGCAGATTTAATCACCAGCTACTGATATTTGCCATATTGTGTTCAAACAAACACCACTATCAGAATTCTCCTTGCTTTTTACATTTAAAGTAAAAAAAAAAGTGAAGATTAAAGCAAGTGAGAGATAAGTGAAGAAAGCGAGTCTATTCCCCGCTGCTCGTTGGTCCTTAGCATATTCACTGGTCCAGGAGGAGTTGTGTCACATTTATGCTTTAGAAGACAAGAGCTCCCGCAGCTTCCTCTCCTGGGTTTTAAACACCATCCCTCTCTTTGAAGATCCTTTTTTTGCAGCATCTGCTTTTTCTTTCTTCCATCCCCCCCAACTAACTGCTGCATAGCCTCCCTGCCTCTGTTCACACTTTGATTGCATGTATCTCTCATCGGAGTCCTCTGGCTAATTGCATCATTCTAATGGTCTTTTTCATGATCACACTCTGTGGTAAGTTGACATTTCATGCAGCCTATTAATTAGAATTAGTGAAGAAAAAAAAAAGAGTGGAGAGAGAAATTGCTGATCAGTACTTTCAGCATGGAAATCATGATTGTCTTAGTGGAGCTTATTGAGTTTTGGAAGGGGATTTGAAAATGAGCATCAGATCCAAAAAGTTTACATCATTCCTGGCTAACCCCTTTCATTTTAATCCCATCACATTTGCAGTATAAATAACGCCTTGTTTCATGTTTATTACCAGGAAACAGCCAAATGATGTAGGGCTTTAATTCCTATTGACATGTTATCTAAATTGGCTCCAGCCATTATCAGTGGCACCCGCGCAGCAATGAGATTTGGCCTGCTGGTGGAGAGAGTAGGTGTCTCCATCCTCGTCCTCATGGGTACACACGCGTGCACAAACACACAGCGGTGGCAGCGAGGATGTTGGAAGTCTCCTCCTTTAGCTGGAGGGCTTACCTCTCTCTCTGTCTCCGCTCTCAGTCACTCTGTGATGCTGCCACGTCAGTGCAATTTAACAGTTCTTTGATCCATGTCCTGAGAGTGAATGGCAACAAATTAAGCAAATTATCCGAACCACCCACTGGCCTCCGGCAACGAAGGAGGTGGAGGGAGGAGGGGACAGGAGATAGTACAGTTGTCAAAAAGGATGGTGGAGTGTGTCGTACAGCCATGGAGAAAGACAAAATAAATAAATACATACTACCTTATATACGGGAATATAAAAAAAAAAAAAAAAAAAAAATGATCCGCATCAGAGGAGCTTTTTTTTTTCGCCTCAGTTAATCCCCGACTATGGGATGAGGAGCTTGGATGAAAAGTTAGTGGAAAGCTGTCAGAGAAATTTTATCCTTGAAGAATCAAAATGAACAAAGACAACAAGAAAAAATTAGCAAGTATCTGAAAATAGTTATAAAACACAGTCTAACTAATCAAGAAGCAATTTGACACATTCTTTCCATCATTATTTGTAATTAAAATATAAAAGCCAGTACTTTACAGCTCTGGTAGAAATAAGTGAATAAAAAAAATCAGTTTGGTGAAATTTTAATTTGAGTCCATTAGTTTCTTTTTTTAAAACCCTAGAAAAGAAAGTCAGCGGGAAAATTATCAGCAAGGGTCAAGGTTTTAACAATAATCTGCAAAATAAAAGAGTTTAAAAAGGCTTTTCTGTTTCTGCAGTTTAATGCCTTGGAATCTGTGTTCTAATTTTTACTGCAGTAAAAACGTCTTTAACTGTATTAGTCATTGGAGCTTCTATATTAAATGTAATTTCCTGCCTTTTTTGGAATTGTTATTTTTTTGTATTCAATTGATCTGTAATTATCTTCAGGGATTAATTTAATTTTCTTGTTTACTGCTTTCTTTTTCACAAGGAGAATGTGTGGCTTTTATCACTCAAAGGAAGAGATTTTTTTTTTAATTAATTTTTTTATTTGAACATTTTTCACTTCATCTTTTTTAACAAATTGGTGTCAGTTCTCTGCGACTGTTAATCCTGATTTACACTGGTCTGTTTCCCTTGTGTTGCAGCAGGAGTCCGTCTCTGTTGCATCCCTCGTCATCCCACCCAACTTCCAGAGGACGGGTTTGTCCTGCCCACCCCCATGTTGAGTAGTTTGTCCCGCTTGTAAAAATCAATGATTTGTAGGGTAATACTATTCATTTAAACAATGATTTGACTCAAACCGTAAATTATGGATATGATTTATGTCAATAATCGTTCATTTTGAACGATCAGATTCACTGACCTAAAATGGATCCAGGACATCTTCAGCCAAAACTTCAACCAGTGTGACTCAGAGATGAATACCTGGTACTGAACAGTGCAAGTGGTTTACCAAATTCCTTGTATTTCTTGTAAGATCATCAAGTGTAAATTCAATTTGTGTACAAACAAACATGAATGAATGTCATTTCCATTCACATTTTAGTTTAATAGTTCAGCTCACTGTTGTTTTTCCACATCGACATAATTTAAAGTGAACATTATTAGAACATTCTACCACACTGTATGGACAGATGTCTCTGTAAAATTCAAACTGTTTCCACACTTTGTGATGGTCATTTTTTGCTGTCATTGCGTGCGTTGTCCGCCATGATGACTTGGTGATTTTTAAGTTTCCGGTAAGATAAACATACCGTCCCTCAATCTAAATGGTATTTTCCTTATATCAAATATGGATTGATTTAACTGAGAAACTTTTTTGTTTTACTTTATAGTTCAATTTTATATAATTTTATTAACAACTTGTGTCAGTCACATCATTTTGGTTGGATAAATCAATTAATTAGTACATTAATCAACCAATCGATTAATTTATCATTACCCCCCGAATGCTTTTGTCATAAATTATGTTGTGCATTCAAATTTCATCCTCCATGAGAAGAGTCGGGGGCAGTGTTATCCGTGGTGTTAATGTTTCCTGTTTCTCTGGCTTTTTGCCACATTGACAAACTGAAAATCGATATTTTGCATAATTCTGTGACTGGACAGAAGTCAGACAAAGACGTAATTGAGGGAATGTAACTCCAGTATGTCAATGAACATTTAATTATTTTTGTGTGTCAATGAAATGGAGGAGCACCGCTGATGGACCGGTGTAAACGAGGAAGTTATTTTGCAAAGCTTAACAGTTCACACTTTTTTTTAGTGTAACAATACAGACGGTGCTGTTCAAAGACAGAAATCTGTCTTCCAAATGATGGAGTGACCCAGTGGAATGTCGAACCTTCTTTCCCATTATAGCTTCTCTAGAGCGGCCAATCCTGCCAAACCCGGTCTCCATAAACTTCTCCACCCAGGCAGTTAAGATTATATTACTCTATAGTGCTCAAACCTTAGAAATAACCCAACCATATCAGCCGGTGAAATTTCTTTTCTGTGGGATTTTTCTCCTTCATCCTTTGTGTCCCGAGGAACTGGACAAACTGGAGTCTTAGTTTTTCTTTATAGTGTATTTTCACACTTCATTACAGCCGAGCTGCTGCCTTCAGATGTTGTAAACAGTGATCATAGTTAAAGCAGCCAAGCAGGGCCTCTTGGAGCACCGTCACAGGGCAGCTTGTCGTTTGCACAATTACTTCAGCTGAAAAGACCATTGATCAAACAAACAATCCATGGTGAGTTTGTTCAGCATTGAAGCATTCAGTGGTAAGGCTCTCTAAACATGTTGTAGAAGAATGCTAATTAATGAAACTTTTGATACAAGAGCTCCTATTTTTCACTTGGCTTGTATTTAAATAGAATACTGGGAGTAACTGAAACACACAGAATACTAATCCACAAACCTTTTTGTTCAGTTAAAACAAATTAAGTGAAAAAAATACCCCAACATTAAAAACTAGTGGGTAGAATAAAACTAAAAAGTAGATCTAAAAGGGTAACTATTTGATAAAAGCAAAGTTTATAAACCATGTTGACCAAATTGGTCGTTACATTTTCAAAACCCATTCCAGCAAAATAGAGCATATAGTCAACAAGTCAACTAAGGACGAATGATGTGCCTCCAGGTGAGCGAAACCATCATGTCTTGGCGTGACGAATTTTGACTTTGATGCCAACAACATAGATGGAATGTTTAAAGGTAGTAGCACCTTCAAAGAAAACAAGATAAACATGGGTAATTCTACATAAGAAAATTGAATTTTTCTTTTTTCTATTAAACGGTTAATGCGGCAAAAATACAAACACAACATTCAGATTCAAACAGCTTTACCCTTCAAAGACCCACTTCAATGAAAATGGAGATTTTTGCTGTTTTTAACATGTTCTAGTGGCGATTATCTGTTATACATGCAGACATATACAAAGAAAATAGACAGAAAATTGCACTCTTGAGTATTTTCCTTTTTTTTTCTTAAAAAAAAGGCCATTTGATTAAAAAAAAGAGAACTAAATCAGTGAGTTTATTAGAACTTTTTTCCACTATTTAACAATCCACCAACATTATTTTCAAATCAATCTTTTCCCAGAAACCCATCAAAGTCTTCATCTTCAGTGTTTTAGTTAAACAGCTGCACAATTCTACAAACCTTTCTTTTAAGGCCTGAAGGGTACAACACCGCACAGCGTGATCAAACACTCATTCAACACAGCTAAATCCGAGTGACTCTAGAGTGCCATGCCGCAAACATACTGGAAAAACGAGTTTAAAGTTTGACTGGATCTCTGCGCGGCATATATCGCACAGGAGGCCAAAATCCAAAACACACCTTAGGTCACGGGCTGAATGATAAAGATTTATTGAACATACTAAAACTACATTTTTTAAACTTTTTAACGTGGACTGAACCTCGGGATGCGGCCGATACCGCGTGCGGAACCAGCTGTCAGGTACCGGGGGAAGGTTAGAGGTTGGGATACTGGTATGGTCCACGTCCCAGAACCAGATCGGTGTGCAGTCCGGAGGTTGGGGAGCCTTGATTTAATTAACAATGAGTTGGTGACACCCAAAATGTACATTTTTGACATGGAGAGGTCCTTAACCACAAGTCAGTATGTGACGACTTGGGAATGGGAATCTATTGCATTATGTTACCAGCTTAAGATAACATCTAGAGGGCCAGATATAATCACCCAGAAGGCCAGAGCGGGGCCCCGGGCCTTAAATTTGTGGTGTAGGACTTTCCGAAAGGGCTCAAAATCATGGGCATGCCCCACTGTAGGATCACCCGCACACGACTTAGTAACACAATCATATCCTGAACAAAGAAACGCTATCAGAAGAATCATCTGTGTATTTTTGGGGTTGTGTACGCGTAATGGCGCAGGCCGGGTAGAGCTTGTGCGATCAAATGATGTGCCGATCTTTTTTCAATAACTTGTGATGTATTAAAACTTTACCTCCAGCCACATTGTTTCCTAATTGCACATCTTACCAGAATCATGTTTGTGACCCACCTGTGCCTTTAAAACTGCGCACAGCCCGCATGTTTAGGCTCTTAAGTGCGCCTTATGGTGTGGAATATATTGTAGTTGTAACGTAGAAGCTACAATCAGCATTCCACAAGTTTCTTGTAGACGACTAGATCCATGTACGTCTTTGTCTCCCTCATCCAAGCCGATATCTTAAAACTGTACGGATGGATAGCTCCAAATATTGCTCGCCATTTTTGTTGCACTTGTAATGTTAAGTTGGAGTTGTGAGAGGCTGTAAGCTATCAGTAGAGTGTACACAGAGGGGTGAAGGGAAGTGGGGGTGGGCTTACTCTGCGCCATCATTTCCACCCACAATTCAGAAGGAAATTTATAATGAACTACTGCTGCATAAGTCCTAGAGAAAGACAGGTTTTTCCTTTTGGGCTAAAAACGATATAATCATAATAAAAAGAACATTGGAAACACTTTTACAATAGCTCAAAATATATAAAACAGTCAGTCCTTTACATATTACTTCATAATTATACCGTTTATGTGATTAATGTAAATTCAGTGGATTCTGAAGCGGAGAAAAGCAGCTTTCTGCTGATACTCAACACTATATTAGTGAAGTGCTTATATAGTCAATGTAACTCTGCAGGTTTTGATGTGAAGAAAAGTGGTTTAGTGCGGGCTGCTTTTCTCTGCCTCACAATCCATTGGAATTATGTTGATTGCATGTTATGTCAAAAAATTCAAATAGTTCACTTGTTATTTACACGTTCCCAGTGTTACATATTGTAACGTCCTGCTGGACGTAATGATGGAGCGGAGGCGACCGCTTCCAACCGTGAAGCTTTTTAATAAACTCAGACGGTTACTGTTGGCCGTAACCACGCCGAATACAGCACAAAACAAAAGATGATGCTCTTTCTAATCTGTTGGCGTTGTCTTGCTCCTCCGCCCACATCCACACTCATCCAATCACATTCAGGACCCAGCAACGCCGGTCGCTACAATATGTAATGTTTCTCGGTATACGGAGGATCCAGGTGGACTGTTCTGCAATAAACCTTTGAACGGTTTCTGTAAAAGTTTGAGCTACTAAACTTTCCTCAAACCAAATCATTGACCGCATTTGCATGTAAGCCATATATTCTGAATAAAAAGCTTGTATATGATATTATTATGAAAAATGTGTTGTAACATTTGCTGCAGAACCAGGAATATTCCATCTTACAATTTCCCAAAAGTAAAAAGAACAAAAAAAAAAAAAAAACACACACAGCAGGTCTGAAAGAGTCCAATGTGTTGAAAAAACTACAGAGGATTGGACAGAAAGTACCTCGGTCAAGGCATGTTCTTTTTTAATAAAAAAAATTCAATGGAACTACACTATCTTTAAAGTGAAAGGGGCAAGACTTCCTTTTCAAATTGTCCAAGTATTTCTCGATTCCTTGCAGGCACAAAGAAGGCACCAGTGCTGCTACAAGAGACCCACAGCAGATGAATAAAAACAGCCAGAGAAGCAAAAAAATAAATATCACAAGTCCAAAGAGGCTTTCCGAAAGTAATGAAAATCTGAGAAACCCCTGATTAATCAGGGAATGAGAGTCGGAACATAAGCAAATGCTGTCTGTGTCTACATCACGCGGGAGAAAGGTCTCTCTTGTAGTAGTGCAAATACTAGTGGTGGACACGGTCAACATAATTTAACTCTACGGCTATTTGGGTATGGCTTCAGTTGTTTGCTATTTCTAAACAGTAAGTACAGGGAGGGCACGAGGAGCAAAAGGGTTTTGGTTGGCTACCATGGCGACAATTTCAGTGTACGTTCACGTGTGAGCTCTGTAAACTGTTCCACATAATTTAATCTGCTTTGTTGGAGTAATTGCTAAATTATTATTTGTTATTGTAAAGAGGATTAATGTAAAAAAAAATAGTAATAGTTATCCTTCATCATCAAAAATGTAATTTGATCAAAACTAATATTTTTAAATGCAACAAACTACAGAAATGTTGTTAATTGATTCAATGTCTCACTTTTTATAGTGTTGTCTTATACAAATTTCTGATTTAAGTCAAAAATTATAGTCACCAAGACATCTTTTCTTAAACTAAGATTATTATAACTTTTTGATATTATTTTCCCTGCTAGACATACAATAAGACAAGTATCTTCTTACTTCTCTTACTTTTAGCTCTTCACTGAATGTAATATTACATTACATGGCAAATGTGTCAAAAATATTGTTCTGCTAAATATACATGGAAAAAAGACAATAATAACTTTTAGTCAAATTCCAAAAGGAATAAAACAAGTTGTATTAGTATGAAACAACTTTTAATAAGAATGATGGCTGCGTGTGCTGTTCTTTGCCTTTTTCATGTACTGAAGTTATTGCTTGTGATTTTAATTCTCTTGTGTGGGCGACAATGCATTCTACATCTTTTAAATTTAGTTTTATTTTCCAGCATTCTTGATAGGCTGGGTGATAGGATATGACAAAGAGAACCTGCAAAAGTGGTATAAAGTAATTAAAGGCACACTGATGAAAATTGTGGTTTTAACATGTTCTTGTTGTATTTTCTGATTACGTAGGGCAGGGGTCACCAACGTGGTGCCCGCGGGGACCCCGCAAGGTGCCCTCAGGGCTCTTTTGAAAATAGTGAAACTCACTTGTGAGCTGCATCTAAAATTAAAATATTATTCTGTTGCATTTTTTTAAAATTACACTTTAATTAAAAATGAAAAAGTCTTAAAAATATGTTCATGATTCGTTAACTTTAAAAAGATTTAGGTGACCTCTGACCTAATCCATTTCAAAGATAATTCATTTTGTTAAAAATACTGAAGATTATTAGTCATTTAAAGATTTGTTTAAAAATGTCTAAGTTGATTTTTTTTTTAACTTTACATAATTGATAAACATTGAACAACGTAGTGAAAATAGGGAAACTTTTCCCATGAAATGTTGTGATGTAAGTGATCATCTGAAAATATAACAATTACTGAGATGAATTAAGTGCTGAATTTTGTTATTTGTTTCCTAGCTTGTTGTTATTATTGATAATTATGGTGAGAAATCATTGTCTTTACATAGAGAAATATCATTATTCATTATTAATAATGTATAACAACAACTAAATTGTTTGTTTCAAAATGGTAGCCCTTCACATGACTCAGTTTCCGTGAAGTAGCCCTCCGTTTTATAAATGTTGGGGACCCCTGACGTAGGGCATGTATAACAATAGCTGAGCTTAAATTTGCATTTCTGAGTATTTATTTGTTCATACCTCTGTGAATCAGAGGCGGATGTAAAGCAGTAGTTGGAAATATTTTGCAGCAGTGACAAAGGTGCCACGATCGACAGGCCGCAAGCTCCCTGCTCCACTCCCATATGTCCATTTAAAAAAAAAAAAGTCTTTGTTTTTCTCAAAACTTTATAGATACAGAGCTCCAATATTGCTCAACATTTTTGTTGCACCAGTAGTGCTGAGTTGGGGGTGTGAGGGGCTGTAAGCTAGCAGGAAAGGGTGTAAACAAAGGAATAAATTGAATTGAAATAGTTGATTTCAAGCAATGATTAGCTAGTCTCCAAATTATAGATTGCTTGAAAGGGAGTGGAAGAAAGCAAATGTATATAATCCAACCCCGGCTCAATCAAACCTTTTTATTTACATGAATTATAATTTTCCAGTTCATAACTCCTGATCAGACATTTTTACCAAATGCCATTAAAACTCCTTCTACATCACATAATCATGTGACTATATGCAAGTAGACATTTCAGATTTTATCAGAGTATATGCAGATCTATGAAATCCCCTAGATTTGAGAAATTATCCAACTATGCTTTCGTCTGCCACCCAAGCATCCCTGCCATTAGCATCCATGCTAACATTAGTTACTTCAGGGGTTGCTTGGAGCCGGAGTTGTAATGGAATATGGAACACATCACTCAAAGTGGTCTGGATGCCCTTCCAAAATGTCAGTAAGCTGGGGCAGTCCCAGAAGATATGGAAGTGATTTGCCAACGTTGAACCACATTGTCTCCAACATGGCCTGTCATCACCTTTATATTTCTTAGTATGGGGTTTTAAAATATCTCATTGTGTTTTTCCAGCCGTGTTCTCTCCACGTCATGGAACTGGAGGTTGACCACTGAGAGGACCAGATGCTGGTCCAAGCCTCAGCTGATATATTTGATTTTGATCCCTTTTCCCATTTGCTTTTAATGTATAGAGTGCTATCTGAGCTTGAGAGAGAGAGTTCATAATATAAAGCAAGATTCTAGTGAACTTCTTCTGCTCCGAAGAAACTATGTTCCAGAAAACTTCTGGGGTTTTTTGTGTGTTTTTTTTTTTTTGTCTAAAAGTGGTATAATAATAATTAAAAGACCACTAGGAACAATTTAAAAATAGATCAAAAGATGATGGCAGTGAGACTTTAAAGTAGGATTAGAGTCACACTGGAGAAGAGACTTCTATCATAAGTAACCTGCTGCACCAGTTACAATTCAAGGCACATTTAAAACAGTAATCTAAAAACCTATTCTTTTTTTTATATATATATAATTGGACAGTAATCACTGTGTAGCATTGTTCTTGTTCTAATAGTCAGTTAATTTTTAAAAACATAATAATTGTACAATTAAAACAAAATATTATTAACAAAGCATCACAGCATCATTTTAAGACTTTAAAGAACAATTAATGAAGTCAATCTCCCTCTAAAATTTATTTCAAGTTGTAATGCTGAACACATAAATGCAAGGTTTTGTACTGTTCACGTCAGCTGAATCTGAAATAACAGGGTCAAAAAGTCAATAAAAGCATGGAAGTTGTAATCTGAATTTAATACCGTATGCATGTTTTTGCCTCTTGCCTCAGTTTTCGTAATAAAAGAAAAAAGACTGATGTTGTTGGTAGTGCTGCAATGTGAGGTTTTGAAACGAGCAGATATTTCTCAGGAGGACAAAGAAGCGAAGGCTGCTGAAGGTAAAGAAAGCAATGATTAGGAGTGTAATTTTCACCATAAAGTTATCTCTGCTACAATCTTTCCAAAGATTTTCCAGTTGTTTATACACACCCACGTATTGGTACACATATATTTGTCAGCTTAATTAAAAGAAAAGCAACAGAAAAAGACATTATATTTTTTTTCTACAGAAAAATTTTTACAAATTTCACTTTTTTTTTTTTACATTCTATACATGTATAGAATGTAAAAAAATGTTTATATATATATATATATATATATATATATATATATATATATATATATATATATATATATATAAATGCCCCTCTCACCTTCTGCAGGTGGTTTCTCCTCTCAGCTGGGGTCCAGAGGCCTGGGAGCTTGAGGGTCCTGCAGTATCTTAGCTGTTCCTATCACTGCTCTTTTCTGGATTGAGATGTCAGGTCTTTCCAGGGATCTGCTGTAGCCACTCCTCTAGTTTGGAAGTTACAGCCTAGAGTGTTCCGATTACCATGGGCACCACTGTCACTTTCGCCTTCCAAGCTTTCTCCAGTTCCTCTCTGAGTTCCTGGTATTTCTCCAGTTTCTCATGTTCCTTCTTCTTGATGTTACTATCGCTTGGTGCTGTCACATCCACCGCAACGACTTTGCTCTGTTCTCCACCACTACAATGTCTGGTTGGTTCTCCAATACCATCCTGTCCGTCTGTATCTGGAAGTCCCACAGGATATTTGCTCTCTCTTAGAGTCCTGTTGATGTTGTGCATCTCCAGCAGTCATACTTCTCCACATGATCCACTGAGTAGATATATATATATACACACGCATACCACTTTCAGAGGTGTTTCCCATTTTGATTTTGGGGTTTCCAGTCCATATTCTGTTCTCCATTTTCTGTATATTATTCCAGCCACTTGGTTGTGGTGTTCCATGTATGCTTTCCCAGCCAGCATCTTACACCCTGCAGTTCTGTGTTGGATTGTTTCCTCTTTGCACAGCCTACACTCTGGGTCTTGTCTGGTGTGGTAGATCTGAGCATCTATCGCTCTGGTGCTCAGAGCTTGCTCCTGTGCTGCCAGGATCAGAGCTTCTGTGCTGTCCTGCAGGCCAGCCCTCTCTAGCCATTGGTAGGACTTCTTGATATCAGCCACTTCAGTTATTGTCCAGAGGTACATCCCATGCAGGGGCTTGTCCTCCCATGAGGCTCTGTCCTCCAGCATAGCATCCTCTGCTTTCCGTTGCCTGAGACATTCACTGAGAATGCTGTCAGTTGGGGCCTTGAGCTTGACATATTCATGCATCATGGATGTTTCATCCTGGATAGTGGCTTCTATGCTCACTAGTCCTCGGCCTCCTTTCCTTGCGGCTAGCATACAGTCTCAGGGAGCTGGATTTGGGATGGAACCCTCCATGCATGGTGAGGAGCTTTTGAGTCTTAACATCTGTGTTCTGTATCTCTTCCTTTGGCTATTTTATTATTCCTGCAGGGTATCGGATAACTGGCAGTACGTAACTGTTTATTGTCCGGGTCTTGTTCTTGCCATTGAGCTGGCTTCTCAGGACTTGCCTTACTCGTTGGAGGTATTCGGCTGTTGCAGTTTTCCTTTTTGCCTGTTCCAGGTTGCCATTTGCCTGTGGGATTCCAAGGTACTTGTAACCGTCCTCAATGTCTGCTATTGTTCCTTCTGGGAGTGAGACCCTTCTGTGTGCACTACCTTGCCTCTCTTTGTCACCATCCGACTGCATTTCTCAAGCCTGAATGACATCCCAAACGTCAGTACTGTAGTTCCTGGTGGTGTGGATCAGGGAGTCAATGTCACGCTCGCTCTTAGCATATAGCTTGATGTGGATGAGGTGACTGATGGTGGCCCCATTTCTGAGTTGGTATCCATAGCCAGTCTTATTGATCATTTGGCTGAAGGGGTTCAGACCTATGCAGAACAGCAGAGGGACAGAGCATCGCCTTGGTATATGCCACATTTGATGGATACTTGTGCAATTGGCGTGTCATTGGTTTCAAGTGTGGTTTTCCACAACTTAATTGAGTTTCCTATGAAGGCTCTTAGAGTCCTGTTGATGTTGTACATCTCCAGCAGTCATATTTCTCCACATGATCCACTGAGTATACACATTATATACACACGTATATAATGACGTCACTTTTACTTGAAACATATGTTTTGTACACATTAAATTAGGCCTTTATGTGCTCAATTCTCTATACCCTCAGTTCAACTTATACATAAAAGGTGGCATTGAGTTGAACTTGCTTAAAATGACCCAATTAACCTTGTGAAAGTTAATATTAGCTGAAGGCACAATAGCTTTATTAAGCTGCATAACAATGTGCGGATGTACAAAATGAATGGTAAAAATAATTGTATAAAATGATTTAAAATCAATTGTTTTTCTGTAAAAACTGCACCTTCTATTTATGTTGGGTTTGCTGCAGAAAAGAAATGTGAAAATTAAGTTCTGAGAAAACAAAACATGTTAATGCATGGAAAAGAAGGATTTTTCTTGTATTCATTTATTATTTTTAATGATGATCTAAATTATTTGCACTAACTACGTTTTGCCTAAATGTTAAATGTTTTCTCGAGAAGTTGACTAATATGTACTCTTTTTTTTTTCAAAATGTGGCTACATCCTTTAAAGAATTATTTTTTTAAATGCTTAACTATATATTTTTTAGAAAAGATGGCAGATCACAAACACCTTGACAAGTAATGACTTGATACAATTCTATTATACAGGACATTTCATGAACTCTCTTTTTAAATAAACAAATAAATGAAACCTATCATCAGAAAGAAATTGAAAAAGTATCAAGAATAATCAGGATTGCTGAAAGTTAGACATATATTTCCGAGCCAGTTTTATTATTACTGTCAGCTCATCATAGAGAGATTTGCTTTTCCTTGAAGTAGCAACAGACAGACATTTAAAAATAAACTCCAAACCACTGTTGGAGACAGACAGATCAACACGAGATCAGCATGTTCTGACACCCATCTGTTAAAGCCCACAGCAAGTCTTTGGAAGTTTGTTCTGCAGGAGCTCTTAAGAGGTAAATGAGTGTAAGGGTTAGCCTTCACTCTCCACACGCCCACGAGAGTGTTGGGAACCCATTTACTCTCTTATCTATTTGGCCTCTGAGGCTAGATATCATCTACTGCATTCCTGGAACATTTACTCATTCTCCAAAGTTCACTTTTGAGTGAATAGGCTGTCTATCATACGCCAACCTTTTATAAATATGAAAAGTAAGAATAAATGTGCTACATTGCAATGAAACGTATTAAGTATTATATTTATATCATGTCGTGTTTGGAATTTCTTTCAAATTCCTTTTTTTTAATGTTTCCAGATTTTGTTAAATTATTATTTTTTTTGCTAAATGATGTTGTTTACCTCTCGTCGTATAAGTCATCGGTCAGTATTGTTTTTAAATTCTGGTTTCTGAGTAACCCAAACTCAGGTGTTTAACATGTTTGTGTAGTTCTGTCTACCTGCTGAGGTTTGATTACATCACATGTGTCAAAGTCAAGGCCCGGGGGCCGGATCCGGCCCTCCAGGTGATTATATCCGGCCCTCAAGATCATTTTATTTTATTGTTATTAATGGCCCAATGTTATCTTGTGCTTATTTCTAACTTGCATAGTTTTGACAAAAGATATTTTTATGGAGAGGAAAATATTGAAAGTTATTTAAGGTTTAAGTTGATTTATTCTGGAATAATATTCCTGCCTTTTTATTATTCATGGTTATGTTAAAAAGTTACGTTTTAAAGTTTTAAAAATTGGCATTCTGCCACCTTTTTGGACTATTTTGGCATTTACTAAGATTTTTTGGCTGTTTTGGTGTTTAGCTAATAATTCAGAATACATGCTAGCTATCCTGGCTAATTTAAGCTTTTTTGTTTTAGTTTTTTTGTCCATTTTGGTGTTTAGCTAATATTTTCTATATGTTCTGGGTAATTAGAGCTTTTTGAATGTTTTTTTAGGCTGTTTTGGAGTTAGGCTAATATTTACACGCTAGCTGTTTTGGCTAAACTGTTTTTTTTTTTTTTTTTTTTTAGTTTTTTATGCTAATTTGGCATTTAGCTAATAGTTTAGCAGGCTATCAGCTTTAGTGTTTGTAGCTATCAATTTTAGCATCTTCATCTATCAGCACTAACATTTTCAGCTGCCAAATTCAGCTTATGCATTCACACTAGCATTACCGCAGGCAATGCTATATATCTAGTTCATAATTATATTTAAAAGTTACGGTTTTAAAGTTTTAAAAATTTAGTTTTAATATTCAATAAATGTTTATCCTGTTCGGCCCGCGACCTAAGGTGTGTTTTGGATTCTGGCCCCTTGTGTGATTGAGTTTGACACCCCTGGATTACATGTTGCAGGGATTTGCTATGTCAAGCCAAAACATTCAACTATAAAAAAATAAATAAATAAATAAATAAAAGTGTTTCACAACAGATTAAGCGTGATTGCTGATAAAAATGACAAACTACGAAAAACAAAAGACATTTCAGGTTTGTATCATCCATATCAGAGATGGAAAAAGTGCCTGTGACGAAGCGGGGTCATCTGGACCCCACAAGGCAGCACAATCAACTTTTTTTTTCAAGGATTTTTTTATCCTCACAGGTGTCCGTGGCAGACATAAAATCCTGTCCACCTTTGCGCACTTTTATCATGGGAGGGATCACACATCAATATAAGGGTCGGGTCATCTGGACCCCATAAGAGAGTACAAGGATTAGAGAACTAGACTGACCTTAAATCAAGGGTGGGCAAACTTTTTGATTTGTGGGCCAGAAAGGGTTCTAAAATTTGGCATAAGGGCCGGACAAGGAACAGATGGAAGGAGTGATTTGGTAATGAATCTCATAAACTAAAAAGATGATATAGAATTTAGATAAAAACATGCTTTAATTTGGATTAAAATTCACATACATTCATTTAAAAACAGAAAATTTGGGAATTTTTATTTCTAAATTTTGATTTTTGTTCTCTTTTTGGTGATCCAATGGGTTGATGTTCTTCAGAGGAAAATGCAAACTCAAAGAAATCAGAAAAATCTCCTTCTGACTCAGAAAAAAACACACACAAACGCCAGAGAAACAACACCATTCATGAGATACCAGAAATACAATGAAAATAAAACAATTATTGGGATTTTTGATTCAATGTATTTTAATTTGGAGGGCCAGATTAGGTATCTTAAGGGGCCACATGTGGCCCCCGGGCCATTATTTGCCCACCCCTGCCTTAAATCCTATGACTGTCACAAAACGGCTCAATGTTGTTGTGCCTGCAGGAAAGTGAGACTTTACATCAACTCAGTGGATCACATGGAAAAGTATCGCTCATTTAAATGAAGTCCCATAAAACTTTAAAAGACAGAAACAGAATTTAGTGAAAAAAAGAAGGGTATTGTGAAGGCGTTAACTCCCTGCTGATTAAACATCATGCAAATTAAGTATTCTAGTTCAAAATGTACCTGTCAAACCAGATTTAATTGAGGGTTGTTATGTTTATTCATCCGATTTTTTTTTTTGCCTCAAACCAAACCAGGCAATTTGTCAAACAGTTGTTGATTTGGGAAATCAATGTTTCAATTAAAAAAAAAAGGAGAGAAAACTGCACCAATTCTTTAATTTCTTATTTGGATTTTTAGACAGCTAGTCCAAAGCAGTATAGTTAATTTGAAAGTATATTATAAAGTAAGTATCATGTACTGATCAGAAAACCTAAAAGAGACCGTAAAATCAAAGGGTATTTTTTTATTTTCACTGAGAGAAAAAAAAAAAGGAAAACTCACCAGCTCCCCACATTTATCCCTCTTGTTGAGGCTTAGTCAAGCATTATAGGAAAGGCAGTAATTACATGCACCCATAATGAAGGCGTTGTAAAATATTCATTGAAATCATCTTTAGAACTGCTGTCGTATACTCAGGGCTGCGACTCCCCCTTTTTACAGGCGGGATTACAAGGGCTGTTTGGTCTGTTGACTGACAGTGGCCACAGGTTGTGCCGCTTTATTCCTGTAAGCATGTTTCTGAGTCACAAAGCATTTCTAATTGGTCATGACAGAAGCTTCTGGTTGCCAGATCTGATCTGTAAAAACCTCTGGAACATTTATTCTCCTACATGGGTCTACAGGGTTCCCTTAAAAAATAAATGATTTCATCTCCAGCTGAAGTTTTTTTGCCAGAGGCAGGAGTGACTGTTAATAAAACTGGATCAATCAATAAATAAATCAATGGATTATTACTTTGAAAAATTCTATAAAATACACTTTTTTTAAAGTTGTCTCCAACATCAAAAAGCTGAAAATACTTTAATGATTTTTTTTTAGTGACTGACGCAAATATAAACTCTTTTGCTTTTCACTTTGTAAAATATTCAGATATTTGAACATCTACACTTCACTGGATTTCTTTTTTTTTTTTAAATCCACTCTGGTTGGCTGCACTTTAAAATTCCTTAGCAGAAGATATCTTTTTATATGTCACAAAAAAGAAAAAAGGATCCACATAAAAACTGAAGCACTCTTATAATTTCTGGGGTCAGATCACGTCCAATTGAAATTTTGACTTCTTTTTACCCTCAACAGTTTCCATCTCAAGTGCCAGATCAGCTGATGCTATACAACACATTGTGACATGTGGCCTTGCTTTAATCGGTCCTTACATGCAACAATCGCCATCTAAACATCCATTTATGAGAATGAAGTATGATATCAGATGGTGGAAAATGTGCCTTTTGCAGCACACCCAACTTGAATATTATCCCAGTTAATTATCTGAAGAAAAAAAAAAAAAAGACAGCCCTTTCTTTAAAAACGGCTGTGCTTTTGGGGGGCTAAAAATCTGCCTAAAATCTTGTAATGTCAAATAATCCCTATAATTAGTGGAGGTACAGTGGTTTCATGTCTCGTGCCCTCTTTCTTTTCAGCATGACTGACAGAAACAGTGTTATAAAGTGACAAAAAGTAGTCCTCAAGCCAAAACCGTATAGGAGTTTTTTTTCTTTTTTAGAACCCCCTTCAGCCTTATGCATTATAGTACCTATACTTCTAATATTTACTTATTAATTCAAATATTCAACTTTTTAGATCTGAGCCTGAATATTTAAAATTAAACAAAAAAAAGAAATGAAAATATCTTAGAAAAGGATTAGAAAAGATGTTATGAAGAATGCATCAGATGGTTACTATGACAATAGTGTGACTTAGAAATAACTCTAAATGGATGCCTATGAGATTCCAACCAGTGGGTGCGTTCTAGTGGGAACATGAGATGGAAGGGGTTGAGCTGTCCGTTGTGTTTATGGCTGTACTCGAGCACGATACAGAAATTGAGCCACTGCTAAACTAGAAACAACAGCGCTCAGGTCAAAAAGAGCTATACTGTTGATCAATGACCCCAAGTCTGAGGGAAATAAATATAACATTTCAAAATCAATGTACAAAAGATCCAGATTTTATTTCTGGCAGGATTTGGAACACTTCCAAACCGCCACAAGTACCAAAAACTGCTACTACAATGTTATAGTACATGGCTGGACAGCAAACTCACTTGACCGGAACCCAATGGAAAATCCATAGGCTGTTGTTAAGAGAGAGACGAGTGACACAGACTCAACAATGCAGATGACTTGAAGGCAGCTATCAAAGCAATCTGGGCTTCTATTCCACCTACGCAGTGCCACAGGCTGATCACCTTCTTAGACGGATGCAGTCATTCATGCCAAAAAAGGCCCACCAGGGGTATTAAGTGCATAGAAATAAACAGCTTTCACAAACCTGACTGAGTGTTGAAAACAACCCTTTTTTTCATGATTAATAGGCCATAATCTCCAAAATTACAAGAAATAAAGGTCTCAAACATGTAATTTGGAGAACAGTGTGGAAAAAAGAAAAAAAAAAATCCATATCGTTTTACCAGGAGAAAGCAGCACAACAAAAAAGCCCTGGTCCCATTGAATTCAATCTGCACTAAGCGGTTGGCTGTATGATGGTAATATGAAGCGGCTGTTTAAAATTTTAAAGCATATAATTGTGTTTCTACATGCAGTTTAGGATTTTTTGCAGTTTGTTCTTACTCTAGATGCACATACATAGCTTTATTTGTTTAGCACTTTTACACCTACTTTTGGAATGTCATGGTAACCACGTATCTTGTGGTAAAATGTGCATCTGAAAGCAAAAAAAGTATATGTTTTGAATAGGTCACAGTCTGCAAGCTGCTGAGGCTGTTGTGGTTAAATATCACACAGGTGCTCCACAATTTTTGACATTTAGTTTAATATAATGTCAGAAATACACCTAAGATCCTCAATCATTTGTATTTTGCTGCTTCATTAGAATACCTAGATGATCTTTTGACAGATTTATTATTTTTTCAGCTGGATGTTGGTATTTTTTGTTTTTCTTTTGCTAAAATAAGGACTTAAATTGAAAAAGTAACGCAATTTTTTTTAACTTAAACTCATACAAAAGTGTATAAGTGCTATTTTGCCAAATTAGGCTGATAAATTTTCATATTGATGGAGGATTTTCCATCTTTTTTTTTATTTTATTTGTGTCTTGAAGTGGATCCTTATTGTTTTATTTAAATTTACAGCAGAAATAAGGCTCGTTTAAGTGCTATGTTGTTGTCGTGTCGATTGAGGTTTTTTGTCTTTCGTTATGCACAATTCTGAGGAAAAAATTGGAGAACTTTTTTTTTTTTTCTTTTACCAGCAGGTTTTCTATATTCGTCATTATGAGGTGTAGGTTCAAATCCCACTTCTGACACCAAATGTCACACTTGGTCTGACAGAGATTGGTGTGGATGAAAATGCTCAGGATTTTAATTTTACAGCATTTAACAAGCAAAGAGTTCAGTAATAATTCTGAACATATAGACTTCCTGGACCACAATGTACACAAGCTGTACACAAGCTGGGCCAGGTTGTTCAAATTTTGGTCGTCAGGCACCATAAAGCCAACTAAAATCGGGGTTTGGGTCCTTCCCCTCTCTGACTCACACTCCTATACAGTAGGTGGCGATAACGCACCGTCACGCTGGTTCCACCTGCCATTTAAACCCCAAAAAGAAGAAGAGGAAGTTTGGGTCCTTTGACCCAGGAAGTAAAACTGAATGGGAAGCAAATACACGTCAGCAAAAGTTGACAAATGGGTGTATGTTGTGGTTTCAGAGAAACTTGCTCAGATGTTTTAGTAGTTTAGTGTGTGTACCAATCCAACCAGCATGAGCTTGGTCCCTGACTGTGTGTTGAGTTTCAGACAGATGAAACTGCCACAGTTATAGTCCAATTAGTTTACAACCTATCCTGTAAATGTCCCATAATTTGGGCATGAAAACATCAGAAAACGTAAAATTAAATGAAATGCTATCTATGTTCCACCGTTGTCAGCATTTTGTGTCCTTCAGGCTTTTTAAGGAGTTTCATGTATATATGCAAGGGGAAAAAAAATGCAATTCCCAGGTTGTAAAGGCTCAGAACGGGAGAAGTTTTTTAAATGAAGCGCTTTTGCAAACTGATGACTCGAGGAGATCACTGACAACTTCAAAGCTGCATGGATCCAGGTCACCAACAAGTCAGTTTATGAATAGATGTGTTCTGGTTAAAGATACGCCTGCATTGGTCTGCCCCGCAGTCAGTCATGTAATATATAGCTCAGGAGTATGCAGTGCGGAGATAAAGCTGCCTAATTACCAACATTTTTCTACCTTTTTTTTTTGTTGTTGTAGTTGTAGTCACAAAGCAAAGGCAATTCTCTTGCCCCCCTTGGCCTCCTCATTTTGCATAGAGTATGCAAATATGTTTACTGTGATGCCTGTCTGGTTTTGAATGTCACGTAATCCATCAAGCAACCAGCGGACCAAGAGGCATGTAGTTTTCTTTTCATCTTGCCTTCCAAAAGACTCCTTTGCTTGGTCCACTGACAATATTTGACTGTTATTCAGCAGCGGAGGCTTTAGTAGTAGTAGACAAGTGCAGCCATATAATTAGCATGACAAGATGCTTCATTCTCTTGCTTTATGGAGTAGTCAGGCTGAATGTGATGAAAATTTAAACGGCTGCTTTGATTCCTGCTCCACCAGTCCGAATAATTCAGACTAAAACACAACATTCCTGCGTGCTGAAGTCTCTGGCACATTTATGAACTGATAGGAAGCTATGCAAAACTGTAGGGGGGCTGATGCATTTATTCATTTGGATTAAATATCTTGCGGATATTTGGGGTGTCCAGTTGTGAGCATTTTTATTTTACAGCTAAAAGGTCAGAGGTGAAGGTCAAAGTTCAAATGTCAGCTTGGACCTCTGAGTGGTTTTAGCATTTGTTTTTCATTGCCTCAAAGTATTCCAGCTTCTTCCCACGCTCTGTAAACATGAATTTTAATTGATTAATATATTACTGCTGACCATCCCCGAGGGTGCTTTGCATTTTGAATACCAACAGGTAGAAGAGCACGTGCAATATTCTCACAATGTTTTCTTCGCTGGTTTACTCATTACTCAGTTAACCAATGTTTTTAGGTAGTTAATTGGTAGATTAGATGCAATCACATGTTCTTGTCTTTTTTTGCACACGTCAAAACAAGCAAAACAGCCTCCAAGAAAATACAACAACAAAAGGAAATGAAGCAAAAAAGCTGTAAAAAATAAAGAAAATATCAAAATCTACAACAGCTTTACCTGGAATTGGAAAAAAAAAAATGAATAAAGCTTAATGAAAACACTAACACAACTTCTTGGACTATCACACACAGGAGAAAACAAAAGTGTCAAGAAAATAATAGTTCACTGCTTCAGTTATGAACTAGTAAACTAACAAATGACCCAAACAAGCAGAGCTGGGAGGACGAGACCACGACACTGAAGGACGCCATTTGAGTCGATGAAACTGTTGTGTCGATGAGGAAAGTACCGTACATGGACGGAGAGAAGAAAGATGAGCTGAGGGGTGAAGGTAAAGAAACACTAGCAGCTGAGCTCCATCATTGAAGGAGTTGAGGGAAACCCAAGCATTTTAAAGGATCACCAAACCAGGAAGTTGGAGGCTGACTCCACCCACAGCTGAAATTTGAAAATCCAGTCAGAGGGGAGGGGCTTAGGGGCTGGACTGTTATCAATACTGGAGCTGCAGATCATGACGTCAGACTTCTGAAACTTGCATGGTTTGACCAATCACAAAATTCAACTGTCATACCTCATTTCAACGTGTAGGGGGCAGAACACATACGGTTTTTTACTATTTTGAAGAATGAAACCGTTTTATCTCAATTTGTCAAAAATTTGGCTAACAGACAGCACTTTTAAAGCCCCACTTATAGATGTCAGCAACCAAAAAAAGTTAATTTAGGGTTTGGTTACCCTTTAAAATGTGGATCCATCAGCTCAGGTCCAGTCAACAACCATCACCACTCATCCATCCATCCATCCATCCATCCATTCATGCATCCAGATTAATATTGATATGCTTAAAATTTTTGTTTTTCTACCAGTGTTATTTCTACCATCTATACAGCATGCATCTTACTGTTAACAAGTTTGAACTAAAAGGAAATTACAATTAGTTGCTGCTAGAAGTTTGAAGCTGAGGAAAGTAAGGTGCACTGGGGTTGTGTCCTCTATTCTCATTTATTTCTCCTCTATTCTTTATTATATATTTTATTTAGTTATCCGTGCCTCTGTTTGTTGCTGTGTAATTCATGTGTTGTTGGTTAAGCCAGTTTAAGTCTGTTTAGTTTAGCAATCAGCTTTGGTTTATATTTAATGACCAACTTTCTGCTTTTGTACAATTAGCGATATGAAGCCCAATGAGACAATTGTTTCGTGATATTGGGCTATACAAATATGATTGAATTGATAACCTGTCATCTTCTGATCAGAGGTCAACCGCTCTCTCTTTGCTACATATTTGCGGTATTTGGGTGATTCACTGAAGGAAAAGGAAATTCATAAAAAAATGTCAAACTTCCCAACAAAACTTCACAGTATTTGAGATATTTCTGAAATACATGAAACTTTCGCTGATTTATGTTTATTTCTGTCTTTTGTTTTAGTAGACTTTATTTCAGAGCATATTTTTCTTGGATCTTGCATTTGAATAATGGAAAAACAAATATAAACTTTTTTTCCAGCAATACCTTTCATTTTCTTGGTTCTGGATGAATACTAATGTTGATTATTTTTCGCTCTAAAGGTTAAAGCATTGATATGTGAAAATTTAAAAGCGTTAATTGAACACACTTTAATATCTGCTTGTTTTTCTTTTAATTGAGGTCTGACATGAAAGCGCGACTGCAAATGTTTGCATCACTTCTGATTCTTCAAACTTTAGAAGTGTAAAGTGGATGGCTAAAGTTATTTACTCTATTTGTAGTAGGGAGATGAAAGTGGCTTCATTCTCTCTCTGAACTCTGCTAAAATAAAAATAAATAAACTTGCTAACATCTTTGGTTTGCATGTATCAAGGCGAGTAGATGGGGCACGAGTGAAAATGATGGTTTACTTTCTCTGAGCTATAGTAGGTTTGAATTTAACACCCAAAATGTGTGTATAGCACAACTTGCATTGAAAGAAAGAGACATTTGTGCTTCCTGTCAGAAACATACAACATTACACACACAACAAGACACATAAGACAGAGAAAATGCCAGGAGCTGGAGGAAAAATACCAAAAAAAGAGTTGCAGCACAAATGGCAGTTGTTCAGCTGGATGGAGGACTGGGATGCTAAGAACAAAGGAGACCTCAGCACAGATTCTGTGCTGGGAGTTTGCACGGTGAAGGGAAAGTACAGTTACTTTTTCCTTTCATTCCATTACCCAGAGGTCTTAATTAGTTTAGGTTGATCGTGCACTGCTGTAATAGACTTTTGTTGTTTCTTCTTTTTATCTATCAATTCTCAGCCTGGAACGAACCTGTAGTGGGGCACCTCATTTTACCAAACAACACTGATACACCCCAATTCCCTAATATGATTGTTCTCCAGCTCCCTGCCACCCCCTCTTCCTGCTCTCTGTAATCTTGTTTCCTGTATTTTCCCTTTGCCTCTTCAACACACGAGTATACAAACTCATTTCACATATGAGCACCGCTGGTTGTCTCCATGGTCACTACTGATGTAAAAATAAGAACAAAAACATGACTGTCTGATCATGACTTCCCAAATCTGTTTCTGTGAGCTTGAAAATGAACTTGTTGGAGGTTAATTGTGTGAAAGCTTTACATCATTCACACAACTGTGATTGTCCTGCTCCTTTCCACACGTTTTTTGGAACACAAAACTCAACCGCACTCTCAGCGATTTCAGCAATCTTGGTATCAAAATCTTCAGCTCGTCCAGGACATTAGTGTTTGTACTTTTGGTAATCATAAACTTTATCAATTTTGAAATATTGAGCAAAATATGACCCGTGGAAAATTGCTCAAATCCTTAAAAAACGACTTTGAAACTTGTGAATTCTGCATACTTTCAGTTGCAGACACCATTCAACCTTTAAAATGTTCAGTAACCTTTTTTTTAAGAGAAATTTGGAATGTAGCTTTTTCTTTAGCAACATGCTAGCTGTTTTTGTCAAATTTAGACAAAATGCAGAAATATTGCTCTGAGAAGCTCTTTTCTTCACGCTCCGCTATCTTGTCATAAAACAACAAGTGGGGGGATACCCAGAGCGTAAAAGTATCATGCAAAGGGGTCCTAAAAAAATGTCTGAACATGTATGTGACAAGATGGGAGTGAGTGTTTCTTAGCTCTCAAAATAAATAACATTTTCTCTGTAGAAACCTTGTCAGAGCTGTAATGCATATTTACAACACTGATTTCAACATTGTTTATGGCATTCTTTAAAACGTTTGCAACAGTCTTTTTTTTTATAAAAAAACTGTGGAATCCAATAAAAAAAAAAAATAAAATATATATATATATATATATATAAACTGTTTTAACCCGGCTGGTGTTCTTCCACTGCTTTTGTTCCATATGATCCTATCGATTACCAACAGCTTTGCACTCAAGGTTCTCTTTAAAGAGGTTATGATATGATCCCTAAACTGTAGATTTAGAGCAAAAAATCATAGAAAAGCAGAGATTTCTCACCAGCTGTGCAAAACAAATGCTTGTTTTGTCGGTGCTGTTTGCAGTTTCCTTTTCCTTTTTCGGTTGCATTTCAAAGGTCCTTTTCTCCTGGGAAGCAATTTTATTTGAGTTATTATCTAATCATTATTTTTGAAATACTTAGCAATAGTAATAATAATAATATTAATATTGCATGTTTATATTATTTAAATTGTGTTTATATTATAATTTAAATATATTTCAGAATAGTCAATTATAGAAACAGTATGGGGAAAAATACAGTCCAGAATACAAATTTAATACGCATTCCAATATTCAAACCAAACTTGTTCCATAGCTTTGTATCTTTTGCTCCAAGAGTGGCATCTTCCCAAAAACAAAAAGTCAATCTTTGGACCTTGGCACCTGTGATGGAGAAATACTTTAAAGATCTTGACTCAGTGAAATAGCCCTAACCTTATAGAGCCTCACTAATGACTGACTCATATTTTCATATCAGTTTAAGAGTGAGCTCTTATTGCTCCACTTGCCAATGCCTGGTTTAGATGTGCCACTTTCTGTGTTTACACTGGGCTAACATCAGATCTTGGGTTGGATGACAAACCAAAAAGACAGGATGACACTGGGATGTCAGGCTAATGCCAAGCCATCTGCTCCACTGCTGCTTCCAAGTGGAAAGAACTGTAGAAGAAATTAATAAGAGCCCTCATCCTAACTGAGCAAAATCTTATTTGGCTATCCTCTATTTTCATTCAGAAGACAATAACTACAAAGAATAATAATAATTATTTCAGAAATTAGGAAAGTTTTCAGTTCCCCGTGGAACGCTGTTTTCATGTCCGAATAACTAAACGTTTTCCAGAGATTTCGTGTTGCTCACTGAACCCTGAAGAGAATCTTAGATGGCAGGACCCCAGCAGTTCTGAGTCATCTGGTGTGAAGTCAATAAAGGTCACATGGGAATAAGAAAGAGGAGAGGAAAAATAACTAAAAAAAAACATGAAAAAAGATAGATGAGACAAATCTATGAGTGATATACAGTAATTGGTAAATATTTTGAAAGGGAAAATAGATTGTCTTTATCTTTTACTACAAAAAAGCAGGCTTGTTTTTTAAAATAATTTGTTGCCCATCAATGTCTCACATAAAACATAGAGGGAAAAAAGCAAATAAATATCAGTTTGCACATAATCGATTACCATCCCTTACCCCATTTTGTAGAGACATCTACAAGATACATTAAAAATATAATTCAGACTTATATGATTTATTAGTCACAATTATACTATTCAAAATTATACATTTGTTACATAAAAAAAATGCATTACAGGGACAGCACAGCTTCTGATGGATGACATTTTAAATAATGGGTATTCTTGCTACTGACTGATTTAAAGAAAAGCCTGTCAATAAAATACAGCAGAGAAAGTCTTGCGCCTTTATAGTAACTCTAGAATTTACAACATGCTGCATGGAATATTTTAACAAGCTTTCGGCTTCAGGATTTTCAGATATCAGGTTCAGCCTTTTTTAATTAGCAATCGCTGCACTGGTTAACAACACAAATACACACGGCATCTCCACGACTGTGCCGGACCGTGTGTGGGGGTGTCTTAAAGGAGCCCCGCATCTAAAGCAACAAACACCTGTTTGAGCAGAATTTATTGAAGACAGGACACAGTTGGAGGATACATGGTAATGTTCATCTAAAATGAAAGTTTTTTTGCCGATCACCGCTATCCCTGTGGAGAAATTGGGTGTTGGGTTTGACTGGAGCAGAGCAGACTCCTCCTGAAAGGGGCAGTCTCAATCTGTGACATCATGTGAGAACTCGCTCGTTTTCATGGGTATGGGAGTGGCTGCGACTGAGAAAGCCGGTTTTTAGAGGATTGCTCAGAAATGTGAAAACGGATCAACATACTGCTTTGGGGTTCTTTAAAGTGAGGAATAAACAGTGTAATCCACTTGAAAGCTCAGAAAGTTGTTTTTTTCATAGTTTGGCCCCTTTGAAACTAAATGCTCCTGGTGTGAATTGTGTTGGTTTTAAACATAGCTTAACATCTAACTGTTTACCTCTCAAAATCAGTAAGGACAATGACAGTTATTCCATATGGTGTTTCAGAATATAGGGCAAAAAACAAAAACTTTTACCTGCACTTTATTGTCAGGACTCATCCTTTCAGTTCCACCTCCGACCACCAGAGGGAGCCCTTTCTGCAATACTGACCTCCTCTGCATTTTCCTTACTCTTTCTCCTATTAGTCAACGCTCTCTCTCGAAGTCATCACCAGCTGCTTCTCATCATCCCATCAGTGTCAATGTTTATATGCCCCGATCAGACGTTGCTCCTTGATAAGTATTGTCTATCGCAGGGGGGTCAAACTCATTTTGGTTCAGGGGCCGTGTTGAACTCGTCTGATCTCAAGTGGGTCGGACCAGTAACATAATAGCAAAATAACCTTTGTTCAACTTGTTATTTTTAGCTTTTTTTTTTGTCTTGTTTTTTTCTTAGTTAGAAAAATGCTAATCACGTATTATTACACTTTCATTCACAAAGTCCAAAGCATTTCATATAAAATGGGTTTCACAAAAAAAAGTTTATTCAATATTTTACACACTGCATGTTTTATATCTGACATTAAATCAATCCTGATAGTAAACTGAAAAGGGGGCGACGAAAAAAATATAAACTTAATTAAACTTGCAAACATTTTGACGTTAACCTCCCTTTCTCTCCCAAAACTCACATTGCGGTCATTTCTTTAAAGAACCATAACTCGCCACAGGAATGGGCTACAAACTTGCTTTCTTTTTTGAAAATTCATATATTTTTTTTCTTCATAACTGGGCCGGATTAAACCATGTGGCGGGCCTGATAAACTGACCTGCCAGCATGTGGATCCAAACGCCTCTGTGTCCTCATTACACTTATGGTGTGGAAAATACGGTATATTTAAAAAAAAAAAGTCACTTTTATTCTCCTTGAAAGTGCTGTAGAGTCTAACAAAACATACTTATGAAGTCATCCAAATTTAAATTTATAGCATAAAAAAAGCCAAAACAACCAGACAGGGAAAAAAACCTAAGCATCTTACAGGTGCAGCAATTTAAAAGAAAAGCTGGGATGATCAAAGGCTTGGTGAAAATTACAATTCACTGTGCAAGCTGAAATTTTCCCATTAACTTTCAAAAAACAACACACACAAACAACCTAACAATGGCAGGTACTTAGTGATTTTGGTTGGGATTTACTTGAATGGACAGCTTTGTTCTGATTGCTTTATTGGCTCCAGAAAGTTCGGACGCTGCTGGCTATTTAAACCAAAAACCAGCGCTCATTAGTCTAACAGAAACCGCCAGTGTGTTTCTGATACAAATACAAACAGAAAACGCTTCATTTACATGACAAGAACTTTTGTGATGAGCACATCTCTGAAAAGGCTTTCAGCTTCATAAAAAAGGTGTTTGAATGAGGCTAACAAAGTGCTGTGAAAAGTAATGTGTTCAAGGTCAAAGCGGTACACAATGTAAGCACACATATGGGCAAAAAAAAGTGATTACACATTTGTGCAGTGGAGACATTTAAGTTTTTGTTCTTTAAACTTGATGCACTTATTATTTGGAAAACCTCCTTTACCTTTTCTATCACAGTTCTTTCTGCACTTGATAGTCCTCTAATGGCCTGGCGTGTGCAAGTACATGTCTGAAGTTGATGGCGCACCGAAAAATGTTCATTTGCTAATTGGATTGCGTTCGTAAGATGAGAAAAAAAAAAGTTTTCACAATCTATTTTGTGCATTGGAAAATCAAGCAAATTGGGAGGAGTTGATGTAAAATACGTGTTTGGCACAGTGGGTTTAATGCTTTTAAAAGTGAAGCAGGACCGTTTTAAGGTGTTAACTGGCAAAACTTTGTGCACAATTGGCTGCAGTGATTGTTTCGAGTATAAAACATAGAAACCACGAAACACTAACGAGGAGGACTCATCTTTTCTGTTTATATAAAAAAAAAATTTAAAGAGCAAGAGACACTATTTTTTTCAACATTTACAATCTTGGAGCATTTGGATGTAAAGTAAAGAGTGAAAATGGGATTGTCATGGGAATTATAATACTTATTGTTTATGTATTGTTTGTTTTTGTTTTCCACCTGTAATATTTCTACCTTGGATGTATTCTTACATCACAATCTTCTTCTTTCCAGTTGTGACCGCTCCAATTTGGAAAAGCTAGCATCTAGAGCACGTTTCAAAGTCTAGGCCCGGGGGCCAGATCCGGCCCTCTGGGTAATTATTATCCTGCCCTCCAGATACTTTTATTTTATTGTTATTAATGGGCCATTGTTATCTTGCACTTATTTATAGCTTGTATAACTTTGGAAAAACATATTTTTTATGATGATTAAATATTGAAAGTTATTTAAAGTTTAAATTAATTTATTTTGGAATAATATACCTCCAATTTTATTATTCATAATTATATTTAAAAAGTTACAGATTAAAATGTAAAAAAAAAAATGAATTCTGTAAGTTTTTTGGACTATTTTGGCATTTATTTTTTTAGACTGTTTTGAAGTTTAGCTAATATTTCGGCTACATACTAGCAGTTTTGGCCAACCAATTTATTTATTTTTTTTCTTTTTAGACTAATTTGGCATTTAGCTACTATTTTAGCTGGCTATCAGCTTCAGCATTTTCATTTATTAGCTTCAGTGATTTCAGCTATCAGCTTCAGAGTTTTTGGCTATCAATGTCAGCGTCTTCTGCGTCCAAATTGAGCTTACAACATTTACACGAGCATTATTGCAGGTCATGCTAAATATCTTGTTCAAAAGTATGTGAAAAAGATTCAGTATTAAATTATTTATAATGTAGTGTTCATTTAATGTTTATGCTGTTCGGCCCGCGATCTAAGGTGTGTTTTGGATTTTGGCCCCTTGTGTGGTTGAGTTTGACACCCCTGATTTAAAGCCTTCACCCTCAAGTGTATCAATAACTTAATACCTCTTGCATTTGCAATATTGGTTATTGTCAGTACAAATTACCAGCTCCAGATTGTGAGTTGTAACTGTCCGAACATTTCGTCTTAGCACTAGTCTTACAGAGAACACTCGGTACTGCATGCACACGATTTGACCATCTTCAAGGGCTGCTGTCTGTTTCATTTGATCCAGTAGCATCTCCGACATCACCACTGTCCCCAAAATGAAGCCTTAAAGTGTGGGTGACATGGCCTATTTTAATAAACCAAAATATAGTAAATAGTCTCTATTTCATGTTGCGATTGTTTTTAATATTTTTCGAAAAATAATAAATAGCGAAAAACGCCATGTTTGTGACGTAACGAAAGGCAGACAACATGGCTAGCACCGATAGCTTAGCAGAGAGTGATGCTACCATCTCTATTAGCGATTTCTCATCAGATGAACAGAAAGATGAAGAGGAAAGTTGCGGAGATGATGAGTCACTTGTGCAACCGTATCGATTCGAACCCTTTTGCGAAAGTGAGGAGGATGTAGCAGAAAGTAGTAGTGATGCCGATGACGATAGCCAGCATGAAGATTCGGCTAGACTCCAGAACACGGCATGGTAAGTTGCCTTTCGAGATTTTGGAATCTACGTAGACTAGGCCTAGTGTATACATCTGTAAAAGTACACGCAGAATTAAAAAGTCGATCTAATAATGGTGAAATGTTTTCAGTGATTCCTAACAGTATATATGTAGGACAGGTGAAAGCTGCGCGCCGCGTCTCTCTGTCCGCGCTTGTTTACTTCGTTTACTTCCGTGTATAGTGTCGGTCTAACATCCAATCAAATTAGAGCCCTTTGGATTGATCTGACAGTCCAACCAATCGAATTGCAGAAAAACTTAGTTCCGCCCTCCTCTTCAAAGCACGTGTGCCTGTTTGCCGGTGTTTTTATTTCTAGCATAAAAGTGAAAATCGTCAACAACAAGCGGTTTACCTTCAGCAGAACATGAGGATTAAAGGATTCCTGACAGAGACTCAACAACAACCAACTTCATCTGATCCAGGATCAGCAAAATCAAGTAAGTTCTGAGTGAAAGCTGGCGCTAGCATAGCGGCTAACCGCTAGCTGCAGTTAAATGAATGAGACAATAACGTCTTCGTTTAGTTAGCAGGACACTGTGTGAGTCTGCAGCTGGATAGAATCACAGAGAGACCACAGGTGATTTAGACTTTTCCACCGATCAGATCTTTACCTGGATCTGGCCGGGACGAGAGCGATCATAGCTGGAGCAGCAGCTGCTGGTGACCCGGGGTAGAATGTTCTCGGTTGTTTTCTGATGTAAATCCAGCCATTCACGGAGCAGCTAAGCAGGTTTATTTTCTATCACTTATTTTCTGTTTGCCCATCTTGCTGCTTTATGCTTCGTGGTGGTGTGTTTTGGCAAAAAGCGTCCTCTTTCTCTCACAGATTTTCTCTTTTTGTACTGGCTGCTGCCAGTGCTGGTACTGGGCGTTTCTGTTTCGGTCGTTGCCACTAGCGATCTCTTGAAAATAGTGGGGATGGCGTTCGGTTTCAATACTTTTTTATATCTTACATGCATTCCCATGTCTTTCATGAGCTGTGGTGTTTCTTCAAAACAGCCTGCCTCAAAGTGTTCGCTGCATAAAGTTGATGACGCAGTTGGCACCCAATTCGCCCTCGTTCGCTGCACTTGTTTTGTCCATTGTTTCAGCAGCGTGTTCTGTTTAATTTATACACAGATACACTTTCACTAGATGTATTGCTACATCCAGCTGCCACACAACGACTTGGCATGATAATTAACAGATTTAAACACGAGAGAATCGAAGACTAGGCAACCTGTTCTGTTTACATTCTGTCCGAAGCGGAACTGCGAAAATCAATGCCTTTCGTGACGTCACAGGTCATATCGAGGTCACTTCCAGTCTGCGCTCTCAGCGGAAAATAAAGAACTCTGATTCCTTCGAAAGATGTCAATTATTCATATGCTTCGGATTTTTTTTGAGGCTAACTATTGGTATCAATAGAATCAGCGTTTAAAAGGCTTTTTTATTTGACAAAGTTGTTCAAAGCATGTCACCCACACTTTAAATTGTCAGCTCACGGCTGCAGCCATATTGGCCGGAGTTAACTCCGCCCCACGCGTTCCAAATATGGAGAAAAGAGGCGGGACTGAAATGACTCTCTTTTCCCCTCCCTTTTTGTTTTAGTTCAGGCCCACAGTTTCTGCTGCTCGTTTGCGGTTCCTCAATGCTAACGGCTTAAATTCTCCAGCAAAGCAGCACGGCGGTGGATTAATTACATCATGAATCTTAGCTGGTAAGTACTCTGTGTTTTACTCATGATATGTAAAGAGGTGCATGTGACGTTTAGACAACAATGAAAACGTATTTTCCCGTGGTGCGTGTTTAGTACGAACTGAACAGTCCCCAGAACAAGTCTGAACATCGAATTTCTGTGGTCCAGAGCTATATTATTGTCTCCTTTTTATTCACATTTTAAAAAACACATCATAACAGTAATTGATGAATGTGTAAAACATAATTTTTCTCTCATGTCAAATAAACCTGTTGACATATGATCGCATAATACTCCGAGTACAATATAAGGAGTCTCTTTTCATCCCTCAGTTAAGTTGAATATTTTAACTTCTTAAAGCTCGAGCTAATATTTGAGTTAACTCTCTCTACACACACAGTCACAGGCTCCAGTGAAGCAAACTGAACTACTGTGGTAATAGAACTCAAACCGTGACGTCCATGTATGTGGACGTCAGGTCTGAAGAGGTTAAATATGACTAATGCTGCCTCCTCTTCTGCTGACAATCCAAACTGAACACTGTGATGTCCTTTCAATATACAACATATACAAGATTAAATATTTTATATTGTGTATTTACCACATCTTTGCTAAAATATTACATGTACAAATATTTTTTGAGTAAAATCTATTTCCTTTTCCTCACAATTACAGTTTGGATTAATGGTGACATCATTTCTATTTGGGACAGTTCAACAAAACCATCACAGCAACTTTGTTGAAAAATAAATATTTAAACTATTATTATATTTATAATATATACAATTATATTCCCATTGACTCAGCTTTCTAAATGTGTTCAACGTTTTACTATAAACATCTGATTCACCTAAATGAAGTCAGTCACTTTACATGACGAGATTCTGCTGTTACTGGAGCAGATTTGAATCCTTTCCTTGTATATTATGACCTTGATAAAATAAAATTACAATAAATAAAAATACAGAGACAAAGTCAATGTTTTTAAATTTCAACATCATAGATATTATTAAAAACATTGATGTGAAAAAAATCTTCTGGAATCAAAATAACTAATCATAATTAAAATATTAGGATACTATATATTCCAGTAAATATAAAGTTATTTTTTTATTACCTACCAGAGAAAAGACACCAGAAGAGCCACAGTTTACAGCACAGCAGCTGGACAAAAAACAAAATATAGCGGCCATGCTAACGCTAAAACTGTAGCTGTATCTGTCATAAACACTTAATCAGAGTACGCTCTTAGTCGTCGTCTCCTTAGTCTTACTAAAGTAGCAGTAACAAATGTCGTACCTGCCAATGATGTAGAACTTCAAAATTGTTAAGCAAAATGTAAAGCTTGAATAAGTGAACAATCCCGACAAGAATTGTAAAACTTAAAACTTCCATTATTGTTTCTCTCGTTGCTTTGCCCCGCCCTCATAATCCCTGGCCAATGACAGAAGAGCTCTTAAGTCCTGTGGTTTTGTTTACAAGCTTTGATTAAAAACAGAAAAGTCCGATTGATGACAGTTTGAACACATAACAATTTCCAGACCAAATTAAGTGGACTCGGTCTAGACCAAGAGACCTGTCCAGTCTGAATACACCCTTGGTGTTAAACATGAATGAAAATCACCAGTGAGCCATCATTTTGAATGTAAAAACAGCTCAGCTGGAGGCTGGGTGTTATCTTCACACTGCTATATCCATACCAACTTTTTACTTCGGTAAAAATCAAATGAGGTTTAAAAACATGGCTTTTCGGGGAAAGGGGGTTGAACCAGTGATTCTCTGGCGGTGAGTGTTGTTAACAATGTGCTGCAGGTGTGTTCGCCTACATCAAAGGCTGTTTACGGAGACAGCTGCAGGCAGCTCTTCCTCACGCTCACTGATGAACAACTCAACAGCTTTCCGTTTGTTTCTGCAACACATAATCTAACCTACACATATATCTGAATGCAGTTAATTACGTAATTACAATAACCACATCAGGTTTTTTATTTATAGCACTTTTATCAAAGATTTTGGACGATCATCAGTTTATGCTTTTTTCCACATTGTACTTTCATTTTTGAAAATTGACTTTTTTAAATTGGCATACTGTTTAGCATCATTCAGATGTTTTTTGTCTGATTTGTTCGTTTCTCCTTTTTCTGCTTCTGTCTTCTTTTTGTTGTACTTCAGCGTATTTTGTGTTACAGTTCCTTTTTTTGAAGTTATCAGAGTTCAATCCTTTCTAGCATTTAACTTAGACCTTAAAAAAGACATTAAAAAGTTTTGACAACATTGCTGTTTGAATCCGTTTAATACTTGCTTTAATATTTATAAAGCTTTCAAGAAAGACCATTGGGCATTATTGAGAAGTGTAAAAGAGACAGACTATAAGACAGAGGTTTAGACGCAAAAACAGAATTGCAGCTTCTCAATAACAATGTCAGAGACATGAATGAGTTCATTTAGACTAACAAAGATCACAGGCTAAACGCAGAAAAAAGATAGAAGAGATACTTGGAGCCAACACTAAAAAATTACATAAAAATGTTCTGGTCAGAAACAATCTTAGTATCCTCAAGCCATAGAGATCTACCATCATCTCTTGATCTACAGTGTCTCTGTCACACCTTAACTGTCTCATTTTCCAACTCAGTAATTGATATTGATCTTTGTACCAATGTATTGTGTTCTTGCCACATTAGAAGAGGGCTGGGATCTCCTTCACTTCCTCCTTTTCCACCTCTCCTTTCTGCTTCCAGAGATGCATTCCCATTAGCCACTCAACTCACCTGAATTCAACAAATAGTTGGCTTGGTCTGGTTCTTTTTTTCTCCATTACACTTGAGTACCATCCTAATGTTGGCAAAGTTTGCGTTCTGACAAGGCAGAGACCAGGCTACAGGTCCACCTGTTAGTCTGTGAAAGTTCTGTCCTCTCCAACTTGGCTCAATTTGAACCACAGACAAGGGGATACTAAACAGCAATGCCATAGCAGCATAAAATCAACTTCATGAGATTTTGGTGCACCTTTCTAATCAAAACCTTAGCCAGAAAAATATTTTAGTTCCCTAGAAGACCCAAAAAGTCAAACATTTTGCTGATATTCTTTACTTTCTATTAAGAACTTACTATTTCAGAATAGAGGGACTGTCGTTCTGCAAAAGATTCCTGCAATTTAACCTTGTTGGAGGCGGCCATTTAGCAGTGGTAGGGCGGTTGACTCCTGATCGGAAGATTGCAGGTTCAGTTCCCACCTTGGCTTCCATGTGTCAAAGCGTCCTTGGGCAAGACACTGAATCCAACATTGGCTCTAGTGGAAGGTTGGTGCCAGTATTTGGCAGCAGAGCCGCCATCAGTGTGTGAATGGATCTGTGACTGTAAAGCACTTTGGGCCTTTGGGGAAAAGTATTTACTTTCACGATTTGTTTTAGTAACACAAATCATATCACATGCTGCACATTCTTATTTGTTGCTTCTGCCCCAAATTCATATAAAAAATCATTTCGGTCTGAGTTTACCTTCAATCCTGAATAAAACAGCATGCACTGTTCACAGTAAGACTCAGTGGAGTTTGAGGAGATGATATATCATGGAGTAGTTTTATGATTAACTTTAAGCTACTGGTCTTAAAATGTTGTAATGGGCGAATTAATCTAAATTATTGATAGTATCGATTTCAAGTTGGCATCGATACCAAAACAATGCCGGCCCACAGATATTTCCAATTTTGCTTGAAACTTTTTGATCTTTTGAAAATTTGGAGAAGTTTTGATTTTAATGAATTATTTTCCAAATTTTTTTTTATGTTTGTCAAGTAATTTAAAAAGGGACATTAACAAAAAAAAAAAAAAAAACATTTATAGCAATTAATAACAATTGAGATTTTCAGGTTCATGTCACATCCACTGCATTTACAAAAAATATCAATATTGATTTCAGTATCAATATCTGCGATATTGACCGGTATTGCTCAGCCGTAATGAAATAATGACAACGAGTAAATTCCTAGATGATAGTCTGGTTTCACTGCAGTCATTGAGAACTTAACATCGTAATTCTGAGGATATATTTTATTTATGGTTAGAATACTCAGAACAGTGCTCCTTGAATGCTTTAAAAAGGCTTGGCTCAAATGCAAAAGATGTTTTAGACCAACTATAGTATGATGGATCATCAGACATACAGAACCAAGCCTTGGTGATAAAATTCAATTTCCGTGCTGTTACCTTTTTCCTCATACAGAATGTTCCGTCTAGCCTGCTAGACACCAGCAATTCTTTCGAGAAATAAGTTACACTCCTTTTGTTTTACGTCTGATGCCTATTTGCTAATATTTGCAAAAGATTGCGTCTTCATTTCTATAATGTCCTGAAATTCACAATCACAGGAACACAACGGTTGCTATCAATAACATGCATTGCACTTCCACAGCTCTCTTCTATTTCTCTTTCCTTGCCTCTAAGAAGGAATAAACATTGACTTGCAGGTAATTGACGCTCTGGTTGAGTGATGGAGTGGATGACAGGCAATAACAGATATAAAACAAATGCAGCAGAACAATAAGAGGCAGGGAGCGCTCAGATAATGCAGTGGCTTACACAAGGGAAGTTTTTCCGCAGTTAAATATAATCATGCTGTGTTCTATGCGCGCTCTCAAGAGAAATTCCTCTGGGAGATCATTTATACAAGTCACGGCAAATTTAGCAATTTTCCATATTTCCTGCTGTGTTTTTCAGCTTTTTGCATTCGGAGTGCGCTTGATTTTTAATCTATTATCTTTTTGCACAATTTTTCTCCATCTATTTTAGCACTGCCTCATGTTTCAGACTCGGCAAAGAACAAAATTGACCACAGAGCTGCCTGGTTCTAGATAAAAGGTAAGCGACAGTAAAGATGCAGTCCAACGACAATCATGCTTTTGGTGTTAACATAGTCTTGTAGCATTTCTCTTTTGATGGCGGATAAACTGTAAATAAAGAAAATCAAGCTTAAAATTGTGTCTCTGAGTATTTATTTATTCAAATAGTTTTGAATCAAAATCAGATGGAAAGAATGCTATTGGAAAAAGCTCGTAGATTTGAGGTAAACATATAGATCCATGCACATATTTATTTTCCTCGTTTGAGAGGGGATTTGGCTCGGAACTTGGCGGCTGGATAGCTGCAATATTGCTCACTATTTTTGTTGTACTGCAAATAGGTTGATGTTGCGAGTGGCTGTAAGCTAGCAAGACAGGTAAAAAGATGGATGATGGGAAATGAGGAGGGGGTTACTCTGCACTAATCGTTCCACCCACAACTCAGGGATGAATTTCTAATGAACCACTGCCGCTCTACGGAAACCATGTCCTTGGAAACACGTTTTCTGATTTTGGCCAAAAATTGTCATGATCTTAATTAAACGACTAGAATTTCTTAACCCCATAGTTTTATCTTATGGGGTCCAGATGACCCAACCCTTATATTGATGCGGGATCCCTCCCATGACAAAGGTGGACAGAATTTTATGTCTGTTACAGACACCAGTGAAGATAATAAATAAAAAAAAAAAATCAGCCTGCTGTCTCGTGGGGTCCAGAAGACCCCACTTTTAATGTAAACATGCCTAGGATAGGACAACGGCTACATCAGGGGTGAAAAACAACAGGCCTCGAGGGCTGGTGTCTTACATATTTTCTAACTAACTAACATTGCCTTTACTTATTGGCAAAACATGCCTGATCCAGGTAATGAGCAGCAGATGAGGCAGGATTTCCAGAACACCAGGAGGAGGCAGGTTTTCAAGACCTGGAGTTTGATACTTCTGCAATAGATCAAAAGATAATCAAGGTGGGACGTTAAAAAAAGTTTATTTCTGGGGTTTGAGATTGTATATTACTGTTCCAAATTCAAATTTTGGAAAAGAACTTTGGAAAGTTTAGGATAATTCTTATGTTTGAGCAACAAAGGAAACAATGATATTTGAGTGGTGAACAAGTTGTATGTTGTCAAAGTTAAGGGAAATGATTGTTCTCTTTGAACTTTCATGGGTTCGATGTGAGAAACGGGTTGAACCAAGAGATCCGGTCCTTGGATAACAAACAGCTCCAAAATCAACAAATATTTGTTTCAAATGTTGGTGGTTTTATGGTCAGTGAGGGAATCAAAGAGTGCTCTAGCTCACACACACCCTCTTCATCTGTTGAACTTTGCCTTTTGTTAAAAAAAAAAAAAATTCTGTCCACTGCTTCTCTACAACAATGACATGTATACAGATTGAAATGTCTTTGCCTCTTCTCAGGGGGAACTTGAGAGCTTCCTAACCATAAAGGAAACCTTCTTTTTAAGTTCTGTATTGGAAACTTGGAGCCTCTGTATGCACGGGATAGAAAACACTGACTGACACAAGTCTTTACCTTTCTCCCAATATCATTCTCATTTTCTACTATCCACCCGAGCAGCCAGTTCCACGAGCCTGTTGGAGGATGAAAGAAAATCCCTGGTGGCCAAGTCATCCTTGATGCTTTTGTTTAGACCTTGATGAAATACATCAAACAAGGCATACTTGTTAAATTCGTTTTCAGCAGCTAACAATCTAATTTTCATTGGTGTAATCATGCATGGATCAGCTCAGTTAAGATCATACAAAAAAAGGTTGAATGAAGTGCATATTTTTGATGGTTGCTTCCGCTCTGTGGTTTCCCACAATCTTGCACTGTCTGTTATCAACTTTATTTTAGAGGAAAATACAAAAGACAAAGATTATTAAATATCTGAATAATGTCAGTTATGCAACAGAAACTTCAGTTTAGCAAGTCTCATAGTTAAAGCTCTTGTCAACACAAGCTTTACAGACCTGAATTGATCTAGAAGCTGTTCAGGTAAGTAAGAATTTGTTGTAAGAATGATGGGAACGACCTTGACAAAAGGAGATATTAGGAGATAAACATGATGGTGAGGAACTGGTAAACCCACGTGGACCAAATAGACTACTTACTCTGTTTTTGTATAAAACACATAAACGGGGTACTGGACTGTGAACAGTGGCGGTGTAACTCTGAAAGGTAAGTTTAGTGATCAGTCCATGTTCTGGAGGAAGTAAAATAGAACTTACAGCTAACTTCCTCTCTTTTGAAGATGCTCGTAGACTGAGAATAAAGTTAGATCAAGAAAAGATGAGTTAGTCTATTTAAAACAGTATTAGAATGTCCCAGACAGGACAAATCGCCACTCTCCAGTCAAGGACTATGACCTCAGACTTTGGTGACTTACTAGTCGCTTCACACTTGGCTGCAAACCATCTCAACACACTCTGGAGCTCCTCCACGATGAAGCCAACAGGACAACATCATCTGCAAAAAGTGGAAATAAAATCCCAGAGGAGATTTAAATGCTTAATAAACAAGTTAATAAACTCTAACGTGAACAATTTAAGAATTAGATCTGTGCACTGTAGTTTGATCTGTTATGGTTATGGTTATGTTGTGGTTTATTGGGCCAAATCCATATCCTTCTTCTACTTGTACAGCTTCTCCCTAACCTTCCAATTATAGGGGCGTTTGAAACCTTTGTGGTTTCCAAAATTGTTTTTGAAGGGGTTACAACAAAGTTTTGATAAGGTTTTATTTTAAATTCTCAAAAAGAAATTGTTTAATTTTTCAAAAGAAAAACTTGATCATCACTAAATTTTGCAATATCACATCTAGCATGCAGACAAAGAATGTTTACATGTTTTAATGTTTCCACCAGGACGTTTGCCAGATAATAGCATTATTTCTAACACAATATCTGTCAGTAGGAATTAACATGCATTGGCCTTCACATACTTCACACATTCGGTATCTATAAGAAGGTTTGCAAGATATTGCAACAGTAGCTGAACACTTGGTGAGATGGGATTAACTTTATCCTTTTACTTATTATTGGGATCACTGAGGAAGTAGAGCTAAGAGAGGAAGGTTAGCGTAAGTGGAAAAGAACATTTGTTCCCTGAAATACTGCTTTAAAAGGGAAAGAATTCAGTTTGTAGAATGAATATTCACCCCCTCAAAAAGGTTAAATTAGAGCACATTCTTTTTTTCGACTGGTGGGGATTCTATTTTTTAGAATGCTAAATAACTATAACGTTGAGTAGCTTCTTAAAAAGGCGGAAGGGTGTGGACAAGTGGAGAAACAGGAATATAATCTCACCATTTAATGTGTCCTGAAAATATTCAACAAACTGTCAACAAATGCTATGATGATATTTTGTTTTCGTAAGAAATATTATTTGTGCAGAGTATCTCAGGAAAAAAAAAACATGGATCCAGGCAGTTTTTGAAAAGTGCACTCATCTTTCTTTCTCTTGCGCTGTCTCATACATACACACACACACACACTCAACCCAAATGCTCCCTGATCCAACTTTGCTTTTAAGTCTTGTGGCTTGACACAAAGGAGATCTTTCCTTTCCCACACTTCATCAGAAAAGAGAGAAAATCAAAAGGACACAAAGAGCTGTCTCACAATTCAATGGGGAGAAAACGCGTTCTGTCACTTCTGCTATTCTGGGTGAGATTACAGTGGGGGATTCACAGGCCATGCTGCCTGCTATGTATGTGTGTGTGTAATGAAGCCGCCTCTGTTAGAGATGTCAACAAGCACCAGGAAGAACTTACTGTGTCTACATGTGAACTAGTTTTAATGGGAGTGTGGAGTTGAAACATCTTGTTTAGCATGTATAAATTCCATGAGCTTTTGTTTCCACATTTACATGTACACTAATGATGTTTACTAGTCTCTATTCAGAAGCCTACTTAAATCACAAAGCTACTTAAAACTGCGTGACAGCAGAATGCAGTGCACAATAATAGAAAAATGATAAAATATTCACCAATGGAGATGATAAAATATATATAATTGGTCACATTCTCCTTTTTGATAATAGTGAGCCAACAGTGCAACATTTTTAGGCAATGCATTTTCGTGATTGGTGCTGTTAGCCAAATTGTGTCTTTCTTGATGTCACACGGTACTTTTAACAGAACGACAAATTGAGATGAGAAAGCTATAAAAAAAGATAGAAAAAGAATTGACTGTAGTTCAATTTTGTATCACAAGAACAATAGAGGTAGTTGAACTTGTGATAAAAGACTGTTAGACGTATTAGCTCTAACAATTGCTTTCTAAAGCTGCATTCACACCAAATGCGGCAGGCGAGTCAAATCCGCGTCTGCCGCCTGTCAAATTTACGCCTGTCAAATTTACTGCTCATAGCCTTGACGTGCCTACAGTGGAGCAACCACCGAAGAGGATGTTGAGCGAGTAGCTTGGGTTTATTTCTTTAGGACGCTCTACAGAGGCTCCGCACATCGCTGTTTGTTTTCAGCAGATCTTTCAGAGTCTCTCTTGCATTCATGTACTTCCCTCATGTAGCGAGAGTTTCACCTGGTGGCCGTTCTGAACATTACTTCCAACCAGGGCCGGCCCTGGGCATAGGCGACCTAGACAGCTGTATAGGGCGCCACCTGCTGGAGGGAGCGCCTGTCAAAACATCCACCGGGCCAAGAGAGACATATATATCGAGTATTAGTGTGGTGGTTAGCATGCTAGCCTCCTGTTGCAGCGGTTGGGGGTTCGTGTACCAGCTAGGGTGAAGTTTTGCTGTGCTTATAGCTAATTTTAAATGATTGTTATTGAATTTTTGAGGATAAAATTAAATGAATACTTGTGTTATAGTCCAGGCTGCTACAGTGTTTCTTTTTTGCATGTGTGCGGGTAGTGGTGGGGTGGTGGTGTGTATCGCGGGGCAGTAATCACGTTTTGCCTGGGGTGCCATGACGCACATGCAGGACCGGCCCTGCTTCCATCTCTCCGTTGTCCAGTTTGAGCATTAACCCAAGAGGGGGGGAAACAAAAATAAAAAGGGGGATTATTTTATTGTTGTCTTGATGAAACCAAGAAATAACACTATAAGACCATGAAGCTAGAGTGATCTCGTGCACTACAACGGCACTCCAGGCTGCCATTTAAAATAATATGTTTTAAACGCTTTTATTGAGGAACGTGCAGAACTTCCTCTTTGCACTTGTTTAGATAATTTTTGGTCAGAGTGTTACTCTGGAGACAATTGTAGTTTAACCATTGCTGCTTGTGATCCTTTGAAATGGTGCATTACATAAAGGCATCGTATATGTATGGTATTGCATAATGAATATTTAAAAGTAAAAGAAAATATGTTGGAGTACTATTCAAAGCTTTTAATATCACGTAAGCGGTCCTTTGAAGTTGCAGAAGATGCTTTTTATGAATTTCATTTTAGAGACTGCTCCATAAACTGACATTAGCCCTGTTAAAAAAAAAAAAAAAAGAAAATCTTTGGAGGTCAGCTTCATTCCTTCAAGCTCCTGCAGCACCTTCATCTTGTCATAGAAACAGATCATTAAAATCTCTTGTCCAAGCAACAGTCAGCCGTTTGGTTATTACGGAAGCTAATGACTGATGGAAAATTAGTAACTGGCTGGAACAATTACATGACTTGAAATAAATGGGTTGGAAGATTTACTGGGACTGTGCAGATAATTTGAGAATAAAAGGCAATGTTAAGGAATATTGCTTGGCACTCAACCATTACAGTGCGGGATGGTTGGTATATTTAAAGGGAGAGTGACTGGGCCTAGTTGTAGGGTTGGTCGGTTACATTTTTGGCTACTCGTGTCAAAATATCTTTGGACAAAAACTGGAATCATCTGGTGGTACGACCATGTTTCTGTGTAAGAATTCACAAATTTCCTATGAATTAGTGCTGGGCAGATCCATCCAAAATATCGATAATATCAATCTCAAGTTATTATCGGATCGATTCAGACTTGCATATATTGACATTTCAACTTTTTTTTTTTTGCAAAAAAGGATCCAGCTGAGTCCTGTAGCCAGGCAAAACAATTCATGTCCCATCCATCGCAATTACAAAAAATACTGATATTTATATTTGGGATATTCACTGGTATCGGATCGATGTCCAAATGGTCGGTATCACCCACCTCAACTATGAGCTACTGGCACTCTGAAGTAAATATGTTTTAAATTACACATATTTTCAGATTTTGGTAAAAAAAAAAAAACAAACAAAAAAAAAAAAAACAACATATTCCTAATTAAAATACCAATAGGAAAACTTGCACGATAGATCAAGGGTTTTGTTTTTCAAGTTGCACTTAACAAAATTATTTTTTTTATAGTAATATTGTTTTATTTTATTTTTTTTGAGTCACATTTTTTGCAAAACACCAAATACACTTTAGACACATTTCTATAAATTTTTAACAGGAATTTCTTCATTCTCTCTGCTCAAGTTGGATTTTAAAAAGTTACATTGACTCTTTGAGCAAAGCTCCATGCAAATTTAGAAAACCTTTACACAATTTTAACCACAGCAGGACCGTGCCACTGAAGAAAATTGAGAGTACATTTTGGAAACTCACGAACGCCTCCTCCACACAGTCACTTTGTTCCGCCTCAGAATCGTCTTTGTTCTTCTACCTTGCATCAATTTGTAGTACTTAAAATTAAACAATGTGCCAAAGTCATCAAAAGTAATCAAAAACAGTTTTTGCTCTCTTTCGACATTTTGTGTCAGGCTATTTAAATACTACAAAAAATGACATTTCTGCCAACATCCTTTCTCCTTCTAGGAAATGTCAATATCTTGACCTGAACTTTATAAGCGTATAATGATCTGAAAAAATAACCTTTTTTATTTTTAATATCATAAGTAAAATCAATTTAATAAAGTATAAACTGATTAGGTCTTAAAACAGGGCCTTGGGGAGTTCCACAAATTATCCACTTTAGATTTGATGCTTAATAATCAATGTCAACATATCATTTATGTATTTTTTTTTCTGATAATGCAAAACTAGATGTATTGTAAAGTAATGTGATGCTTAACCCTGGAACGCTTTCGCGAAAAGAAGTTACACTGTCACTTTTGCTGGGTGATATTTCTCTGATTTAATCTCAATACAGAGTATTTATTATAAAAAAACATAGATCAAAATATGACAACCCGTGATAAATTAGAGTATTTTACTTTCATTTTCCACTGTGGTATATATAACAAAATGGAAAATGAAAACATAGGAAAAAACATACTGAAAATTGGGAATTTGGGTGCAAAAAAATCCTTAAAAAAATAAAAAATTATATTAATAATAATAATGATGATACTGGAGGCTTGGCCTTTCGTCCACCCATTCCTGGACATGTGAAACTTTACCCAGGAACCCATGACACTCATGCAACATATTCAAAATCTTAAAAAATACTTTTGCTCTGGTGAAAATCACTCGGCGAACGCGCTCTAGGGTTTAGTTAGTAAATTATTAATTATGTTTAATACATGAGCATTTTTTTTTCTTAATCAACAGCTTTTGCAATAAATTCAGTGAACTTCATTACTGCTGAAGATGTTGCTCCAACACCAGAAGTGCGGTTCACATGATATTTTGTGCATCAAAGTGTTGCTCCTTATGTTTTAGGGTTTCCCAGTAAAAAATAAGCGCATTAAATTCTATAACACTCAGGAGGAAATTGCATATAACACAGCAAACAAAACTGTCTAACTTTTTGTACAATTAATAATTTAATTGTGAGCATAAACATTTTGTTTGTATTTGCCTTCATTAAAAATAATTTTAAAAAATGTAAGAAATGCAGATAATGCATATTACATTACATTATATTATTATTAATTATCATTAATATTATATTATATTACATTAAATTACATTACATCACATTATATTATATTATATTATATTATATTATATTATATTATATTATATTATATTATATTATATTATATTATATTATATTATATTATATATTATATTATATATTATATTATATTATATTATATTATATTATATTATATTATATTATAAATAATGGGGGGACATTTAGTTGGATTGAAGCTTTTAGATTCTAAGTTAGGTTTTTATTGTGATAATATAAAACATTCTCATCTCTATTTTTTTGGCCTTCTAACTTTTTGTTTACACTTTTGAAAGCCTTTTCTTTTTTTTTTTTTTTTTTTTTGTTTAGCTTAGAATGGCAATGTCACAATTAATACCACCTTCTTGTTGTGAAAAATGGTTTGTGCCAAATGCAAAGCATGCCGTGTTCTTGTAGTCAAAACAAGCATCTTTTCTTTTTTTTTTTTTACTTTGAGGATTGGAGCTAGTCAAGGATGACAGCATTGTTAATCACAAAGCATCTCCAAGGATGTATTCACCCAGCACCAGCAATCCACTACCACTAACCAGTTATACCGATGCAGAAATAGCAAGAAAAATCGTTTTTGAGGTGTTATTAAAGTAAATGTTGTCTGCTCTCTAACGCCTTTGTGCCCCCCTCCAGAACGGCTTATAGTTATCTGCTGTTTACTCTGCGTAATTAACTGAATTCCCCAGCCAGGCTTTGCAGAACAGCCACCTGTACAGAACACCTCAGAACAGATGCAGATTATGGCTGTGACTCTTGTGAGTTGCCCAAATCAACAGCCTGAAATCCTCCTCAGTTGGGATACATGGATATTTGCACTGAAAGCTAGCAAAAAACGCAGCAAACATCCACCAACTGTCTTACAAACACTGATACATGCGTGCACTAAAGATCAATCAGTTCTGCCCCAATTTAACAGCAAAATCTCTTTTTTTCTCTTTGATGTTTGGACAGATCTGAAGAAAGCCATCAAAAGTTACAGCGGAGAGGATAAAGTCATATTATAGTAATTTATCACAATGAGATATGAAATGTTTATTTTGAAATGCATATCTCAGAATCCCTAACAAAATAGACATCTATTTATGTGATTCTCCACAAGAATATTCACACTCAAGAGGTCCATTAATGTCCAGGAAAAAAGGATTGGAGGAAAGTTGTGAGGATCTAAATGGGTTCATAACTGAAAGTGAAGTTTACAACCTTCCTAATGAATCTCTGCTCTAATCCACCTTATCTCCACAGGATATAGGTTTTTCTTGTCTACATATTGCATTATGATTGGCCTGTCAAAACACCAGACACCAGCTTTTGCAATTACAGGAAATAGCTCACGAGGTGAATGGAAAAATCCCATAATGCAGTACTAAAAGCATCAGTGGGGGAAACATTCTCTGTCTAAAAATGATCCCTTCTGCATGTCTTCTTGTTTTAATAAACGCAATACTTGCCTTCAACTGAACAGAAAAAAATGAAAAAAAATGTGCAAAAATGATTGACTTTTATAATGCATGAAACAATTTGGGCCACAACTTTACGACAAACATTTATACAAACCTTGACTTTTTTTTTAAGTTTGACATTTAGTGGTTTTTTAAATGTGACATTTTTAACTTAAACAATAATCAACATTGGACTGAAGCGTCACAAGCCCATCCAAAAAAAAAGCAAATATACAATTTACACAGAAACAAAAGCATATAAAATAAAATACTTGAAAATATTAATATTTACAAATACATACATTTAACTAATATCATCCAGTTATTTGACTTTTAATAGGAGCCTATTTTTTTTTTACAGTATTAACTGATTTAAGATCTTTGTCCAATGGTTTTTTATTTTCCAAAAACAGAAGGACATCTCCATTTTACATTTTATCTTTCTCTGCATGACTCAAACATAAAAACACCTCTGATTATCATCTTTCACTCTTCTTACAAAAAAAGATTGCACTCTCAAGGGCAAACTAGTGTTAAAAGGCACAAAATAAAATTCCCATTACTCTTAAATGCATAATATCCACAAGTGTTTTTGTTTTTAAATTGTGTATTTGTAGCAAACCAAAAAAAACTTTATTTTTGACTCCAAATTCTTTTTTCCAAAGTTTAAATATTGGATATAATGATGCATGATAATAACTTTTTACAACCAATATCCAATATTTTCCGGCCTCTTACAGCCGATATCAAAACTGATAATCAACCAATATTTTTTTAAAAACTTGAGAAAACATTTAAGAGTGTATTTCTCTTATGTATTCCAAATAAATTAAACTAAATTAAACAACAGGTATTACAAACATTATTAGCTCTTTCAGTCTGCCATACATCTGTATATTAAAAGTGCATTTCAATGGTCAGAACAAATGTTAAGACTTTGACTTAAATAGCAATGTAACAAAGACATTTTCGCATTCAAATAATGCCCATTAAAAAGAAATACTTTATTCTTAAAAGTGCAAATAAATGGTTGTTCGTCGAAATTAGCTTTTCAAAAACATAGGCCGGCTTGGATTCCAACAGATTAGAATTAAGCGCTCCCCTCCACTAGAATCTGATGTATTTTAGCGCAGTATTCGGATAAATTACTGGTGTCCCCACCATTACAAGAAACCTCTTTTGTTAGATCTGAGACAGCACGCGCTGTTTGCATCTACTTTGGATAAAGACAGCTACACTTCGGATCTTTGTGCTAGCACCCGCTCTGCCATCCGCGTGGTTTGTTCTCGGTGTATCAGCGCAGAAATGTTTTTTTGTATTTGTGTGTGTGAGCGGCAGTAGACCCTCCCTTATAAAGTGCAGATCGTAACGCAGTGAGGGTGAGAGGGAGAAATGCCCCGTCTTTGTGCTGCATGCTGCTGTCGGGCTGCTATGCTAGCATGCTAAGCAACACCGATAAGGCTGAAACTTTTAGAATCAGAAAATTTTATTGGTCCCAGAGGGCAATTCATTTGTAGTACTTTTCAATGCAGTTTCACACACACAACACAATCAGATTGACAAAACACAATCACATTGACATTGATGTGTCAGACCATCATAGTTTTAAAATGAGTACTCCATTGCTCCACAACACACAAAAATGTCACAACAGCACTAACCTTCAAAAACACTCTTATCCAAATTTAACAATGTAGTTGCTGAGGGAACAAAAGACTTCGAAAAACAATTTTTTTTTTGTGTTGGAGCATAAAATCGACGCACAAATTCTCATCGAAGAATTTGATTAAAAAATGTTCTCATCTGAAGATCTGCAACTGTCTGTGTATAAAATAAAAAGGAGAGTGAGCAGACAAGTTAGAACGCAGGTAAATAATAAGTGAGCGAGGAAGCGTCGGCAGTTTAAACTTTTAATTATTAGGCCATTTTATCTACAATTTTCTTTTTCACATCAGAATTATAGGTGCACCGTCATACTATCGGCCGATAATTATCGGTAACTGATAATATCGTGCAACCCTTATTGGATCAAAATTTATTGTGTGTAAAATTTCCTCAATTTCACTACAATACTGTAAGTATGGAAGAATTAATGCTAAATCTAAATCTGCATTATTTTGCTTTACTTGATTAATTGTAAAGCTTTAGATATTTTGTTTTTAAAATGGTTTCCAAATAAACTGGTGCAATGACTTCAAGGAACTTTATTTTACAGTACAAAAGAAAAAAAGCAATGTTGCCATCTAAGTAAACTAAATTATTTATTATCTGCAATAGGAAAAAAAATAAACTAACAATCTTCATTAGTTTCAACTTTACAGTATGAGGTAAAGTTTAGTGTCCAGCATGGAGTCACCTCTCAATTGATTTGCTAATGCCCTCTGCTGGTGCTGCAAAAGTCACTCCGTGGAACTTTCCCTCCAAAAATGGGACTACATTTGGAAAAACTGTGCTTTTTTCTCTGTTTACCTAACATTAAGAAGAATACTGGAAACATGCACTTCTTTTTGTAATTTATCATTTATTTCTTATATTAAAATAATGGGAATCAATAATATATTTGACAGATAGTAGAGCCGTAGTAAAATATTATTCCAGTCGTTATTGAGGTAGCTCTCTGACTCGTTCGTATTGTGCATACCCAGGAAACACATCCAGTAAAATGTAAAAGCAATTCATTTTCTACTTTATTCTCAGTAGTTATAATCTTTAACAAACACCTGCCTCAGTGCATGTGCTGTTTCCTTCTGTCTGTGTGTCCTATTTTGTTAGCTGGCGTGGCCTGTGCAGTTTAGCATAGAAATTGGAAAATAGTTTATAGAAGAAAAGCCAGCTTGGTAAAACAATTCAATCTGCTGCCTTTTTAGAGACAAAGGGAATTGTATTTTCTCAGAGCCTATTACAGCCGTGCATTTATCCTTATTTGTCTTAAATAAGCCTTCTGTGTCAAAGGGAATCATTTAGAAAGTCTTCATCTTGTCTTCTTTATGTGCACATCAGTGGTAAATACTGGGAAGGAAATAAATAAAGGAGCTGCTATTTGTACAAGTACATGGATGCAAGATTGGTGACAAATTATGAGCAAAATATACAAAATCCTCGTATCTTTTTTTTCCTTTTTTTTTAAAGAGCCAGCACATAGATAGCATACAATGTTGACCATTGTGAAATTCTTGGACAAATTTGTGGGTGAACAGCTTGATGCAACTTCAAATGCTAAAACATTGAGACTAAACCTTCCTAAGATGAGCAAAACGCACAGTAAAGTCTTTGCCAGCTGTAGGATATAAAGAGCAGGAGGGACTGTTTGCCTTGTTGAAGCAGCACTCAGCAAGACCCAGAAAGTCATTTGTTCACTCTGCTACCAAATCAATGGCCTGTGAGCCGCAGATAAACCAATGGGTCCTCCCTTTATGGGTTGTGAAATACTTACAAATGTGCCATGAATGAATCAAAGAACAGTGCATGGACGGCTGGATTGCACTGTGTCTAACCCCTAATGCAACAACTGCATGCTTGGGAACCACTTTACCTCTGCAGATCCAAGTCAGCACTAGCATTTATCTTGTTTACAGTGAGATGGGCAAAACAGGCAGTGTGCTGAGCACTTTTCTGCAACCATAAATTCAGCACATAAAACTTACCAGACTAAAAGTCTCAAAGGGAAAGGGTTTTTTTTAAAGCAGACAGCAAGATGTAAGTGTGGATAAATGTTCAAGACAAAGTCCTCTGCTTTCACTGTCAAGCAGAAGCACAAGCCACAAGATTCAACCAATGTCACGAGGCTAACACAACAAAGAACATCACATAAACAAGGCAGAAAATTGAATTTGGAGCATGATGTAATTTTTAATCAATTGCTCTTGAAATTTTTCAAACTAGAGCCGGATAACAGGGTTTTTTCCTCCATAATTACACGGGTTGGTGCACAAACACGAGATGGAGGGACGCCGTGATCCCATCTGAAACTTAACCCTTGTAAATGATCCAGAACAAGTCCCCCGCTTAACATTACGTCCCTCTTGCAGAAGGGAGAAAATAGGTAACATAGAGAACTGAAATAAAAACCAGCAGGGTTAAGTTGGCCACACAGTTGTCTATTAGGGTGACTTGTGGAATGTCAAAATACAAAAAGCTTTGTATTTAATTTGTGACGCTTCAGCTAGTTTTACGCTTTTAACTTTTCTACTGTAGTTGGATCTGGTTGTCAGAAAAGTCCTTGGGAACAGTTACTAGCATCGTTAGCAACGGTCGTTTCACAGGACACGCAGAAGATATTGCCATGAACAAATGTTTAATAAACTTGTTCAGGAGACATGAACAATTGATCAAAGATATAGACAGTGGATGCAAATACATAATTTGGCACGAATGGAACCCCATACAGCTCAGCCTCGGCCAGACTCTGCCCTCAGTGGCCCCAAGCTAAAGTGAAATTGAGAACCCTGAAGTAAACTAATAAACAAAGAGTTGGATGCAGGGGTTAAACTAACTGACATCAATTCTCAAGCTTCATAGACAACACATTCTAATTCCCAAGTCATTACACATTGACGTCAAGTCCCAATTAAATTGGGGGACAGTCATTTTGTCGGACAGGGTACCAGGCGCAGACCAAAGCTCGGGGCGCAGCCAGTACTGATACCCTAACCCTAGCCAGATCCGCACATTGTATCATGTCCAGAAACAGCACATAACCCGTACCAATCCGCGTTTGGTACCAGCTTAAGGCTAGGATACTAGTGTGGCCCACGCCTGGTACCAGACCAGTATCGATTTGCGGCCTGGAGGTTGAGGAGCCTTTAATCTGAACAGCCATTATGTCAAAAAAGCAACAAGATGGGGACGGTGGGTACCATCACGGCCTCGGGCGTGGACTGAACCTCGGGGCACAGCCAGTATTGGTACCCTTGCCCCAGCCGGGTCTGCATCTGGTACTGCGTACAGAACCAGAATTGAACTGGTACAGATGCACTCTCGGTACTAGTACCAACTAGGATACTGGTGCGGTCCATGCCCAGTACTGGAACAGAACCGGCTTGCGGCCTGGTGGTTGTGAAGCCTTTAATTTGAACTCCAGCATCTCAAGAAACAACGAGTTGGGGACATGGTGACATTGCAGCACCAGGCATGGACCGAACCTCGGGACGTGGATGGAGCGGTACCCCTAGCACGCATCTACATCTTGTACAGCGTCTAGAAGCAGTACCAAATTTGTACACATCCACGTTCAGTGCCAGTACCAATCTGCGTTTGGTCCCTGTTTAATGTTAAGGTTAGGATACTGGTGTGGTCCACGGATGGACCCAGACCAGTACCTGTTTGCGGCCCGAAGGTTGGGGAGTCTTGATTCAATTGGAACAGCCAGCATGTCAAAGAACTACGAGTGGGGACACCCAACGTCAAAAAGTTACATGCAGAGTCCTTGATCATGCGTCAAAATGTGATGACTTGGGAGTGAGAATGTGTTTCTACAGCTAGAAAACTACTAGCAGAAATACCATCTCCAAGACACAACTACTCAAAATGTAACCAAAGACCACAGTCTTAAATACCATGAAGATTTCAACAACTTTTGCCAGGCAGACAGCAGGATAAAGCTGAAAAGCAAATTCCTTCCAGGAATTCAGCCGCCACTGGAGCAAGGGTTTCTGGGAGCTTTTAAAGGGTAACCAACCCAAAAATCAACTTTTTTTGCCTATATAAATTGGCCTTAAATTTTTGAGCAATTAAAATACATGTTTTCAATTCTTGATAATATAGTCAAAACCGTCCGTGTGCTGCCCCCTAAAGATGAAATTGAGGTATTATATTTGAATTTCATGATTGGTAACACTATTTAAGTCTCATTTAAGGAGTCTCAAGTCATGATCAGCCAGCTTCAATAACGATAAATCTTCCAAAGCTCCACCCCTCTTTTTAATTTCAGCTGTGGGGGGAATCAGCCTCCAACTTCCCTGTTTGGTTACCCTTTAAACTTCCCTCCCGGCCTGCCGATTGAAGCTAGAATCAACTCTGCAGGAGGCGGGGTCAGCAGCAGCGGAGGAGCTGGACCTCTAGAGCTACTGAAACTCAAAAAATGCACAAAACATACACACCCAAGAAAACAAATACAGAAGACCAGAGGTCGTAACAATACTTTTTACCGGACAAATAACCAATGCTGGACCTATTTTTATTTTTCTTCTGTTTTATTCAAGGTGACATTAAACCTAAACAGAAACCATGTTTTTTCTTTGCTTCTGGGATATTCTCTTTTTAACGTTTTCTTACTAGAGGCAATCAGTGAATGTAGATGTCATGGAGTCACTCGTCTCTGTCACAGTTGAATAGATTTGTGGTACGATGTTAGCCGCGCTGATGGTGTTATCATCCGCGCTTGAGCTGTGATCAATCACCACATTCAATTTGATTTTGACGACTGGGGAGGGGCTAATGAGAGATGAAAAAAGTACATGTAGGACAGTCATAGCTGCTGACTACACACACATGACCTCAGGAGGATATTGTGGGAATCAATTTTGAGATAACAACTAGAGATTGTTTCTGCCACCACGGGGGGAGAGGTCAGCTGGTCAATACACAGTTTTCATTGTGTCCCTGAGATTTTTTTTTTCCCTCTACATGGTCTCAAAGTAGAACTCCTTTTATGATTATTTATTTATTTTTTTTACTCCATGACTCGTGTTTATCACCCATGGTGCCTGGGTCATGGTACTTTCTGTCCAACCTTAACTACAGAGGAAGGTAAAATAGTAACCATTAAATGCAGCTCCTGTAGCACACTTACACTGGGAGGTAATGAAAGGCATGAACTGGGCCGAGAAGATGAAGTGTTACAAGAAGACCCTCAGGATTTCATCTACCTTTATGACACCTGTCTCTTTCTCTCTGTCTCCTTAACTCTGTTGCTGTTTCTTCCTCTCTGTCCCTCGTTTTGTCTGTGTGCCTTGTCCTCTACCGCAGAGCACAGTGTAATCTTCTGCTCCCCTCTGGGCGCGTGGAGTAAATCAGCACAGCTGGATCACAGGCATCAATCTCAGCCAGCCCCCAGGATGGGCCACTTGTGAGCCCACAGGGAGGCATTTCTCCTTCTTTTCAAATGGGAGACAAATGTTGCAGGGAGAAAGCACTTCTGCACTTTTGGGGGAGGGGAGGGGGGGGGGGGGAGGCACAGCAGGGGTTGTGGTGGGTAAATGATAAAAGCATGGAGTTGGCAAAGGGGGAGTGAGACTGATGTTGAAGAAGTCGGGGAGAAGGTGCATGCGCAGTAAAGAAAAATGATTGTCTCTGTTTTTGGTGATTTTCTTTAAAATATGCATTGAAATTGCTCTGTCAAAGAGGAATTCACCTTTAGGGCAGGGGAGATTAGAAAATATGATACAGTGGAGTTCATATAGTGATGATTGATATTCTTGTTATTGAAGTCAGATAAAACTAAAGTTGTTGTCTTTGAACCTGAGAGATGCTGTAATAAGCCATCTAGCCCCTATAATGGCTCCAGTGGACAGCCAGTAATATTGCGAAAAAGTTTAAAGTCACTGTGAGAAACTCATGGAGTATGGAGTATGAGAGATTTTAAAATATAAATCAACAAAAGCTTCTTCCTCAGTTCTACTATTAATAATATAAGCTATTTTCTCCACATCACTGTAGAGAAGTTTTGTCCCATTTTGTGAACAACATTCAGACGATCACTCCACCACACTGAAAGCTCTCCAAAAGTTTGATTCTTGAGTCATCCCTGATGTGATTGATTTTTATTATTTTTCTAAAGTAGATTTGTTAAAACTCCTCTGGATCCTTTTAATATCAGACATATTTATTATGACAAAGTGATTGCATCTTGTTCCAAAAACGGTCACCTGTGTATGCTTGTGGAGTTACTTTTCTTCTTTCATATTTTTGTTTGAAAAAGAATCAACAAACCACTCCAAACATATTGGTTGTCTTTGTTAAATTCCAATTACTCTATTTCTTGGAAGCATCCTTTTTACGGTAGATGTTTTTGGTCCAAATATACAGGGCCCTGGATATTACATTGAAAAAGCAAATAAATAAATTTCTCAAATGATCAAATTAATAGTGTGAGGCCACACACTAGTGTATTGTGCGCACAAATTAGTTTTTGTGGCTGCAAATGAGTATTTTACTGGCAGTTTGAGGGAAAAATAAAAGTATTCTAGTATCTCTAATAATTGTATCAATTTGTGCCCACAAAATAAAATGCTAATTTGAACCAGTAAAATGCTAATGTGTATGCTAAAACTAGACAAAAAAAAGGTAAATTTTTGTCATGAAATACTAATTTGCGCTAACCAGGAGTTCATCTGTGCATAAGAAATGCTCATTTGTGGCCATAAAAAAGCAAACTTTTGCCCAAAAAATTTAATAAAATGCTAATGCTAATGTGTTGTGAAAAAATGTCTATTTGTGCTCACAAAATGCTAATTTGTCTGCACAAAATGCTAACTTGTGCCCAAAAAAAGCTAGTAAAATATAAATTTGTGGCCAAAAAATTTTAATTTGTGTGCCCACAATGTTTATTTTTCTCCACAAAATACTAAGTTGTGTCCAAAAAAGCAAATAAAATGCCAATCTGTATCCACAGAATGCTAATTTGTGCCCCAAAAACAGGTAGTAAAATGTTAATTCCCTGCCACAAAATGCAAATTTGTGCAAGTAGAATGCTAATTTGTCTGCACAATATACTAACTTGTGGCCACAAAAGGCTAATTTGTGTGCACAAAATACTTACTTGTGTCCAAAAAAGCAAATAAATTGCCAGTTTGTGGCCACAAAATGCTACTTTGTGCCCCAAAAATGCTAGTAAAATACTAATATGTGCCCATAAAATCATAATTTAACTACACAAAATACTAACCTATGGCCACAAATTAAGTTTCTGTGAACATTGCCATCTTTCTCTGGATAACCTGACCACAGCCCAATCTATCCAAACACGAGCAAAACTTTTTTTAAAATTCATTGAGGCAACTGGAATCTACAGTGAATAAAAAGGGAAAAATCTAGTAAATCAGATTTTGGGCAAAAAAACAAACAAACTAGAATGTACAATTCTAAGAGACTTCTTACCTACTTTTTTTGCGATCCAGTTTGACCTTCCTTGGTGTAGTCCCCCAGATTGAGGAGCTGTGAAAGACATCAAACCTGGTTTTAGATCAGCTTTTAAGCAGTATTCTGGTTTGCTGAGTTTATGTGCTTCTGCGAAGCTTTTCTGGGACCAACTCTTAAAAGTCTTGGGTGGCACTTTTTTTTTTTGCTTTTGTAAGATAAAACATTGCCAGTAAGAGAATCTGAGTGTTGAGGATACTAAATACTAAATGTGCTCATGTGAGAATGCACAACAGAAGATGGTCCCCTGTGGATTCAGGAGTGATAAACAAAGTTATCTCATCCTGTTCAGAGGCATCAGACGCACCATTCACATTTTCTTTTTTTGTCCTTTTCTGTTTCTAGATGAATATTTCATACTTTGCATGAATATTTGTCACTGGCATCATAGATGCCACATCACAGCTAGGGAGAAGCTTACATGTTGTTCTGCTGTAAAGGTGATTAATGTGTTTTTATGTCGCAATACTGAGACCACAAAGAACTCTGAGATTTCATTATTTCATTTCATTCTGAATCTAAGGGTCTTCAGTGCTAAAGGAGAAATACAAATGCAAAAATGTTAGACCTAAAATATGACAAACATAGACAGTATATCTTGACAACACCCCTACACACTGCTTTTTCTACATAGTTCGGAAGAATTTAATAACATAAACACGTAAATTTCTTCAGTCAACAAGAATCAACATCCATGTCTATTGGTATAGGGGTTTTGTATGGGGTTTTTAATAGCACTTGTTTTTAAATATTTTTTTCTAGCCTTCAAGTTTTTTTTTTTGCTGCATCTGTGTTCGCCAAAGACTATGAGTTTAGTATGGAGTGGCAGAGATAAATACATTAGTTGAGCAGGACACACATGAGAAATGAAAGACAAGGGTAAGATGAGTTATAGGTGGGACAAATGAGTCTTAGGTGAAGATGGGACAGCACCAAGGATCATCTTAGAGCTCCTCTGATGGACGGGCAGACAGATGAGATTAGACAGGAATCTCTGTGGACTACGATGTTTGAAGATGACATTGTGATCTGCAGTTAAAGCAGTAGAGGACCATCTAGAGAGGTGAAGGTTTTCTCTGGAAATCAGAGGAGAGAGTACCCAAACCCAGTACCATAACCCTAACCTGGCACCGGACGCTGTACTAGATGTGATACCAGATGCAATACCGGTACCAGATGCGGTATTGGCGCAAACTGGACAAGGTACGGGATGTGAAGCGGTGCTGGGTTAGGGTACCGGTACTGGATGCATCCTGAGGACCAGTCACATCTGGTACCGTACACGGCACTGCGTTCCAAAGGGTGTGGACCCTTGTTTTTACAAATTGCCAGAACGTCAAAAAACGATGAGGTGGGGGACACCCAAGAACATCAAGAAATGTCACGGTCCTTAACCAAACGTCAATGTGTGACGACTTGAAGATGAAAATGCTTTTTCAAGTCGGACTCAAATGCACATTTCAAGCGACCTTGTTCAATGGAATGTCTATTGAATCTGTTTTTAGCATTAAGAAGGTGCAAAATATTTACTCATTTGTTAGGGTTTATTGGAAAACATAATTTTGGTTAACAGAGGAGTTGCAGAGCTGCACCAGAAAACCTGGATGTGACAAAGCCTCATGGCAGAGACAGAGGGATGGAATTTCAGTGGTAGAGCACTAGGAATTTGACTAGAAGACTACTGAGAGCTTTAGTGGAAGAGTATACTAGATAGATCTAGAGGAGAAATAGATGAAGAGACCCGTCAGACAGGAAAAAGGAGAAGCAGGACCACTTAACAACTTTGTGTTATAGGCCTATGATGGGAGTCGTGTGACCAGTTGTATGACCAGATGTTTCTTTGTCTGTTGGGTGACCAGGAAACACCCAGTTCTGTATATACTGTAAACGCCTGTGTTCGAACACACGGTGTGGTTGCTGGAGTGATGCTGACACCACCCGTACCTCTGTGCAACATTGATACAATCCTTTATTAAAAGGGTAATTCTGACCTGTGTTTGCTTGCTCTTTTCCTCATCAACCAACTCGGGGAGACGTTCAAGGGAACAACTTCAACACTATGTAAATTGATGTATTTGTGTTTCAGGCTTACAACTTTTTAAGTCAGCTTTTGGCCTCTACATAAAAAAAAAAAAACGTGCAGCAATTGAGCGCGTCAGAAGTTTTAACTTATGATATGAGGGTAATTATATCCGGTCCTCTGGATCATATACAGTATAAACAAACAGTAACTGTATCCCGTCTTGTTTTCTCAGTTTCATTATGCATCACTAAAATGTATTAGCTGTATGCTAACAGGCATTTGCCGTGTTCGAGAACATGTTGAACACAGGTTTTTGTATACGCCATTACCATATATATTCACTTTAGGCTGTTATTATCCAATATTAATGCATGTACTGTACTTACAGTTGGAAGACACCTGGTGCATAAAGTTGTAGAAATGTAAATCTCACAAACCTTGTTCCAGTCTTTTTCTTTCACAGCCCTTTTCCAGTATATAAAAGACTTTCTGTCAAATAATTCCACAAACCGTAATAATTAATTTTTCCTTTATGATAATTAGGGGAAATCATAATGTCTCCTATACTTGAAAGGGACGTTAAATGTGTGTCACAACCAAATCTAAGTCCCTGATTGGTCAAAGTTTAATTGTTGTAGCTCAGGGGTGTCAAACTCAAAGGTGGGGGGCAAAATCCAAAACAGGGCTGAAGAGCGGGATATCATTCCCTTTGCCTGTCTGGGTGGATGGGGGTTTGGCAATGTGTTTTATTGTATGGCTGCTTTAACCTTAGTTATTTTATCATGTTATGTTTATTTCTTTCTACACCATGAGTAAGAGGAAGGGAGAGGATGATGACATTTTTGTGATGTAAAATGCTCTGTTTGATAGAGAAAACCAGAAGTCATTCTGAGTGATCTCTCAGCCTCCACAATCATAGTAATGCTTCAATATGATAGTAAGATAACATTGAGGCATTAATAATGATAAAATACTGTATTCATGTTTGGGATCATTGCATGGATGTTGCTTTTACATGCGCAAGCACATGTGTTTCTGTTGCACTATATAGGTTTGCAAATCTATACTATCTGTTTGACAAGGTAAAAGATAAAGTCCCATCAGTTGTTTGAAATTTGTTCTGCACATCTGACCCAGTCCCTTGGGGAGCAGTAAGCTGCAGACACAGACGCTCGGGCACCATTTGGTGGTTTAACCCCCCAATCCAACCCCTTAATGCTGAGTATCAAGCAGGGAGGCACTGGGTTTTTAGAGTCTTTGGTATGACAGGGCCTGGATTTGAACTCACAACCTTCTAATCTAAGGCCACACTCTGCCAAAAGCCACAGAGTTTGTGGTAGAGTCAGGGGCACAGTGTAGATAAAATGGTCACATGACCAATTGGTTGTTGAAAATGAGCAACACAGGTGCACCACATAGTTTTTTTGTTTTGTTTTACAAAGGGTTTATTTTTTAGTAAAGGAAGCATGTTTTTGTTCCGCGGATTTTGTCCGCAGGACAAAAACCATGCATGCAGGGGGAGAACATGTATATCTGCGGAAGCACAGCAGGATAATGTTAAAGTCCCCCCCCCAAAAAAAACAAACCTTAATGCTTTACAAAAAGAAAAAAAAAGCTGTATTTATGTAAAAGTATAATCATCCAAATATTTCATCTGGACATATTCCTCTATATTCACAGTACCTGCCTTTGATGATATTGACAGAAAGAAAATTGAAAAGACTCTCCTGTGTGTTTGTGTGTGTGTTTTTCAGCAAATAGTTGTAGAACAGTAACATACTTTTAATTTGATTTTTTTTGTTTCTTTTTTTATAAATGGGTATTCAAACCTTTTGGTCACACTGTGTATTATTCCCATTATTATGTTGTGAAAACTGTGCTTTAATTTCCCAGATGACCAAACGAAATGAGGAACTTCCAGTCATTTATGCAATAGGTACCGGAAAATAAATCATGTAGTTTCAATATAAAGCTAATATGTGACAAAAAGCAGCGGCAAAGTCAGTTTCTGTAACACAGCTGAATTTAATCAGCACTAATTGTGCTGGTTGTAAGCCTTTTTAAATGATTTTTTCAAGGAAAAATGAGCAAACACGATTTTCATGTAAAATTTAGGTTTCTAAAAATAGTATATGGATAGAACGCAAATGGAATGAAGTAGTTTGACTTTGTATGATCATTTCGCCAATTGGATGCTGTAAAAGTTCCAGGTCTTGCACACCATTAACCCTTTAACACCTGAGGCGTCGCTGGTGGCGTTTAACCCTCTGAGTTAAAAAATAAACTTTAACTTTTATTTTCCGTAACTGATATTAAATATAAAATCAATCTTTTATTTTAATAAATGAGGTAGAAGACTAACTCCGATCTGACGGCTGCAAGGCAGGGTAGCGTGCCTGCGGTGGAGGGGCGGAGCGAAATGGAGCTGTCCGCTATCAGAAATCCCACAGGGAGGACACCAGTAATAATCTTATTTTAGGATGGGGTCCGACAGGGGTTTACTACAACAACTACCGGCATTGTCAAAAATCAGAGAAACTCTGCATTTCTCCGCGAAAGTCCCACCCACCGCTGCAACAGAGTAAACAGACACGCCCCCACCTGTGAGCAGGTTCAAGCCGAGCAGCGCAAAAATCCAGCTGGGTCAAAGTTCTCCCTAAAACTTTTTTGTTATTCCTTACAAACCCTACAAGGAAAATGTTTGAGAAAAAAAAATGCGGCAAGAAAATGTAAAAGAAAAAATCTGATTTCCAGGAAAATGTTAAATGGACAGGAGATGTTTTTTTTGGAGATAAAATCTTATTTTCTGGGCTGCCTGGAAGCTGAGGCCACACAGGCAGATTGATCATTGACTGTATAACAGCATAAGAAAGGTCACATCATTGACCTGTGAGGTTTGTGATGTTCTTCTATCAATACAAACTCTTCATATGTGGTCCAAATAAGGAATCTGGGAATTTCCCCTGGAATTTTTATTATTTTTATTTTCATTCAAAAATGTTGATTAGTGTGTTGACTAAATGTATTCTTTTTTTTTTTTTTATGAAAGTACACCTAAGACCTTCATTCTACATTGCACAGTTTGTTGAACATTTTTGAAGTTTTCACAGCCAAATGAATCCCATTTTTTCAGACTGAATGTTCTGTTTTTGTATGATTTTATGTCTGATGTGTGAATAACATATGGAAAAATGGCTAAATAAAGGTAGTGTAAAAGAGAAGAGGTTGTACTGATTTCAATGATACCAAATGAGCATTCATGTAGTCTTTCAAATTGATAATACTTTTTCTAATAAAAATACTTTTTTATGAGAACTCAAATTTGAAATGATGGATGAGTGAATGGAAGGAAGGAATGAAGGAAGGAACAAAGGAGGAAACAAAGGATGGATGGATGGATGGATGGACCCAACAGAACTCCGAACTTGACTTTGTACATCTCAGCTGCTGTTTTCAGAATGTTGATGAGTTATGTGGACAGACATTGGTGTCCTTCCTATTTAAAGTTTTATTTTTGCTGTTCACAATCCAATATGTGTTGTAAGAGATGACCTGTCTAGTGTATGTTTATTTCTAACCTTCATGTTGCCACGAGTTGTGAGAATCCTCTATGTCTCTTCAGATGAAACTGTCTTTTAAATATAAAACCTTGAAGCCTTGAATAACCATTGCATAATGTCAATCTCTATATTGACTTAACGCCTTCATTTCAGCTGTATTTTCAGAAAATTTGCAAGTCTGCTTGGTCTGTTGTGACAGACAGCATTTTCTCCACCTTGTACGATTGAGCAGAGGTCAAATGTCACATCAGAGTTCAGCATTTGTCTTGACCATTTTCAGCCCTGAAGGACAACAATTTAATTGTGCTTTGATGGCTACTTCCTGCAAGATAATGCACCATGTCACAAAGATTAAGTCCCGCACACATAACTTTTCATTCTACAGAGAAAACTTGCCTTGGATTATAGTTGAAAATTGCCCAAGTGGCCCCTGCATGAGTAAGTACGACCGTTATTTTTCTTCATTCTCCAAGTTCTGAAGTTTTCTGAAAAGGGTTGAGAGGTTTCTGCAATACGGCTGAAGGATGTGCTCACAAATCAAACTGGTGTGAGGGAGATGAGGCTCCTTAAACCTGAACAAACACTCAAAGTGTGAAAGTAAGCAAACTAAAAAAACAAAATCAGAACAGCAGCATACAAATATGGAACCCTTGTGAGGCTGGAGAGCTTTCATAAATGTAGAGGAACATAATTTGCACAAAATCAATCTTAAAAGCCGTAGCGCCTTTTATTATATTTCACTTTTTTGTCATCTGCAGGTGGTGAAAAGCAAGGAGGACAATGAGGCTACCATTAGCAATGAATTTTGTTAATGATTACTGTTATTCTTGTTACTTGAATGTACATTTATGCAACCTTGGAAGGGGCTTTATAAAAGGAAAAAAAAAAATAACACAATTTGAATAATTGAACACGAGCCTTGCCTCCATACAATAAAACGTTAGTCATACTTCATAAAAGTTGGCTTGTTTGCCAAATTCTGCCATTGAAATAATATTTATCTGTCAGTTTCCCTGAAGCCTTGCCTAAGCTGAAGCTGCAGTCGGGGTGTGTTGCGCTGCAAGCCTTTGAGGGCCCTTAGAGGAATCACAACAGGCAAACTGCGGGGTCTACGCTGAATAATCATCTGGTTCAATCTGTGAACAAGCAGTCGTTTCAGTTAGGAGGAGCCCCCAGCAGAATAAGCCCATTAAGAGACATTACATCTCCTCTGTCAATATGTTTTAAAGCCTTAGCTATATCTCAGGAAGAAGAAGAAAAAAATATATCTTCCAAAATGCTCTCCATTAAACATTTCCACAGAAAAGATCAAACTTTGGGTTCTCTGAGTGATATTTACCAGTCTCCCAATTATTTTTAGCATGCTGTCAATGCGCGCTTCGCTCACCCACGTAGAGGAAGACACAGCTGTGGAGGGTGTTTGATTGTGGCCTTAATACAGGAACCTTTGCGTCAGATGCAACAGCTGTCAAAGGAGCAGCTCCCTTCATTAGCAGTCCTACCAGAGTGTTCCAGCAGCTCGACACCAAAAGCCAAGAGTTGTGCTGGAAAACGCTCTAATCTTACAGCATGGAATGACGGGGAGGGAGAAAGAAATAGAAGATTTGGAAAGGATTTAGGCAGGGAAAAGATTAGAAACCCATATCGGCCTTATCGTGCAGCCTCCACACTGGGGAGCTGAATGAAGCAGCTGTCAAATTTGAAACATACAAAAGCAAGTAATCCTACAGTAAACAGAAAGCTGGGTTTTAAATACAGCAAAATCTAGAAAAGGAGAGAGGGAGACACAGAGCGAGCAAGCAAGCAAGGAATCTATCTGCGTCGACACAGCCTTTCTAAGAAGAGAGCACTCTGCTGGGGTCCTCTAGTACACGGACCTGACTGTCAGCTCTAACAGCGAGGCCTCATGCCACAAAAGTCACATGAAACTGAGAACATGTAAAGATTCTGACAAAGCCCAAAAATAAAGGACTTTGGAAGAGTCAAGATGCCACTTCAAAAGGTAGACACATGCTAATAGAAATACTTGGCTCTAGAGGTATTAAAGACTCACTCAAACTAAAATTGTGTTTTTGTGTTCTTGCGGCATTTTTTTGAGACATAACTAGAAAGGAAGTTTAAATGGCATTTCTGTACATTTCTTTATTCAGATTGTCAGGAATCCATAGCAGACAAAAAGACGACATTGGAAAAATATTGGTTTTGTGATGTAAAAAAAAATGCTGTGCAGGCCTAAATCTCCCTGTTCCACACCAATCTGATGTATCTAGATCCATATACGTCTTTGTTTTCCTTGTTCCAGCTGACATCAAGCTCAAAACTGTACATCTTCAATATTACTCATCATTTTTCATTGATATGATAATGCTTGATTGTGACTGTGGAGCTGTAAGCTAGAGGGAGATGATGTAATCACGTATCTGTCAGTGGATCTGTTTCATGTGACGTCACACAAAATGTGTTAAGTGACTTCGGTTTATATGGTTTAGAACGTCAAAACTGAGTACTGAACACTATTTAGAGCAATTTTATGTAAAAAAATAAAAAAAATATCCTAACCAATTGTAACCGAAATGTGTGGCATGCAATGGAGCAAAAGGGTCTCCTGCTGGGCCCAAGATGGTCAGGTCATACTGTCAGGGTTGGTGGATGAAGGACCCAAATGCAGGAGACTTGACTTGTTGGCAGAAACATAAACATTTACTAAATCAACTTAAACATGATAAACCCAGGCACCCAGACCAGTGATGTGACAGAACATAGAAGAGAAGATGACCTGACCATGAGAACTGAAAACCAGACACTTAAATACACTGAGGATGATTGACTAAATGAAAACAGCTGTGGATGATTAACCTGAACATGGTGAAACTGATAGAAAACAGAACACGACCAAACCAAGCGCTGAATCATGACATCCACTTTGCTATTTAAAACAAAATAAAACAAAACAAAACAAAAAATAAATCTGCACTTATTCTGACCAGATTACAAAAATTTAGCAAAACTGTAAAATAAAGTAACTAATTAGGGGTATGATTGTAAAAGTTTTCTTCCCACTCCTTTTCAAGCAATCAATCAAACTAGACTAGACTTAAGCTAATAATTCCCATATTTAATCAATCAAATGTGACATTTTTTTGTTTATTTTTATTCTCAAATGAATACATGTCATAATTTCTGTAATGAGTTTAAAAATTCTGCTTTTGTCCCGCATTGTCCACAATCTATACTTGAAATAAACCAGATCAATCAATCAATTATTGCTTTTTTTTCTATTTTGATTTATTATTATCATACTTCAGCAAAATAATAAAATGTCAGGATGAAAATACTTTTGGTTGATATAGAAACCTTTTGTAACATTTCTTAAAGACGTAAGCTACATTCATGGATAAAAGAATAACACAGTTGGCTAAACAAGAATTTTCCTTTGATACATTTTTCTTTTTGAAATTTAACTTTGAAACTTTGGGCTTTTAAGCTACTCTGCACCTCGTCTCCTTTGCTTTGTGAAATAAAAATGTCATAGAGGTTTTATATGAATGCATTTTCTTGGTTGGAAGCCATCGTTTTATACTATTTTAATTAATATGAGTTAGTAATTCACCTGTTTTTCTAGCTGTTAAAGTAAATTAAGCGTTTTTTTTTTAAACTATGTGCCATTAAATTAATGTTAAAGATTGATGCCATAATCATAAACATCCTCTTTGGATGACACTGAGGTCAGACTTGTGAATTTGTGCTACAGCTTCCCATACAAAAGGCCTCTGTTCTCACTGTTTTATGCTCCAAATTCATTTTAGGATTGTAGTTGTCCTTCAGATACTTCTCTGTATTCAACTTCTAAATTCCTGCGGAAGAACAGAGAGGAGAATAGTCACAGATTGTGGTTTTGCATTTGATTTTCTTTTTGTTGTTTGTCATATTTTTAAAATATTTCTAAAGGTATTCAACAAGAAAAACACGAATCAAGCTTTGTGCTTCCCTTTCCGCGAAAAAGTTAACCTTTGCTTCAATATGAAGGGATTATAAATGATACAAAAAACCCCAGAAATTTAAACATTTGACTGTCAAACTCCCATTTAAGTTGTATCATTTATTCTGCTGTTACACTGGAAGCCTGATTATCTCTGATAATGCACATGGAAAATATACTTCATTATGATACAGTATACTCTCCGCAGAGATTGTCCTTCATTATGCAGAACTGAAAAGGAACATTATCCTGTTTTGTTTCCTTTTATACCTTGCCACAGAGCCAGCAACCAAGGTAGTAATCAGAATAATAATGCTAAACGCTATAGGCACCACGGCTTTACTAATGCACCAGTAGAATATTACGTTCTAATCAGATGTTGACCCCTCGAAGAAACAAACTCCATGTCATTTCTGTGCGAAAATCAAAGCCTTTTGCACACAGAAAACAGTCTGAGCGTCCTCCATGTGTGCACAGAAAAGCCTCCAAACCACTAATATAAAAGGTAAGTTTGTGGGACTAATAGGGCTGTAACCCAGCTGTGTCAAAACAACCCCCCCCAGAAAACTACTGTGTGGTTGCTCATGATTGCTGAACAGGTCATTTGTACATGCATATTCAGCAGGGTGTTTGATACTCCCTCTCGACTTCTTTGGCCGCTTGCTTTTAAGGCAGCTTTATGCTGCTTGGTATGCAACCCACACAGGCTCTCCTTCAGGGCATCATCAGTAAAGGCTGAAGTCTGATGAGAGAAAAAGAGAGGATGAAGTGAGGGAAGGGAAAATAAAAGGATTTCTTGCGTTGCGTACCAGAAAGGGTGCAGTATTTCCAAATGATTCTCAGGTTTGATGCCAGTTATGTTTTAAAAAAAAAAGCTTAAGAAAAGTTTTATGGTGGTCTGATATAAATATATATTTAATTGCACATGCGTAACCATCCGTCTATCATGCAGACAGAAATCCTTCAGGATACACAGGTGTAACACCACCATATCATTTAAAACAGGAGTCTCCAACCTACGGCCCGCGGGCCGGTTAAAGCCCCCATATCGAAACATTCAGTTTTTTTTTTTTAATGCTAGCTTTTTTTGATTGTTTGGCAGTTGCTACGGATTTCTTGGCAATTTTGGGGTTTAGCTAGTACTTCAGCCACATGCTAGCTGCTTTTGATATTTTTTGATTTTTTCCAGTTTTTTCGGCTAATATGGAGCTCAGCTAATATTTTTCCTTTATGCTAATTATTTTGGCTAAATTACAGAGTCAACCAGTTTTTTAGGCTTATTTGGCATTTCTCTTATATTTCAGCTACATGCTAGCTGTTTTAGCTAATTTAGGATTTTATACTTACTTGGAATTTAGCTAATATTTCAACAACATGCTCAATCACATGGGGTGTGTGTGTGTGCGGGGGTGTGTGTGTGCGTGTGTGTGTGTGTGTGTGGGGGGGGGGTTATACCTTAGCTTCACTTACACTTCACTTCTTAACATAATTATTAATAAAAACAGGCTGGAATATTATTCCACAATAATCATCTTAAACTTAATACTACTTTTTATATTTTATTCTGTAAAAAAAATATTTTATAAAAAAAATACTTCAAGATCACATTGGGGCATTAATAACAATAAAATAAAATGATCTAAAGGGCCAGATTTAAATACCCAGAGGGCCAGTTCCGGCCCTTGGGCCTTGACTTTGACACATATACTTTGGTTTAGACATTATTTCTTAAATCAAGACATCTTGTCAAGTAAAATTCAGTATCTGCACAGGCAGATAAATTGACTTGTTTTAAGTTGATTTCTACTTAAAAAACAAACAATTTTCTTCTGGAATTAAGATGTTGGTTTTTTTGCAGTGCGTGTTCTGACCGCAGCTCTTTAACTCTCGGCTCAAAGGCTGGGTTCTCGGTCTCGCATTTCACCATTGATTGCAATGTGATTTCTGCCAGCAAACTTTTTGGCAGCGGCTTGACTGCTTCAAAATGAAATCTATTTTTTGTGTTTTATGAAACATGAATACAGCGGCTCACGGAGGTACCTTTGTTGCATTTATCTGTCCTAACTTATCTTCATACCTCCTTTGGGAAATGAAGCAAGTTGATTTGCCATTCCTGAGCCAGAGCCTTAATTATGTACTAAGTCATCCCTGGCACAGACCTCATTCCTTCCTTATTGGCTGACACGTTTGCTCTGTGTGCAGAGATAAGATTGATGCGCAGACGTGGTACAGTTTTTGGACTGGCCCTGGATGGTTCTTCTCCCTCTTCGGCTCTAAAGACTTAAACTCGAAGTCATTGCTGTGCATGTTTTTAGTTCCATTACAGTCCCGTGTACAGTAGAAAAATCCAGCCTCTCAATGGCTATGCATGTTTAATGACATACTGAACTAATAAAAGAAGTCAATCTGTTTTGTAAATCCCACTTGTGCAATTTCAGAATTAAAGGAGAATTAGAGTGGAAAAAATAAGAAGGGGAAAGAAAAAAAAAATGAGATTGCCTCCCATTGCCGGAAGCTTTCCAAAAATCCTTTCTTTACCTCCTTTCTCTCACTCTCCCTCAGCTTATTGGTATCTTATTAGATATGTCTCTGCCATACAAAGTTATTGTGCTGGGAGTCTTTCCTAGGCTCAAATCTCAGCAAACCCTGTAATAATCTGTCAGTTGAGAGAGATGTACTGCAAAGACAAGGGCCCTCTAATCCACATAGATCAATAGCAGCCTGGCCATCTAGCTTCCCAGCCCTCTGTAGCGTTGTCTGTCCAGTGACAGCAGTCGTCTTTGTGGCATGTGTATCTGCCTTTTGGCGCAAATCCTATTCTCAAAGTCCCGGGAGGCGACCGTGAGGTTAATAAGCGAGATAATGATGTCAATATCTGACCTTTAGAAGCAGGTCAGCATGAGCGATTCATTTGGCTTTAGATACCACAACAGAGCAACGTAAACAGATCTATACACAGCAAACTATCTTAAAGACCCACTCCAATCATCTTTTGGACAAGTTTAGATTGGTTCTTTAACTGGTCTGTAAGTGTGTATTCAGACTGGAAAAATCATTTGTTCTGGTCTACTTCATTTGTTTCAGATTGAATCCTGAATCTTGTGTTTGGTCTGTTTTCAGACACCCGTCAGGGGTCTTTCCTTGCTTGTAAGCAAAACCACATGACTAAAGATCTCTTCACTTATTGGCCAGGAATTATAAGGATGGGAAAAAGCAACGAGAGGCGGAAATTATGGAAGTCCAGTGCTTTGGAAACAAAAATATGCGCCTGATCTGGTAAAAACCAGTTTACGATAATTTTGCGAAAATATAACAATAATTATACCATGATCTGGGTGAACACTCGGTTCAGATTGGCTGCTGAATGTGGATTAAAATGTGATATACTACAGTGACATAACCCAAATGTTCTATATTATTCCGCTGTCCTAAAAAACAATTGGTAACCGTGGTAATGACCTGAAATGAGCTGATACTTTTAATTATGATGATTAGCATCGCACTTTCCTTCACTGCCGCAGTGCAAGTTCAGTCTCGGTTTAGCTTTTACCATGGCGTGTAGCACCCCAAATCAAATTATCCACTTTCTGTAAAAATACTATTTAAACCTAAAAGTAAAAAGATTAAAATACCAAAAATTGATTGAATACTTATTTCTTTCATAAGTGACTGTGGTGTGGGTGCGATAATGACCTTCAAAATGTGAATTATCAGAAATTAACGCATAAAGATATATGAAGACTAAAATGTCTGACATGAAGAAGAAGTTTTAATGGGTAATTACATTTTTGTTAATTTTCTCATTTTTCTTTTTAATTAATGAATTTCTTTATTTCTGAAATAAGTTTGTTATATCTGTGTAATTTTATTGTATCATCTACATCTACTCCTTGAAATAAACCAATACATCTAATGAGAATTACTCAGAAAAGCAATTTTGAGCTAAATTTTCTCTAAAAATGTCCTCCATCATGAGAGAGGTCCGACAAGAACACATCAAAAACACAAAAGACACCATTTTTATTGGAGTGGTTCTTTTATTCACAAACTCAATAAACAGCAATCACTTCAAAAAATAAGAATTATGTTGGTAAACTTTGATTAAAGTGTCAGGGTTAGTAGATTTCCAACCAATGTTGAAGCCAAATGAAGATTACAACTGGTTTCACTTTTCTCTGAAGAGTTAGAAGTCTTCGGGTCTTTCTTTTGTACCCAGTGCCACCCTCTTACAATCTCTCTTCATGTCCCTCTCCTTCATTTCATATACAGCCTCAGGGCAGAATGGACATATTATGCCATTATGTGGTGAATAACAGTGATTTGATTCATTAGATTTCTTCAGATCACTGCTATATTACAAACTCCAACAACTAGCTGTCAACTCTGAGACAGGAAGCCATTGGTACAGCAGTCCCTATATGACCATCTCCAGGGATGTCCGAGCCAATCATGGCTCTAATGAAGCAGACAGAAGTGAGAAGAAGAAGAAAAGATCTCTTTTTTCCTGCAGGCGTGCAAGCCTGCTTTATAAATCAGCTGCCTGGTGAGTGAAGACACATGTCAAGTGCTTGCAGCACTGCGGGTTAAAAGATGCTTCATGACACATTTCATAATTTAACACCACCAAGAGTGATAACAATGCACAGATGAGACAGAGGATGCACTGTTTGGTCACAGTTTGGATGCAGCATTATAAAGTTTATGGTCACATAAAAAAAATCATTTGTTTTCATTGTTTTTCTTGCTTACTTTTTTTAGCATCTATTTTCATGCTGTGCTCCTTGTAATTGAAACGAAGTAAAAGTTCACAGATTAACTTATTTTCGTATCTATTTCAGTATTATTATTATTATTATTTTTCCAACAGCAGTACACCATTTCCCATTACATACAATCTGCTTCACCATTAAGCAGGAACTATTGGCTGCAATGCCAAAAAATGTTTTTTTTTTAAATGTTGGACCACTGCTGGTATTCATTCTTTGACATTACTGGAGAAGTGAAAGCAATTGCTGTGGTTATTTTTGTATGGTTTCTTTTTTTTGGGGTAATATTTTATGATGATATTGGACCTTTGACTGTATATGAAAACTGGACTGAGTGACTCCTCCCCCCTGGCGTTCGACACAGAAAGGACCTGCTGGCTCCAAGAAGCCAAAATACCATTGATGTTATGTTTGCAGAGCAAAGACCAGCATGCTAGCCACCCAAAAAGATCACGGAAAGCAGAACAATAGTTGAAAGGTTTTATGAGTGTTGGGTGTCTGGTGAACTGAAGCGGAGTTCTGTGGCAGGATGACGCAGACGGGAACCTGAACTTGTCTTTGAATGATGGACGAGAGCTGAACCCAGGAGCGGCAGAGCGAAGTTTCAGTAGATGTGTGAAGTTGATGACAGCGTGGCGTGGTCAATGGTAGAGTTCTTAGCGTGAAACCAGGCAATGGTTGTGGAGCTGGCACGTGTGTCTCATTGTTTTGGTTTTATGGTTTTGTTTTTGAGAGAATTCTGTTGAAACTACAATAGAGCTTTCATGGCAGCAGCCCATGCACGCCGCGTAGGAGAAAGTTATACGTTTTTTGGTGGTGTTAAAATAAACGTTCTGACAAGTAAACGGTTGGACCAATTATTTCCTTTTGGAGAACAAGACAAATAATGCTCTACAGTTGTCCGTGACTCACCGACCACCTCATTTTCCAGCACAGACTCTGCCTGGCAACGATCTTACATCAGCACGTTTCCAACCACTCATTTTCATGGGTATGGGAGGGGCTGCTGCAGACTGCGCAGGTTTTTAAAGGATTACTCTTTAATGCATGAATTGATCAAAATGCCGCTTTGGAGTTCTTTATAGTGAGGAATGACCAGTAAAATGCATTTAAAACCTCAAAAATAGAATTGTCATGGTATGGCCCTTTAAAACAGTTGCTTGACAGATTTCATGTAGCCTGCTTTAATGTGAAAGGGGTCTGGGCTACCAAATAGCTCACTCCAAATCTATGCACAATATGAAAGATACAGAATAACCAATGAACAGTAAACAAGATAAAAAAACTCTTTTTGCTTAATACAACCCTGATTTTAAACAAAATAACAATAGATCTAGAAATTTTGTTTTGTGTAATTTATATGAGATTTCCCAGACAATTACTCCTAAAGATGTTACTTCTTTAACATATTACATTTATGTACCATTTAAAGATAGTTTAACATTTCCAACCTTTCTATTACCAGAAAATATAATAAATTTAGTCTTACTTTTATTTAGAGACAACTTGTTATATAATCAAACATTTTTTTTATTAGAAGAAATTCTTGTTCAACAAAATTCAGCAGCCATTCAATATTTTTTCCTGAACAAAACATATTGGTATCATCAGCAAACATAATGAATTTCAACTTTGTTGAGATAAAAAAAATGTAAATTGAAAATAATTTTGGTATTGGCAAGAGTTCAGACCAACTTGGACCAATCACTATTTATGGATGACATGTGGCTCCAACATGGTGGCGTCCATAACGGTAACTGAATTGACTTTTGTTGAAGGCTGAAGTAAGTCATCTTCAGTGGGTGATGTCACACTGACTCAGTCCATTTCTCCGTCTTAGGCTGCTTCTTTTCTCCTCACTCTGCAGGAACAGTCAACTTAGGCTAAAGTCTAGATTCTGTGATGGCCAATCCATCTGTGTAGACAATGTCCTACAAATCCTGAGGCCAACTTTTACATTCTGATCACAGTAGCACCTCATAATATGTCATCTTGTAAAAGATCATATAATAAGAATCAGGCCACACATTAAATTTAGGTAATCAGCTAAAACGGCCGGAGCATATTCATCACCATAGCAAGATTTTATTTGGATAGTAAATTCACACAGTGACTTTTTTATTTGGTAAAGCTGTCTCTTTTCCTCATTTATGACCAGATATTTGTCATTTTTGTTTGTTCACAAGTCAAGGTTTTGACTTCTCATGCTCTGTTTTAATTCCTGTTCCTAAAAAAAAAAAAAAAAAAATTTTTTTTTTAATTCATCATCCGTTAATCTGTTGGTCAGTTGTTCTGATGCTGAGGACATGTGGATCCCTGACCTGCTTTACTTACCTTTGCTGGAAATAAATGTCCACCCAAAAGCTCACTCTGCTTTTTCTTCTAAATATTTTTTTTCAATACAAGCAGCAATTTGACTTCCATCAAAGTAGAAATCTAAAATTAAAAAAAAAAGCATTAAAAAAAACCCACTTATCACCCTTCTATCTACTTATGGAGAACATAGAGCTACTATGTATTTTATTACACCTGTTTTCAAATTACAAAGCACTATACATTTTCTGCTAACCATGTAGCCAATAATACTTGATAATGTGTGGGTCTTTTAAAAAAAAATGTTGTTGTCTTTTTGTGTAAATATGACATCAAGGCACAGAAGCTGATTAAGCATTTCCATGGTTTCAAAGATTCTGATCAGCATGAAAAATGAATTGCAATAGATCATCAGGAACTCTACGGCAGTTATTTAATTTTAGACGATCCATCACATCTTAAGAAAAAAATCACAGACCACATTTACATGCACGCCACATTCAAAATAAATCATTTTTGTAGATAAAAGGGTATTTTGAATAATGTGTTTACATTTGTTGCAGCAACAGGAATATTCCTGTGCATGTTTTTGTAAGTGTGTTTTGAGCAAAACACTGTCAGCAATTGTTGATGCCATCACTCGAGCACAATGGTGTTGGTCAAAAATATTAAGCCTAAAAATACAATTATTTAAGACAACGTAAACTGCATATATATGTGTGTGTGTTGGTGTTATATGTGTGGGTGTGTTTTATGTTTAAATATATTGTATATTGTCTTCATCCTTAAGCTTATTTTGTATTTTTTTGCAGTATTCTCTATGTATGTAGACATATAACCATTGTTTTGGATATTTGTTTTACAGCACCACCTCTGCATTGCTGTTTGTAAACTGACATGACAAAAAAATGTGTTTGTTACAATTGTTTCATCTAGTGTCGTTTCTAACTCAGCTTAAAACACAAATACCTACAGCAGGGCTGCTCATTCCTGGTCCTCGAGATCTACCACCCTGACTGTTTTCCAGATCTCCAAGCCCAGCCAGCTGTTGATTGGCTCAGTCAGATGTCTCCACAATCTGATTGAAAGAACACACCTGGTCCAGGTAATCAGCAGCAAACAGTACATGGAGAGCTGGAAAACAGGCAGGTTGGTAGATCTTGAGGACCAGGAATGAGCAGCCCTGACCTACAGTGTTCCCTCGCTTGTTCAGTTTCATTATTTGCGGTTTCACGTAGTCGCAGAATTTTTTTCAAGTCACAAAAACTCAAACAACTCAAGACGCTTGATCTGAACTTTTACGTCCAAAGGAGGTTCTATGGTGCTGATGAAGAGCACGCTGACTACCCCCTTTCTCTCTTCGTGCCCCTGCATTGAGACATGGCATCAGCTGACTCAGGAGTGGCAAAACAAACCCTTATATTCCAAAGAAGATATTTGCGAAGGATAATTAACATCCAGAACAGGTGTATATTATGGAGGAAATCGACCTCTTCTGGAAGACGATGCCCTGTCGTACCTATTTGATGAAGGAAGAAGAACTCTTTATGTTGAGCAATTCTCCAATGTTCCTTAATAATGGATAATGGTAATGGACATTCTTTGGCCTCAGAGTGTGTTTGTGGGGGGGTTCTTCTTATTCGCGGGTTTGGGGTATTTGTGGAAGTCTCCGGTCCCTAACCCCCGTGAAGGAGGGAATACTGTACACAATTTAAGAATAGATCCATTGTAGTTATTGCAAGTTCTTTACAATGATTGATTCTAAGCATGCTCACTTACAAATTCAGATGTATTTATATCTTGATACCGAGGGTCTAAGGGCAGAGATAACCAGTTTAACTCATCTATATAGTTTAATTTAGCAACTGGCTATAGTTTATATTCTATGACTGACTTTCTGCTTTTGTAAAATTACTGGTATGAAGCCCAATGAGACAATTGCTTTGTGATATTGGGCTATATAAATAAAACTGAATTTAATATTTAATTGCTTTAAAAGGTTATTTACTTTTTGTAAAGTGTTGCTCCTTTTCTATGGAGTACTAATTGACCTTTTTTAAAAAATAGAATTACTAAAGGAGCAATCACAGGAATTACATCTTACATTTAGTGCTTAAGCAGATGCTTTTTTATTCAAAGCTTACTTAAAGGAGGAATGTTTTTGACATTAAAATCGGGTGGACTTTTTCAAGTGGTTAAAGCAAGTCTTCTTTGTCCTCCTTTATCTTTTTCTTTCTAAGAAATCTCCAGCATAAGTTCCAAATAAACAGATTATACTGATATGACCTTAAAAATTATTTGTATTTGGATATAAGAGTCTGTGGGTCTGTGTTGTCAAGATAAAATAGAAGGAATGAAGCAGTTAAAAAATGTTGACCTTATCATTGGTGAATTCAAGTTGTATTAGTATGTGGATTAAGTGTATTGTATTCATAAAAATATAACCTACACCAGGAGGAATGTGTTGTTTTGTCTTTTTCAGGTTTTTTGAAGAAGTACATGTTGAAACTCAAAGACAAAGAAGTGAATTCCTGATTTTTTTTTTCTTTTGCAAAAAGTGCTCATGATTGTAAAGTAATTAAAAGTGCTATACTTGACACTGCACTTATTATGAAGCACTTACATCATTTCTCTCCTTCTCTGTGAACTGTATTTTCAGCGACTGAAAGAATTACTTTTTAAAAATGGAAATAGTTATTTAATTTTTTTTTGATGGTCCCCCCATCCACCATCAACGGGATACCAATGAAAGGTACAATGACAAAAACAAATTTTAAAAATCTATAGAACCTTGCTGCATTTAGTCGTGCCTACACAGCTTTAATACTAGTTGTGTTTGTTGATGATGTCTTTTTTTTTTTTTTTTTTTTACATAAAGCAATATTATTTGTAGCACATGGAGATGAATTTCAAAGTGATTTCAAAGGCCAGCCTTCAGTTACTCTTTTCGGCAAGCCCTTGATCGCGCACAGCTTGGCGTAGATGTACATTTGTTACAAATGATTTGATGAGAATTTTTGATATGTGGCTCGAGGCAGTGCATTTTGTATGCAAACCTTGCATTGTGGCATAATCACTCCATTACAAGAACATGTCCCCGAGGCATAGTCTGTGTAGGGTGTGAACACACAGCTTTCATATCTATCTATCTATGTGTTTTTTTCATCATTGGGAATGTTTTTCCAAAATCCAAATACCACGGCTTACTAAAGAATCAAATGGTTAAAATAATGAAAAGATATGTTGCTTTTTATCCCTATAGTTGTCAATAAGTAATCAACTTGTGTGAACGACTAATGCATTGCAGTACTGAAATATTTTACATGGTTTAAGGCAAGCATGTTGCACACCTACCTGTCAGATACATGAAATCACACATCTTAGTTTTTGCTGTAAAAAGTAAAAAGACTCCATGAGTTTGTCGTCTATTTATATCTTGCTTTCATACAATGTCCTAGCCTCATATCTTCAGGGCGCTGAATCTGGTTCCCAAGTCAATTTCAAGTTAACATAACATTGTTTTGATCTGATTAACAGTTTGAATGATGCAAGAACGAGGAAAAGGAAAAAAGGTACAGAATTGTTTGGACCTCTTTTTTATTTTTCTCTTTTTTTTCTTGTAATTCAGATTCGTATTGGTTGGATGATTGGTGCAGAAGTTACGGTATGTCAAATAGGATGTATTATTTTGGAGTCGAGGGCAACATCTAAAGGCTTAAGTGTAGTTGTTTTTTCACATGAAGTCTTGAATATTGCAACAATCTCTTGTCTGTTCTTTTGGTCAATAAACAAACTTCAACTTGTTCAAAATTAATCTGCATTTTTATTATGTCTTAGCTTACTGCTCTCTTTTACAATTTTTTTTACAGTATATATATATATATATAAGTATTTTTTTAATAATCCATAGATTTTAGGTGGTCTTTAAGTTATATTTTAAATGTTTTCTGATTGTCTCTATTTGACAACTTGTTTCCCAAATCAACATCCTTTTACAGGAAATCTCTGAGTATTTCTATAGTTGTTTTTTTTTTTTTTTTAATAATATGCTCGTATTTGAAGAAAAAAACAATTACATGCTCAGATTGGTGCATATTTTGGGCTAATTGTGCTTTAAATTCTGTATATAAACTGATTGGCAAAAAAATGTAAATGATTGGAGTACTAACTGATTGATCATGTTGTTTTGTTACAACAAATAGACAATCACTTTAGAGACTTCTGTCAGTCTCTGTTGGCTCCCAAACTAACAGAAGATTCTCCTGAATTAAAACCTATTCTTTTTATCCTTTTTCCAATCCTGCCACACATTGAAAGCTAGATGATGAATCGTTCAAGTGTGAGCATGGGACAAGAACTGCATTGCTCATTGTTCAACCCTCACAGAAAAGTCTGAGGCAATGATGTGTTAGCACATCCTCCCCAGATGAGTCACCCTGATGCCTTCTGACAGGCCTCATTCCACTAGTGAGAAAGGCTAACCAGGAGTGCAGCTTTGCTCCCAAACACATGCTTCAGGGCAGACTCCATCTGGCCCAAATGAGACAAAGGAAAGGGAAGTTAAAAATAACCAAGAGGGAAGGTATGGCAGATAGACAAGGCAGGGATGAGATGAAAGCGCACAAGCATACTGGAATGCTGCTACTGAGGCAGAACTCTCCAACAGATTGGTTTGGGCAAACAACTTCTATTGATTTGTTTTGTTTTTTTCTGACAGAATAAGGTTCAAATAGAAGATTAAAGCTTCAAGCGGCGTTGACTGGCCCTTCACCGTCTGCCGCCCCACCCACCCAGGGAAAGCATCCACCGCCTCTTCAGCGCATGCTGTGGCCCTTCTTGGCCTGTGCTGCTCACACATGCGACAGGCTGCTGTCTTTCATGCTCTGCATCTTTTTTGCCATGCTCACACTCCCTCTCTGGCTCTCCCCACTCCTCTACCCTCATCATGATGCTCACAAGCAGCAGAAGAGAGAATATTGCTGATTAAAAACAATTGAGATTTCGAGCTTGATTTCACATCCACTGCATTTTCGAAAAATATTGATCTTGGTATCAGCGATATTGACTGGTATCGAATCGATACTCAAATGCTAAGTGTGTTTAATATTGCTAATACTGAATTTTACAAATTACTGAAATTCATTTGGTATCAATGCTTGTCAAAGACATAGTATTACTGATTTCAGCAATGTTGGACAAAAGTGTCAATTATTTGTGGCACAAAATAAGACACAAGTTGTTGTGTTCAAGCTAAAAAAAATAAATGGGGATGTATTTTCCTAAAAAAAGGGGTTCTTTTTTATATTGTAAGTTATTAGAGATGATTTTTACCAATTATTGCAGTATTGTGGTATTGATATCGTGAGCCATGTATTGGGTATCATATCAGATTGTGAGGTAACCAGTGATTCCTAGCTCTACCAAAAACTGAATGTGTATACGTTTTTGTGGCAATACTAAATCCCAACCCAGAATAATGAAAAAGTCATAACATGTCATTTCATTCTGGTAAACCTGGAGAAAATGGGATTTTACGCCATTTTGGTCAGGGCGTTTAGGAGATTAAGCGCACTAGTAACTTTGCCAAAGACACCACTGCCATGCTTTTTCAGTTTTGGGATAAAAAAATAAAATAAAAAAAAAAGATGATTAAGGCACTAAGCTTTTGGCATGACGTCCTGTGACACATGAAGTTCTGTAGACGGGTGGCACCGTTCTTAATAATTATCATGCATCACATGCAATGTCACTTCTTTCAGATTCAGCGAAGGTGTTTGCGTTGTGATTTCCCATTGTTCAAGTTACTGATTGAGGGGAAATATACTCTCAGGGGTCACCTCATTGGATCAGTTTTCACTAATTCGCATAATTGGTTTGTCTGAGAGTTTTATACCGGATGCTCTTCCTTGTATTTTATCTGAACTGGAGACTGGTACATGGGCACCCAGACTCAGGCCTCCTGTGGCTGCAAAAGTAGGCAGTTGCGGGAATGGTCTTAATCAAGTTCCCACAATAGATGACGCTCATCACAGCCCCTGGGAAACAAATTCCCATGAAGCAGTCCAACACACAGCCAACTGAGCCACCCAGCTGCTACCAAGGGTACATATGCCTCGTTTCCACTGAGAAGTCCAGACCGAATTGGGATTTTGAGTGTTTGAACCGGTTAAGCAGGACCAACTGATACCATTTCTGGTCCCCCATCTTCTTGCAAAGAATAAGACATTCTTTACATACAGTATTCTCTCTTCTTCGAGGAGGATGGGGACCACAGACACGCCAAATCCACAAATACCCCCCACCCCCTCTAAACCTGCCAAGAGGGGACTGGTATGGTCTGCACTGTACAGTGGAAACAAGGCAATAGAGTGCCATCAAACATTACAGTTCAAAAAATGCCAAAGTGGCTTTGAAAACAAAAATTGATCATTTTTGTTGACAATTTATTATAGACAAACACTAGAAAGCCTAATTTCTTTTCAAAAAACATAGACTTTTTGGATGGCATTTTCTGACTCCAAAGATCCAGGGTCAGACTGGCCAATTCCAATTGATTTTAATGGATCATATTGTCCTGACACCTTCAAAAAGTATGGATAACTCTAAAAACACTTCCGGTTACAATAAGGCCTTTTGCCCAGTTCTTAAAATGGCCCAGTGTTGGCTCGGGCCACAATCATCTAGGCTGTAAGCTCATTTAAGGAGCAAAATAGGCAAAATGCAAATCCGCAGTTAATCCTGCACATTGACAGTAAAATACATCCCTTTATTTATAATTTTATAATTATTCTCTTACAATTGCATTCTAGAAAACATACACAGAGATATTTTCTGTACAAGGCTCGGCTTTACATCTAATGTTCCTTTTTGAATGGAAATGATAGAAATGCTCACCATTATTCTTATCTTTTATTTTTATTGTTACATTTAAACACACGCACAGTACACACACACACACTAAATATATCACACATATCTCTGTCAGAATGCCTGGCCCTATCTACTAACCCTGAAATTACCCCCACACTGGGCAATCTTTTGGCTGCTTGCCTCTCTGTTGGATTGTGGTTTCTCTGTGTATGGTTAGTTAGACTTAGATGGAAGGGTGAGGGATTGGTTGTGGTAAGAGGGTTGGCTACAGATGAACTGACAGGTTATTACTAGCTTTCTGTAGGATTAGTCCACAAAAAGCCCCTTCAGCCCTATGGCCAGCAACGCTAGCATCTCAGCAAATAAGTTAAATCGTATCTGTGAAAAAGCGTTGGGAAACCCAGTGAAAGAGTGTCAGTTGCAAAAGGAGAGAAAGAGATGCCAAGAACAAAAAAGCTCCAATATATCCTAATTTGTTGTTTTATATTTAATTTATTTTTTCTTTTCCTTTTTTTTTTTTCTTAGAAAAAACGTGCCTGGGGATATGTCAGTTGGAATGAGATTAAACTCCCACAATATAGAGATGGGAAAACGAAGTGGAACACATCTAAAATGCTTAGAGCTCCAGTTTAAAAGAGCTGTATGCTCTCCTTTGGTACAATAGATGTGAATCTGACTCATGTGGGGTGTTGCATAAGCAGGTGCAATCATTATCAGGAACGTTGGTTAAAGAATAAAACAATGCTCTAAAATGAAGATTTTTAAATGTTACTTTCATTATCTGGTTTGAATCCAACATGGAATAAATTAAATTCTTAGAATCTCTTGCTTCTACATTATTTTCCAATTTAGTGGAAAATAGAGGCATCAAGAGTATTAAGAACTGGGCATCTCAGGGGAAACTAAAAAAAAAAAATCTAATTAATTTTTTTTTCTTTTTTCCTGAAAGTATTGAATGATTTTGTTGCACCAATTTAGTGCTAACTTAAAAAAAGATCACCTGCATAACAGAGAGCTGATTTAAAGCAGAACAAATGAACCTCGCAGCTCCTGGCTCACACAGGGATCTACTTGGCCTCCCATTCCATCACCATGGAAAAGGAAGTGTGGGACTTGCTTTGTTTTGCTGTTGTGCTTAATATCAAGCTATCCTTGGTTAGCATAATTGAAAAATACAGCAAATAAATATTTTAAAATGTAATGGCAAATTACCTCAAAATGACACCTAATTGACTTGTTCTACTCTGTGAAGTTGAGGTTACTCTAAATGCTGATTAAAACGGGTCAATCTGCTGTGTGTTTCCATGAATTGACACAAAAAATAGAGCATTTGTTAATCAGTTAGAATGTTTGCATTGCCTCCAACATGACTGCTCGGAATGGGCAATACTGTCCATTTGGGTATCGATCCGATACCGACACGATAACGGTCAATATCGCCGATATTGTTCCCAAAATTTTCATAAATGCTCGGGATGTGACATGAACCTCAAAATCTCAATTGTTTTACATCGCCGTGAATGTTTTTTTTTTGTCCCTTTTTTTATATAACTTAATGAACATAAAAACAGAATTAGGAACATATTTTCAATTAAATGAAAAATAGTTTAATAAAATAAAAACTTCTTGAAATTGAATAAAAAACGAAGAAACAGTCAACAAACCAAAAGAAACAAGTGACTATGATACAAAAATAAAACAGAAGGTTTAACGTTTAAAATAAAAAAAAAAAACACTGATAAAAATATAAATAAAAGAGTGGAAGTATCTATATCTGCGGGCAAGTATTGATCTGATACTGATACCAACTTGAGATCATTACTATTGATATTTTGGATCGATCAAACCTAGAAACTAATGTCTGCATCTGAAGTTCATCCCTCGCAAGCACAACACTTAGCTTTTATGCTTTGTATTGTACACATCACGATTTTGCAGACCGTACACATTAGACATCTCTCTTGTCCTTTTGGTTTACAAAAGATTTTGCTCACGCTGAGGAGGCGGGCTCAAGAATGACATTGTGAAAATGGGTGGGACCGACAAGGAGCGACAGGCGGAGGCTCAGAAATCGAGTCGTTTTACTTATGGCTATTAAAACGGGCCACAAAAATGACTCGTATTTCACAAATAGTTTGTTTTTTAGTTTTCCAAAGGCAATATTTCATCATATATATGATTTACTCTGAAAGGCTGAAGAAAATCATGATAAGGCCCTTTTAAGTTTAAGCAATGACTAAATGAACGTGTATTTGAATCACAGTAGAAAATGGGGAGCTAGAGCTAAAAGTTTCTGATACTATTGTGTTTTAGTCCATGCTCAAAACTGCTGTTCTTTCCAACATATTTGTTCTTTTTACCATGAGCATTTTTAAACTGAGAGAGACTGGTTTTGCCTTGCTGTTTCCTGACTGAGTTTATATGCCCTTAGTTGACCTTTCATAATGTCCATTCCCCAGTGTGGTTCTGCTTCGGAAGCACATTTTGAATACCTGCAATATGCTACTCTCACAAAACCAGATCTTCACTAAACAATCCAAAGGCATTTTATTCATTTTTGCAACAATGAAATTGAGCTCATATATACACTACCAAGGTTTTTTTTATTTAATTTAATTTATTTATTTTTGACTTTCTTGATCTTTTATTTGACAAGTGCGAAAGCTTTCCAGAACTCTTACGGGGAGCAATTGAGCAAAGCTTGCTGCTTAAGAGAAAATTTCTCTGTTCACCTACAGGTGAACTTAAGTGCAAGGCTACTAAATACAGTAAATGATGTGATCCCTGAATAATGAATAAAACAATAACAGCTTTATACTGGAGATGCACATTTTTTTTTTTTTTTTACAGGGAGTAGTGTAAAGCATGACTTACTCTGTAGGACAATATGAACTATTCAAGCAATACTCATGGACACCATTTCGAATGTTGTGAAACAATGCTGTGAACATTAATAGTCTTTTTTTTGCCAAATTGAATTGGTCTATTCCAGCCAATGCAACCCTTTCAGCTAATTCTCCTGGCTGGTTTGAGAACAGAAGTCACATTTCCATTATGTAGTTTTGTTCTATACGCTCCATTAGACATACAGACACACCTTGGTTTGAGTTGAGATTCAATTGTCTCAGAATCTAGGCTCAAAATGGGCGCCCTTTTTGTTGCAAGAAAAGGAAAACCATATTGCACACTTTTAATAACACCTGTTTTTTAAGGTAACTAATAATTGTCATCATTGTTTTAGTTCTATATTAAATCCCATTCTCTTGTACACAGTGGTCAATGGATTTATGGAAGACAATGTTATCCCATTTAGAGCTTCTTAACATTGACTTAGTAATGAGGAATTTTTAATACTATATTATTATTTGGTGTTGTTACATTTTTATAAGCTGGTAATTTTTTTACAGGGTAAATGATGTATTAAATGTAGAGTGACTCAACAAAATGTGGCGCAAATCATGAATCCGTCTGAAGACAAAGAAAGACGGAGCTCTCCTAAATCTTCTGGAAGTGATGCCACTTTACAGGCATTTATCATTACTACAACTCATTAATCTTGATATAAGAGTGTGTAATAAGATTGCTCAATAATGAGAGAAGATTCATTTCAGCCGTTAATTTCATCTGGTGTGAACAGGAGCAGCCACAGCTACACCTTTATGCAGCTTACAAAATGGCTACACGCCCTCCCTGTTCTCCTTTTATGATGCATGGTACTATTCATCCACTAGAATAGAATAGAATACCATTTAGAGATTAAAAAAAAAAAAAAAAAACTTTTTAGTTTCAACCAAAAGGTTTGGTTCTAATGTCTGTTAAATGCTATAACAAATCCATCTTCCCTTCCCTTCTGGTTATTCTCAAAGACTACTCTCTAAATTAAATTAAGAAAGCTCTGTTAAGTCATCTCAAACATACTTGTGCTTGCTTTTAATTTCTGAAATGTTTTTATTTATTTATTTTTTTGGTCAAACTCCTATTGTCTTTGTTTTAGTTTTAACTATCACTATCTGTAACTTGCTTTTTCTTTTAGTAGTTCAGTTTTTGTCTTTTTTTTGGTATGTCCTTAGCAACTGTTTTTTTTTTTAACATTCTGAAATGTTATGTAGGGTAGGGGTGGATATTGAGAGCCTGTCCAATTATGTGTTGTGTGTGTGTATCTGTGTGTGTTTATCATGTGTTTTTGATTTTTTTTTTTTTTACAGTCTTATTTGGCTTCCACTCTGTTATTTGTTATTATCTTTTGAAATAGAGGACCCCCTTGAAAACGAGATGTTTCATCTCTAGGGGTTTATCCTCCTACCTTAGTTTACACGTGTAAATAAAATAAATAAATAAAATTAAAAATCATCCATACTTTCTAAAAGTTGCTCTACATAAATTTACATCCACACTAAATGCGATTTTTGCATTTTCCAGTTTCAATGTTAAGTTAAAGTACAGATGGGTTCAGAGGTCAGTCAGAACAGCCAATTTGGGCATCTCTAGTCTAATTTTTGTAACGGAATAAAGTTCTCGCTAGTCTTACTTTGAAAACCGGAAGCTTCACCGACACAAAGATTCGTTTTAACTCCAGCGACAGTAGTGCTGCTCTTTCGGTTTTGCTTTAGTTTTTAAACTTAACATCCAACATTATTCTGCATTTCCGAGCAAAAAATACATCGTCCCCGGATATTTTACTACACTCTACTATATTTATAGAGATCGCTAATAAGCGATCTTGGAAGCCGCGAATATTCGTACTCTAATTTTTGGGAGTATCTGAGCACTCGGAAACTCGTTGCAGTTCTAATTTTGATTGATTAATTGATTGATTGATTGGTTTATTTCAAGCATAGATTGAAAATACAGGACAAAACACACAATAATTTCAAACTCATTACAGAAAAAATAAGATGCATTGATTAGAAAATAGAAAACAAACAAAAATAAAATACACTTATGTCACATTTGGTTCATTCATTCTTTGTGATTATTAACTAAAGTCAGTAGAGTTTGATTGATTGCTTGAAAAGGAGTGGGAAGAAGCGAACTTATATAATCCCACCCCTACTTGATTACCTCATTTAACTGTTTTGCATAATTATGTCTTCTGGTTGTTTTGTTTTTTTTTTTTTTCTTTTCTTTTCTCAATACATTCCCAATAGTAAGTAAAGTGCTTGTTGATTATTGATTAATCTCGTAAAACATTATTTCAGTAAACAGTAACATCAATCATACATCATGTAATGATATGTCATACTCACTGATTATCATCAAAAAATACAATGTCATATTGATGTAGAGAAATAATAATTACAAATTGAAATCAAGTTTTCAAGTAACATTAGAGTGCTTATTGATCATTCTCTGAATTTTGAATCCATTGTGTAAACAAACAACAAAACACCATACAGTCCGTTTACGAGGAAAGCCCAGTTAATTCCAGAATCAGCTGAACTGTGTGGACACATAACTGAGTGTTTGGCAAAAGTAACACCTGATATGAACAAATCACTCAACAGTTCCCTGTAATAATTTCACCATACTGGGTGAGACTCTGAGTGATCACATGAACCCTAACATGGAGACGAGATTATTGGTTTTCCTGCTCTCCTCATATGTTTCTAATATGATTTAGCAGTAAGCTTAACTCTTGCTGAAAGACGTCGAGTCAGGGAGTTGCTTCCAAGCTCCATTTATTCAATCAACAAAGAGTGAAACTGCAAATACAAAAGACTATAATTAATAAAATAAAATGTCCAAACATGATGAATTTAACAAAACAATGTGTTTAAAGTTCTATTTACAAAGTTCCAATGCTGCTGCTAATTTAATAAATAAACATAAAGAAACAGAGACAAATGAGATTATAATCAGGATAATATTGATGAATTTAAACCAAAACTTACAGACAATGAGGTCTCTGGCTCAAACAGAAGCAGGATGGCAGCAGATGCATGGCAAAGACTGAATTAACATGGCTGACATTGACTTCCTCTCTTAAGCTCAAAAGTCACCTTCAAAATAAAAGTCAGAACTAAACATGACAAGAATAAGAAAAAATCTATTTTATAAAAATTAGGCAAACAAACCGAGGGCAGAACATTGGTAGTTTTGTAGAATTCTTTCAAATAATTAAATCTTCATGTCTTCCATGTTTCCATGTATCAACAAGACTAAAAACATTTAGTGGTAGCTCCTCGCAATTCCTGGACAGATATTGAATGTGACGCGTGTTGAAAGAGAGGCGTCCAATGTGAGTTGGGTTTATTGTGAATGCAGCTGAAATGTATCATGGAGGCTAAAGTCATGATCTGCTTCACAGACAGGTAATGGTTTTCCTTGAACTGGTCAAAATCAGACTCAAACTATTCTGTACAATCTATATCACTATAGAACCTCGTCTCTCACTTTCGTGTCTGTCAAAACACTAGGCTACTTGTTTGAAGTTCCTCTGTGATTTCTCAGCACATGCTTAACTGTTACCCATTGTTCATCTTTTGGCTCACACAAGTACTGTGATAATTAGCTCATCACAAAACTTCTCCAGTAAACGTCATATAACACATATGGGTTTCCACAGCCTCTTTCAACAACTTTGTTTCTTGGAAATATTTTCAAATGCAATTTCTTATCACATGTGCATATTGAACCTTTTCAGCATCTTTACAATATTTTTTGTTTGTGACATTTTATTAATTCATCAGACTAAGTAGAGTCTATATCAAGGAAATCGTTCTCTCTGCCCAAGTCATTCATCTTAAGTCTGTTTGAAAGCTTTTCTTTTACATCTTTCAGCACTTTTTCTATTATTTGCCGTTAGTCATCAATCCAAATAATAACTTTATCCTGTTGTTCTGTTTGTATGTATAAAGAGAGTTTTCTGCATGTAAAATTGCTTTTAAATAGCACATTTATGTAAAGCCATAATCAGATTATTTAAACCCATGTAGCATTTTTTTTTTTAATTTTATACACTTAATATCTCCTTTCTTAACATTCTGCTACTTGGTCAATGTAAGGGCATGTAATTTTTTTTTTTAACTAATCTTTTGCCTGTTAAATTGGCTATTGGGGAGAATATTGACAAATAATCTATCCATGCTGCAAGATTTTAATTTATTATTACTCACTTTCAGTTCTCATAGATGGCTCAAATGTCAAAAGAAAAGCGAAAACAAATGGTTTCTATTTGTCAAAGTGAAGTCTGTGTTGGTGGTTTCCCAAAGACATTACAATACCTGCTTTTTCTGAATTCCCGCATGGTGTTGCCAGGTAAGCAACATACCTTCACTCTAAGTAATGTTAAAAACAATTGTTAGACCAGATTTCTGTCTGTTACCTCATACTATAAGTCTAATTTTAGTCAACACCACTGGTTGTGATAAAATGTTTTCTCGGCATATAACTCATGCTCAGACGGAACACTTGGGCCTTTTTATTTATCATTTTGTTGATCACTCCTCCAGTCCATAACCCCCAGTTAGTGATTGTATCGCTCTCAAGTTGGCATTGGTATCATATCGATACCGAGCCTCACATATCGATATTTCCACTCTTGCTTGAAACTTTTTTTGTATCAGCAAAAAGGACCTTTAGTTTTCACCTTTTTTAATAATTATTTTCAAATGCTAAGAAACTGCAAATTATCATATTTTTACCAGTTGTTTTTTCTTTTTAACCGTTAAACATTTCGATTTATTTTTGTATCATAGTTACTAGTTTATTTTGATTTGTTGACTGTATTAATCATGCTGGTATCCTTGCTCATTTTCAAACAGTTTAGTAGATATTGTAATTTTACATTAGACACTTAAATATCTTTCAAAACATCTAAAAATTTCCCAAAATTTGGTTTCCAATGGTCTTTCTTTGATTATTCATTGTAAAATCAGCATTTTACTGGAATACAGGAAGTCCACTAAGCTCGTCCCTCCTCCTAGTAAGAAAAAAAAAAAAAAATGCATGAGAAATATCATCCACGTTGCCGTTGGCTGGATGACTGACAGAGCCATCGAACAAACAGAAAAGAGAAAAACTATTTCCCGGAGAAACTGTGTGATTGCTTATTGCAAGGCAGCTGACAGTGAGGCTTGATGTCCATGACATGCTCAAAATAGCATGCGGCTGTTGACAGACTTCTCCGTCTAGGAAAGGTGACATTTCCAAACCATTCTCGGCTTTTATACAAAGTCCATGCAATATAATACAAATGTGAAAGTCAGCCTTGGGCTAATGGCCACCTGACTTTTCATCAAAATGAAGTAAAGCCCAATTCCAAACTGCAGCAGTGTTGGTAGACTGGTTGACAGGAACAAGAAAGTCTAAAACCATTCAACTTAATCGTCCCCTATCTGAGGGAACCAGACCCGCTAAGCCAAAATCATATATGGCCAACAACAATAAGGAATGAGTCACTGACTGGGTGAAATAAACCTTCCCACTTCTTTGAACACCCTTGAACAGTAGTGAAAGAATAAGTGAGATCCCTAATAACGGGGCTGCAGACTTCATATTCAAGTTCAAGTTTGCCTACAAAGGTATAAATTATATTTCAGTTATTTATGATTATTTTTTATTTAGAAATCTCATTTAAATTCAACAGAGTGCTGCTATGCTCACAGGGTGCATTTGGTTGAAGGTGGTCACTTATATGGAAATACTGACAATCAGACTGCAGACGTTTATGGTGAAGGTCAAGAGCTGTTTGAGAAAAGAAAAGTCATTCTACTTAGATGGTTGGAAAAAAAAAAAACAGGTTAAAGTCGAATACATACGACGGAGTATTAAGGTCACCGAAAAAAAAAAAAAAAGTAATGTTACAAGTTTTTTTCTCGTAGATATACGACTTTAAATCTCGTAAATTTATGATATAGGTTACATTTACAACTTTTAAAGTCGTAAATTTATGAGAAAAAAACGTGTAAATCTACGGGATTTAAAGTCGTAAATCTACGAGATTAAAAGTCGTAATTTAATGAGAAAAGAACCAAAGTTGTCTGTTTATCAGAGCCGTGCTTGAAGATGAAAGACGTGGAGAATCTGGTGCAGATTATGTCCAGATCGGTGTTAAAAGCAAAGAAATTCTGAACGTTTTGGCGATTCAAAATCAAATTATTTCCGGGTTCGGTAGTGCGTGTGTTGTCTTGCGTATCTTCAAGTAAGCAAAAGAGGCGCTATTATTGTGTTAAACAGACTTTTTATTAACAGTCTCTTCGTACTGCTACACTGTGCATGACTAGTGCTCATCTGCTGCTTACCACTTGCCGTGCACCGAACATGTGACCAGTCGCTTGGCATTCTGGGTAATGCAGTTCGTAAACAGCTAACTTCAAAACACAACAGTGCGGAGTTTCATATGTAAAATAAAGAGTTTAGAGATACACGTTCATCAGGATCGTCACTTTATTACGTCTTTCATTTCCTTTCCCCATCTTACGTCATTTCTCTGTCATGAACGTAAACAGAGCTCCGGACGCCTCCTTCCCCAAATGAAACGTCCCGTCTCGACACAAAACAACATTGAGAAATGACAATAGTCTGTCACGTTAGCACAAGAACATTGAAAATTCCAAAAACTCGTCCTCTTCAGACGGAAGCATCACAGAGTTGGAGGAGATCTGGTCTGTCGTAGAGGAAGGAATGACTGAAGTGGACAGCTGGAGGATATGGACCGCTTCATAAACGGGATCTGCAGAGATCCTGCAAGCAGCATCAACGAATAAAACATTAATACACTGTAAATCAAATAAAGGAACTTCCAAATATTTGAAATATTTTAAACATTCAGTTTACCTGATGAAATCCCAGACGCTTTTCACAGTTTGGTTGGTCTGCTTCAGTTCACGGCATAAATTCGCTGGAATGTAGACTCCCCTCGATTTTAATAAAGTTATGAGAAAAAAGTCGTAAATCTACGAGATTAAAACTCATACATTTACGAGATTTAAAGTCGTATATCTACGAGAAAAAAAATTTGTAATATTACTAAACTCATAAATTTACGAGATTTAAAGTCGTATATCTACGAGAAAAAAACTTGGAATATTACTTCTTTTTTTTTTTTTAGGTGACCCTAATACTCCGTCGTAAATACAAGAGGTAAAACCATTAAGTGAAAATATGCTGAAATATTTGAAAAGGTTGATTAAAATACATAGAAGGCTATTTAAGTTGCATGTTTTGAAAAAGCGTCTATAACCTCAAGCTTTCATTATTAATGGATGTTTATAGTAAAAGGACAAGAGCAAAGAGATGGATTTAAACCATTTGTTTTTGCTCTTTTCATTAGCAGTTTCCAATAGTTATGATTGCTGGCATTGATGTGTAAGTCATGTATAAAACTATAACATACTACTACTATGAAAATAAAAAAAAAACAAAAAAAAACACAGGAGCTTTTTAAATGTTACACGTGGGTAAGGTTATTTATTTATTTGTATTAATATTTTTGCTGCATGCAGACTGTATCGTATTGTGTGATTCATTAGCATCTGGTAAAGACTTGATACTAAAGGGACCATACCATGAAAAACCAACTTTTCAATCCTCACTTTAATCAACCCCAAAGTGGTATTTTGATCCGTTCACGCATTTCTGAGTAATCCTCTAAAAATTTGCGCCCTCCTCCCATACCCACGAAAACGTCAATCTGACGTCACAGAGGGAGGTATCCCACTTCAGGAAGAGCCTGCCCCAATTTAACACCAACACCCAATTTCTCCCTGAAGATAGCAGTGATAAGCAAAAAAAAAAAAAAAAAACAACCCAAAAACCTTCATTTTAGATGCAGAATACCGTATATCTTCCAGTTGTCTCCTGTCTTCAATAAATTCCAGCTAAAACAGGTGTTTGTTACTTTAGACGCTGGGCTCTTTTAGTATTTATGATATATGGTATGCATCAATCTTTGAGAGAAAATTAGATGATCAGTTTTCGTGGGAGAAACGAAGAAGACACACTGCTGGCTCTAGGATGATGTCATGAAATGGGCGGGACCTACGAGCAGCGGCAGGTGGAGCCTCAGGAATCGAGTCGTTTTACTTGTAATCAGTCAAAATAACCACTAGTTCTTAAATAATTTGTTTTTTAGTGAACCAAAATGAATATATAAAAATATATATAGATAAAGTTCGCTCTGAAAGGCTTGAGAAAATCATGGTACGGCCCCTTTTAGTCTTGTTAACAGTGATGGCAAAGAAAAGAAAATCATTGTTTTACTTATCAAAGTTGGGTTATTGTGCAAAATTACTTTATTAATAATACTTTTTTTATAACCAGAGTAAATAATACAAGTAAAATTGTATCAATAATTATGGTAGCAATAATTTGGTAGCTACGATGATTAACTGATAGTGACGTTCCTTTGCAATCAGACGTACGGCTTTCATGATACTCTGAACTTTACATCCTCTCTTCACTCTACCTGGTCTGAGCTTGTTAAACTCGTGAGTCTCACTCTACTTCCCTGTCAATTTTTTGTTTTGTGCCTTCACGTTCCAGCCTTACAGAGTTTATCCACAGTTTCCACATCATCGACCTCTTTCCTGGATTTAAATTTGGTATTTTCCAGTTAGACCCTGACCAAGTTTTTGGTCTACGCCCATTCCCTTTTTTCATAGGGGAAGGAGGGAATGGGCGTCTGGAGGGAGTGGGATGAATTATTATTTTTTTTTCCCTCAATCTGGCCAGAAAGAATGTGACTTTTTATTCCACCTTTCTGCAGTCTGGACTGTGACAGGAGTGGATAGACATTTATTGGTTTCATTTTTTTAAATGTTTTTGTATTTTTTTCTGTAAAGAGTACAGAAATTAATCTTTTCAATTTTGGCTATGTGTGGCTTTCTGGAAAACAATAAATGTTTACGTTTCGATTGTGATTTTTACAATTTTTCTGTTGGCCTACAAACAGACCCAGACCCCACATCATAGAAGAAAACAGTTATGTGGCCCTCACAAGAAAAAAAATGTTTTTTATTTCCAGGTTTGGGTTAAATTTTAACTTGTCCATCACATAACACTACGAGCTGTTTGCTTCATGTTTAAAGAAATAACTTAATTTTACTAATTACTAGTAAGTTAGATCTAGTGTAAAATTAATTTATAAACGGGGCGATATATTGAATACTTTTTAGATCATTCCCTTGATGAAAAAATGTCTTTTTTGTTTCATCTGTCTTCACGTTGAGCTTCACCGTCCCTCATTTTTAGTCTTTTAATGAGCAGTAAGCTGAAAAAGGAGCCAAAGTTGTTCTTATCGGTTTCTGCCACAGCATCAAAGCAGCCTTCTTGCAGAAGGTGTGCAACCCCGAGTTCCATTGACATGTGTGAACGGTGACCATTATCTTTAATTGCAGCAGTGAATTAAGACCGTCTTTTGATACTTTCCTAAGACGGGAATTTGAAAGTGATGGATGTGAGACAGAAAGTGCCGCACAGTCTACTGAAGCCAGATTGATCTGACAATGAAGGGGGAGTCATTGCCGTGACAGAATCTTATCCTCAATGCTTTCAATTCCCCCAGATTGATCTATGCTGCTATGGGTGCTAAATATACAATTGTGGGGTCCTAAATAATGGTAATGTTCTCATAAATATGTTGTCAAAGTGTTTGAGAAAACACAGTAAAAGCCCAAACTTTTATGAATAACAGTCTTTAATCTCACTCTGATTCAGAGCTGTAGATAAATGTTAATTTGCAGATACTTGGAGTAATTGCTTTGATCTTACTGCAGTGTGCTTATAAAAAAAAAAGTACAATGGAACTTAGTTGGCTGAGCTTGGGAAGCACAGGGTACAGAAAGCTTTTTTTTTTTTTTTGGTGACAAAGGTCCCATTAGGGGCAGTCATAGATCATCCCAACATTTCCAAAAGGAAAAAAGAAGCAGAACAATGAGCTTGAAGGGGAAAAAAGAATTGTGCACTGGTAAAAAAAAAAAAAAAAAAAAAAAAAAACTCCATGAATGTATTGTATTCAAATAAACTATTACAGGATTATACTCACACAACAAAATTGAAATACTTATACATTTTGTGTGTGCGTGTGTTTTCAGACTGGACACATTTGGTTAGCTTTAAGTTAACCAGAGTTTGTTTACCCCGATAATATGGAACTCATTTTCAATCTGAAAACATATAATGGAAAAAAGAAAAAGATTTGTTGGATTTATGCAAAAAAAATTATGGACATCGCTTGCACAAAAAAAAAAATCATGTTATGCTAACACGAATATTCCACATAAAAAAATAATGTTCTACTTTAATGAATCTTTTTACTACACTAAAAAAATATACAAGGACAAACAAGATGTTATCATGCAATTTATCATAATTTTTTCAAAGATTTAAAAAACAATAAAATATTTTAATAATACTATTATTTGTTTTAAATTAATTAAAAATTTATTTAAAATTGAAAAGAAAATGTAACACGTTTATATTAAATAATTAAAATGTAATTTTGTATTACAATACAGATTATATAGTAATTGCAGAATAATATATGAAAGCATATTGATTTTTTCCCTCTTTTAGAACCTCATACATTATGGCAATCAAACACATGACACTAATTTATTTAAACTTGAAAAACATGTTTACAGCTATGCAAATAGTACAAATCAGAAAAGAGGGGCTTGCTATTTTTGTTAAACAGAACATAACAAAGCCAAGCAGCTGGATTCTCTTAGGAGAGACGTAAACGATTTTAAGATAACTATTTCATTCAAAACGGTTGGATCTTTAAGGCCTTAACCCTTTTAGACATAACTTTGCTCTCAAACTCCGTTACAATTTTCAGATGCACCTCAAAGGTTTTTTTTTTTTAGATGAGGAGGGTAAAGCCACTCTAAGTTCAAGTAAGTAGACAACCACAACCTGGCCTTCAATATTTTCATTATATAAACTATGATATGAGTTACCCTGATATTCCCAGCCCTTGTTATTTGGTAGTTTCGACATATTCAGTAAAAAATAAATCCTTATCAATAAGATGATCATTAATGAGTGACTTCGGATGACAAAGTTTGGACACCTAATAGCTCAAAGAAAGCCTCCCCAAACACTACCGCGTCACTCCTAATCCCCAGCTTCTGCTTCAGTTATTTATTTATTTTTTACAACTCCCTAAATGACTACCTTATCTGTGTAACACCTAATGGATCTCCTTATTAAAATGTCTTCCACACATGCCCTGCACATCTTCATCAGTTTCACCCCTTTCGCGCTATCACTGCAATCTCTCATTCTCAGCGTTCCCATCACTCCCACACTTACTTTTGTTCTACTTCCTTGCAATCTCTTAAAGGTGTGATCTATTTTCAACTAATGATAGTTTAATGAGCATTTTTTTTCCCCCCGTTTCACTAGTGTCTTATCGTGCTCATAGAAAAGAAGGAAAAAAAAAGATGAATTATAGATCTAACGATGAGACATCCCTAGACACATCTCGCATAACTTAGCCCTTGAGATGAGTGGAGAAAGACGAGGTTCTTTTGTTTAACAGGACTCCGTTATTTCATGGATTATGGCTGGTTTTCATTATTTTGTGTTCGTGTGTAATCAATACAGCCCTCTCACTTCAATTAAAAAGTATTTGAGGATACTTATTTTGCCAAAAATGTGACAATACAACAAAACCAAGCAGTAAAAAAAGAAGAAGAACACGCGGAATAAGATGGAAATGTATTTCTGGTCAAGTTTAAATGTGTTTGTGACATAGAGGGGAGATTTGTGATCTATAACTCTGCTTTACCATAAGGAACACATAATGATCCTATTTTACCTCAACTACCCTCTGAAAATCTTTGCAACTCAGAGTTAGTTGAGTAATATTCCGTTTTTTTTTTTTTTTAGTTAAGAAAATCGGTTTTCCATACTCCTTTTTCTATTTATTTGTTTGAAGTCCTTGAGTTTCTTAAGTTGAATTATATTATCATAGACATGCTGATTATATCTTTTATTTGTATTAACATGATTTAGCATATCGTGTTTTGCGGACTATAAGTTGCGTTTTTTTCATAGATTTGCTACTCAGGAGCAACTTATTTCTATTTTTTTTAGACATAAGTAGGTTAATATATCAACCGGTTGCCTTTTAGCAGTTGTTTCCCACTAACAATCACTAGAGGGCACTGTAAGTTTGTTTTTCATCAGTATTTGCTACGGTTTGCTGACAGAAACACAGAAGAAGTAGCTCCGTTTAAAACAAACGTTGCTGATTATCCAATCATTCTCCTCATGGACGTTATGATGTTTTTCTTACTGGCATCGAGACATTTATATTATTATTGTTTTCATTTGTCTTTCCTTGGACTAATGCGGGACAACAAGCCATTAAACTGGGTTACAAACAAGACAGAAGAGCAGCTAAAACACAAGATTCAGCAACCGCAGAACAGAAGGTGACAATCGCTGTAAGAAAAAGAAAAAAGAAACTGTTGTCCTGAGCCCAGAATGGAGACATTATAGATACTTTTGTAGAGCTCTTAAAAATAAATGACTTCTCATCATCATCCGTATCTTCAGTGTATTTTAAACGAGATACACAGTCAAAGCCTCCATCATGTAGAGATGAGGCTAAAAGATAGCTTCTCCACACACAATGGGAGCATTTAGTTTAAGAACACGTTTTTGGACAAAAATTGAGCTTTAAATTTAACTCATGTCAAAAGATGCAGTGGACTGATGCCAGAATCATATTCAGTGTCAAATGCAACGTTACATAGGGCTTGTTGAATTTGTTCAAAAATGTTTGACTTTTCTCTTAAAAAGCGCAACTTATGCCTTATATATGATTTTTTTCTTCTTCATTATTCTTTTTTTGGCTCCTGCGACTTATAGTTTGGTGCGACTTATATTCCGGAAAATACGGTAGTTTTCTTTGTCAGTATTTTAGTTGATGCGCACGTTCGACACTATACTCTCTGTGTTATTAAGTTTACGCTTTATACAAGTTTCTTTACAGTCTAAAAAAAAAATAAAAAATCTTGACAAACTCATATGCAAGTTAGTTTACTTGTGGAATTATGGAATGTTTGTATACGGAGTCCAGATAATGTCTATAAAGACAACAGACTTGAGAAGAAACAAAAACATTTGCGTCCAGATTTATTTCAGCTGCAAGCTGATAACTCACTAACAAAGGAGGGAAATGCATTGGGGACCATAAACTATGACGTTGCAGAATGCATGTATGTTCGTGTGCTCCATAGTCCTTGGTGGCCACCGGTTAATCTGGGCTTGTATCTGGCAGTTCCCAGGAGTAACTGTGATGAGTGAATGTGAGCCGGCTGTCCTTAAAAAGCAGCGAGCTCTCAGTGGACCGTCTCCAAATAAACGGAGGTTAAATACAAAGTAAATATATTAAAGATGGTTAGTAAGACTAAGTGTGAAGAATGTGTTCACGCAAATACTAACATAAAACAATCTAAAGTTAGTTCACCGTAGGGAAAAACAATTACAAAGTGAATTTGATAGACTTTTTTTAATCTCAATTACAACAAGTTTTGTCCTCAGAAACAAAAATCTGACAATTGAACAAAATAAGAAAAGTTTTTATATGCAACCTATACCAAATATCACATCAAATGGTTGAGCACCCATGATTTGGTCAACTAAGAGTTGGTGGACTTAACTTGTGACGGTGTCATCTATATCCATTAATAAAAGTTATCCATAGTGCTGTTATGCATGACGCAATTTAAATAATAACAATAACAAACTTAAAAAATGTATATATTTTTTCAATTTGTCAATTATTTAGGCTTAGATAATTTTTGTTTCAAAAACTGATCCCCGAGTTTTAGTTGTCACCAGAGGAAACTAATATTTTTATATGTTAACGTATTATTTTAATCTGGAATTGGAGTACAGTACAGTTTTCCCTCCTTATTTAGGGAGTTAGGGACAAATATGCCGAATCTGCAAAGACAGAGTACACCCCCCACCCCACACGCGGCCAAATGCTCCGTACTCATCAACAACACTTCTGATCACGCTTTGTAAAACTTTTATTAAAGCACATTGGAGTATTGCTCAACACAAAGAGGGTTTTCTTCTTTCATTCAGAACAACAGTGTACTTTATGACACAGGTGAGTGAGGAGTGTCTCTCTGTGCCTTAATACCAGGAGAACGAGCTTCATCCTTTATTAAATAAGTGCGAGAGAGAAAACTGCAACGCAAAAAGAGATAAAGGATGCCAAAGCATTTTGTTTTGTGGCTTCCTTATTGTATAAGAGTAATGAAGTCAGAACTTCCACTGTTTTAAACATCATAAGAAAGGCACTTTTCTTAGTTTTTCCTGACATTGTCATTTCCTAACTCCAAATTTTCTTTTTTTTTCTGCTGAACCATCTGGTGGTCGTCCTCAATCACCTGTTCCTCATAAGCTCCCTAATCTCTTGTTTTTTTTCCCCACATTTCTTTTTTTCCAGGTAGTCTTTGGGCCATTTGTCCTACCTTATTCCCAGGCTCCTTGTTAAACATGTGCTTGTTTACATGTCTGCAAATCCGCATCCACGCTTGTTTACGTGTTGGTTAAGTATGAGCCCAAGGAGGTTTTGAAAAGATTCCCCACCATTTTCTGCATCTGTATGGAACTGAATGCAGACATTAAAGCAATCTGCCCACATATGCAGGAGGAACACAAAATTGCACTCCACACACTTTTACCATGATTGCTGATTTTTTTTTTTTTCCAACAGAACAAAAAAATACCTTTTCAAGTGAGTTGTCATTTTGATCAAGCCTCCTGAGTGCAAACTTGCTCTTTCCGTGTGAGATTAACATGCTCCAGTGTGTCTTGTGGTTTTACCTGGTAACTATTCAAAAAAAATGTAACATAAAAAAAAAAGCATGCTAAATAAAGGATTTCTGTGATAACATGGATGATTGAGAATTTTCACCGGCATACAGCCTTATGTGAACACTGATCGTATACTAGGACAGAAGCCTCCTGAGCTGAACACACGTCTTTCTGCCAAGAAAACCACAATACACACCCCCTAAAAAATGGTTTACTTCTTTTTAAGCTAATACTTGCATGCCTTCCCTTGGTAAAAGCTCATTAATTCACACTCCACATGATATAGTACCAGATGCCAGCAGCTGTGCCACACTGCCTCTAGTACTGATTTTCATTCTGTGTGATGTTTACATGGGAAGATCATAGCACTCTGCTGAGTGCTCGTCAACCAAGAGACATGAAGAGGAAAAAAGGGATTGAAAGGAAAAGAAGAGTGAGACGTGTTTTTCTCACAGACTGAAGCCAAGGCTGGTTATGTCTCTGTAAAGGTAGTCAGCGTTACTCCGATGAGTGCCACTTTAACCCTGGCTGGGTCAGTTCCCCGGCAGTGTGTAATGAGCCCCATTGAGGGTAACCTCCATGTTCCCCTGTGCCCCGGTCTGTCTCCACTAATGAGCTTCTGAATAAATCAGTCTCGGTGCCCCCTTACCCAACCCAATCCTAGTCCATCCCCTCCACCCTCTTATCTGCTGAAATTTCCTTCCCTGTCTGTCTCTAGTCACCTAGCCTTGTCACTCTATCCCAATAACAAGCACATCAAAAGATCTTACATCCTCTTCCAACTCCTTCTGCTTCCTAATTGTGTTTGTTTGTGGGACAGTCTGACTTTTCCCATGCTCAAAGACGGAATGATTTTCAAATCTCTTTATGGGTGACTGTCAGTGTTGTCACCGCCTGGAGCTAAGATTAAGTGCCTGTGTTTTGGAAAACTCTGTGGTATTCTTTTTAATCCCTCCGACTGGATTTACAGTAATAAATGGATGCCCCATTAGAATAGGCATCATTTTGTTTTTGTTGGAGGTAAGTGGTATAGAAGCAACCACCTGGGTCGTAAACAAATGCATCTGTTTAAAAAAAAAAAAGCAAAAATTACAGTGATGAATCTAACAAAAACTGCAAAAAATGTTTTAAAACCTTGCCGGATGCAGTATATCTCTTGGATGAAGAACAAAGACAATAATTTTTCAGTATAAATCACACTCTGTCCCAGCATTTCTAAACAAACGGTGGATTAAAATTCAATTCGAGCCATTTGCACATTTTCTGAGACTCCATTGAGACAGAAAGTTCTGGAAAAGGAAGAGTGCTCTTCACTGTAATGCCAGCACTGTTGTTCCCCACAGATTGCCTTTCCCGGGTGACTGACCCCTGAGCAAATGTTACTCCGTAAGGTATTGGCTACTATGCATCGAGTCCTAACGTTGGTTTTCTTTCACCCAACTGATTCTTTTCTTCACATATTGCCTACACCAGAAAACTTATCAGTTGGCTCGGGAAAATCAATCATGGGGTGACACTATTTCAGGCCAGAATGTTGTTTCCGCTCGTGGTGTCTGTGATGCCTGCAAAAACCCCCGTTGTGATCACAAAAGCTCTTGATGTGTTGGTTTATTGGAGTTATTTGTCATTGTAGGTTTTTTTTTTTTTCTTCTGCTTCCTACTCACTCGATTCTATTTTTTATTTCTTATTTTTTTATTTATTATTCTTTGGTTTCTCCACATAAACCTGTGTTTTGATGCAAGAAGCCTTTATGGTTAATATGCTAACCAGCTGAATTTGGAGACACTATTTTTCCATAACTCTCCGTTTGGAGGGGGAAATGTAGGGGTAGGGAGAAGGGAAGAATTGGGCCAAATTCACTATTTATAATTTAAATGTAATTATCCGTGCTTCAGATGTTTACAACGCTTCTCCTCCATGGCACAGCGCAACGCGACTCGCCCTACCGGCGGAGGGATACGATCCCTTCGCTTTACCCTTAAAAAAATGAACTATTTTGGACTCCTCTTTCCCTTCAAATGCCCCTTCAATTAGAGGGGTAGGGGTAGAAGCTGGAGGGGCAGGTAAGAAGTTGGATTTGACCTTGGTGTCAGAATTTCAGCTGGGCACAAACCATAATTATTCATCTCTCCTCCATGATCAATCGTCAAACGTTGGCACTTCCATGAAACAAAAAGGGAGATCTTCCATCCAACCAGAGTTCTTGATTTGACGAGCGTTGCCTTGTTGTACCTGGAGCCTAAAAGCTTGTGTATTGACACAAGCCTTTTTAATGATTTTGATGGTTTGTTTTGTAAGATTTTTCTAAAGCAAGACAAGGGAATACTAAAAGTAAAGTTAATTAAAGTCCCATTGCTGTCACACACCTGGGGGTGCTCTTGGCCATCTGGCTCATCATCTCAGATTGGGAGAGATTCCTGGTGGATCGTCTGTGCTCCTGTTCCTGGCCGTGGACCATGCCTCTGGCTCATCTTGGCAGTAGACCATGCCCCCACTTGTCCCCCTGTCCTATCTGACTGAACTCTATTTAAACACGTAATTGTAGAGTTGGATAAGCTAAATCTTCTTTAATAGTCCTGGTAAGTCGCATGACTGTCCTGGAGGAAGATCTCTCCTTCATGCGGACAACCTTGAGGTTCCTTCTTTTTTCCTGAATCAAGTTTTTTTTTTTTTTTTCCTTACTGGGAAGAAGGGTCTAAGGACAGGGATGACCAGTTATATTTAGTCTGTTTAGTTTAGCAATCAGCTATTGTATATATTTTAGGACTTATCTTCTGCTTCTGTACAATTATCGGCAACAAGCCCAATGGGGCCATTTTATTTGTGATATAGGACCATATAAATAAAACTGAATTGAAATTGAATCGTATTCTCTGCCTTTGACCCATCCCCTGGGGGAGTGGCGAACAGCCGCACTCGGGAACCATTTGGTGCTTTAACTCCCCAATCCAACCTCACAAAGCTCAGTGTAAAGTAACCAGAAATGGGTCCAATCATTAGTCTTTGGTATGACTCAGCTGTGGATTTGAATCCACAACCACTCCAGTCACAGGGCGGACACTCTTCCACGAGGCCACTAAGCTGCTACACAGAAATAAAGCTATGAATGAATATTAACCTTTCCAAGCTCATTCAGCCAGGGGGTTTATCGTGTGAAAAAGAATCTTTGACCTACTTGAGACGGGCTTTTTCTGTTATGTCTCAAGTTCGCAGATCAGTTTGAGTTATGACATGCATTACAAGAGTTATTGACACCAAATTACATCAGCAAAGTTTTCAAGTGGGTTAAGTAAGTGCTGAAGGAAACAAATTGCAAAGGCTCCTTTGAGAGCGTGAGAAGTGTTATTGTCATATTTTGCCGATACGTGGTTGTGTTTTAGCGAGTGATCAAGGATGCCGTGAAGCAAAGAAAACATATTTGTCCCACATAATTTTTTCCTGTATGTATTTCTTGTGTGAAAAAAATGATATGTTCATTTATACAGTACTAGACTTAAACTGTGAGAATATTTGAAGTCCATGTTACTATAATTAAGCTTTTTAAACCCTCCTAGATCCCAATTCACACCAAAGCAGCATATTGTGACTCTAATATACATGTATGAGCGTGTAATTTCTGTGTTTACCAGTATAGCAATTCACAGTGTCTGTGCTGAACTTAAATCTCAACATTTATCAAGCAAGAGTTCTAATTTGGAGCATAAACACAGGAGAATGAGCACCAAGCGTCAAAATAAATGTCTTCCGCCCTTTCAAGAGATTTCTGTGAATTCATACACTCCGCACTTGCTACAACAGTGCGTGGTGTAATGAAGAACTAGTCAGCTGTTGCATCTTTAGCTCTCGCCATCACAGAACCTTTCAACTGTTACATGTAGAAAAAGGGTAGAGAAGTAGACAAGTTAAGGCAGATTTTAAGAGAAACGTTTTCCAAAAAGTGGCACTCTCAAAAAGGATTAAAAATGTTTAAGTCCAAGACCTACTATATTTTCGTGTTTAAATATATTTATTTAGTTTTTTCAACATTATTTCAACATAAAGACAAACAAACAAACAAATAAATAAATAAATAAATAACAACCCCACCCCCACCCCCGCTGTCAACAATTACAGTGCGGTTGTACTATATTAACGGAGTATATATGTAATATTTATAAATACGCATAACCATATACTTGCACACACATATACATATGTACACGTATATATCTGCACCCATATATACATATATATATATATATATATATATACATAAATATATACATACACCTACATATAGACAAACATATACCACAACATTTAAATTAAGTTGGAAAATCCTTTCAGACAGGATATAGCATTGAATTCCCTAAAATCATGGAGGAAATAAATAAAAAATAAATTATAATAATTATAATGATGGAAAAAAAAAACACAAACAAACAACTACGTGATGAATAGGAAAGATGAATAAATGGATCAAAAGGATTAAAAGAAAAGCATATTCATTCCGTTATCTTTGTAGATGGATTATTGACAAAGTTCAAAAAGTGATTCCACACTTTATAAAATTTATGTTCCGAGCCCTTCAGAGTGTATCTCATTTTCTCGAGCTTGAGATGAAACAAAACATCTTTAACCCAGTGCGACACATTTGGTGGTTCAGTGTCTTTCCATTTAAGCAGGATTAAATGTCGTGCTAATAGTGAGGAGAAAACAATAATCTTGTGACCTCCAGAGGGTAAAGATAGCCTATCGTCACAAATCCCAAAAAGTAGCATCAGTGGGCATGGTGGAACGTTAAATCCAAAAATAGAAGTGTAGGCTTGACAAATACCTTCCCAGAAACACTGTATACGGGGGCATGACCAAAACATATGAATCAGAGTTGCGTCCGCTTGTTTACACCTATCACACGTAGGGTCAGTTTGTGGAAACATTTTTGACAGTTTAGCTTTAGAAAGGTGAGCGCGGTGACCTATTTTGAACTGTATGAGGCAGTGTCTTGCACACATCGAAGAATAATTAATTTTTAGTAGAATGTTATCCCAGATTGCGTCACTAATGGAGATTTGAAGATCTTGCTCCCAAGCTAGCTTAATATTTTGCATAGAAGGGGGCAGACAGGAAACTGATTTAAGCATTTTAGTAATTGACTTACTCTGAGTGGGATTGAAACAAAGAATATCATCCATTACATTCTTAGATGGTTTGTTTGGAAAACCTGAAATGGACGTAGCAATAAAATGACGAACCTGAAGGTATGGAAGAAATGTGTGGCTGGCAAACTATAGCTGTTAGATAATTGTTGAAAAGATACAAATTGATTTTTAAAAAAAAGTTGGTTAAAAGTTGTGATACCCCCATTAAGCCATTCCTGAAATGTAGCGTCCAATATTGAGGGTGCGAAGAAGTAATTTGATGCTACCGGAGAGAATAAACTTAATCCTAAATATCCCAAATGTTTTCTGAATTGGTGGCATATTTTGACTGACTCACGTACCACCGGGTTATTAATTACAAGAGGTTTAGATAATGGGAGTAAGACCTACTATATTTTGATCCGTTGTAAAATCTGTTATAGTTATGCATTTTTTAGCAAAAAAACAACTGGGTTGTGGGCAGGACTGAAGTTACCCGAGGTTGATTCTTTGTTTACACTCTTCCAGTTTTGGGCCAGATGCCAGCACAGACAAGGAAAATTAAGATGTTCATGGATCTATTTATCTGCAAGTGAATGATTTAGAACTGCAGTGAAGACTGGCCCGCCCATGGCAGTTGCTGTGCTTTCTTTTTATATCAGAGGTTTTAATCTGATTTTCATTTATGATTTGAATAAACACTCAGAAACGCAAATCTATTGTTTAATTCTTTGTTATACATCCTGCATCAATAGAAGAATGCTTGAAGAACACGTTAAAACACCAAGATTTTCATTGAAGTGGATCCTTAATAATGACATAGGTTATATATATAGGTCAATTACATACTGTGTTACACACTGGAATATGCTACCTTCAGAAATTGCAGTACCAAAATAGTTTTAAAGCTTATCTAAAAGAAATGTGTAACTCAGAATGTCATAGAGTGTTATTAGTAGAGCTGTGGATCATTGCTCAGGTGGCGATCAGACTTGATTCACGAATCGAACCACGATACTTCTTTTATAATATAATGTTTATTGCTCTTTGTATGTCTATTTACTGGATGGATGAAAATTGATTATATTTATATTTAATCATTATTTATACATTTATTTAAAACAGGAGATCAGAATTAACAAAAATGATTAAAAAACCCAAAGATTCAGATAGAAAGAAATGCTGTTTGTCATTTAAAATTTTTTTTTTCTTTTGACAATCTTCTGTTTAATTTCGCAGTAACATAAAAAGGATAAAAATCACTGATGTTTTGGATCATTAAAAAGCAAAACCTGAAAATTCTCTCCACAGTTTTCTATCCTCAAAGTTCTTCAATATTTGACGTTCTAAGCATTACATATTGGTGGAGAGGCCATAAAAAAAAAAAGCTGTTTTTTTTCCCGCAGCACAATCAGCGGATTCACGTTGATTACATCCGCCTTTCAGCAGCTTGAGGCTGAGTTTCTTCAGAATAAGATGGAGTTTCGTTAATTGCGTCAACTGTTAGAGAGTTACCATAACCAAGAGAATGTAAACACTGGAGCTAAAGCTCCTGTGTTAAAGCTAATTTTTTTTTCAGAAGTTATGTCAGTGAGCGGGACATCAGTCTCAGTTTCTGAACAAAAAAAAGCTCTCGCTAGTTTTACTTTGAAAACCGGCAGTTCACAGTCACAAAGATGTTTACTTCCAGTGGCGGCACCGCTACTTTTTCGGCTTTGTTTTAGTTCGTAAGCTTGACAAACAACATTAATCTGTATTTCAGAGCAAAAATACATCGTCCCCAGATCCTATTTTGATAATATTTTACCACAATTTACTATATTTATAAAGATCGCGAATCAGCGATCTTGGACATCGCGAATATTCATGCTCAAGATTTCGGGAGCAGATCGCGAAAACACGAGCACCCGGATACTCGTTACAGCCCTAATTATTAGCTCGATCCAAATTCTCCCCTTCTCCCTTCCCCCTTGATTTGAAGTAGCAGTTGAAGTCGTGTCCGGGATTATTATTTTTTAAATTTCAAACTCCAAACAGAGGGGTCCAAAGTCCACCATCGCGACAGTAAACCGCGTCGCGCTAAGAATTAATTTTCTTTACTTTGGTGCGCTCTGAACCACAGAAGTTTACATTTAAATAATGTAATGACTTTATGTTGTAGCATGGCCTTTTTAAACGTATAAAACCGCTGCTGTTGTGTATATTCAAGCACTGGAAGTTCCACGCTAAAGCTAGCTAGGTGATATTGATGACATCATCGAACGAAAGTAAAGCCTGAATTATTAGACAATTAGACTTTTTTCCCCATCACCCTCCATTTGGAGCAAGCACGGAGGCATAAACGAAGGGAAAGGGCTAAAGGGCTAGAGGGGGAGTATCCGGATCAGGCCTTATCTTTGGTAAAAACTAATGGGGGATCCCTGGATAAATAAAGACATTTGATGATTTGAAGAAAGAAGATAATAACTTTAATCGTTTTATTTTTTTTGAATCCCTGATGTGGCCCAGCCGCATGAAGACTTTGTTTGGAGTGGCCCGACATCAAAAATGGGATCTGGTGACCCCTGGGTGAATGGAGACCTCAGTTACATAATTAAAAAGAGTCTGAAAACTATAGCAGTGTTTGTCTGCTAATATGTGTATCCAACCAGGATGGTGCGTGATCTTACGGATCGACTTTTCAGGCGGAGAAATCCAGGAAACAGGAACAGCAGCAGCACTAAAAGTTACACTAAATATGAACAGATTATTTAAAAAATAATGAAAATTACCTTATTGTATAAAAGAGAAATGTTGAAAAAAGGAAATTATAGAACTATTATTTGTAATAATAATATTTGACATAATAAATTAAGTGGGTTGTTTTTTGCTTTGTCCCTCCCACTGTTTTATTCTGTCTCCTGCAGTTTTCATAACACTTATCCAATTTAGCCGTTGAGGTATTTTGTGACAGCCAACTGGTTATTTGCTTACTTAGGAATTGGCAACACTGAACTCAGCATTAAATCCACCCAAATATATGTAAAAAATATAAACATATATGAATGTGTAACCTCTTTTGAAGATAATTTATGCAATAAAAAATCAATCTGTGTGTCTATGTTACTTTGAAGGCACCATAGCGTCCTCTTTCATTTGTTTTTTGTTTTATTTCTAATTTTCTCCTGAAACACCTTCAGACTTATACCTCACATTTCAACACTTTGCTATGTCAAAGACAAATGGAATTCAGACCTTTTTTTTCTTTTTTTACTTAATCATTAATTCCAATTTAAAAGGAACCACAGCACACTATTTAAAGGTCATGCATTCAGTCCATGACACGCTGAAAAAAAATACAAATAAGTCTATTATATAAGAGAAGTCTGTGCTGAATTTAAATCTGCAGAAGCTTTACACTGCAGATGTCTGCAGCCAATACCGGCTGAAGGTCAGACAGACTGTAAAGCTGTAAATAAAGATTTGGCAGTAAGGAATACCATGTACCAGGGACCCTTTTTCATTGTTTTCAGTCTACTGAAGCCAGAAATTGTTTGCAACCAACTGCTAGTGATGAGTGGCGGATCACTTGAAAACTTTTACCACGGTGGTGGCATTTTAAATTTATGAATGCTCCTGTTTCTTTGTTTAGTGCGTTGCAGTGTATGTTCTTTTTTTGTTGGTTTGTTCGAGCACAATTTTTTTTTTTAAACATAACTTTATAGATGAAAAATAAAACAAAAATAAGCAAAGATAATAGAACAACGAAACAAAACACTGTTTTTATTGTTTCACCAGAATTTCTACAGCTATTTTTATACAGACGAAAAAGAACTAGCGGATATTTTTAACAAAAAGAAAAGACATTCTTTTTGAGAATAATTAAAAATGTTTTTTGAATCTCTATAGAAAAACATTGAGCAGTGCAAAAGGAAAACAAAAAAAAAAAACCCTGATAAATAAACAAACAGCTTATCTTTACTCCTGAATTGATGCTGCAGTTCTTCCTGATAGTTCAAAGAATCCGACCAGCTTTGTTTGAATGTGACTTGCAGTTAAAGCAGGTATAGCTCAGTTTAGTTTATAAGCTTCTTATCCACATATCTAACTTCTTTTATTTATTAAGTTATGTCTGATAAATATGGTTCAAAAGGAAAACTAATTGGATTTCCTTTTTTAGCAATGAGATTACTACGGAAACAAACAAGCTTGTGAAACTCAAAATGTGCCCATATTCCAATGAAATGTTTAGTTTACAATCATAGAATTTTAGAAAAGGAATAGCTTGATTTTATTGGTCGGATTTTTTTTTTGTCAAAGTATTTTGCTTTATCTAATCAGGAGTTTCTTTTGTCCAAAGATATTTGCATAGGTGATAAATCACGATTGTAACGATTGATTTGATCTATTAATCCATTCATATCATATTTTATAGTTGTGGATACAATTCAAAGTTTATATTGATTTATTTTGGAAGATTCGATTAAATTCACGGACTTAAAATTGATTCAGAACATCTTTAGCCAAAAATTCAGCCAGTGTGACTCAGAGAGAAATACCTGATACTGAACAATACAAGTGAAGTATTCCAAATTCCTTTTATTTCTTACAAAATTTATTGCAAATTAATTCACATTTTAGTTTCGTAAAACTCAGCCCACTTTTTTTTCCCACATCAAAACAATACAAACGGAACATTACTAGAACTTTCTGCCACATTATATGGTCACGTTTTTGCTAAATTGTTTCCACACATTTGACTATAATGATGGTTGATCAGTTTTTGCTACCATTACACTTGATTGTTTTTGTATTATAGTGAAAAAAATAAACCTACCATGCCTCAATCTAAATGGTATTTTCCAATTTGGATTTTAATTGATTTTCTTTCCTTTTGAAACAATTTTATGAAGATGCAGGTTGATTTGATTAACATCTTACCTAGGACACATTGATGTGGTTGGATTGTAGGAATATAAATCAAAATGACAATTGAGTTGAAACATTGTTACACCTTTAGTATTAAATGGTAGAAAAATTGTGTCTAAAAACAACTGTCGTAACTGTTGTCTTATCTTTAGATTAAAATCCTTCTTATCAATGGTCTTTTTGCCTTAATAGACGTTTTCCTCAACCTACAAGTTTCTTCTTGAATGGAAATGACACTGAGGTCTCACTGAAGTTAATGTTCAAGAAAGTTTAAAGTAAAAAGGCTTCTCATGCTGGAATGTCTGTCCAGTAATTGTTTATAGAAAAGAAATCCAGTTCTTTTTGTCTGCCATAAACATAGAAGGATTTTTTTTCTTTCAGTCAGACAAATGAAGGGATGAAGATAGACTTTATCTTGACATGTTTCGACTGTAGGCCTGCAGTCTGTCTCAGAAGCTTTTGCTCTGCCATGATGTGTCACTATCAGCTGTTTGTGATGGCTGTGGCCCACCCCTCCCCACACAAACTGTCACTAGTTGGAACACGAAATTATCGAACCAGCTTCTTCATAGATGAAGAGCATGCACAGAAGGGAAGACATATTTAACATGAATTACAATGTTGCCATCATAAAAATGAGCCAAAAACAAAAGAAAACAACAAAGAGGGAAAAAAGGGAAATAAAAACCGGAAAATAAAGGTAGAGAACAGCCATAAGTATTCCATAAATCCAGACATAACAGAACTGATGCAAAAATACAAGAAGCTGTTGTATTTGTGCCTCTGAGGGACAAAACAGAACAGGAAAAGAATTGCAATGTCATCCATGAAATACACTAAGTTTAGTGGAAGAGCTCAGGTCAACCAAACAGGATGTACATTCAAAAGGGAGCAAAATGAGTCACACGTTGGATCAAAGAAGCCAAAGAAATCAAGAAATAACATCAAGATGAGGAGGTGAACACACTATTACCCTCTTTCACAAGGACCCCAGCTGGACAAAGGGAGGTGTGGTCACTCTGATAAACTTGACAACTTTACTTGGATTTGCTCTTTATTATGTAAAAGCTTCATATTAGATCTGACTAGAACTTTTGTTCCCAACTTTGCCTTATGCTATAAAATATAACTGTTGTATTTGTTAAAGACCAGATGAAAATCATAATTTGATGGTTTTTTTTACCATGTTCTTGTGCAATTTTAATCATGTTGAAAAATATATTAGGAAAATTAATTCAGGGCTGTAACAGATCACAAAACTCATGGTTCTGATTATTTTTTGTATCAGTAAATAGTAAAAAAAAAAGAAAAACAATTGGAAAAGAACGAACAGACAAAAGCCTAATTTTTTTTTTTAAAGTTTTATAACATATTTGAGAAAACATATATAAAGTACTTTAAAGCTTAAATATACACTCACAAATCTTTGAACTCTGAATATAAACAAAGATGTAAAACCATGTAGTTTCTGATTACATTTGCATGTCTGGAGACCAAATCTACAAAAACTGAGAGAAATAAAATGTGTATTATGCAGTTTTCCCTTTCCCTCACTCTCACCCGATTTCCAGATTGAATCTTAGATTAAAAAATTGAAATTACAACATAATTTTTTTTAATTAATTGTAATATTGATAATGTGGGAACATTTCAAATAATTATTATCTGCAGTACATGTGCAGGTGAGGCACTGCTGTGCCTGCTTTTCCTGGTGATTTTAGATTTGCCATTTTGATCACGGGGTTGCTGGAGCCTAACCCAGCTGCTGATGGGCGAAGGCAGGCTACACCCTGGACAGGTCACCAGTCTGTCACAGGGCCTCAATCACACACCCATCCACACATAGGGACTATTTAGAGTCACCAATTAACAATAAAGCAAGTTTTTGGATGATGGGAGGAAACTGGAGTCCCTGGAGAAAACCCACGCATGCATGGAAAGAACATGCAAACTCCACACAGGAAGGTCCACAGTTGGTGGTCCTGTTTCCGATCCCCCAGTTGGGATTTGAACCGGGGCCTTCTCACTGTGAGGCAAGAGAGCTAACCACTATGACACTGAGCAGTCCTTTTTTATTCAGCTCTTCAAAGAAAATAAAGAATCAAACCTGATCTCTCAGCCAGTGATCCATACGGATCATGGATGGATTATATGTGATTCGTTACAACCGTTATAAGATTACATTTCTTAGCATTCTTTATTTGTTTTTTTAAACAGAAGATAAAAATGCAGTTTGAGAGGGCTTGTAGTTGTGATGTAGAAAGAGACGCTTGGCAGGCCACAAGTGCCATAATGCTGGAGGGTGGGGTAACTCCTCACCAATGGTCCCGCCCACAAAATTTCTAAGGAACTCGTGCCGCTCAGCATAAACTGTCCTAAATAATAAACAACACAGTTTTTATTTTAATTGTGCACAACACAGCACAATAATCACTGAGAATGTGACTAAAATGGATCAAAATATGATCAGAGTGGATTTTGAAACTTTTTTTTTTTTTTTTTTTGAATTTTAAAGTCCGAGAATCTTTGTCAATAAGATTTTGATATGGTCACACAATTCATTGTAATGAGGAGAGAAAAAAGCTAATAGAAAATGACTATTTGTCATAATGTTTCTAATAGTTTTTTTCTTTGCCACAAACCTGCTGTCGTTCTACTCAGGTTTATTTCTTCCTACATTTGACTGCCATTAACCGCCATTAGTTTGTTTGGGCTGAGCAGCTGACTCACCATCTGCATTAAACATGCACAAATGCATGCAGGAGAAGACATGGTGACAAGCTTTTATAAAATATTGTAAGTTATAAATGCAGCTCATAAAGAATCACATGATTAACAGTAAATACATTGAATTAAGGTTCATATTTGGACAATAGAGTGATCAAAATGCATTGGTAACTTTTTTTAGTGTGTTAATGGTCATAAAATACTAAAAACGATGGTTGTCTTTGCTGCTATGATGAAGAGGCAGAGGCATTTGGATTCATGTGCAAACGTTAAACATTAAACAGGCAAGGAAACAAGGCAGATGTGTAGTCAAAATCAGGCTAAGGTCAAAAGCTAGGAGTGAGGCAGGGTAACAAGGAAAACAGGCAAGGGAGAAGGGACAAGGAAAGTACTAGAGTAACCGCCCAGACTGTCTGCAAGGCAAAACAAGACTTCACACTGAAGAAGTATCTGAGGTGGCTCTAAATGCAAGATGGTACTGATGATGGTGGAAACCAGCTGTGCAGACAGGAGACCATGGCAGTGGCTGATGGGAGTTGTAGTAAGGAGATGGCAGAATTAGAACGAGGGCTCCCTCTGGTGATCGGAAGCAGTAGCTGATGGTGGAACCATGACAGCTACAAGAAACAAAATGAATGATTTCATAGGAACAGCCAGCACATCAAAAAACGACGACACCCAAAACCCAAATTTTTCATAATACATCAAGATGTGAAGACTTGGGAATGGGAAGATGTAAGCATTATTTTTTATCACTGAAGTACCGAAATGTGTCAAGAATAGAAACCGAAACAAAAGAACCGATTCGGCACCGGAACTGAATAAAACCTAATCGGTGCCCAACCCTAGTGCTAGCAGCTCTGTGCTAGCAAAGCTGACTAGCAACAATTGATGATGTAATCAAGTGGGAGGAACATCCGATTATGAAGACACTATTTTCCATAACTCTCAATTTTGAGGGCTAAATTTAGCAGTTGGGGGAGAATTCTGATTTGGCCTATAAGTCTTGGCTATGACCTGTTTCCCACCATATGTCCACAAGGAAAAAAAATGTGCATGACTTCAATGGTCTATGATCTAAAAATTTTGTGCGGGCCACCTGTTTCAACCGGTAAGGACAGTTGTGACTAAATGAGATATAACAAGTTTTGTGGTGACAAGTTTGGGTTTTTTTCATAAAAATTAAATGTGAATACACAGCAGAGTTGGTGACCTCCCCTTTGGTAACAAGGCAGCCGGATCTATATTCTAAATTTAGTTAAATGGATCCAACATAAGACAGAAACTGGACAGAAAAGGATAACAGATTATGGTGAGAACTGAGGATGGACGGAAGCAATGAGCAAAGAACAGGGGAAGCGGTCAGTAAGAGCTGAAAAAGACCTACAGCAGAGTGTGATTGGAAGAAGTTATTTAACTCTAGTGGTGTAAAAAAAAAAAAAACATATGGTTGATTGCAGGGCAGCAGTTTGAGAGACCAGTTCTTGGTTCTTGGAGGTGTGGGAAGAATTTCTCCAACATCTGAGAAGCTGCACGAGATTGAAACACCCCGTCACACAAACACTCCTTCTAACTTGAATAGGAGTGAATATCTCTTCTTGACATTCCAAAATTCTCCGCAAACAAATCCTCTTTCAATAACAATTTCCTCCAGACTCTTAACGTGACATAATCCAAACCTGCAGACCAGGATTCAAACGGGACAGGACAGAAAGTCTGAATATGGTGAGAGGAGACCACACATGAATGCACAATAAATAGCCTGCATGTGTGTGTTTGTTTGTGTGCATGTGGGTGTAAAACTCAACATAAGGACTTTAGCCTGAGGATACGAACATATTGTATTTGCCTATTTACCACAAGAACAAAATTAAAGGTTTATTGGTGTCACAAATTATTTGAATTTCCTTCGCTTCACATTTCTCTTCATTTGAAGTTAATTAATCTGATCCTTATCAAATTCATTTGTAGACCTAAAATTAGTACCGCACGAGCAATAATCAGCCTTCATGTTCTCTGTGTCTGACTAATGTGAAATGGCATTCAAACAATGTTTGTGCAATTTCCAGAAATGTCATTCTGGATTTTTGGTTTCACCTTTACAGTCTAAATTTTGCCTCTCCGGTGTAGCAGGATTCCCACAACACGACCAATGGGACCTCCAAATGCAGCTCTCCCATCCCTCAAAAGCTCTTCCATACCTGAATTTGTTTTAACTGCTGCAGAAAACGTGTTGGGAACAATTCTTCACCTTCCAGAAAGGAAAGCAGCACGCATTCAAATTATTCAGTGGAGATCTGAAGCTATTAACACATTCTACATCTCATAATAGAGGATTTTTGCAAAAAAAAAAAAAAAAAAGTGAATATTTTATTCTTGGCTTCTTTATCCAAACATCACTGTTAAAAGAAAATGTATTACCTGAAAAACATTTCTTTAAAACCAATTCAGTGTGATACAAAGATAAAAACTGTCCTCTTTATTTATTTGTGTGCAAATTTATGTTTTTAAGATAGTAGTAAGCTCATCTCAATCCTCTCTGTGACTTTCTTGATATCTGCGTCTTCTGGAGTTTGCTCATTTAAAGATTCACTTCGATGAGAATTGTGTTTTCAAAGTGTCATGATGATGGAGGACATATGAATAAGATTAAGAATAAAAAATGCATTTATGAGTACTTCTTTATCAAAATTGTGGTAAATCAGGAGCAGACAAAAAAGTGCTGTTCAAGAAAGATCATATTTGTGACATTCAAAAAACACCGGGAAGGCCGCAAGCTCCCCCTGATGCATCCCCTTGAAGACAAATAGCATCATGAATGTCTTTGTTTGAGCTGGAATCTGGATCAAAATTGTACAGCTGGATAAATCCAATATTGTACGCTTTGTTGTACCAGTAATATAAGGTTAGGGGTGTAAGCTAGTGGTAGAGTGTGAAAACAGAGGCCTTTCACCAACGGGGGAGGGGAAGAGGGAGATTTCAGAGGCAAATTTCATATGAACTACTGCCCCCCCTCCTAAACAATTATGTTCCAGAAAATGATTTTTTTTTTTTTTTTAATATATTGTTTTGTCAAAAAACTGAATAATCAGAGCTAAAACACCACAGGGAACACTTTGAAACAATCTCAGTAAATGATCAGTTACAATCTATATATATTTTTTTTCATTTTAAAAAACGTTCCCAATAGTGTTTTAATTGTGATTTTTAAGTTTTTTTTAAACCAAAATCCCACAACATAAATGTTTCATGTTGATCTGAAGCCTCTGTTTCCAAATCTCCTCTAAGGGGGCGTGGCTTTTGGAGCTGAACTGAGCAGCCCCGCCCCTGATATCCCCGTGTAATTATGATAGCTCTGTCTCAGTAGCGTAAATCTTCACCGCTGCTACATAAACATGTAAATCAATATGAGTGATGTGCAGCTGTATCACTTTGATCCAGATGTCAGCTCTGACGAGGAAGTGAAGATCTTCATGGACCGAACGTCCTCCAAAATCCTGATTCTTTCTCCTTCACTTTAGCTAAATCTCCAATGTTTCTTGACGTTGCTGTGATCAATCCATTCAATCCATTGGTTTCTCAGAGCAGAAAATAATGAAAGCTAACATCCAAATGCTCTTTCATTCATTTACAATCCTTTCCAACTGTGGTCAAATGAGCCGCCGTTCACATTTCCGTGGTCACATCAAGAAGCTCAGTGGAGTCTGGTGGAGATTTTCCAGCGTTCTCAGTCCTGCTACTGTAAGTATTGGATGAAACTCACACCAAAAATCCAGTGACGGCTGATTTGACCACAGAAATGTGAACGGCGGCTCATTTGACTGCAGTCCATGTGAAGATACCATCTTCTCTTCTCCAGAACCTGAACTAGACACGCTAGCCGGACCAGATGAGGGTTTAGTGCATGTAGAGCAGAGCTGTTGGTGTACATAGAAGGCTCATACTTCTCTTCAATAAAATTTTTCAATTAGATGAAACAAAAGGACAAATTAATATAAAAATAAAATAAATTCCTTAAAGTGTGAAAATACCCAAACTTCGGCACAGATTCTTGTAAGTCTTTAAATAACTCAATAACACAGAATTTTACTTCAATTATACTCATCTATTTTCTCCAACAAAAAAGAGAATGCGTTTATATTTTACCAAATAATAACTTCAGAGTTGCTCTGGTGCATTAACACATTTGTCAAAGCTCAAGTTCTGTTGTCATTAGCAGCTTTATAGCTGTGGAGGGAATGTGGAGTCTCTACAGTGGGGTACCGTCAGGGCTTGCAAAGCCTTCAGTGAAGATGTAAAATGATCTAAAATTAAATATATAAATCAGAGAGAAATGTTTATATATATATATACATATACATTAGTCCAAACTACATTTGAGATCATTCCAGCTGCTCGGTCAGCCTCTCTCACGGCCCTATACGCTCTCTGATGTGTCTCAGCTGAGAATAAAAGACTGTCAGATGGCATTTTGTGTGGAAATCTATCGGTAATCTCCTTGACTTCCTTCATGGATAAAGTTCATCTTTAAACAGTTTAGATTTGCTGTAAGTAAAATGCTTTAAATAAAAATGCTTATTTTCAAGTTTAATAGGTTTTTTTATTGTGCAGCTGTCATAGCAGTGGGAGGAGACTTGCAGAGTTTGTTTTCACAATATGTTTTGCAATGATTGTGAATTTTGTCTATTTAAATGATCAATTTATGATGGAATTGTTAAGACTTGATATCGATATTAATTATTATGATAGAATTGATGCATCTGTATGCATCATTTTAGGCCACATTTGAAAGATTTAGCCGTTTTGTATAGACTGCAAGCTCAATCTGCTTTATCCGTAAAAGAACCAGCAACCTTAAAGAATCTTGAGGGTTCGTCTGGTGCCGAGTCTCTCAGAACTCCCTATTTTATTGTAAGAGTAGTATGATATTGGAATCAGGAAGCTGAAGTCATGCTCTCATTAGTCATAGTGATATTTCAATTTTTCCTTTTCAATTTCACTGATTCTTCGTTTAAATTGTCCTGAGATTCTCCCCATCCACATGCACACACATTTACACACACAGTTTTGTTTTATAACTGCTTATAAATGCATTCTACTTTATAAAAGATAATCTCTTGTTTTCTCTTGTGATCCTTGCTGCTTTCTTTTGAATTAATCCTGCTACTTCACTAGATTTTTCTTTGAAAGTAAGATTATTAATCTTTACCCAATAATTATTTTCCCTTTTTTATTTGAAGGGTAGTCCCACTTGAGATGATTTATTTGTGCTTAAATTTAACTAATTTAATAACAATCTGTTAATAATACTGTCAAATTGAATCCAATTTACTAAAAAATAATCTCACAGGATACCGTAATTATGACAATGATCTTCCTTAAATGCATCATGTACGTTTATGTTAAGTTATTTTTCTTTAATGTTTCGCCCTCAGGCGGGTGAGTTCTGCATTTGGATCATTCCTCAGCATGAACGATGACTTGCCCTGTGAATGGATGTCTTTAAGTAGCACCATTCATTTTTAATACAAGTCATGTCTGGCCTTAGGGAGCCCAGTGAACTTGTAGTCATCGTCATTATTATTCTAAATTAAAAAATACAATCGTAAGTCAGGGGAAATTTGGCGCTCTCCTGCTGACATAACCACAGATCTCTCCCTATAAAATCATATGTTTGCATTACAGTGCACAACAGATTGTTTTTGTTTTTCGTCTCAGAAGTCAGTCATGACACAGACCCTAAAGGTGATTGTCTATAGCTTCACATCTGTAAGCATTTTTGATTTAAAAAAAAAAAAAAAAAAAAAAAGAATACTCATCTAAATTTCAATATACATTTTTTCTAGAATTTGATCAAGACATTAACATTTCTACCACAGAGAATATGCTGAGTCATGTTAGGGTCTCTGGATAATTTCAACATTTTGTTAGTCCACAGCTGATTCCTAAAGTCTTATGCTATGTCTGAATTCCTTTACTACTTACTATATCCAGCCCTCCTAATCATTTAATTTTATCAATATTAATGGTCCAATGTTATCTAGGACTCGCTGTTGTAGTTTGACAAAATATATTTCAAATTACATTTTTTTCTGTACTAATATTACTGCCTGTTTTAATTTATAGTCATGTTAAAAAATTATGTTTTGTTTTTTTTTTATTGTTTTTTTATGTTCTGCTTCTCCTGGAGAGCGTTTCAGTTTGGCCACTAGGTGGTGATTGCCCTATAGCAGGGGTATTCAACTCCAGGCCTCGAGGGCCGCATTCCTGCAGGTTTTCCAACATACCCGGATCTGGCATGCTCCAATTGGTTGGACACACCTGAACCAGGTAATCAGTCATGAGTAGAGTTTGGATATCTGGAAATTATGCAGACACTGTGGCCCTCGAGGCCTGGAGTTGAATACCCCTGCCCTATAGTATTACGCTTTAATCCAGAAGAAGAAGAACGTATGAGCACAAGACCACAAATGGTTACTTAAAAAATATTTCCTTAAAGAAATTTGGAAAATTCATGCATGTGATTTTATAAAGATGTATATTTAGTAAGAAATGTATGTTTAAGTTGACCGAGCGTGAAACTCCATTAAACGTTAGCATCGAGCTAGCGGACTTTAGCTTTATGAGCTAAATCGATTTATATTTGTATGAATCTCTTATTGATCTATAAAGCTTAAATCGATTCAAATCGATGAATCGATTTTATCAACCCAGCCCCACGTACAGGTTAACCTCTTCTTTGAGCGCATGTGAGTCCAAATTTAGAATTCCAATGTATTTTTATGACTTGAACTAACAGCTGTTTGTCCACAAATTGCGAAATATTTGAACACCATTTACAGAAAAAAATAAGTTAAATGTGTAAGAATAGTGAATAAGTTCGGCAATAAACACATTTAAGCAAAAACAGGTGGACAGTTTGTCTGAGTCATGCCAAACCATAATGTAGAATAAATACGCTTAAAAACTGTTTGCAATGAATAACAGTAAATCAGACCAGATTAATGATTGATGTCATCAATGTTTGCTCAGAAAACAAAGTATTTTTGGCCTCAACTCTTCTGGCTCTCCAGATGAAGATCTTTGCTGAAGGCGCTGACTCACTTCTCTCATGCTGTAGTCCAACTGCTTCTGCTCTTCTCCTCTTCTCTCCCATGTTGAGCTGCTACCTCTACTGTTGCATCCACCTTTTTGGATTGCTGTATTTGTGACTGTATCCACTGATGTGGAAAAAGCCATCATGTGGGCCAGTAAATCTGGAAATAGAGTATTTGGCAAGGTCAGTCAGCGGCAGGCCTTATACTGCGAGGCTCACCCAGCTCAGGGTTTAAGGGACAATGATTTCCATCTTGGGAGAACTAGAGGTCGCTGCTGGCTGTTTTGTCAATATTTACTCGGGAGCCTAATGTACTAGCAGCCAAGACAACAACTTGGGTACAATTACCAAAGGCTTTCCATGCTCCCGCCAGCCTTATACATTGAGGAATGTACAAAAACCACAGCAGTTATGTGCTGACTCTGCTTGAAAAATCAAAATTTCTAAATGATTAGATACAGTGGAAGCTCAAGGTGCAAATCAATAAAGCTTGCTAGATGCAGTTAGGCTATCCAATTAGGCTGACAGGTGGCTGTTTGACAAATACTACGGTTCTCTGAAAGAAACGGCGTTTAAAAAAAAAAAAAAAAAAAACTGTAAAGTGTATTGGTTGCTGTAAATTAGAGCAATTTGTTTATTTAGTCAGCCATGCTGCGCACAAACTTTAGCTATCAGTATTCCTTAGTATGTGTTTCCTTATCTGTTTGGGTTTGTTGAATAATCCACAGTCGTTTGGGCAGAATTCTGATCATTATTATTCTTTAGGGCCGACACAAACAATGATCTCAATAATCGACTAATATCCGTTGATTTTTTCGATTAGTCAGCTAATACGTTCGTAGACTGGATGGAAAACACACATCTTAACCATCATTAGATTTAAGTTCTATGCTAACTAAAACTGAAGATAGTTTCTGAAGCCTTTAATGAATCATGCAGCTTTTCTCCTTCATTTGTTTCTGGCATTAAAACAAGACTTAAATCAAATGAGGCAATCTGAATTAACTGCAAAAAACTAAATAAAAGCTTGCCATTGTATTCTTTTTTTAGCTTTAAAATATGTATTTAATAAAACATAAAGTACTAGTAATATAGACACACTCAAAATATTTGCACACTGAGGCCTATTTATAAAAGCAAAAAATTAATTAAATCTTTTATCTCAAGATGTTCTTATACATAAAAAATTTCAGGATGTCCATAAACAAAGAGCTTTGTGACATTGCATATTTAAAAAAAGGGGGTAGAAAGTTGGGGATGTTGAATATTATTGTACTTTTATTCTTTCACGGTGCTCCCTGCTGCAATAAAAGCCCCTCTCACTGGTTACAAACAGGAGTGGCTTCCTGCCCACACCTACTGCACACGTGTAGACCAAAATTATGTCATATCCTTCAGTTTTGGCAGACCGCAAATAAATCTGTGTTATCTCTTTAATTTTGCGGTTACTATACTGTTTTTTGTCACTTTAGGTTACATTTAATTGTAGCTTAATGCAGCTAATGGAATGCTTCACTTGTCAACTGAGCTCAGGGCTTTTAGGCAAGCTCACTACTTCACTTCTGGGTGGGGATGTAACATTTCAGTCAAGCCATGGTTCGATTTCATTCACAGTTTTAAAGTCACAATTTCGATTATTTTCAGTAGGAAAGTAGACAGTTTCCTACTGTCTGCTTTCCTACTGAAAAGACACAATGCATTAAAGGTATTTTAAGACCAAGTATTTTTTTCTTTTTGCCCCTTACATCAAACTGTCTGTTTTCCTACTGACAAAAATGATTCAATACAAACAAACAAATATACATAATATTGAAATCATCTTAAATCCTTTCATACTCGGTTCATGTTGTGCAGCAGAGTCGTAAAAACAAAAAATCCTGGAGCAAGATTTGGAGGATTGTTTTGACGTTTGACTTTTTGCTTTGAGGTTCTCTCAATTGTAGGTGGTGGGGGAGCGCTAACCAACAGTAAAAATACAATAGAAGAAGATTCTCCTCCATGCTGATACCTGTGTGAGCCCGCTGCTCTGGTGTGGTTACCGCTTACTGAACACACGTTCATGTACCTGCGTAGAGTGCGTTCTTGAACGCACCACACACGCCTGGTGTGTAAGCACCTTGAACCGGGTTTCTCCGATTTGTGCGTAGAGCTCACGTACCGACTTAAAAACTTGCGTAGCCTCACGCGCTCCATGTGTGGAGGGCAGGAATTCCGGTGTGTACGCACGTTTGCATTGATTTTCATTGATAGTGTCTACTTTATTGCGAGTCCGAAGTGCGAGCACCAACACTCACAGCTGCGTCTGCATGAAAAGCTGTCAAATTATTTTTTTATTTTTATTTATTAATAAACACGTTGACAACGAATCATGTTTTTACCAATTCCCGAAGAATTGCTACATCCTTACCTCTGGGACTCGTAAATAGTTTTCACGCCGCTCTATAACTCCGTGGCAGATCCGTACCGCCACACAGTGTCCAAAATCCTCCCCTAATCCGGTAAAGTGAACTATATATAGTGCGTTCGCTATTTTCTAGTGCTGTCCGAATCTACTAATTCCAAAATCAAGTGCACTCGAAATTTCCCCAAAGTCTTTATGAAAAATTAGCGTGCATCGATGCTCACTAGATTAGCAAGTATAGACCACAATGCAATGTGGTTGCAATTTCAACCAGAAAAAACATGTTTAAATGTAATTATTGGATAAACCATTCCATTTTCACCATCAGAACACAGTGGAGTCATAAATAAATGTCGAGAAATGTTCTTATTTGTACGATTTTCACTTTGTGAAATCGGTGACGTCATATCTGGTGTTTAGAAAAACGAAAGAAAAGTAGTGAGCATCCTATCTGACTTAGCTTTAAAATCCAGGGCACTTTATAGTTGTTTAGTTGTTAAAGGGGAAATTCGGACACAATCTCAGCTTCTCTGCGTGGTGAACGTTTCAAAATCTGTGCTCTTCGAACTGAACGTGATCGCGGCTCGGAATGTGAATGATGGATTGGTGAGCGGTTCATTTCCAGGATAAATTTGCTGCGTTTGGTTAAAAAAGTGTGTATTCTGAGACCTTAACCGCACAAAAAGTAACTGTAGCCACAGATCTGCTGCGGATCTTCTGGTTTTTGGTTGGTTCAGCGTATTTTCGACAGCTGAACACAATCCATCAAAACCCGTGAGATTGCTTGTGCTATTGTTAGCTTAGCTTTGCAATACTAATATATCTCTTCTGCTTGATTACTCCGTCACAATGTGTTTCCTCTTCAGGTTCTCATGTATTGTCCTAGTGCGGCCAAAGAACACAAGTTCTGTCTTGCAGATATTGCATGGAGACTTTCACCGTTATGCACCGTTATGTTGTTATGGTACCCTAGCCTTCCCAGAACTTTCTCTGACGTCACTACTGACCGGATTAGCACCACTGATCATGTGTGTCAAAGAGAAAGGCAGACCCGGCATTGGAAAGCGTGCATTGTATTTTTGAGATAAAAATAACGAAAACACAAACAAAAAATTATGCGTCGACTAGCAAATTAGTTGTCAACCATTTTAATAGTTGACGTATTTGCGACTAATTGACTTATCACACCCCTACTATTCTTAAATAAAACACGGATTTATGTTAAATATTTAGACATTTCGGGGCTAACATATTGTGGTACTACAGTATGTAAACTGCAGTGAAATAACTGCGCAGTAGTAGGACTCCTGAAGTAATTCAATGTATTCAAGGTCTTTGTTCAGTGGGAAATGACCTAACCTCTCTCCTCCATCCCATCCTCAAATGGCCCTAAGGCCTGTATTGTGGCATAGTTAATTGAGTGAGCCAACATGAATTATTAACAATGCTTACTTTCCTTTTATTCTTGCCATACTGTCGATATTCAACCCCTTTTCACTTACAAGCTGCTCCCTCCCAGATATATATCTCCCATATGTTGAATGAGTATACAACAACGCTGAATAAAACATTCCTGCAGCCCTGAGGGGGGAAAAAAATAGATATGTTTACCCTACCAAACAGCTACAGTGAACAAATCTAGAGTCAAGTCCTGGTGACTACAGTAAATTGTTATAATACATCTCTTTCTGTGGCTTTATTCTTGGGGTTTATGCTACTGAAACTCCAGTTTAAATCATTAAAAAGTTCTTAGATTTATGACATCATTTTTTCTGGTGAGTACTCAAAGAGGTCAAACCAACGATCCAAAGACAAAAAGAAAAAGCCAAAATCATAAAATGGTTCTTTTGCAGCCAAGTCCTTGTAAAACCTTTCAGGTCATCGCTGCTAGTTTAATTGAGTATATTTTATAAAGATCAGGTATAGGAAAACTCATAGCCAAAAGCAAATGCTTTAAAAATGCTTTGATTTTTCTGTTGAACGCGCTGTACTGTAACTCCACAGCACTCTATATAGGACTTTAAATATTTAATACAAGTAAAGACACAACAACTACTGAGCATTTTCCAGTGAAAACCATCATCATTGAAACCATCATGAACTTTTGGATGTATCAAAGATGCTGCAGTATTGATTACGGAGAACATGAAAGTTCAGTGCAAAAGGTTTCATGGTTGATTCCTGCAACAAGAAACACAAACTGGAATCAAAATGTTATGATGCAACGGCGGTCCAGGCTCTTGTAAGCCTTGATTATGGATCTTGGTTGGGTAAATCGCAGGTACTGATACCTGTCAGCGCACATCAGGTAGGAGTTTGGACTTCAGCAGCACAACAACACCAAGTTCAGCAACAAATATGGGTCACTGAGGTCGATCAGATAGATTTTCCAAATGCTATGACTCCTGGTTGTATCTATTCTGATAGGGATGGATCATCACTGTTATTAGATATTTATAGCAGTTCACAACTGTTGCAGTTTATCACAGGGGGTATTTTTCCACGTGATAACACAAATAAAATGTGATTTGATTCACCCTTTTAGTATCCCTTTTGTTAAAGACCCACTCTGATGACAATAGTGATTTTGGAGTTTGTAGCATGCGCTCTTATGGCATTTTTTTCACGATAGTACAAAATAAGTATTTCTTCAGTTCTATAGTGATTCTCCTGCGCCTTTCCATATGTTTTAGGCACTTATTTACGTTAGGCAAATTTGAAGTATAGCTAATATTTTAGCATTATTCTATCTGTTTTTTAGCAAATTTAGACATTTCTCCAATTTTTTAGGTTAATTTGGAGTTAAGCTAGTATTTTGGTATTTTGCTAGCTAGCTGATTTTGCAAAATTAGACTTTTTTATGTCCTTTAGGCAAATTCAAAGTTGGGCTAATATTTTGGCATTATGCTCGTTGTTTTTGGCTAATTTAGACATTTTTTTGTCTAATTTGAAGTTAAGGTCACATTTTAACATTAAGCTAGCTGTTTTGAAGAAATTTGACTTTTTTAAGTTATTTAGGTAAATTTGGAGTTTAACTACTATTTAAGCATTAAGCTATCATTTTTCAAATTATTTTTTTTGGCTAATTTAGCATTTAGTTAATATTTTGACAAGGTATCAAGCTTAAATATCCTCATTTTTAGCTAATAACTGTTTCATCTTCAGCCGGCACATTTAGCTTACAACCTTCACACTTGCATTATCACAGGTAAAGCTGTGTATCTAGTCCAAATTGTGATTGTAGAGAAAAACGCAATTTGAAAAGGTTACTAGCAGGTATGTAGATGTGACAGTTCCCTGATGCGCTCCATTTTCTTGCATCCACTTGCAGACAAATAGATCCATGTATGTCTTTGTTTTCCTCATCTGAGCTGGAATCTGTCTCCAATATTCCTTTTGCATTTTGTTGCTCCGGTAATGTTACTGTATGTTGAGGTGTGAAAGGGTTTTAAACATTAGCGGGAAAGCGTGTAATCCAGGGGTGTCAACATCCAGTCCTCAAGGGCCGGTGTCCTACATGTTTTCTAACTACCCTTTCTATGGAAGCTCCTCATTGGCTAAACACACCTGATCCAGGTAATCAGCAGCAGATGAGGCGGGATTTCTTAAAAACCAGCAGGAGGCCGGCCCTCGAGGACTGGAGTTTGACACCCCTGGTGTAATCAAAGGGATGATTGGAAGTCAGGGAAGGCTTACTCCCCCATGGGTCCCGCCCACAACTCTGAAGCCAGTTTCCGATGAACTATTGCCGCTCTGCAGAAACTATGTCATCGAAAATGACATGTTTTTGGGGTTTTTGGATGAAACCACATAATTAAAATACCACTAAGAACACTTTTAAAAGTCTCTTACCATAAAAAACAACTTTTTTTTTACTCTTAAGTGTATCATACTGTTCTTTACTCACTATAAACAACCCCAAAGCGGTATTTTGATCCATTCACACATTTCTGAGCGATCCTCTAAACATTTCAGTACCAGCCCCTCCCACACCCACAAAAAGAGCAGGTCCCTGCATGCTGATGTCACAGATTGAGAACAGCCCCTTTCAGGAAGAGTCTGCTCTGACAGCACCGCCCCCAGTCTAACACCAACACCCAATTTCTCCACGGAGCAAGTAGTGATCAGTAAAAAAAAAACTTTCATTTTAGATGCAGAATACTGTATATCTTCCAATTGTATCCAGTCTTCAATAAATTCCAGCTTAGACAGGTGTTCGTTGCTTTAGACACGGGGCTCCTTTAAGACACCAACCACCACCCTGATCGGTCACAGTTGTGCAGAAGCAGTGTGTATTTGTGTTGTGAAGCAGTGTAGCAATGGCTAGGGTTAATAAGTTAGACTCCTTGAGTCCATAGTTCTCAGATCTTCATCGTCAGAGCCTCTTTCCTGCACATTTTTTCCCCCTTTTTTTGTGGGGGGTTGCATTTTGTCTCTTTGCATTTAAGAAATTAAATCATTCTCCTCTGTTTGGATTCCTCACAACCATTTTTTTTATGTCTTTATCTGATTTATTATTTCTGATTTTTATTCCTCTTTTCTTTTTGGTTTCTCTGGTCTTTTTCCCCTTTCCCCACTTTATCTTTTAATCTCTTCTCTTTCCCCATCCTTTTTCCCAACAATTTTTCTCTTTGCACCTCGAGCACCAGTGTTTTCTCTTTTCTAAGTCAGCCAGCTCATCTCCCTGAAGAACGCTGGGCATGCAGGTCCCTGGTCCCTTAGCCTCTGCATTTCCCCTGTCTGACTGTATGAAAATGACTTTCTCTGGGCTCTTATTAAATTGCCCATTCCTATGCATTTCATCACTCTCCCCATCACATGTTTGACTGCTAGAGGTGAACATATTGGACTTTGCAGTTAATCATTCTGGGAGAGACCCCCACTCTCACAATTCTTGCACCTCTTAAATAAAGGTGCAGAGCTTTTGGAAGCCTATTGTTTCTTCAGGCTCTCCACTACACATCAATAAAATGTTCCATCTACACCTCAGAATATAGGCCTACAGAAAGTCTCTGGGGCAGTCCTTATTAAAAAGTTATGACTATCATAAGTAAAATGTGAAAATAGTTATTACTGCCAAGAACATATAATTTTTTAAATTTCTTCTGACTTTTTGTCACTAATAAAAAAACTAAAATTTTTGATTAAAAAAAAAAGCATTGTTTGGTGCTAATTAAATGCATTTCTAAGACTTTGCACAAACTATAATTTCTGCTGAACCCCACTGGAACGATGATACCATCCTATTTTTAACAGAAATCTGTGGTCTTTCAGGTTTTTGAAAGAATCTACCTGAGTGTGCAGCCAAACCCCTATTAACTCTCATCCAGCACAATTGAACTATTTCTGTTCTCATGCTAATTTGCCAGTAATTGTTGAAGCCACACTGACAGTAATTCAAATGTCCATATTAATGTGCTCTTACTGTAAAATTTCTATTTCTGGGATGTCAGCACCTCTTGGCAGAGATGATATCTTTAAGCAAGAAACTCTCACCCTCATTACAGCTAACAGGCACTGAAATGGAACACCTTCTCATACGGCCCAAAAGCGGAGTACATTAAACTTATTCAACTGCAATTAAACATTGACATTTATGTGCCAAAAGCACTGCAAAGTAAGCTTCTTCTGTCAAGTAAAATTGCTCCGGATCTCGATATCCAACAGAATGAATTATAAGACTAACCTGACACTCTTAAAGCAATTTAGTGCAAACAATATAACTCTTACTTTGAACGTTAAGGGGATCCTAAAATATTTTAAATTACAATTCAAGATTTGACGAGATGTGAAACCTCATCAGTTCCTTCCAGGCAATGGTTTTTGAAATAGATGAGGTAAATAACAGGCAGGAGCTGAATGTAAGGGTTACGGTTATAGTGCCTTTTGAAAAAAGAAACTTATTTTACGAATAGGAAAAAAAAAACTACAAAACTACCTAATATCTGCATTTTATAAAACTTAAAATGAACAATTACAGGTCCAGAAGGAAATTGTGATACAAAGTTTAACAAAAAAGAGTTTGTTCGTTCTTGTTATATTTATCAAGTACAGTCTCTTATTTGTAGTGTGAGAAGTAAGAAAAAAGTATAAAAAAGCCTAAACAGAAAAAAAAAAAAAAAACACAAAAACTAGATCGTTTTTGTCTCCAGTTATCAAGGAACCGAGGCGTATCGGCCAAGAGAGCTCAAAACAGGAGTTAGACTGGGTAAACTGGCTTTAAGAAAACGTTTTCACCATATTTCTAAAATGTGATAAGAGGTCAATGTTAACCATGTGGAGACAGTGAGCATTCCACAGTCCAGAAACAGATAAGCCCCTTCAATTGTGATGAGACAAGCAAAAGGTGCAGCTACCATGAGCCACCATACAAAGGCTTTGCTGGTGTGTGCATGTTTGTCATTTTGGTACATCGGTGTAATACAGTAAAGAAAAAAAAATGCCTTAGAATTTAGTTAAATCTTGCTTTTTTTATGCAGTTAAAAAAACAAAAAACAAAGGGGAAACATTAAATCAATTATCAAAAGCTCATTTTTTTTGTTACAATAAAAAATATTAGTTTTTATCTAAATAATTTTTTAAGTTGTGTTAACTATAGGCTCAAACTTTAAATTTTGTTAAAATTAAAATTATTCATTTCAACTGTAACAAAACTTTTGTTAATTGATCCAATGTTTCACTTTTTTCAGTGATACCTGAAGAAGAGAGATATAGATGCTTCTCTTTACGGAGAGAATTTGCGAGACTGAAGATTTCTTGTTTAATAACAAAATTAAACAAACTTTTTCTAACTTTATATTAATTAATTTAAAAATAATACAACACTTGTCACAAAAAATTCCAACAAAATAAAACATTCACCTGACATTAAGCAGATTTAAGGACCATCATTCACAGCCACGGTTCTTCATTGGTGAATAAGTTTGTGCCTAAATACCATTACTATTAAGAATTCATCACATTTCAGATCAACACTTCAAAACTTGTAAATTTTCATCACAATTATTTAAAGAATCTGTATGTAAATTCTGAGATATGTTCAACTCAGCACAAAAGTGTATAATTGTGACCTCATAATAGAATTAGGACAGGGAAGTGGCAGGACTTCCGCATTCTTGATTTGTAACACATGCGATACGTTTCGTGCATAACTTTGTGTACTTGCAGTTGTGTACAAAAAATGTGAGACCCTTCACATCTCCCCAGAGAGCCGGGCGTAGAGTCGATCGACTCATCGCACCCTCGCGGCAACCCCCCACTCCCCTCATACAGTGAAAGCAGGTGGCACTAGGTCCTTCTCCACACCCAGGGAGCGGAGTGGGACGTCAACTCTGCTCTTTGGACCTCGCACCGCCTGCTCACGGAAATAGCTCCATGACGAAGGTGCTGGCAGGGAAAGTGCAGCAGAGAAGAGGATAGAGAAACTTTACTGTTGATTGCTTCAAAAATGCATATTTAGAATTTTTTATATTAATTATCTGGCGTATTTGTTTAAGAAAGTGGAAAAATGTCAAGTTTTCACCAAATATTATACAAAATCCAAGCTCTGATGACCCAGCATTCTAGCAGCATTTAAACGCATCACTTAAACTAAAAATCTTGGAGACATAAAAAGAATATCAGATTTGTATGTAAATGTGGTTTTTATGTGTGTAACAGGTAATTTGCACTTATTTATTTTTTTTAAAGATTTGTGTGTAGTTAGTTTCAAGCTTTAGTAATAAGGCTGGGTATCAATAATAATCTCTAAAAATGATTTGATTCGATTCACCATTGATTCAATTGTGATTTTTTTTCTCTATTCTTTTGATCCATTCAATTCAATTTGATTCAATTCAATTTTGAGTTTACACGGTTTATACATTTAGACACAAAGGTTTAGAAATACATTAATAATCTACTATATGTTTTAAAGATATATTTATATATCAATCTGATACAGTTCACACACTGTAAAATGTATTGGTGAAACAATGAGATTGGTAATATCATACAGTGTTATATGGTTTCTCAAAAATTGAAGCTTTAACAAAAATGTTCAGATCAATAACATTGTAAACATTGTTCTGCTTCTCCTGGAGGGCATTTTAGTTGGGCCACTACGTGGCGATCGTACTATTGAACTACACCTTAATCCAGAAGAAGAAAGTATGAGCAAAAAATTATGCTTTAGACTAGGGCTGGGCGATATGGGATTTTTTATATCACGATATAGCTTTTTAAATATTGCGCGATAACGATATTGGTCACGATATAAACCAAATCACTATATTTGACTATATTTATTTATATTAGACCACTAAACTGTTTCTTCAGTTCCATTAAAAAAACAAAGCATTAAGCCTGCAAATAAATTCTAATCTTTTCAGGGTTCATATAATAAAAATGTATTAATATACTACAAATTATTTTTGTTGCATTTAGTTGGGGTGTAACAGATCACAAAACACACGGCTCGGATCGTGTCACAGCTTTAAAGTCATGGTTCGGATCATTTTTCGGATCAGTAACAAGTAAAAAAACAACAAGAAAAAAGATAAAAGCCTAAAATTACTTTTTTTTAAAAAGTTAAAAATATATGTTTTTAAAAAGTACTTAAAAGCATTAACTCACACATTTTGAGCTTTGAACATGAACAAAACATGTATTTTCTGATTACATGTACATGTCTGGAGAGAGAAAGGAATGCTTAATATGCTATCCCACCAAATTAAACTGCAATTTTGAAATTAAACTTTCATTATTTTTGGTATTAATTGTTGTATATAAATTAACAGTAGCAACATTTAAATATGTCAAATAAGTATTATTAACCATAGCACATGTCCAGATGACGCACTGCCATACCCGCGTTTTTTCTGGTTAATTTTGACCCTAAGAGCTTGCCATAGCTCAAGCTGTCGGCTCTTGCCTGCTGGGTGCAGGAGTGCGACAGCGGCCGCTCCTCACTGGAAGGTCTCCTGAACTCCGACACGGAGATGTGTACCGATGTTTTTATTCATCTCTTCAAAATAAATCAATCTCTCGGTATCCGCGTTCTTCACGAAGAGTTCCAGAAAAGTTTTGACGGAAGCTTCTTCCACATGCAGCGGGGCTTCAGAGCAACAGACTTTCTTATGACTGCCAAGCATCAAATCTGACGCTTGTTAAAACTAATACAGTGTAAAGTAATTTAATTTGACCCAAAATGCAGTCAGCGTGGACAGATAATGATTGTAATAAAGCGTGCAGGGTGCAAGGTACGCAGCGGCAGCGGGGGTTGCTGGTAGAATTCGGCTCGTGCGCGTTTGTTTACCTTTCATGCAGACGAAGGACGCACAGTGGAGTCCAAAAAATGACCGAAATGAGAGCTAATAAACACAATAATTAGATACAAAGGTAACGCTTTATATTAAGGTGTGCTTGTTAAGTATCAATAAGATATTAATAAGCATTAGTAAGATGCTTATAATTTTGCTTATATGCACTTATAAAGATATTAATGAGCCGCTTATTACACCATGTTCTAAATTATGGCGTGATGTCAATCAAATTTATTATATGCTTTTAAATATTTAATAAGCCATTTGTAAGCTACTTATTACAGTATTATATATTATCAGGTTAATGGGCCGGTAAGAATATGCTTAGAAATATATTAATAAGCTGCTTATTAGACTGCTATTAAATCGCAAAGCAATAGGCCACAAAGATATGCTTATAAAGATATTAATGAACTGCTTATTACACTTATTTGTAATATCCCAAGTTAATAGGACACAAACAGTATGCTTATGGATATATTAATTAGTTGCTTATTACACTGATGTCTGATACCAAGTTAATAAGCCACTAAGAATATGTTTGTAAATGTGTTTATACACTGCTTATTACACTATTTTGCAGTACCCTAATCTAAAGCGTGGACCATTTTTGTTAATAAAGAAAAAACACAACAAACACTGTATGAGAAGTTTTAATTTAAACACAAAACATTACAGCTTTAAACATGACATTCTCTTTTGCTGTTTAACTCTTAAATAATGAGTTGGTAAAACAAAACATCCAGTTTGTGTCAATGTTACGGGTCCCGAGTGCGGCAACCACGATAACAAAAAGAATGTTGTGTCTGAAAAAGAAAAGGAGTCTTTGACCAGGAACGACACGAGCACTCACTTCGTTCTCCAAAGCACTTCTATTAAATCACGACAACAAAATTACAATTTCCATTCTGTGCATTCTTTTGTCCAATGTACAGTTTGACCACAAAAGTCTAAACAAATATCTGATTAATATATCAAATCAATAATTATTCAAATTTTGTGTTCTATTTTTCAATTCAATTCAATTTTATTTATAGAGCCCAAAATCACAAAGAAATTTGCCTCATTGGGCTTCATGCAGGTAATTTTACAGATGCAGAAAATAGAAACATGAAGAAAAATATCTAAAGACTAAGCTGACTAATAAACTAAATAAACTGGATATCCCTGCCTTTAGACTCTCTCTCTCGGTAAGGAAAAACTCCTAAACAACCTGAGTCAGGAAAAACGAAGAAACGGGGATTCCCACATGAGGGAGAGATCCTATCCCAGGACGAACAGGAGATACCAGAACTGGTAAAGAAGAATTAGCTTCTACAACTACGTATTTGAATAGCGTTCATTCATATAGAGCTGCAGATAGAGCTGAGGGATGAGTGGTGATGAAGTCCTCAGTCGGACGAAGCAGAAGTGCAGTCCACGGCCAGGAGCAGGAGCGTGGGGGATCCACCTGGGATCTGAAATCTCTCCCGATCCTCAGAGGGGAGAGAGAGAGAAGAACAACATGTGAATCGAACTGCACCAACAAAAGCATGGAGAACTAAGTACAATAAAGAATAAAGAGTAGAAGAGAGGAGAGGAAATGAGAATAGAGGACAGAACCCCAGAGCCGATGCAGAGAATAACCATAACAGAAAATCCAAAAATTACATTTAAACATTTCAGCATTAATCTAGCCTCTCAAGAGCCACAGCAGAGGGAATATTCTCCGATTACTAGCTAACCTGGCAGAACGCCTGTCAAAGAGGACTGTTTTAGGCTAACTTTGAAGGTAGAAACTGTGCTGGCCTCTCTGACATGAGCTGGGAATTTTCATTCTAATACATTACAATTAAATTTCAAAAGAAACACTTAAATAATCACATACGTTTAATTTACTTTAATTTAATTTACTTTGATTTTTGTAATCGTACCGTAAACAAAATAAATATTGCTTTTCACTATTATTTAGCTTTCTTAGCTTTAAATGCTGGACATTGCACATTTAGAAATAAACATTTTCAATAATAACAAAATAACATTTACTTTTTTTTTAACTTTTACAATAACTATCTATTTCATTTTTTCGTTTAAACATGTTTAAGTAAGGTCAGGGTTCCACAAAAATAATTAAATTACATGTAAAGCCATGGATGTGACCAGTCTACATGCCGCCATGATAACACTGGCTCACAACCCAAATCTCATCCTCTCGAGAAAATCTCGCGAGATTACGGGCTACTTCCCGTTCGACTTTCCCGCCGTTTCTCGCCGAAGAACAGTCAAGATTGTCGTTTTAAATCAAAAATACAAAACAAATAATGCTGATTCATATCTGGGAACAACACCAAAGCTTAGGGCTTTCATTTGTGTTTTAAAACGGGAAACTAACCTGAAAAAGAAAGGGAGTCTCAGAGCAGGAACAGCACGAGCACTCACTTCATTCTCCAAAGCACTTCTGACAGAAACAGGAAGTTGCCCCGTCTTCAGCCACCTGGAGGCGCTGCAAGAGTGTCGAAGTTCCACTCACCAGACTCATAACCTAATTTTTTTTTTCCCTTTTTCCACAGGCTACATTTAATCAATTTATAAATAAAATTATATTTTAATTACTAAAAATTAATGGCCTTCAAAATAAAATACCAAATGTGGATGCACATTTTTGGGTGCACCACATCAACTGTGTGGTTAGTAATGCGAACAACCATTTTGTGTTTTAATATTTTTAAATGTTTTTACAATAATGTAAAAAAAAAAAAGTTCCCCCATGGCTTTAGCTGGCTAGGCTAACATAACAGTCAGGCACTCGGTCAGGGATGGACTAACACTTGACGTCTTTAGGTTCTAAAAGTCAAGGGTAGCTTGTGCAATACAGCTGCATGTTGAAAATCACCAAAGTTGTCCTTTCACTTTAGTTTTACTTTTTTTTAAGAATATTAAAACACAAAATGGTTGTTCGCAATACTAACCACACAGTTGATGTGGTGCACCCAAAAATGTGCATCTACATTTGGTATTTTATTTTGAAGGCCATTAATTTTTAGTAATTAAAATATAATTTTATTTTATAAATTGATTAAATGTAGCCTGTGGAAAAAAGGGAAAAAAAAGAATTAGGTTATGAGTCTGGTGAGTGGAACCTTCGACACTCTTGCAGCGCCTCCAGGTGGCTGAAGACGGGGCAACTTCCTGTTTCTGTCAGAAGTGCTTTGGAGAATGAAGTGAGTGCTCGTGCTGTTCCTGCTCTGAGACTCCCTTTCTTTTTCAGGTTAGTTCCCGGTTTAAAACACCACAAATGAAAGCCCTAAGCTTTGGTGTTGTTCCCAGATATGAATCAGCATTATTTGTTTTGTATTTTTGATTTAAAACGACAATCTTGACTGTTCTTCGGCGAGAAACGGCGGGAAAGTCGAACGGGAAGTAGCCCGTAATCTCGCGAGATTTTCTCGAGAGGATGAGATTTGGGTTGTGAGCCAGTGTTATCATGGCGGCCATGTAGACTGGTCACATCCATGGCTTTACATGTAATTTAATTATTTTTGTGGAACCCCTGACCTTACTTAAACATGTTTAAACGAAAAAATGAAATAGATAGTTATTGTAAAAGTTAAAAAAAAAAAGTAAATGTTATTTTGTTATTATTGAAAATGTTTATTTCTAAATGTGCAATGTCCAGCATTTAAAAGCTAAGAAAGCTAAATAATAGTGAAAAGCAATATTTATTTTGTTTACGGTACGATTACAAAAATCAAAGTAAATTAAATTAAAGTAAATTAAACGTATGTGATTATTTAGTGTTTCTTTTGAAATTTAATTGTAATGTATTAGAAATGAAAATTCCCAGCTCATGTCAGAGAGGCCAGCACAGTTTCTACCTTCAAAGTTAGCCTTAAAACAGTCCTCTTTGGACAGGCGTTCTGCCAGGTTAGCTAGTAATCGGAGAATATTCCCTCTGCTGTGGCTCTTGAGAGGCTAGATTAATGCTGAAATGTTTAAATGTAATTTTTGGATTTTCTGTTATGGTTATTCTCTGCATCGGCTCTGGGGTTCTGTCCTCTATTCTCATTTCCTCTCCTCTCTTCTACTCTTTATTCTTTATTGTACTTAGTTCTCCATGCTTTTGTTGGTGCAGTTCGATTCACATGTTGTTCTTCTCTCTCTCTCCCCTCTGAGGATCGGGAGTGATTTCAGATCCAGGTGGATCCCCCACGCTCCTGCTCCTGGCCGTGGACTGCACTTCTGCTTCGTCCGACTGAGGACTTCATCACCACTCATCCCTCAGCTCTATCTGCAGCTCTATATGAATGAACGCTATTCAAATACGTAGTTGTAGAAGCTAATTCTTCTTTACCAGTTCTGGTATCTCCTGTTCGTCCTGGGATAGGATCTCTCCCTCATGTGGGAATCCCCGTTTCTTCGTTTTTCCTGACTCAGGTTGTTTAGGAGTTTTTCCTTACCGAGAGAGAGAGTCTAAAGGCAGGGATATCCAGTTTATTTAGTTTATTAGTCAGCTTAGTCTTTAGATATTTTTCTTCATGTTTCTATTTTCTGCATCTGTAAAATTACCTGCATGAAGCCCAATGAGGCAAATTTCTTTGTGATTTTGGGCTCTATAAATAAAATTGAATTGAATTGAAAAATAGAACACAAAATTTGATTGAATAATTGATTTGATATATTAATCAGATATTTGTTTAGACTTTTGTGTCAAACTGTACATTGGACAAAAGAATGCACAGAATGGAAATTGTAATTTTGTTGTCGTGATTTAATAGAAGTGCTTTGGAGAACGAAGTGAGTGCTCGTGTCGTTCCTGGTCAAAGACTCCTTTTCTTTTTCAGACACAACATTCTTTTTGTTATCGTGGTTGCCGCACTCGGGACCCGTAACATTGACACAAACTGGATGTTTTGTTTTACCAACTCATTATTTAAAGAGTTAAACAGCAAAAGAGAATGTCATGTTTAAAGCTGTAATGTTTTGTGTTAAATTAAAACTTCTCATACAGTGTTTGTTGTGTTTTTTTCTTTATTAACAAAAATGGTCCACGCTTTAGATTAGGGTACTGCAAAATAGTGTAATAAGCAGTGTATAAACACATTTACAAACATATTCTTAGTGGCTTATTAACTTGGTATCAGACATCAGTGTAATAAGCAACTAATTAATATATCCATAAGCATACTGTTTGTGTCCTATTAACTTGGGATATTACAAATAAGTGTAATAAGCAGTTCATTAATATCTTTATAAGCATATCTTTGTGGCCTATTGCTTTGCGATTTAATAGCAGTCTAATAAGCAGCTTATTAATATATTTCTAAGCATATTCTTACCGGCCCATTAACCTGATAATATATAATACTGTAATAAGTAGCTTACAAATGGCTTATTAAATATTTAAAAGCATATAATAAATTTGATTGACATCACGCCATAATTTAGAACATGGTGTAATAAGCGGCTCATTAATATCTTTATAAGTGCATATAAGCAAAATTATAAGCATCTTACTAATGCTTATTAATATCTTATTGATACTTAACAAGCACACCTTAATATAAAGCGTTACCGATACGAACACTTACTCGCCCTGTGGCGATTAACGCTCTAACTTTTACTCGTGAAATAGGAGAAACTGTTCGCTTGCAAGTGTTATTTGCGGACCCTTCAAAATAAAAGTCTATCGCGATAGACTCATTCTTCTATCGAAAAAATGTTCTATCGCGATATCAATAATTATCGTTTTATCGCCCAGCCCTACTTTAGACCACTATTAGTTACGTTAAAAATTATTATCTTAAAGGAGTTTGGAAAACTCCCGTCAGTGAGTTTATATAGATGTATTTTTTGGTGGACCGAGCATTAGCATTAGCCGTTCTATAAAACATTCCATTAAACGTTAGCATCAAGCTAGTGCACTTTAGCTTTATGTGTTAGATCGATCCATATTTTTATTAATCTATTATTGCAACTCATCCCTATATTGTCAGCAAGCACAAATCAAATGATAGCATATTTTTATTGATGAACTCAATCCAGTGTGGGTCCTTAAGATTCATGCTAATGCCTAACTGTGAAGCCACAAAGGGTACTGGCTCTGCGTTTCCCTGTGCTGGTCCCCAGTTTGGAGAAAAGACAGGGTTGTGTCATGAGGCGTCCAGCGTAAAACTCTCTGCCAAACCACCTGCCATCCCCTGAACGGATGTGCCAAAAAAGTGAAAAATGTGGTATGAGGACAGAATGTGAAGTTATGGAAATTTATGTTTGATATTATTTTTGAAAAACTAGAACAGATAATAGTTTGAATTCATAAATGAATATAAAAGAAAACAACATGTTTGTTCGCCAGAGTTGAGGTAGCAGCTGGATGTTGCAGCAGGAAGGAATGCCAAGCTTATCATAAGTTATTTGCTTTGCGTGGCATCTTTCTCTCTTTGGTTGCTGGTAAGTCGATTCCCCTTGTTGATCATCTGTACTCACTGATAACGGCTGTTGTGATGTGTTTTCATCAGACGGTTCTTTATCATGCAAGTTTGATTTTTATCAACAGAATTAGACTTTTCCAGCCTTACCTTAGTGCAAAGCTGCGGTGCTAGGTCTAAAAGAGATGGCATTTTATTTATCCGTCCATCTCCTAAATCCGCTTAAGTCCTTTTGGGGTCACGGGGTTTCTGGAGCCTATCCCAGATACTGTTGCGAACAGGATGGCAGTCTGTTGCAGGGCCACACACTCAGCACACCTAAGGACTATTTAGAATCACTAATTAACCTGTGAAGCCTGTTTTTGGACTGTGTGTGGAAGCCAGAGAAAAGGAGAGAACATACATACTGTACATAGAAAGATCCCTACTGAGATTTGAACCACAGCCTTCTCAATGTGAGGCAACAGTTCTAACCACTATCCCACCATTTGATGAATGTGTGTATTTGTTTTCTCTGTTCTCACCTACTTATTTTACACATCTGTGTTGTGGGGGCACTTTGAGTCTAATCTTGGAGTTCATACTCATCTCCCCAACCTCATTAAAGTCTTATCTCATTCTCCCTTTTGGTTTGTCATAGTGTGTTGCTTGTGAAAAGTTAAGTACTCATAAGGAATGAGCAAGTTCTTCTGCAGAACACAGAGACATTTCTTGCCTCTGTGGTCTTATGTCATTATCTGGCATTTCAGAAAGGAATTGTCACACTACTGTGTGAACTGGGCCTTCTCAATACTATGTGGGTCAGAATTTTGACCAGTACATGGTTGAAGCAACTTTATTGTCATAAAGGGGCTTTATTTTAGACAACTGTCTTTCAGTGTCATGGCTACTGATCCCCTATTTTCACGATTCTAAATTGTTTGTTTTTTCTTTCACGAACCGACCAACTGCAGACAGATTCCGAGCTAAAAGATAATTTAGAAACCCCCATGAGGCTATGAAACATGATTTTTAACTGTGAGAAGGAGCCAAAGTGTCCAGTGAAAACCTACGCATACACGAGGAGAACATGCAAACTCCACACAGAGAGGGCCCAGCTGGGAATGTGGGAATATCCTCCTACAGTCCAACATGTTTCATAGGTTCATCGACGACTCTAAGTTGTTCCTGACGGTGTGAGTGTGAGGCCTGGAGCGGCAAACTGTTAAGTGTGTGTACCCTGCCTTTGCCTTGAAGTTGCCTGGAGAGGCTCCAACAACTCCACAGATTCTGCACACAGTTAAGTGGGAATAGGGTATGGAGGGATTTGAAAGATAGCCAGTGGCATTTCTGAAGGATGGAAGTGATGTAGTGGGTTAAAAGGGTTTTGGTAAAGCTGAGTTTTGAACAAGTTCAAGCTTGTGGATGATTCAATGAAGTAAAACAAGAGAGAGGAGTCACAGTATTTAATCAAGGAGGTAACAGGGCGGTGGACCAGAGTAGAGACAATAAATGAGGGAGGGGTGAAAGTAATTGATATTATGGGTTAAAAAACACAAGATTATTGATTTAAGAGCTGAATGTGGATAAAATCGGTGTTGGATCTGAGGTTTTGTAAATAAAATATTTTAGTCTACCCAGAGAGGTTAACAAATTTAGTTGAGAGTAAGAAATACCAATACAAAGAGTTGCAGTTGTATTGTGTACATTTTTACTGGTTTAAATGTGGAGAATATTTTGGCCAACAGGTGTGTGTGCAACTACCACTAACATGGTGCAGTGGTTGGGCAGTTGTCTCAGGATCGGAAGATAGTGGGTTTGATTCCTTGCCTGCCCATGTGTCGAAGTGTCCTTGGGCAAGACACTGAACCCCAAACTGCCTCTGGTGGGAGGTTGGCGCCAGTGTTCGGCAGTGGAGCCACCACCAGTGTATGAATATGTGTGTGAATGGGTCTGTGACTGTGAAGCGCTTTGGGCCTTTGAAGGAAGGTAGAAAGTGCCATACTAGTATACGCCATCTACCGATTATGTGTGTAGACGTTCCCCGGCCACTCCAGCTTTCAATTTAGACCTGGTTGTTTTATGATGTTGCTTCCCTCTGTTGCCATCTTCTTTATTCTCTAACCCCCCCCCCCCCCGACACACACACACACACACACGCACACACCCCCACACACCTCTTCTTCTTTTACGTCCAGTCCAAAAACAGCAACAAAAAAAAGAAAGATACAAACATAATCAATATGAAGTTTAGCATGAAATACAACAGGAGTTTATACTCAATAAACCCCTGTTGTGACCGCAAAATCTGCCCAACACAAGAGGCTCTCAGTCCGTATCTGTCTGCTCAGCTGTTGGACAGGACAGGTTAAAAAAAAAAAAAAAAGTAGCAACTTCTCTTTCAACAATCTTGGAAATAGTCATTCAGAAATGATAAGGAGTGTTTACAGATTTGTGATTGAGGCTCTGCAACAGACTGGCAACCTGTCCAGGGTAAACCCTCCTTCACCCATCAGTAGCTCCGGCACCCCAAAAAGGACAAGCGGCTAAGAAGATGAATGAATGAAACATAGAAGTAGTTTTTGAGAGTTCGGGCACATTTCCAGTGGTAAATAACGAGTGACTTGCGATCACCAGGAATGGGGAAGAAAAGGCAGGATTTTACCAGAGATGTGTGGGAGGGAATCTCACTGACAAATGTGGGGCTTGGATGTATTGATGAGATTTCAGATGTCAGAGGTAGTGGGAAGTTCAGAAATGGAGGAAGGCAGGCAATGTAAAAGAAATGCTGAGATGAGCGCGAGGCAAAGAAGAAGAGTTGAGGTTCTTGTGAATACAATGAATTTTGGCATTGACTAACAACATTAGGGATTTGGAGGTGTCATTGAGTACAGGTGGGGAGGGAATTTGGGGCTGGAGTTTCTTATTTAAAAACAAAGTCTTGGTCTTGACTTCATTTGAAAAGATTAACCTCGAGTAGAAGTCAGATTTTCTCTGAGATGGACTCCATAGTGTGCAGTTTTTAATAGAGTAACTCTAGTTGACAGCCTTAAGCTTTCATGAATTTAGCCAGAGGGATGATTGACTGAAGATACAGACTTATTGTTAAATTTTTTTTTTTTTTTTTTTAAGTTTAGAATGTCAGTCAGGATGATGTTGTTGATGAAACCAGTTTATCAGGACAAGATGAGAAGTGCAGTGCTGGGAAACTGTAAATACAGGAGGACAAGACATCTGGTTTCTCTAGAAAAGTTGAGGAGTAAAAGGAGAAATGGTCATTTATGTGATGCTTTTCTGGTAGTGGGGGTAAGACCGGGAGTGCAGATTAATCCAAGATGTCTTTATGTATGAGGGGGGAGTCTATGAACCGGTGATCTCCAAAGCTCTTTAGGCGTGACAAGAAGTCCCTGGCGAGGGAAAGATTGCTATCATCGGTTTGCATGTTAAATTCCCCCCAGCAGTGTGTAATACTGTTGGTGAAACTTAATCATGTGGCTGCAGTTGCAGTATTAGAGAGCTGTAGAAAAAAACACGCAGGTCTTTCCACACCTCTTGGTGAATCCTATGAGACCTCATAGTGACCAGAGCACATGACTGTGGGAAAGTTGTTAAGATATTAGAAAGTTATTGGGACAATGTCTATTATTAGTCATATGGGAGGTCAGACTCAATAGATCAGGGCTGCTCATTCCTGGTCCTCGAGATCTACCACCCTGACTGTTTTCCAGATCTCCAAGCCCTGCCAGCTGTTGCTTGGCTCAGTCAGATGTCTCCACAATCTGATTGAAAGAACACACCTGGTCCAGGTAATCAGCAGCAAACAGTACATGGAGAGCTGGAAAACAGGCAGGTTGGTAGATCTTGAGGACCAGGAATGAGCAGCCCTGCAATAGATCATGGATGAGATGTCCTTCACTTTTGAGTAAGAAAATTCTGAGAAGACCAAAGTGGATGGTACAGGGATGACCAACTGACCCAATTAGTTCTCTAAATGAAGAGGAGGTAAGGTTGATGTACCATGACACCCCTAATGGATGGATCAACAAAGTGGCCAAACATCCAGGTGCACGTGGAGTGTCGCCGATGGAGGTAGAAGGAAGCAAAGTTTAGCAGCACTTCAGCTGAAAACTGATGTCACAGGTTGACAGAGGAGTAACTGTTTGGTGCTGTGCAATTCCTGTGTTGTTCCTCTTTACCACTCCCCTCCATGGGATTCCTGGTGGATTGTCTGCGCTAATGTTCTTGGCCGTGGACCACACCTCTGGCTTGTCATCTCGTATCACAAAGTGGGAGAGATTCTTAGTGGATCGTCTGTGTTCCTGTTCTTGGCTGTGGACTGTGCCTCTGGCTCATCTTGGCTGTGGACCTCGCCCCCATCTGTCCCAAAGCCCTATCTGGCATGTGGACATGGTAAATGGCGTGTGCTTGTATAGCTCTTTTTGCCAACCTTCCACCAGAGACAGTTTGCAGTTCGGTGTCTTGCCCAAGGACACTTCGACACATGGGCACAAGTCGGGAATTGAACCTGCAATATTCAGGACTCAGCATCCCTAAGGTTTCTTCTTTTTGTCCTGAATCAGATTTTTTTTTTGTTTGTTTTTCCTTACCAGGAAGGAGGGTCTAATGACAGGGATAACCAGTTTAGTTTAGTCTTTAGTTAAGCAATTAGCTATTGTTTATATTTTATGACCAACCTTCTGCTTCCGTACAATTACCGGCATGAAGCCCTATGAGACCATTTTTGGGGGAAATTGGGCTATATAGATAATAATGAATATAAAGTTCATGTCAGGAAACCCAAATGCAAGTCTTGCTGCAACATACAAAGTAACATCGCCAGGTGGTGTGTTTGACAACACCCAGGCAGGCAACTGAAAAGTAGAGCTGGATGATGTAGGTCACTGCGGAGTCTAAAATCACTGTCAGTGACAAAATAATCAAAGTTTCCAAAGGAGAGTAATGAGCAGCGGGAGCTAGATGTGGTGGCCTTTACTCCAAATGGACATAAATCTTTTTGATGTGAGGCTGGGCAAGATTTTCTTACGTGTTTAATGGAGATAGATAGATTAAAGACGTTTTTTTTTTTTTTTTTTTTAACATTATGGAAAAATGGTCACTGTAAAACACAAGAAGCTGAGACAATGAGTAAATGAATTGTTGTTAAATTGGCTTTTTTTTTTAATTTGGGAATTTTTTGTGCTAAGGACATGTTTCAGATAAATATGTACAAAAAAAGTAGTGGGTAGAGATTATGTAATTTCCATTAAAAAAAAAATAGTATTCTTTAATTTTTAATTAAAACCATTTTTCCAGAAACAAAATCAATTTGCAAACCGTCAACACACAGTTAAAGTGAACTGTGAGCTTGTGGCAGCGCAATAACACATTTGGTTAAATATGTTTTCTGCTTTGGCTGTAAAAGCTGCTTATTTTGCAAGATAGCATGGAATGTGCCAGATCACAAGAAACAAGCCAAATTTGTAGAGAGAGGGCCTTATTAAAGGAGTGTAAATGCATAAAATATGTTTAAGATAATGAATCTAAAATTAGATTAATTTCTACGGAAGACAATTATTTCAACTGCTAAACAAAAGACATTTAACAAACAACCACAAAAGTAATCAAAATTGTCTTAAATGAAGTCTACCATTACATGTTAATTGTTGCTTTTTCTCTCAGGTTGAAAATTTAACCAGAAATATAATTATATTTTCGCTAGTTGGACACAAACAAGAAATAAATAAATTCACATTATTTTTGCTAACAAACACTCATCGCAATAAATTACAGAAATGGATATGAACTGAGGAAAAGGATGTCCAGCATCCAAAGAATTGAATGAATGAACAGACACACGATCCAGTTAACGACATATCAAGAAAATTGCTAACATTTCATTTAAATAACTAGTTATCATTATTTTTGGTGTCAACAAGAATAAAAAAGTGTGCCACACAAAGGAAGATTGTACGGAAGAGGATTAGGGCCACGGAAGAAAAAAAAAAAAAAAAAGAGGCCATGGAAAATTCTGACTTTTTTCTCAGAATTCTGACTTTAAAATCAGAACTACGGAGGCCCGTGAGCAACATTCTTCAGTTAGCTTTAGCAGCACACTGGAGTCATGCAAACCAGAGAGAAACTAATGAAAATGTGCTCTCAGTTTCTTTTTCCGTGCTTTAAGGTACCAGATGAGGCTACTGTGTTCATAAAGGAACAAAAAGTGAGTAAAAAATATATTTATTTTATTGGAATTTGTAAATAAAATCTGCCAATCTGCAAACAAAGACAAATTAATTATATATTGTTAAAAAAATATAAATGTTTTTTTAATGTCACAGTAAAATAAGTAGATACTGAGTTTAATGTCAGAATTTTGAGTTCATAGTCAGAATTTTCCATGGCCCTTTTTTTTTCTTCTGTAGCCCTAATTCTCTTCCATAAGATTGAAACCCAAAACTGAAAAGCAAAATTTCAACGCAAATGCATTACTAAAATGATTTGAAAAACTGAAAAAGTATAGTTTCACTAAATGTGATTCTGTGGAAGCACTTTCACTACTGTACAGAGTTGCATAGCTGCTTTTCTCTGCTTTAAAATCCTTGGAAGAACATTGGTCGTACAAATAGTTGAAGAGTTATAGTAGTAGAACCTGTGATTTTTGTTGATTTTCAGAAACTTTTGAGAATGATACATGACAGGTTTGACACGTCTTAGTGCTCTGTGTTTCTGTAAAGCTATGTTCACACTGAGCTCAGAAATCTGCTTTTGAGCGACTACTTCTAATGAAAAGTCTTATGTAAATCTGGGCCAATGTTTCGAGCTTCCACACTCGAAATGTACGTGATGCACATTTTTAAGTCTGTCTGAAAACCAACTTTTGGAAAATTTATTAATGGTAGAAAAACGAATAACTGCTGTTTGTGCTCGGCTGGTTTTATTGAATCGTGTATCAGAATAGAGCTGAGAAAGAAAAAGTCTGGAGCAAGATTAGCGAGATTCACATTCACATCTTGGGACAATCTAAAGTTTTTTCTTGTTTCTTATAGACTAAAACCCAACAAGAACCACAAAGTTCCACCTAATCACTTAAAAATGCACAATATTTATCAATTTTGACAATTTATTTATATATATAGGTGTTAAATAAACAGTGTCTATATGTTTATATATATGCAACATTTCTAACTTCTTTTACTTTTGACCGCAGCACATACTAGTTCCTTTCAAAATTGCTTATTTGTTTTACATGTTAAAAATCTAAGCAGAAATTACTCAACTTAACGAGGTAATCTCTTATTTATTCAATTGTGAGCGTTTTTCATTAAAGCTAAAGAGCCACAATAAAGGGATTAAAGAGCAACATGTGGCTTTGGAGCCGCAGGGTGTAGACTCCCAATCTAGAGTAACCAATTCACCTATGGAGCATTTGGTAGGAAGCTGGAGTCCCCGGAGAAATCCCACGCATGCACGGAGAGAACATGCAAACTCCACACAGAAAGACCCCCAAATATGGATTCTATTTGGAGTTCCCCAGCCAGGACTTGAACCAGGTGACTTCATACCAAGAGGCAAAAGAGCGAACCACTGTGCCATCGTTCAGCCCTGTAGGAGACATTATTTAATAACATGTAAACAGAGTAGTTTGCATTAAATACTAAATGCCTAATATCAGAATTAAATAAAAATGATTTCCTTTTCATAGTTAAGCGCCACTTTATTTGAGTTTTACTTAAAAAAAAGTTTTACTTAAAAAACAGTGAGTTGATTTCCTTTATAGTTTTAGAGATGAGTACAAATATGATCAGTTTCTTTATGCTTCATTCACATGAGCTCAAACTGGGCCACAAAGACGGAAGTAACGTTTAAAACGGCTCGCAGGTTTAGCTATCGCTGCGGGAGTGAAATACACCGTGAAAGATCTGGAGAACCCACCCAGACACAGCGATATCCTCGCAGGCGCCTCACTAGAATTCTCCAAAACATAGAAATCCAAGCTACTCGCTCAACATCCTCCATGTTTTCCATGATGTGGCAAAAAATGAATTCCAGAACGACTTTGGCAGTTGCTCAGCGGCAAGCGCGTCAAGGCTATGAGCAGGAAAATTGACGATAAAACAGACTGCCACGTCCAGTGTGGATGCAGCATGAGATTGGTACTGTGCTAGAAAGCCTCCTTATTTTACTTTTCAGAACACAAACCTTTTTCTGAACAACCCACCATATTGTAGCTACATTGCAATGGCTGCTGTCCACAGCAGGATGGCATTAAAATGCTCAGGAAGGACTCAAAGCCGAGGATAAAGAGACTAAGGTGCTCACCTGGCCTCTGAACTCCCCAGAAGCCAATATATGAGCTGTTGGCATCTTAGAGAAACAAACACATCCATAAAGACCTCTAGTTAAAGCCCACAGGGCTCATTTGATCTGTGGCTGACATCCAGACACCAGACACTCCTGGTGATGCCTCTGGGGTTTCCGACTTCACCCTGGCTGCTCTGAACTCGTTTGAAGGGAGGAGGAAGACTTGTTGGTAAACTTACTTCACTTCAACTCAGAGTTTGTATCAAAATTACACCATTTAAATTTAGACTAAATCCATGTCATTGTCATAGATGTTTTTACTTTACACAACATCAGATAAACGGTGAATTTTATTAACATAAAACAAAAAGTTTTGAAGTCCTCCGAAATACAAAACCAACAAAAAAAAATGATACTGCTGCCAGATGGTAACATAAAAATAAAACAAAGCTACTGAAGACCCCTTGGTCACGACTAAGATGTAGCATTCTATTGCAAATTCTTGTTGCATAGTGATCAACAAATGCCATGGAGTGTAGGCTGGATCCATCGCTTTATAAAAACATAGATAAATATGGAGTACAAAAGAGGAGTCAAAACAATTGTGTTCCCAAACCCTCTGTGACCTAAAAGAAAACCCACTTAAAAGAGATCCTTGTAAATTCCACAAGTGAAAGCAGTCATAATGATCACCTTTGACCAGTGTTTTAGTAGTTGGGAGAAGCACGCTGCTTATCTCGCTTGGTAAAAACAACACAGAGCTTAGCCCCGAGCAAACTAGAGACATGCAAAGCAAAGATGCACTGCTGTCATCCTTTGAGAGGGAGAACTTCTTCTGGGGAGATGAATGACTGAGCGGGAATGAAAGGAGACAGATTTTGAAACAAAGGGAATTTTGTTTTGCAAATATAACAAACAGGTCAGCTTGGCTCCCACTCAAAAACTGTTGCAAAGGAAAGAAAGAAAGAGATAGAAAGATAAGCAGCAAAAGGAAAGTGGTGTTTTAATAGTACCAAACACTCTCTGGGGTTTATAAAGCACATTAATCAACGGTTTCAAAACTCCTTATGATTGTAGAAGAATAGTTAGATGTGTCAACTATTCTTTAGATTAATTGTTTGAATGCTTAGTAAGCATTCACACAAATAATCATCATTCTTCATATCAAAACGTTCAGTTTGTTCAGGAAATTACTGCATGTATTTTTGGAATTCATAAACTTCATAGTTTTTTAAATATTGAGAAAAATATGCTCCATAGGAAATGAATGACAAAGTCTTCAAATTTCAAAATTTTAAGTAGATTAGCAACAAAACTTTAAATGTAGACACAGGCTATGTTTAAATTTTTTATAGTAATTCAAAAAAAAAAAAAAGAGTTAATTTAATATTTTAGCAACATTCTGACGTTCTTGGCTAATTTGTTGTCCACTGGGGTTTTTAAGGCTAATTTAGAGTTCAGCTTCTATTTTAGCATAAGGCTAATGTTAGGCTATTTTGCAATTATGCTAGTAGGCCTATTAGGCAACAAGCTAGCTTTTTTGGCTAATTTGGCATTGACTGAAGTTTTTTATGCTAATTTGAGTTTGGCTAATTTTTATCTTTTGAGGTTTTCATAGGTTTATCAAACTTTTAGCTTATATTTTAGCAACAGGCTAATGTTTGGGATATATTTAGTTTACTGAAGAATGTTGGGCTACTTTGGAGTAGCTAGTATTTAAACAATGCATTCATTTTTCTTTATTTTCTTTATTTTCTTTTTTTTGCTAATTAGGTATCTATGAAGGTTTTTTGGGCTAATTTTTGAGTTTAGCTCAAATTTAAATGAGACTAAAGATTTTTGCAAAATTGGCATGTATAAAGAACTTTCAAACAATTTTATCACGATTTTTGTTTTTTTAAATCTAGGTCAACTTCAGCGCTCATTCATAATTCTTTAACAAATTTCCAGCTTTTAATATTTTCCAATTAGCTTTTGCATTTTCAACAAAACCCTTCAGAAATTAAAGTAAATTGCATCACTATTTTCAGCAAAAAGCATTCACACTAGCATTATCGCAGGTAATGCAACTTTTCTAGTTATTAATTTCGTTTACATTTGTGCATGCATGTGTATAGGAACGTAGACTCAAGCACCCCCATCCCCAATAATATTTTTTCATGTATTCCTTTACTTTGGGATGGAAGAAAAAGAAGCCTGTTGGTCCCGTCCCCTTCCTTGTCCTGCCTGCCCACACCAGCTTCCCGAGGATGTGATCAGACAAGTCTGTTTCCCTGAGATAAGGGCTTGCTAACCACATCCCCAGAGCTGGGAGAAGTTGGCACAGAGCATGCTGGCAGTCTGCTCGTGTAACAGACTCTGCCACTTACACTGAGAGGGAAACAGAGGGGTGTTTGGGGTTAGGGGAGCACAGCAGGTTAAGGAAAAGAGGTTGAATAATACTGGCTACAATGCAGGTAAGATGGTGAGTGGGAAACACTCAGTTTTGGAGAGGAAAAAAATACCAACTTAAAATGTGTAGATCAGCTAGTTAAAAGTGGGAAAAAGTAACCAAAATAAAAAAAGAAAGCAACATTTAAAATAATATTATTTAAAAAAAGGCATTCAATTGTAAGAAAATACTCAAACACTAATTTTGGTGGCTTTTAAAAGACAAATGGATGGATGGATGGATGGATGGATGGATGGATGGATGGATGGATGGATGGATGGATGGATGGATGGATGGATGGATGGATGGATGGATGGATGGATGGATGGATGGATGGCCCCACACCAGGGGGTAAGATTTCCTGTGCTGATTGATCCACTCAACAACATCTTAAAATATGAGGAATATAAAGCTTTGTATCTCTTAACCAAAACTGCATTGTTCCTTTTATTGAAAAAATGTATCCCAAATCAATTTGTCAAGTCATTAGAAAAATAAGCATTATTTTACAACATTTTTTAAAAATCTTTTTAGGTTGTAAGTAATGCTGTAAGTACCGTATATGATCGGCCTGCGAGATCGGTGCGGGGACTTGCGATTGGTGATGATGTCACACTATGGTTACGCTCTTTAGACAAACAACTTAGTGTCAAGATCTTCTCGGACTATCATTTATGAATTTAGCATTGACAGCTCCTTCACTAACAATTGCTCCCTTCAGTGTATGTCACTTGGCAGAAAATGATCTGCATATTCTAGCTGGGTTTCCTCCAGTCTGTGCGGCCAAAAAAAGAGGTTCAATACTGGCCGCATGTATTTCTAAAATTAAGGGCAACAAGTTACTTTCTTTTTTTACTAAAAAAAAAACTATATGTGCGATCGACATAAAAAAATTATCCTTGAAAGTACTTAAAGTACATGCGGACGGCACATATTACGTGAGATCAACATGAATTTCCATCCGTTTCTGTGCTGGTCACATGTAAATATGTGCAAATAACCTCAACCTTGTTTTAAAAATGTAATAAACTATAAATATATCAGTTCAGACCAGCTCAGTAGTCTTGTGGTAGAGTGTCTGCCCTGAAACTGAAAGGAATTCAAATCCAGGTTGAATAATACCAAAGACTCTTAAATGGGACCCGGAGCCTCCTTGCTTGAAACCCAGCATTGGGGTCTCATTTCTTAACTCGAGGAGACTCAATACATAGTGATGCTCCATGTGTGTCATATGATGATGGTCCATACCAATCGGGATCTTACACATCATCAAGTCGCAAACCCGCACACCGATCTTGCAGGCCGAACACATATGGTACCTACACCAGAAGCCAAATAATGCTCAGAAGAAGCTGTGGTGAGAAAAGCACATGGAGCGCCAACTAGCACCTCAGGGGGTTGGTCAACTGGAGATGTACACAATTTCCTCCTAATTTTATGGAATATAAGGTAAATAAAGTAGAAATATAAGTGCAAATCAAAAGCTGCAATTCAAAGACGTCTCTTATCTGTTATCATTGGGTATAGCTGGAATAAAACCACAAAGGAGCACGATCTAGTACTTTAGTGTGCCAGTCCTGGGTCTGGGTAAACACGTAGGGTTGTGTCAGGAAGAACATCTGACGTTAAACTTTAAATCAATCAGGGGAATCACGAACAGACCTTTCATCCCAGATCGATTGTGACCTGGGTTAACAACGACCACCACTGGTGTTCTTGATCTACAGGGCAGCAGTGGAAGAGGAGGAAGGCGCGTTTGTTAGCGGAGAGGGGAAAGCAAAGGCAGCAGGGTAGGATTTAAAGTTTGATTGTGGGAACTTTGACAGCAGAGCTGGCTGACATAATGGAAAGAAGAAAGCTGAGGATCCTGTCTGTTGGGGAGACCAGATGGAAAGGGAGCACAGCTTATAGATTGGGAGCAGGTTCAAGATGTTTCATCCTGTGTGGATGGAAAAGAGGAACAAAGTAGGAGCAATCCTGGAGGAGGAGTTTGGTAAAAATGTTCTGGGGGAGAGCAGAGTGTCAGGACAGATGATGAGTCTGAAGGTGGAAGTTAAAGGTGTGACGCCGTCAGCGGTCGAGCCCCTCAGGTAGGATGAGCGCTAAAGGAGACATTCAGGAGGGAGATGGATGAGGTGATTCAGGGAATCCCTAGAGCGGGTTATCCCTGTGGGAATTTGGCCTTTTCTTTTTTTGTCTTTGGTTTAAAAAACAATGGACAGGGGTTTTCCATTTACTGTAGGATTATTATTATTATTGTGAATAGCCTTGTTGCACAGGTTTGTGTTTTGAAGATGTCTATAGAATAATGTTTCACTGTCTTGATGAGAACAAATCTTTATACTGCAGAAATAAGAGGACCAAGGCTATATTAATAAACCAAAGACCAACTTCTTCCAGCAGGCGAGAACTTTATTCTGAATTTTTGTAGACAAAAAATAATCTTCTATCTATCTGAAAATGTAGATTTTGGCTCACTTAGTAGTGAACTGGTGTGGTTTCCTACTATCTTGCCAATGTCTATTATGTCCATTTATAAAAAGTATTCAGATAAACGAAAGGAAGAGGTCATGTTTTAATTATGATTATGAGGTTTTAAACCAAAATCCCACAACCTAAATGTCTTAAAAAGCTATTTTTCATGCTGAGCTGACGTCTCCATCAAAAAAATCCCCAACTGGGACATTTCTGTGTGGAGTTTCAAAGTTCTCTGTGACTGCTTGAGGTTTTTTTTCTGAGTTCTCCAGCTTCCTGTTACAGTCCAAAAACAGGTTTCATGGGTTAATTGATGAATTGTCTGTAGGTGTGTGGTTGTGTGCCTTGAATCAGGCTGGTGACCCTTCCAACACTTGCCAGGTTAGGTTCTGGGAGCCTCTGTGACCATGAAAGAGATACAGAAGTTTGGGAAGATAGATGTGTATTGTGTGAATACTTTGTAAGCATTCACGCTATAGAGATTGTGTTTCTCTTTCTTAATATTTATTTTTCTTCTGTACGCATGTAAAAACTCAGTCACACTTTAAGAAATTTCTGCAATCTTGGAATCAAATGTTCAGTTTTTCAATGATGTTATTGCTTGTATTTTTGGCATTTTCAAACTCAATGGTTTGCACAATTTTACCAAATTTTCTATTGAAATGAATTTTTCAGAAACATTCAGGGAATCCGTGCATGTACTTTCGATATTGTTAAATTTCACAAACAGTTTGAAATTTTACACATTTTTTTTTATTCATTCTATGTACTTTTTGCAATTTTTTTTCCTTCCTCATGCAATTAATCAAATTTTTCGCACACGTTGAGACCTTTGCAATTTTGGTATCAAAACATTCAGCATGGTAATGACGTCACTGCTACTGTCACTGCTACTGAGGTATTTAAGGCTAATTTTAACTTAGGCTAATATTTTAGCACAATGTGAACATTTTTGTCTAATTAGGCATCTAATTACATGTTTTGGGCTAATTCTGAGTCATGCTAGTATTCTAGCAATGTGCTAACTTTTTTTTTGCCTAATTTGGCTTCTACTGAGGATTTTTGAACTAATCTGGAGTTAATTTAAAAATTTAGCAACGGGTTAGCTTTTTTAGCTAAGTCGGCATCCACTGAAGTTCCTTGGGATAATTCTGAGTTATGCTAGTATTTTAGCAATGTGCTATCTTTTTGGCTAATGTGGCATCTACTGAGCATCTAGGTGATTTAGAGTTAAGCCAATATCTTAGGAACATGTTGATTTTTTTGGATGAGTTAGCATCTGCTGAAGTTTCTTGGGCTAATTTGGAGTTAAGCAAATATTGTGGCAACATTGTGATTTTTTAATGAAATTCTTCAAATTCTTTGTACAGTTTCTGCAAATTATGAAAGTTTGGTATCAAAACGTTCAGCACATTGATGACATTCAGCAATTGAAAAACATTTCTTCTACATTTTCAGCAAACAGCTTCACCATCTGTAGCAACAACATTCAGCAAAAAGCATTCACACTATCATTATTGCACGGAACTCAACTTTTCTAGTTGATTTTGAGTTAAATGTATATTTGCATTACTTACTAGCACAACTCGCTTTGTGTCACATGCTTGTTTTCTTCTTGCCCATTTAAAGGACACCAACCCCACATAAAAAAAAAATGTTTTTTACTGCATAAAAATGTCCAGAATGGTTGCCCAATTTCAAATTAGCAGTCATCCAGTTAGCGACTTAACCTTACAATAATCCAAATTCATACCAAGGAAATATCTTAAATTCACCAGCCTTCATAATCCACATAAATCTAATTTGTGCGATTATCTTGGTCTGCAGCCGTGGTGCAGCGGAAGGGCAGCCGACCTTTAATCGGAAGTTGGATTTCCGCCTTGCCTGTCCATGTGTCGAAGTGTCCTTGGCCAAGGCATTGAACCCCACCTTTCTTCTGGTGGAAGGTTGGCACCAGTGTTCAACAGCAGAGCCGCCAACAGCGTGTGAACGGGTCTGTGACTGTAAATCGTGTTGGGCCTTCGAGGAAGGTAGAAAAGCACTATGCAAGTATACGCCATTCACCATTTAAGATCCTGGTACAGGGACTGGAACCTCACATGAATAATTACATATTTGTTCAGATTTCACATAGCATGAATAAAATAATAACATGCTGTTAATCATTTGAATCATCAGAATTTTTACTTTTTTTAATTAGCCAACAATGACTTTCCGGCAGAGTGGATGCTGTTATATTCATGCTTGAAGACTAAAAATGAAATAGTTTCCAAATAGCTTCAAGCTTTGCTTAAGGAACAAAAAGCAAAATCAATACCGATTATTAAAATAAACCTAAAAGAACAAATGCATTTTGTCAGCTAAATTTTTACATATTAAAGTGTAAGAGCATAAATGTTTTATTTTGTTTTCTATTTAAGGCTTCTTAGATCCTTTCCAGAACAGTCTTTTTCTTAATATCTGCTCTCTAATTAGATCTCCTAGTGAATCTATCTTTCTCATCTCTTCATGCATCAGTGCACACAAGAGAGACACACGGAAATCCAGATAAATACCTCACAGACGCTCTGTTTGTACATACTAACCCACTGGGACCACACTCAATACAGTTCTACGTTAAGGTATTGCACCTCGAAATCATTTTTGCATGCAGAGGTAATTGCATCATCCAGTATAAATATCTTCAATGTTTATACCTTTATAAATATTGTAAATAAATTATTAAAAAAGGATTAAACATCAGACATTGTCTGATATTGTATGGCGATACATTTTTGTCGACAAGGATGTTATTTCTTTATCTTAAAATAAACATTTTTTTAATGTTTTTTGTTTGCCCATTCTTACAAGGTTTAGACTTGAAGTCAAATATACTCATACTGTTGCTCAACGCTTGAATAAATCATTGTTCATCAAAGAGCTTAAAAGATATATATATATATATATATACACATACACCAGTGTATATGCACCTGGGTAAAATATTTTGTGGTAAAACAACTTTTGTCATTTCCAAACAGTTTGTTCTGTGTATTTTCTGTAGTCTTACTCTACAGCAAATATTTATCAATTTAACTTTTTACATTAAATTCAATAAATAAGATACTTTAACAATTATAATTACTGTGTGTTTTGAAGAAAATTTATCATTTTCTGTGAAATTAATTCATGTTTGGGCTTTACTTTCCATTATGGTACTGTTATTCCCCAATAAAATATGTCAATTTTTAAACACTGTAAAAGACATGTAAATTATGTTTTATTTTCGATTAATGTTACCTAATTTTTTTCATGCATCTATGGACCATTATTTTACAATCTTACTTTGAAAGACCTTCAAATATTAGTTAAATTCTAATTTCTTGACTACTTTTTGAGAAACATGTAATTAATCATTTTAAATATCTAGTTAGTCATTTGAACAAGATCATGTGTTTCTATAAAGATAACAATCTATGTTCTTTTTAGTATTTTTAATAATATTTTTGACATGTTTTATCTTACAATAGGCTTTATCAGTAATCTAATGGGAGCAACAACCTGCTTTAAGTATCACAGAACAGAAATATTATCACATAAGACATAGCATGCAAGCTTTAGCTTTATTTCAAGTTTTAAAACTTTTTTTGTTCTTTTGTTTTATTTTTCTATAACATTAACATCTTCCCAATATAGCCTAAATATACTTTTACAATTTGAAGAAAAATAGTGAGCTTGGGAAAGATGTATTTTTACACTGATAAATCTTCCGATAGATTATTTGTCCTAAAATCGTGTTAAATTACACAAGGATCTTTATATAAATGTGTTTCAATGTCCTCTCAGAGAAGGTTTAAGATTCATCGACCTCCAAATTGAATTTCAAACTTATTTCGCCACGCTAAAGATTTAACCCAGGTACAAATAGAATTTAGCAATATTCACAAATACCCAAACAATACTCTTTCACATGATACTCATAGATTCAATACTCACTGTTTCCAGCAAGATCTTATTGTTTAAAAAAATAAATCTCATGAGGTGTTTTACAGAGCTTTAACTTTAAAATTAATATTTCCATGATGATACTGTACATAAAAAATAATCGCAACATCTGAGAAGGTTTTGCGCTTCTCGTTTTTGCTTCTCATTTTTGTCTGACCGGAAATCTCAAAAGTACAGAATTTATCACTTTAAACAGATTTGCAGAGGGTAAAAAAAAAAAAGAAAAGTTTTGGTTCTGTGTAAAAATTCTCTTTTGGATGAGCTTTGATAAGCATAATGCTTCAACCCATGTCTTTTTGGTTAATTTTGATTATTGAAAAGTTGTAAAATGTTATATTTATACAACCACCTAAACTTTAAAATGTTCAACTGACCAGAATGAACAAAAAAAATGAAAGTTAATACATGCAAAAGCACAATTTCCACAAAAATTGTTTTACTACAATAACTTAATTCTTACATAAATTAGGCAAGGCAAGGCAAGGCAAGTTTATTTGTATAGCACATTTCATGTACAGAGACAATTCAAAGTGCTTTACATAAAACATTAAAAGAAACAATCAAAAGAAATAGTAAAAATGTCATTCATTATTCAAATCATTAAAATAAAATTAAAAGAAAGTAAAAAGATTTTAATTTAAAACAAGCATAGATAAAAAGTGCGGACGTAAACTTTTGAATACATATTAATCAAATGCAACTGAGAACAGGTGAGTCTTTAACCTGGATTTAAATACACTGAGTGTTTCAGCAGATCTAAGGTTTTCTGGAAGTCTGTTCCAGATCTGTGGTGCATAGAAGCTGAATGCAGCTTCTCCATGTTTAGTTCTGACTCTAGGAACTGATAAAAGACCGGATCCTGATGATCGGAGAGGTCTGGCTGGTACATACTGGGTCAGGAGGTCAGTCATGTATTTTGGTGCTAAACCATTCAAAGCTTTATAAACCAGTAACAGAACTTTAAAGTCTATCCTCTGAGAGACAGGTAACCAGTGTAAAGACCTCAGAACTGGACTGATGTGGTCTACTTTCTTGGTCCTTGTGAGAACCCGAGCAGCAGAGTTCTGAATCAGCTGCAGTTTCCTGATGGATTTTTTTGGTAGTCCTGTAAAAACACTGTTACAGTAATCAAGTCGACTAAAGATGAAAGCATGCACTAGTTTCTCCAGGTCCTGCTTAGACATCAAATCTTTAATCCTTGAGATATTTTTGAGATGATAATAGGCTGATTTAGTGACTGCCTTAATGTGTTTATCAAATTTAAGTCTGTGTCTATCACTACACCCAAGTTTCTGGCCTGGTTGGTAGTTTTTAGTTGAATAGATTGAAGCTCTGTAGTGACGTCTAACCTTTTTTCTTTAGCCCCAAAGACAATAACCTCAGTTTTGTTTTTGTTTAATTGAAGTAAGTTGTGACACATCCAGTCATTAATGTCCTCAATGCATTTACCAAGAGCCTGTACAGGGCCTCGGTCTCCTGGTGTCAGTCTAATATATATCTGTGTGTCATCTGCATAGCTATGGTAACTAATGTTGTTGTTCTTTATAACCTGGGCCAGTGGGAGCATGTAGATGTTAAATAGAAGTGGTCCCAGGATGGAGCCTTGGGGCACTCCACATGTAATTTCTGTTGGCTCAGAAGTGAAGTTACCAATTGACACAAAATATTTCCTGTTTTCTAAGTACGTTTTGAACCAGTTTAGTACTGGCCCAGTGAGACCCACCCAGTTTTCCAGTCGTCTGAGTAGTATTGCGTGGTCGACTGTATCAAACGCAGCACTGAGATCCAGTAAAACTAGCACTGACATATTTCCACTGTCTGTATTCAAACGTATGTCATTGGTCACTTTGGTCAGAGCCGTTTCAGTGCTGTGGTTCTGTCTGAAGCCGGACTGGAAGACATCATAGCAGTTGTTATTTATTAGGAATTCATTTAACTGATAGAAAACAGCTTTTTCAATGATCTTACTTAAGAATGGCAGGTTTGATATCGGTCTGTAGTTGTTCATTTGAGTTTTGTCTAGACTGTCCTTTTTTAGGACAGGTTTGATTACAGCTGTTTTCAGTGGTTCTGGGAAAACACCAGATGTTAACGACAAGTTGACAATCTGGAGCAGGGCTGGTTCCAGGATCTTTGAAACTTTTTTGAAAAAGCTTGTGGGTAGAATATCCAGACAGCAGGAGGAGGAGTTCAGTTGACATAGAATGTCCTGCAGTTCTTTACTGTTTATGGGTTGAAACTGAGCCATGGGGTTTATGGTTTCTAGTGGATAGGGTTCATATCCTGAACTTGTAGTTGATGAAATAATTGTTTGTCTAATGTTTTCTATTTTGTCCCTGAAGAATTTGGCAAAGTCATTACAGGCTTTGGTGGAGTAAAGTTCTGGTGCCACGGACACAGGGGGTTTTGTCAACCTGTCGACTATATTAAATAAGGCCCGAGCATTATGGGAGTTTTTGGTAATAATTTCAGAAAAATAGGACTTCCTTGCATTGCTCAGTTGTAAATTATATAAGTGAAGTTTCTCTTTATAGATGTCATAGTCTACCTGTTGTTTAGATTTTCGCCATCTGCGTTCAGATTTCCGACATTCTCTTTTTCCGTTCTTTACCAGAATGGAATTTCTCCATGGAGATTTTTTCCTACCAGAGATCACCTTCACCTTACTGGGAGCAATGCTATCCATGATATTTGACATGTTGGAATTAAAGCTATTAACAAGTTCATTGACTGAATCCCCTGAGAGGGGAGGAGTCAGAGAGAAAATCTGATTGAACATCTCACTAGTATTTTCAGTTATAAACCGTTTTGTGATCTCCTCCCTCAAAACATTTTTGTGTACTGGAGTTGTGCTCTCACAGAAAACACAGCAGTGATCAGACAGACCTAAATCACATACAGTAACCTTAGAGATGTTCAGACCTTTGGAAATCAATAAATCAAGAATATTCATAATGAACATAATGAAAACATAATAAAACATGTATCTTTTTCACTGTTCTCTGTTCCATGTACACAGTCATGCAGATAAATAGTTGTATGATCTTCAAGCATATATTTTTATTAGTGTGACAGCAAAAGCTTCAAATATTTTCTCTGAGAGAGTCTGTAGTAAAGAAGAAAAAATACATGGAAAACATTGCTTTTATCACTTTAGGAATCTGTCTTGATAAATTGAGTACATTTTAAAATGAAACAAAAAATATATATATATATGTATTTATAATTTTCTGATCTATTTCATGTCAAGTTGTTGTTTGTATCTATTGTTACTTTGTTGTTATTTAAAGTTGTGACAGCCCTCCAATGACATCACAACAATACTACAAGTCTTAAGTTCTTCAAGCAGACCTTAAAGGACAACACAAGAAGTTGCCTTAACCTCAGAGTGTTAAATCCCTCAAATAATCGTGAGATGCGGGAGCTATTCAGGGAAACGTTGGCTGGTTGTGCAATGAAATGCTGCAAATCATGACAGATACACAGAAAATTATCTGTTTGATTTGGCAGTGTAAATATGTGCACTGCATGTCTTATCTCAAACACAACGGGCGCTTCCTCAGAAATGTTCCTCACACTAATCATTTCAAATCACAGTGATTGCTCTCAGCAGAAAATTAATCTAATTTTCTGTCAAAGCTGCTGCCAGTTACTTAAGATGTGATCTCTTTCATTATTTCACACTCATTTCTTTCCTCCCTCACTTTCCCGCTCATGCTTTAGGCTGTGGTTAATTAAAATGGAAAGGGAACGATTTGCACTCGGTAATTCAGGACAACTTATAGTGGAAGTTAATTATAGAGCCCAATGAATCATATAAATGACATTTTCAACTAGTTGAGGAGGGAAAAAAATCCAACTTGTTAAAAGAGTTAAGATAAATACAGTTTCAAGTGACAATTTGTTTAACGATATACAGGTAAAAAAGCAAAATATGGCGAAATTAAACTGGGACAGTTCTATGAAAGTTGCCTAACCCATCTGCAGACAGGATAAAGTCAAAAGTTGCATCAGATGACACGGGTATTAATATTCCGGGGGGATATAATCTCATTAAAAGTCACTGTGTGTGTTTAATTTTGAGAGAAATGCATCTTGAAATTTAAGATTTCAATGTATTCAGAATTGAAACTTATTTTTCAGCTGATGAGATTTCAGTGATGCCAAATAATTATTAAAAAAAGACACTCCCCTCCACCTCCACCCCCACCCCAGCTCCCAATTTAAAATAAAGCAAGAATGAAGTGCTCAACCAGAATATTTTGATTTATGAGCTGCCACTCATAATTACCTGAGCTCCTACAGATAGAAACCCTTGTTTTTATAGTGATTTTTTTTAATGGGAGTTGTAAATCCTATTATGAATTTATTTTTTTATAATTATAACTAAACTTAGTATTAATTAGCCACTAAAATGGCTAATTTTGTCCAGTACTTCAATTGACATAAATTGTCCACTTGACATTTAGGTGCACCTCTCTTTCTCTGTCTGTGTGTGGGCGCCTGATTGCTGTAACAGCAGCCAGGTTGGGAATGGTTACAGGCTATTGGGTTAGCATTCGATTAATAAAAGAAAACACAAACTGCCCTGAACCTTATAGAAAAGTCTAAAAATACCGTAAAAGGCTAATTTAATGCTTCAAGACTGATTTTATATACAAATGTTATACTTGTTACCCTACTGGGACCATTTGTGGAATAAATACTTGCCCCTATGATGACTTGGGGGCTTTATTAGGACTGGGAAGAGGGCAACCTCTGAGTTTCTAGTTTACAGGTTAAGGTGTAAAGGAAGATTGCATTTGGTATCAAGTTAGACCTTTTTCCTTACTTCTTAAAGGAGCCATACCAAGAAAAACCTATTTTTTGAGCTTTTAAGTGTATTATATTGATCAATCTTCACTCTAAAGAACCCCAAAGGGGTGTTTTGATCCGTTCACCCATTTCTTAGTAATTCTTTAAATCTGCGTTCTCAAAAGAAGCCCCTCCTATTCACACGAAAACGAGCTGGTTCTCATATGCTGATGTCACAACGTGAGACAGCCTCTTCCAGGAAGAGTCTACTCTGACTGTAACGTCCCCAGTCTAACGACAACACCTAATTTCCCCACGGAGCTAGCGGTGATCAGCAAAAAACTTTTATTTTAGGCAAGGCAAGTTGATTTTTATAGCACATTTCATGTACAAAGACAATTCAAAGTGCTTTACATAAAACATTAAAAGAAACAAAAAGAAATAGTAAAGGTGTGACCATTAAAATCAAATTAAAAGAAAGTAAAAAGATTTGAATTTAAAACAAGAATAGATAAACAATGCGGATGTAAACTTTTGAATACAAACTAATCAAATGCAACTGAGAACAGGTGAGTCTTTAACCTGGATTTAAATCCACTGAGTGTTTCAGCTGAGCTAAGGTTTTCTGGAAGTCTGTTCCAGATCTGTGGAGCATAGAAGCTGAATACAGCTTCTCCATGTTTAGTTTTGACTCTAGGAACTGATAAAAGGCTATCGTTGTGTGCTAAGATTTTGGTGACGTTCTCTGCATGGCTGAGCAGCGATTTCCCCAAAAGGGGGTTTGTTTCAGTGCGGAGGTACGATGGGAAGAGCTTCCCTCTCCCCTTCCCCTAAATCGGCCCGTGAGCACTTCCGTGGTTCAGGGGGGGTGGCCCGTTTCACTGGTCACTTCTCCTGACTGTTGGATATTCAGTGCGTAAATATCTGCCGCTACGCCTCCCAAAGACTAGGGTTGAGCTAGCTAGCTTGGGGCTAGGCAGTTAGCAGGACACACCTACTTCTTGTGTGCGCACAATGTTTGTTTACGCCCCTTTGCAAGTTTAAGGACATGGAAGGAGCCTCAGGAATGGATTTACTTGACATCCAGGTAAGAAAAAAATGAGTAATATTTCAAAAATATTTTTTTTGCCTTTTTTTCCCCTGAAGACTTGAGAAAATCATGGTATGACTCCTTTAAAGGTGTGAAAAGTACCGTAGATGTTTGGATGCTCTGTGCGTTTTTTTTTTTTTTTCTTCCTGTACATCTTTGTCTGTTTCTTGTAACCCATAAATGCATTCAACTGATATTTTGTGTGTTATTTTTTTATTTATTTATGTATTTTTATCTGTCTTCCTCATTTTTGCTCATGGTCACAGTTACTAAATATATATCTTTTATCTCATAACAGATATTTTCTTGTTCTCTCCCTTTTCCAGTGACCACCTTGTTTCTCTTGTGTTATAGAAGGTGCTCCATTGATTTTATGCTCGTTTGCTGCCATTTCTTCTGCGCAATATGTTCTGTTAGTTATTCTTTGCCCTGTTCTGTCCTCGCTGTAGTCATTAACACACTCGTTTTTGTCTTCTATTCAGTGGTAAAGTATTTATAAGACTTTCCTGTCCTCTCAGACCCTAACAAACGATGCTAACAAGCCCTGTAGCTCTTCCAGTTTTTGGTCATGCCAAGTCTGTAGACTTTGTCTATATATAGGGCTTAACTCAAGCAGCACAGCATTCTGTAAAATTACTACAAATTAAAATGTGAATAAGGACTTTCACAATACAATTATAGCCACCATTTTTCCAACAGACTGACACTGTGTGGCGCTGTTCTAGAACCATTCAAGAAGGCCTATTTACATACAATACTCCTCTTACACCGTGCCACTGCTTAATGATGTGTGCACTTGCAATATTAATGTTGCAAAGCTATTCAGAGGATCCTCTCAATGCAACATTTAGATATTTGATAGGTAATAGCGCCGTGGGTCCCAAATGCTTTTTGTCAGCTAATCGGTGAAAAATCTGCAGTCCCGATGATTCCCCAAAAGGAACGCGGGAGTCAAGTGTGAAAGAAAAGCAGCAGCATCCTCCTCAAATCGAGGGAAATAAATGTGAAAACATCTTTAGCATTCATTCATCTGTAAAGGGGAGATGAATGCTTGTTTCACAGTGATGACTCACTTTTCCAGCTTTCATTGATTCACAAAAAAAAGAAAAAAAAAAAAACGGCATGGCAGCCGGGGTCCATTAACCATGATACTCTTCCAGGATGCTTGTTGTGTAGACCATTATTAAACTCCAGTTAACAGCTGCAGAGGACCACATTAGCCAAACAGAGATTCTTTGTGCATGACACACTCCCATATCACTGCACAGCAAGAGCACTAAGAGACTTTCTGCCATTGTAAGACATCTGCTTTCAAACATTAGGAATGCTTCACAGCCTCTAATGGACTCTTCAGGGTAAACACGTCCATTTCAGAGAAGTGCTACATGCTAAACTATTTACATTTATTCATTCTGTATTTAATATTTTTAAAGCTAATGTGACTTTGATTATTTTTTTGAGAAGGAAAACTTATTTTGATAATCTGTCTGCCAGGGATATGTCGGCATAGCACTTTTAAGGATGTGTGTTTTAGTCCCAAAGAGATCATGACATCAAGTTTCTTTTTTGTTTTTGGGGGTTTTTGCTTGAGCTAAAACTGTCCTTAAAAAAAAAAAAAAAAAAAAGACAAACATTTTTCTGTACATGTCTAAGTGAATGCAAGGAAGAGAAAGCATATTTCCCCATCTGTTGTCCACAAATCAGTCCAGCGGAAATAAAAGTGAGGTGTAAAATCAATATTGTTATGGCAGAGATGTGAAAATAGAGCACTACAGGATCATACACTTAACATGACCCCGTGTATTTTAGGGTGAGAAGGTCAGTGGCTGTAGCGCAATAGTTTGGGCAGCAATTTGGCAGTTGGGCCGAGAGTACAAAACCAAGGTTTGAAAGTCATTGAGCAGGACCCTCAAACACACACTCCTTTAATTGTAACAAGGCTGTAAATAAGGTAAGTAAAAACTGTACGGAGCTGGATGAGACCAGTGCAATCCATTAGTCTTTGGGCATCATCAGTGATGGTGATGGCACACTGGGACACTCTTAAGACTTGCAGAACCCTGGACAGGTTGCCATTTCGTTGAAGGGCCATAATCACACACCTATACACACTCGCATTCCCACCTAGTGACAAAAGACTAACCAATTTACTATGAAGCATATTTTTGGACTGTGGGAGGAAAGATGGAGAAAAACTTGTGCATGAATGGGGAAATATGTAAACTCCACACAGTAATGTTACCCATGGTGATTCTGTGTTGGCTCCTCCAACCGAGGGCCTTCTTGCTGCGAGGCAAAGCCAATAACAACCTCTCTTAAAGGGGCCATACCATGTTTTTCTTTTAGTCTTTCAGGGTAAACTATATCCTTATTTATGATTGTGTATTACCTTTGGAACACTGACAACAAATTATTTATTTAATATATTATTTTTGCAAACTCTTTCAAAACCAGGAGGAAAACGGCAAGATCCACGAGCCCATTAATGGTGTCATCGTGTAGCCGGCATGTCACCCATGAATACTGTGTAGCCTGGACGTTTATCCCCAACATTGGTCAAAGATGATGGCTAATGGGTTGATTTTGCGATGACATTTTGTCAAGAAATACAGACAACACCAGATGAACATGTCAGGATTTACTGAAATGTTTAGAACATTCTTCTGATTAGTACCGGCTGTGAATGGTTCTTTTCTCTTTAAAGCATCATCAATCTTCATATCAAAAATAATTTTTGCTTTAATGCAGATTATTCTCCTGGAGACATGCGCACCTTCCTGTCTACACTCAATATTCCATTTTCTGGCCAGTTCTCCTAATTTGTCGCTCGCCTTTTTTAACCAGGAAATAGTCTGCTTTCTTTCTCCCGCTGTCTTCCCAATATCCCCGTCTGCTTGTGCCATACGTATACATTCAGGATCCATCCCAACATGTCGTGTAGATTCAACACCAGAATGTTCTTTGGTGGATGCCACCGCACGAAGTTTGAACGCTGAATCGATTTCGTGTCCATCGCTACAGTGGCTTACAACACAGACAGCCGGCGTCTGCACGACCGTGCATGAGTCGGGGTTGGGGGGCTCAGGAAGCTAGCTGATCACTTCCAGCTTCACAAAGAAAGTGTTGGTGTTAGTCTTACTGGAAACCGGTTCTCAACTTGTGATGTAAGCAGGTGAGGACCCGCCCGTTTTCATGGGTCTGGGAGGGGCTGCTGCTGAGAGTGCAGGTTTATTAGAGGATTACTCAGAAATGCGAGAACGGATCAAAATACCGCTTTAGGGTTGTTTATAGAGAGGGATGAACAGTATAAATACACTTAAAAGCTCAAAAAGTGGATTTTTCTTGGTATGGCTTAAGACTAATTTGGCAATTTATTTTTTTTGCAACTTTTTATTTTTTTGTTATTATCACAAATGATATACAAAGAGGACAAAACATATATCATAGAATAAAAAATAAAAAACAGAAGAGGCAGAAAAAACAAAAAAACCAGGATAAACAAAGGAACTCTACCCATAGTATACATAGTCATCTCTCCATAGGTACAATATCAAAAGAGGCAGACAAACACACCCAGACATAAAGAGAAAAAAATAATAAATAATAATAATAATATAATAATATATTAGAAAAGTAAATTACATTGGAGTTTATATATTTAAATGTTGTTTCAGTTCACCCTTTAGCATTCATATTCAGCTGTATCTATCAAAAATTTTTACATTTGAGTCATATTGTAAATCAAGCAACCTGTGATTTAGACGTTTAAATAATCTTTTACTCTGTTCCATTTCTCATTAAATATGTCTGTTTTCATTTGGAGGGAAGCAGTCATTTTCTCCATCACATATACTTGCCTTACCTTATTTTTCCAGTTATCTATTGTTGGTGGTTTAACATTTTTCCAGTTAAGAGTTATCATTTTTCTAGCAATTACTAGTAATATATATAGGATTTGTCTTTGTTCTTATTAAATTTAGTGTTGGGTAACTGGCCCAGTAGAAACAACGTGTGTTTGTTGGAATTTCTTCTCTGAGTATTTTTTCTATTTCCCCTTTAACCATTATCTAGTTTCTGATTTTAGGGCAATCCCAAAATATATGTGTTTTGATCTCCTGTTTTGCCACATTGTCTCCAGCATTGTGCTAATACAGATTGTTTTGTGAACTTAGAGATAACCATTGGTGTATAAAAATATCTAATTTTACATTTCCAATCGAACTCTCTCCAATCATTTGGCAATTTATTAACATGACATTTTGAAATAAAATGCTAACTGGGCTATCATGGAGATTTTTTCTCCATCACATCACAGGTAACATTTAGTGAGTGGAAACTCTTGCAAGATTCACTCTTTACTAATTTAGTCTCTTCATGCCTGAATTTGTTTCAAATTACATAAAACCAAATCTTCTTCTATGTTTGTTTTTTCTTTTGATCAAGGTGATACAAATTTAAGTGGAGTTTGGGATTAACTGGTATTTAGTGAATTGACAACATATGGTGTGGTCAAATTCAAACTGAACCTTTGACAGCTCGTAAACGCCCATAACATTGACAGACAAGCAAAATGACATAAAACAACAGATGTTGAGGCATAGCAAGCAGATAGGACAAGCCTTTATGGCCTTTTCTGCTCTTTTTTTTTTATTTAACATAAGAAAGTGCAATTACTTTTGAGATAAGAAAATTATGCACCAATCAAATTCATGGGATGAATTTTCAGACCAACCTTTAAAGTACCCCTGTTCTGCACAGTTAATTACAGAGCTGGCGCACCTCAGTCGGGCCAATAATTCTGAAGATCAGGCCACAGATCATTGTCTTAAAATAGTAGAGCCGGTATACTTGATCTTCACCATATGACCTACCTTTTCAATTATGGATGAAAATATTTCTTAGATGGGATGATTTACCTAATATGCTGGCAATAATTGAAGACGTTATTCATCTAAACATAACTACTCATCCTCTGCAGATCCTTTTTTCCATGGTTTATTGGCATGCTGGATGAATGTCAACACCAAAGGGTTCTTTTAAGCCTGTCCAGCAGTATGGCATGATGGAATAATACCAAAAAGTACAAATAACTTTCTAAATGCCACAGTGGGGAAATTCTTTAAACATTAGAATCACAAGGAAGCGAAAAATGAAAGAAGTCTTTTACTTGTGTTATCAAGGTTACATCCCATCTACCTTGGCAATATCTTTGAAAAATGTTGGACTGCTTCTATATTTTTTTTGCAAGGTTGCTGAAGAAACCCCATTTCTTTTCCGATAAACCATACACCATAAATGCACAAAAGACTCCCTCCTTAGCAATGTTTTCTTTTATCAGCGCTGTAAATTGTATGGTGTATTAATCTTTTATAAACAGTTCAAATAAAGCATAAGTATTCAAATGTACAGAGTACATTTTCTTGACAAGACTGCAATTAGACAACATATAAACTCTAGAACACCATTTGGGTTTATAGTCTTCCCCTAAAAGCACCTTTGAGTGCAGCGGTGCCATAAACAGTGGCCATTATTTCTACGCTAAGGAAGGATGGCATGGAAAAAGCAATGTCTTTCAGTGGTTGTGTGCTCTTGGCTCTTTTATTAATTCATTTTTGGATGGAGGAAAGCCCTGGGGAGCTGAATGTTTTAAAAAGCCATGATTAATGAAAGATTTATCATGAATTTTGTAGACGAACAGGAAGAGTTGTCACTCTCTGTTTGGTGCTGTTTTGACTGGGTTAGACGGAGGAAAAGGGCAAAGGGGAAAAGAGTGGCAGATTTAGTTGTAGATGGGTGGGTGGGTGGGGTTGTGTTTGAAGCTGGATACCATCGGACACAAGGAAGAATGGGAATCAACCAATGAAAATAGTAGGAAATGAGGTGAGATATAAATATCTTACTTACAAATTGCAGTTCACCTTTTGCTCTCTCGCTGTTCTTTTTTTTTCCCGTCTTTTTTTATTTATAGCTTACTGTTCTGCATCCTCGTGGACCACCATTGTCAATCAATCTCTGTCCCGCATCTCCTGTACATAAAGTATTCAGTTTGCCAAATTTAGATAAATATTTAATGGCGAGCAGATCATTCTCTTATTTTACTATTTTATTTCTCAACAAAAGTTTATACTTTGGGAGTGTTTTAATGTATCATATCAAACTTTATTTATAGGTAAGAGAGAAAAGTCTGAAAATGGATCATGTTTGTCTGAAAAATTGCATGGTGAGGGGTGAGCCTTAAAGGGGCCTTACCATGATTTTCTTAAGTCTTTCAGAGTAAACTATGTACATATAAATGATCATATTTTATCTTTGGAACACTTAAAAAAACTAATCATTTATGAAATATGAGTTATTTGAGTGGACTCTTTTCATTTTTGCCCAATTCATGACGTTAACCTAAAGCTGTCCTCATCACCCTTGTGCTCTCTTATGAGGTCCAGGTGACCCCATCCTTTTGTTGATGTGTGATCCCTCCCGTGACACAGGTGGACAGGATTTTATGTCTTCCACGGACACCAGTAAAGATAAAAAAATCAGTGGAAAAAAAAGATAAAATAATTAGTGCGCTGTCTTGTGGGGTCCAAGTGACCCTACTATTAATGTAAACATGCCTAGGATAGCACAAGACTGCAAGGGCCATACTATAAAAATTCTACTTTTTTAATAATTAAGTGTATTATATTGTTCATTCCTCACTATAACAAGCCCAAAGCTGTATTTTGATCTGTTCACTAATTTTTGAGTAATCCTTTAAAAACATTTACTCTCAACAGCAGCCCCCCCATATCCACGAAAACGAGTGGGTCCTCACCATCTGATGTCACAGAGTGAGACCGCCCCCTCCAGGAAGAGTCTGCTCTGACAGAACCGCCCCCAGACTAACACCAACACCCAATTTGTCCACAGAGCTAGCAGTGATTGGCAAAATACTTTCATTTTAGATGAAAATGACGGTATATCTTCCAATTGTGTCCTGTCTTCAATAAATTCCTACTCAAGCAGGTGTTCTTTGCATGGGGCTCCTTTAAGGAGCTGACGCCGGGTGTATTAGTGTTGTTAATCAGTGTAGCGATGGCCAGGACTGCTAAATTCTAAAGGCAGACATTGTTTATTACTATGTTGAGTGACGCGGCAATTCACAAAGTCAGCAGACAAAAAAATCTGCTGACGACAGAAATATAAAATTTTGAGAGTGGAAAAAAAGATAATTGTTGTTTGAGCGAAGAAAGGAAAAAAAAAAGCCTACTTTCAATGCTTAAAAGTGATTTTGAACAATAATGTCCGATTGCAATAAATAAAAGTGTATGTGTGTAGGGGAAGGGGGTTGAATAATTAAAGTAACTTTTATTTTTGTCTAAATGCCTTTGAACCAAAGCCATTTTGATTTTCGACTTTACAGTACTCTCCTCTTATTCGCAGGGATTAGGGACCGGTTAAATCCGAGAACACCCCCATCCCCCCAGTCCGTCACCAAAGAATATTCGTTACTGATCCAGATTCATGTAAAAACACTTTTGATCATGCTTTGTAAATATTCATTGAAGAACATTGGAGGATTGCTTAACATAATTTTTTTTTTTTTTTTTTTTTTGCAATAGACTGTAAAGCAGCGACAGCCTACTTTATGACATAGATGAGGAGTGCCTCTCTGTGCCTTAAAATCAGGCATGGGCTCTTCTTCCTTTATCAAATAGTAAACACTTTCTCCAGATGATAAATATTGCAATATTCCGTGTGGTGACACTTTTATCGATTTGACATTTGAAAATGTTGACATGATATTTAATGAATTGTTTATAAGCTTCCTTCAGCGTCTTACTTGTTTTCCGCCTAAACCTCCAACCACTAGATGGCAACACAGCACACTGAGCCTCTTTCAGCAGTTCAGAATACAGAATCAAAAGTTTAGTCATTCTTGTGATTTTTGTTGATAGGAAAAATGTACTACTTAGTTTTGACTTGAGAAGGGTATTGAAGCAAAGCTCTGTGCCACATTTATTACAGCATCATATAAAAACGTGGATTTCGGTGTTTCCTAGCAATTCATGTAAAAACGAGTGAAGAAGTGAAGCTGCTCAGCGGGTCATGGACGGAGCCTCCATCAAAATGCTGCCGGCAAAGCGGGCCAAAGTTGTACTGAACTTCACAGCAATAGATTCTCGTTAAGCAACCTGAGTAGCTGGGTTAGGGTTAGACTCCGGCCCCCCCGCGGCCCCAAAAGGGACAAAGCGGCTAAGAATGAAGTCTTGTCCACCTTTGCCATTGGAGGGATAACACGTCAATGTAAAGATGGGGTCATCTGGACCCGAGGTTTAGAAGATACATCAAGCAATGTTGAAAATAAACACCCCTTTATTTCCTTGGTCATACTTTTAGAATCATACTGCTTAAGGCAAAGTCAATTTTTTTTTAAAGTGAAAAATATATTTTTCATGGAAATTAGAATATGTTTACTGTTCCCTTTAAAAAATAATATTTCTTAATTTACCACAAGAAAAATAGCATGAATTTGTATATGAGATACGGTTGCAGTGCTCAGTGTTAGGATCAATTACTTTTTTTTTACTATTTTCTTACAATGACTAATATAATAAAAAGGGTTTTGATATAGTCTTGAGATACATTATATATATTGTATATTTTAGATATTTTTTAGGAGAAAATGACTTTGTTGTCTTTTTTTATTTTATTAGTATTATTTTAGGAGAAAATTAATAGTAGTCCATTGTAGACGCCACTGTGCTCCGCAGAAGGTCAAAGAAAGTCCTACAAAAAACCTTCACCCTCTTGTGCAGTTCTGGTGCAACCATCATCGTCGTTCAACGGCTTCTTTTATTTTTTTGAGCATCTCTCTTTTCTTTATGAATTGAAGGTTTTTGGATTAAAAAAAAAAAAAAAAAACTAACAAAAAATCTTTAACAGTAATCACCGTGCAACTACTAATACCAAACAATAAAATAGTCTCTCAATGGAAAAAGAAGAAAATTGAAATGCAATTTCAACTCAAATATGTGACAAAGCACAAAGATTGCTCTTTACCAAATCATTTAACGGACTTCTAATATTATAAAATAATATTACCATCAGATTTTATTGTTTACCTGGTGGGCAATGTGTGCTATAAAGCCGTGTGAGGCTGGGATGTTCAATAAAATAAATAGTTAAATACAACCAGCTGGTTGAAAATGTATGTCATGTATTCCTTTATTCATATTTTCAGCAGCAAAAAGTAACTGATAGGAGATACAGAAGGGATTTTTCAACTCTAATTTCACCAAAATGTTGTACTCCTAAGACTAGGGTCACATATGAAGGAATGAATTAAAGGTTCAAACATGCGTTATCCCACAGTTCTCAAAGTCTTTCATGGATTTTATTTCCAGAGGCTTCATTAGGTCCGGTGGTCCCAGTGGTTTGATCAGAATCCACGTGCTGTGGATGTGTTTCCTTTTGATTAGAATTCTTGCGTGCTTAGCCAGATCAGCTTGATATTTGGATAGATGGTCATTAAGAAAGACAGGTGTACCTTTCAAGTGTTTGCGTTCATTTTGATTCGCAAACCTGATCAGAATCACTGGTTTATTCGTGTTCTTTTCTCCAAGGAAGCACATAACAGACCTCAACAGTATTTAGATCCAAGGAAATCCCTTTAGACTCAAGAAATACTCCAACTTGATTCTCCACGGTCACGTCGTTTGCCATGCTAACGTTGGTAGCTCCAGGCCGCGTCCTGGGTTGCAGTTGAAGTCCCGTGAGAATCACATTATTCATCCGTGCTTGTAGATCCATGTCATGCATCTTTCTCTCCATGAGATCTTGGAGATTATCTCGTTGTTCGTTACATGCCTTTTCTTGACGCAAAATCTTCCACGAGTTGTAGCAGCTGTGATATTTTAGCTTCAAGCTGCAGCAGTTAGCTGAGCTTCATGGAGAAGAGCAGGAGTTAGCCTAGCCTGTATGTCAGCTAGCGCGGTTTTGAGCTCTGCCAAATCAGTTTCAAAATTTTTCTTCGGTGCCATGTTCAACTCTCCTCGTTGCGGTAGCTGTTTGCAGCAGCTCGGTGATTAAAGCAACTTTAAAAGACTTAAAAAGTCGAAGAGTTGAGTAGAGCTGGAGACGCGTCTGCCAGAACCGGGAAGAAAAAAAAAAAAAAAAGGCTATCATGTGGCAAGTTTTACGGCAAATTTGCTACATGGTAATTCAGCACATGATAAAAAATTCTGATGAAATGGACACTCTTTCATTCTTTAATTGCAATTTTCGAAAGAACTTGCATCATAAACAAGGTTTCACGATGCGTTTTTTGAGCTTTTGATGGATGTGCAGACTTTGCTGATGCTACCTTTGATGACTGGTGTTTTCAACAGGCTTTTGGTGTGTATTAGACTCAGTGAACGTGTGCTTTTAACAGAATGGGGACTATAGGGTATAGGTGCTGTTGTGTGAAGGTGCCTGTAACAAACGGCAGAACAGAAAGGGACAGGAGTTGAAGTTGAAACACTGAATGCCTTTAATAAAGCCAGTAAAACATCAGAGCAGCCGTAACATTAAACACCATATTATTTCTTTAGTATTATGTCATTTTTTAAAATCCGTTTTCCTTAATAAAATAACTTTTTCTCTTTTAGTGTTTATGCAAAATGCCTAGATGGTCAATGAAACATTTAAAGACATTAATTTGAGTTTCAAATACATAATGCATAACCCATAATAGGGGTGGACATAAACGTTATAGGCTAGGATTATATAAGTTTGCTTCCCACTAACTTTCAAGCAATTAATCAAAGTGGATTTGACAAGCTCAATATTTAATAGATTGGATGTGTCATGCGCTGTATGTTAAGGTGCAAATATATCTATTTATAATTAAGAGTAATTATAGTGGTGCCATTTACATTTTTAAGTCTTCCATATCTATATCTATGCATAGATATGTTGTTCCTTTGCTTTTTTTTCCTTCTACTTGTGGCTTGAAATAAACCAATGCCAGTCCAGTCCCCCCCCCCCCCCCCACACACACACACACACACGAACAAACCACATACTTAAATTCAAATCTTTCAAATCTTTGCCCTCAACTTTTTCCTCCGGTGTTCTACAAGGTTCTGTCCTCGGTCCACTTCTTTTCATAACTTACCACTTGCCAATATTTTCCACAAATTCAATATCCGTTTTTATTGTTTTGCTGACAACACCTAGCTCTATTTGTCCAGTAAGCCCTATTTTTTCTCTTCCGCAACACTGCTTCAAATGAAATTTATTTTTGTAAAAAGACTAAAAACATCCAATAATCTCTCTTTAGGGACACTTGAGAGAGACCAAAATATTTCAAATTGCGATGAAATTTGGGGGAAGACATGAAAGTTTATAACCAATATGGGACAGTAAGACCTAATATTGATCAAATCAGAGAAGAAATTGCTCAACACTCAACGGTCTCTAGTTCAAATCTCCTTAAAATGGCTGAAGCATTCAGGAAAACATCTAAACACGTAAAGCTAGAAGGAACTTTGGCTCCAAATGCGTCTGACTAAAAAAACGAACTTCCTCAGCAGAACAGCCCACAGTTTGCCAGAAAACGAACTGCAATAAGTGTTTTAATTTACACACAATAGAGACAAGAAATGTCAGTGAAGTAAATTTAATCGAGCTGGTTCACTTAAAGTAAGAGAGGTCATCAATACTGCAGATCCAAAGAGGTGGAACTTGGCGAGAAACAAACAGATGACGAAGAAAAAAGCAATTATTCTCTGTTTCTCAGAATTTAAAGGTGTGAGAAAATGTTTAGTCCAACATCTGGCCAAGGGGTCAGAAGAAAGTGAGTGTTGCACTTTAAGAAACCAAAACAGCTTATGGGGATGTTGGTGCAATTCCAATCACTGTGGTGAATGAAGCATGGCTAACATTTGTGCTGAGACTTGTTTAAGATGAAGTTTGAGAGCTATAGATTTCAGAAAGCAGACAGAGGTTATGATAAAGTCGGTTGAAAGAAGGCAAAAGTTATAGTTATATTCACAACACTATTGCAGAAAATGATAACCATCTGCAGCAGCAACCGCTGCAACAACACAAACCACACCCACTTAGAGGATAAAGCTCAGTAGTCAGGAAATTTCATGACTGGAAAATATTTTTTTCCTTATTGACAAACTGAGGTTGTGGAATAAGATTTGAGATGAACTTCTAATTGATAATTGACACTAATTTGAATTTGATATCACACATTATTATTATTTTTCTTGTAGTTAAAACAGTTTTCAAAGGTTTTTTTTTACTTTTAGAGAAAAGACTTAGTCAAAATGTTGTTGCTTTTCAGAAATACTTGACTGATTTCCTTAAATACCCAAAATGTTTTTCAGTCACAGTCCCATTCGACCCCCCAACGAGGCATAATGGCACCTCTCCCTGACACTGGCTCCAACCTGTAACCAGCAATATTGGATGTAAGGTTCATTGTCTTGCCAAAGGACACTTTAACACACTGTGGCACAACCTACAAGTCTTCCGATAAGAGGTCGACTCCTCTACCTATGGAAAGTTCCACAGAAAACTTTGAAGAATAGTAAAAAAAAAAAAAAAAAAGTCAAATAACAGCCAGACTTTTAGCTTAGACAAAAGTGAATTGGAGGGACTTGCAAGTTCGGCCAATAGGGTGTATTGGTGCGAAGGGGGAAAATAAAGAAAGAAAAAACGTTTGACTTTCCCTGGCCTCTCTGTCTCTGTAACCTAGATGCCCCCTGGAGCAAGTGATGGCAGGAATACAGAAAAATTCCACGTAGTACATGCCACCAAGCACCCTTGCATCAATTCCACCTTGAAGCTCTCTGCACTTCTTGATTGCTACCAGAGAGCATTAGATCACCTTTAGTTCCCCCAGCTCTGTTGCACAGCATGTTCTCTGTCTTGCCCAAATACTAATACCGGCCCAGAGAAAAGTAATGAATAAAAATCTTGTTCCATTTTCATTTGTAGAATCATGATTATGTTAAGGAATTTTATTTCCACACGAGATGTGAGTCTAAGGCAGGAAACAAAATGAGGGATACAATTCTTGATATGTGGAATTTCTGCATGTATCAGTGTATCGGTGAGCCAACATGCAAGTCTACTTTTGTTACCATTTCTGGGATGATATTTCTTATCAGAAATAGTCAGTTATATGATAAAACACTGCTGAGGAAAGACTTGAGGAACTACTCAAATGAAAATTGTGTTTTTAAGGTTTTTTTCGCACCACCTTTTTTAATGATGGAGGGCATATATAAAAGACTTTAAGATTAAAATGTTATCCTGAGTATTTCGTTATTAAAATTGTGATGGAGCAGATGAAAACCTTAATTTGAAAAAGTTTGTGACAAAGCTCTTGCTATTTTAAATGGATGCTTTCCCAGGAGACACTTTCGAAGAACGACACAGGAAGTATGTGCTCTGGTCCAATCAAGAGCGAGTACCCTTCCACCACTGACATACCAATATGTAGTTCATTGTGTGTCTTTTGTTAACCGAACGCACTTCTATAACTTTGTGTCTGTAATTTATGCATATCATGAATATCAAGGTTTTTCTTTTTAGAGTCATAGAGACCACTGTAATTGACAGAGTGACTATTAAAGGTGAGCATATTAGTTGAGAGACTCCCACATACATGTTGCTTTTTAAGGTTAAACTTCTCAGTTTATTATAGAGTAATTTATATTTAAATATATAGCTCTAATTCACAAAGTAGCTACACTGTTGACTTAAAATCCCTAAGGTGGCCGACGTGGCTCAATTATATGCAAAAGAAACACCACGACAATAGCCGAAACACGACGACAAACGTCAATGACAAAAGCCACAACACAATGGAAGTGATCCACAATGGAAATGAATAACTGACTTTTATTTTCATTCAGTTTCAAGCTATCGGTGCCGCTTGAAACTTTGAGAATTAACTCGAGAGGGGAAAAATAAAAATAAAACTGGGGCAATCTCTTTTTTTAATGTCGTAACCCTTCCGCTCTCCTAGGCTTGTTTACATTAAAAGTGGGGTCATCTGGACCCAACAAGACAGTGCGCTGAACTTATTTTTTTTTGTGATCGTCGACCATTACTGGTGTCCAATGACAGGCATGAAGTCTTGTCCACCTTTGTCATGGAAGGCCTAACACCTTAATGTAAGGGTGGGGTCATCTGGACCCCATAAGAGAGAACGAGGGATAACTATTGCATTCTTTTATATTGTCTTGATCTAAAATAAAAATCTTGCAGCCTTGGAGCTGTAGTACCATCGGCGAAGCGGCGACCATTGCGCCCAGGGGCTTTCTGTTGGATAGGCAGCCAATCCCCGACGGGCCATCGTAGCGACCGCCGCTGCCCAGAGACTGGTATGCTTGGCGGCGGACTATGCCAGCACAACTGGACAGTGAGTGGTGATGCTCCCCAGATCTCAGGCAGACGGAGCTTTTCAGCGGCCGCGGTCGCAGCGGACACTAGTGCTGGGCGATATGGCGATATATATTGTGTGGGCAATAGAAAAGTTTCTATCGTTGCATTTTTCCTCTATCTTAATATCGTCTCTAAGCTAATTTGATCAAGTATTACGCGAAATATATCATGAAATATCCCAACACAATTGTGCAGGTGCTGCCTTGTCAGTGTGTATACAAAAAAATATGTATAAAAGTGACGTAAAACTGTTTTACATTCTTTGATTCTCATGTGCGCGGATTTTACGACATAAGCCTACTTTACGCTACTTAACACGAGTGCAGAATGAAAGATGGAATAAAGTTGTTTCCCCGGAGTAGAAACAGACAGAAACACAGATGCAGGCAGCCCAGGAAGAATCGCTTTCAGCAAAAGAGGTACATCTGTGATTTGGCTGCATTTTGGAAGACGTCTAATGATAAGAAGAAGCCGGTAGTATGTAAATAAGCTAGGAGGCTATTCTAGCGCCGATGCTAACACAACAAACCTTCTTATCACTCAAGAAAAGTCCACAAAAATAAACCTATGAGATCAATAACAGATAAACCAAAGTTGCAGAATAGAGCTGAAACAACACTCTGATTCTCTGCTCCCGAAAATTGGTGTCCGAAAATTTGCGACGTTCAAATCGCTGATTCTATTTTTATAAATACAGTAGTGTCATAAAATATTTATTGCTCAGGAATACAGAATAATGTTGGATTTTAAAGACAAATGTGACAAATGATTGTCACCAGAAGTGAACAGATCTTCGAAATAAAATGTTGGTAAAACTAGCAAGTGCTTCTCCATCCGTTCAAAAAATTGAGACTGAAGTTCTGCTCATTGATTGAAAAAAAATAGCTTCAGCATTAGAGCTTTAGCTCCAGAGTTCATATTGTTTTGGTTACTCTTCAACAGTTGACACGATTGACTTAAATCTAGCAGAATTTTGAGTAAAAATGTGTTTTTCTACTCAGAAACATGAAACTATAGTGCAATGTTTTTCAAAAGAAGAATTTTCATTTTTTTTTTTTTTTTTTTTTTTTTTTTTTTTTTTTACAAATTCTACATGAAAACGTGATTTTTGGAACAAGGCTGCTGCATATCAGCAACATCTGTTTTCATTTTATTTCTTTTGCTGCACTAAAATGTTTGTATCTCAATTGTGACTATTCAGTTATCTGTAACTTAAAATAGTCCGAAAAGTAAGCTATGATATTTTTCAGAGAATTGCTGAAAATATACTTCATTATCATATATCGTGATATGTCGTAATCATAATATAAAATATTTTATATCATGATTTTTTATATCGTCCAGCACTAGCGGACACGATACTCCAGCTCCATTGCTATGATGCTTTTATTTCAAATCAAGACAATAATAAAAAGAATGCAAAAGTTAGTTCAGATGATAACAAAAACATCCCCCCAGCTTTAATTTTATTTATCCTCTCTCAGGTAAATGTTCAAAGTTTCAAACTATTGAAGTGCTAATAGCTTGAAACTGAATTAAGCTTTTTGTTTCTATTGGGATTTATTTCCATTGTGCTTCAGTTTTTGTCGTTGTGCTTTGGCTTTTGTTGTTGCGCTGTGTCTTTATAGCTACCGTAAATCCCCAAATAATTAAATAAATGTAATATCTGGTTAATCTATTAATACATGCAACAAATCTGGTGCATTTCAGGTTCTTTAGAAAAAGTTGGATAATTTCTTTTTTAACTTTTTCGTAGTAAAAGTCAATATTCCAGTGATTTTTATTTTATTTTTTTATTTTTTGGAAATATCATTTCTTTTTTGTTTTGCCTGTCAACGTTTTAAACTGGAGAACAAAAAGAAGCCTTCTGAAGAAAAAACTAAAAGTCCCATTCATGGCTAAATCAGTTGAGGACATTAAAAATATTTTTTTTATAAGGGGTTAGAAAAAAGTGTAAAAATAAAGTTGTTAGAAAAAAAGAGAATAGTTGGTTACAGGAAAAAAAAATATTCTCAGCTTCTGAGAACATTCAATGATCTGTTTTTTTTTTCTGTATTTTTTTGTTACGTGGTTTGTAATGATTAGGAGCAAAAAAGGACAAGAGGCTAATTGAAGTGTCACTCTGCTCTAAAGTCTATTCCTTTTTTTATTCTCATGCACTGAGGGACAAATCATCATGTGTCTGAATAAGCCATTAGCACTTAAAACAGATTGCTCTGCAGTACTGTCTGAAGACACACGAACGTTCTTTGGTTTGATTAACAGCTCAAAAAAAAAAAAAAGGTCAGAAAAGAAAAATATTTTTTGAAGGGCAAACAGAGGTTTTTATGTCCAAAAAAAAGAAATGAATCAGTGGATCAAAAAAAAAAAGCATTTAGACTTCATTTTAGAGTTAACTTGAATCAAGCTTTCAGGAAAAGTCTTGATTGAACCAAACTCAGGACACCAAGGTAGCGGCCTGATTTTGACCCTTTAACACAGCTCCAGGGATGACATTCTTTGAATTACTGTAACTCCTAAACGTTTTATGCAAATAACATTATTCCAACAAATTCTGCAGCTCAGGTAACAGCTTTGCACTGATTCAAGTGGTAAAGTGTTAACAAAATCAATGTAAACTAGTGGATTATGACAGGAAAAAGCAGCTTTGTGCCAATATGCAGTACTTTACGGTAGTAAAACTGTGTTCATATAAGAATTACGTCATCGCACAAATAGTCATTGTTATGTAGTTCAAGGAGCGTAGGTATTTTCAGCTTCGGTGTTAAAAGTCCCCCTTCGATGAAAACTATGTTTATTGAGTTTCAACATGTATGTGTGGCATTTTTCTTATAAAAGAGAACAAATGTAAAAAGAAATCATTTCTTTTTTGGATTTCCAAGTATTTCTCCTTTTAAATCTATATTAATCAAACTGTCACACACTCTGTTTTTCATGAATGATCTTGTTTCTGCTGCACATGCACTAAACCCTCATCTGGTCTGGCTAGCGTGTCTAGTTCAGGTGCTGGAGAAGAGAAGATGGTATCTTCCCACTGACTGTGGTCAAAACAGCCGCCGTTCACATTTCTGTGGTCAAATCCGCCGTCACTGGACTGCTCAGCTCAGCTCCAAAAGCCACGCCCCCTCAGAGAAGATTTCAGAAACATAAGCTTCAGATCAACATTTGAAAGACATTTAAGTGGTGGGATTTTGGTTTAAAACATCAAATTCATAATTAAATCACTCCTGGAAATGGTTTTTTTTTTGTCCAATGGTCGTAGGTCGACTTTTAAGAGTTAATCTTCAATAAAACAAGATTTCAAAAAAAGGTTTCCAAAACCAACCGCACTTGATGTCAAAGCTAAAATAAAACAAGAGTAAGTCAAACAAAGGGGTGACAAGTCACATGAGCCGACAATGACAAATGGAAAATTATGAGCTTAAATAGACGGGGGATTTATTACCTAAAATAAAAACAACTGCAGATGATTCTCCATGATCCGACAGATTATCTGAGAGACTGAACTAAAAGCATTGACAACTCACTGGAAATAGGGCGTAGGCTTGTGAAAGATAAATAAAGATAAACAGTGTGTCAAAAACATCTAAGAACTGTGCAGATGAGAAAAAAAAAAAAACAAAACAGGTTGATATGGCTACAATGTTTCAGCAACAGCTTTAGGTTTGGAGAATATCACAGCCCAAAGAGATGTCCACATGTTTTCTGAATTATATTAGATGTACAATATCAGCCAACTCAGAGTGTATTCTTGTATTAATGTCAGCTGAACTAATACAGGACATATTTTTATACTTCTTTTCAAGTTCAAATTTAAACCTTGTCGGTATAGACTCAATATTGGTCCTCGAGATACCATTCTGATGGTTTTACAACTTTTCCTGCACTTTTTCGTTCTCATTACCTGGATCAGGTGTGCTCAGTCCATCATAACACCTGAGTCATCTAATCAACAGCACAGGGAAAAGAAACCGCTAAAAAAAAACAGGCTGGGTGGTAGATCCCAAGCGCCAGAACTGAACAGCTCAGTGTTATCACAATTTACACCTGAAAGAGAAAACCAGCAGTTGACAGGACGGATGCTGGTAGCGCACAAAAAGAGCTCTGGTGTTTATATAGTTTTATATAAGTTATTTGTTTTATTCCAACCATTAAACGATTTTTTTTTCACCTAAAAAAAACAATATGACATAAGCTGGTAGAATATAAAACAAACAGTTGTTTATTTTGCTTAAAAAAATGTTTATTCTAATAAAATGTATAATGTAAAATAATCCATCTGTTTTCTTCCAATGTGGGACCGGGTCCCGGGGGCAGCAGTTTAAGCAAAGATCTCCACGTGTCCTTCTCCCTGGCCGCTTCCTCTAGGTTCCTGGGGCGTTTCCAGGACAACCGCGATACCTCGTCTCTCTAGTGCAGGGGTCTCAAACTCGCGGCCCGCGGGCAATCTGCGGCCCGCGGGATGATAATTTGCGGCCCCCGTCTTCATATGAAAGATTACTGTTAGTGCGGCCCGCAAGGCTGATATGAATGACAGTAGTTGTGTGCAGAGCTGAACGAACCAATCACGGTAAGGTATATGGTTCTGGAGGGCGGGACATCGGCGGGCTGTCTGAGCCTCCTCACTCTTTAAGTCATTCCTCCAATCAGCTGGGTGGAGGAGGAGCCATGAAGCTGCTGGAAGTGCTTTCTCACTGAACGGGATTCACGGGCCCCGCTCCTCTTTCGCCGCGTGACAACACGTGATACACAGCCTGCCGCTTGTCAAAAAGCGTGTTCCTGTTGCCGCGCACGCATCAAACATTCCGCGCGGACAAATCAGACCCTCACGATCAGAAAAAGTCATCGCGAGAGAGACTGACTACTTCCGCGTGCGTGAGTGATGCCCGCGAGCGAGCAGAATCTTCAAAGGTGTTTCCACACCGGCCGCATGTCTGCGCGGGTTTATGAACGCACGCGCAGCAGGTGGTGTCCACACCGGAGCAGCGCGGTCACGCACGCAGCAGTAGAGAGGAGATTCTTCTTCTATGGTGTTTTTACCGTTCATTAGTGCTGCTGCGACTGTGCGTGAAATATGGAACCGGGTTGAAGACTCAGCGCGCGCTCAGTGCGTGCACGATTTGTGAGTAGAGCTTGAGACCAGATTTAAAAACTTGAGCAGCAACACGCGCTCCAGACGTGGAGGCCAGGAATTCTGGTGTGCGCGTTTGCATTGAGCTTTCAGTGAGCGCGCTGCTCTCAGCTCAGAAATGGAGGAGGTTCTGTAAATACAGACGTTTGAAACTGAATAAAAATAGTTTTCTCTAGTCCAGTGTTTGTCAGGTATTTTCTCTTAGACATCCCCCCACACACACACACAACTTTCAGCTGCAAACATCATTAGTATCAGTTAATTTGCTCAAGTCAAACGTATATCTCCTCAAAATATCATACTTTTATTATCATTAAAGAATAATAATAAAAAATAAACTTCTAAATAATCCGTTTTATTAATTGTTCTTTTTCGTTTTTTAGAATACTTCCAAAACTTCCAGACAAAGTAAAAACAATCTTTCCTTGTTTCTCTCCACAGTAGTGATGGAATTCTGTCTTTTCTCAGAGATTCAGTTCTTTTCAATCAATCAATCAATCTTTATTTGTATAGCACTTTTCATACAAAAATAACACAAAGTGCTTTACATTAAAACCAAACAATATACATAATATAAAAACAGTCAAAAATAAAAATAAAGCCCCCTGCTCCAAACCAGCACACAATACCCTCATCCCTTTCTCACCACCCACTCCCTAACCGATAGAAATGATACAACAGGAAAATAGAAAAATTGGCTGAGCACGTAAATTGACTCTGCGAAACTAATAGTTGGGACCTCCTCTCAATGATCAGCCGCAAAGCCAGCCAAATGCAGCTTCACAGGCGGGGTCCCGCCTCACCACAGCTAGGCGGTGATGCAGGTCCCCATCCAGAGACGCAACAGCTGAACCGCAGCTGACCCAGAGAGAGAGAGACCCCAATTGAGGAAGCACTGGATATAAAATTTACAAATGAAAACAATTGTAAAATGAGAATAAAAGAAAAAACAAAGTAAAGGTAATAAAGGAATTAACAATAAAACAATAAAATAAGGAATTAGCAATAAAACAATAAAATAAGGAATATTAAGATCAATTATTAATAAATTAATGTAAATTCATAAAGCATGATAAAATAGATAAACAGATAAAAGTAGCAAAATTAGCTAACAGCAAGGTTAAAAAGATGTGTCTTGAGCCTTTTCTTAAAAGCATGTATGCTCTCTGCGGCTCTCAGGTCCTCTGGCAGATCATTCCATAAACGAGGTCCATAATACTGAAAAGACGCCTCTCCATGAGTTTTGGTTTTCACTGTAGGAATGACCAGTAGACGAGAGCCAGAGGATCTCAGGGTCCGCGAGGGTTCATAAATGACTAAAAGATCAGACAAATAAGAAGGCGCAAGACCATTAAGACATTTGAAAACCATTAAAAGTATCTTAAAATCAATCCTGAAGCTTATGGGGAGCCAATGCAGGGATTTTAAAATTGGGGTGATGTGGGCCCGCCTCCTGGTCCTGGTGAGAACTCTTGCAGCAGAATTCTGGAGAAGCTGAAGGTTCTTAATGTTTGTTTTTGGAAGACCAGCAAGCAGGGCGTTACAGTAGTCGATTCTACTTGTTATAAAAGCATGCATCAGCATCTCCATATTAGCAAGAGAGAGAAGTGGGCAGACTCTAGCCAAGTTTCTCAGATGATAAAAACCCGTTTTGACCACATGTTTAATGTGAGGGATGAACGTTAGCTTTGAGTCAAAAGTAACGCCCAAGTTTTTGACTGTTTCTGAACAACTTAATGAAAGTTCCTTAAGTTTCAGACATTGTTTCTCTCTCTTGGCTTCAGGACCGATAACTAAAATTTTTGCATTGGTTCACTGAAAACAGCGACTCTTTCTGCTACCAAATTGATTTTTAGGTTGTTTTTGCTATACTTAATTTACTATATAAGATTATGCACAATATTCATCACTAATGTAAACATGTTTTTATTCGCATTCCCCCAGGGGGGCGCCCCACCATTTGAGAAGCACTGCTGTAGTCAGTCAGTCAATATGTGGTTTCTGAAGTCGTCTGTGTCTGCTGTATGGTCATTGTGATTATTTTAATTATTAATGATTTTCTAATTCATTTTTTAAAATTAATTAATTCAGTCATTCATTATTTTGTGTTAAAAATAAAGATATTTGAGAAGGTTGGAATGTTTTATCAGCGATTTTCTTGTGGAAATCCTGATGCGGCCCGGCCTCACCCAGACTCTGCCTCCAGTGGCCCCCGGCTGAATTGAGTTTGAGACCCCTGCTCTAGTGTGTCTTGGGTCCTCCTAGGGATCAGTGTGACATGCTGGGAAATACCTCCTCAGGGAGGCGTCCAGATCAGATGCTCGTCCCACCTCAAACCTCTCAACATGGAGGAGCAGAGGCTCTACTCTCAGCTCTCTCTGGGTTACCGAGCTTCTCACCCTTTCTCTGAGGGAGTGCCCAGCCCTCCTATGGAGGATGCTCATTTTTTCAGCTTCTATTTGGGATCTTGTTCTTTTGGTTATGACCTAGAGCTCACGACCACAGGGGAGTACTAGAGGAAAGATCGACCTGTAAATTGAGAGTTTTGCTTTACGGTTAAGCTCTCTCTACACCACAACAGACCAGTACAGAGAAAACTGTAAAATAATTAATTTTAATACAACAATAGATTTTTATCCTATTTATTATTCATGTTTATACGGTTGACAGACGCTGCTGCTAGAGGGGTTTTTTTTGTTTGTTTTTGCCATCATGGGTCAGTTAATAACCTAAAAATTTTACACCATGGCTTTGTCCGAATTCCCTAAAAAAACTACATAGTGCAGGATTATATAGTGCCCTGGATTTTAAAGGTAATTTGGAAACAATACTTTTCTTTCATTCTTCTAAAAAAACAGATGTGACGTCATCGATTTCACAAAAAGAAAAAACAAATAAAAACAAACATTTCATGACATTTATGAATGACTCCACTGTGTTCTGATGGTGAAAATGAGGTTGGTTTATTCAAATATTACATTTAAACATGTTTTTTTGTTCGAAATTGTCGACCGCAATGCATTGTGGTCTATATCTGCTAATATAGTGACCATCGATGTATGCTGGTTTTTCGCACCGACTTCTGGGAAATTTCCAGTGCACTCGATTTTGAAATTAGTAGATTTGGACAGCACTAAAAATGGTGAACGTACTATATAGTGCACTATATACTGATGGGGGTGGAGTTTGGACACAACATGTTTCTGCGAAGTAATTAGGCCTACTCCTCTGTTGGTAAGACACACAGAGAAAAGTGTGTGTGAGTGATCATTTGTCAACCGTGGTGTTTTATTGTGAAAAATTGGTTATATTTTGAAAAAATAAACCAGATTTTATTATGTATCTTGATGCAACTTCCTGCCAGAAAAATAGAGCAGACACCGACACGATCCGCTGCACAGTGCGAGCCCTCCGCGGAGGACGCCTGGTGTGAGCCACACCATAGGTTAACAAGGGCACTGAATGGAAGCGAACTCTGTTCCACGCCACCTCGGCGTCCAGTGCCAGGCGTCAATCAAAAAAAACATTTAAAAAAAAAATTTCTTTGTTGATTTAGCGGGTTCTTTTTTTAACATAATCTTTATAAAAGTAATCTTTAAATAAGTAAAGCATATTTACTTTGTTTGATTTAAATTTCCAACATGTGCTTGGATTTTTACATTTTTTTAAAGTCAAAGCATACACACGTAGAAATCTGCATTCTTCAAGTTATACTTTGGCTATAACTTTCAAGAGGCGTTTGAGGACACAGCTTCATTTTGTAGAGTAAATTAAAATTCTCGCCCCTAATGACCTGTCATATCAGTAAGAGACTTTCAAAAAGATAAGCAGTTGCTCACGGGAGCTATCACAATTGAGAAGGAGGACAACAATAAGCTGTTAAACAGGATCCTGCTGATATCTGCAAAATTAACACCATAATCATTAAATTGCTCTAAGTTTATTTAAGTTTGATCACTTTTAGCGGTGCATTCATGTGTAACTCTGTTAATTAGATTATTCCCAACATGTATATTTGAATCAAGTAAAATTCATGCATATATTTATTGCATGCAGACAATCATTTACGTGTAAATTTTGCAGACAATTCTGCAAGTTTTCCTATTTAACAAAAATGAGATGGCTCTTTATTCTTTGTAGCTTACCAAACTTGTACTAGGAAAAACACATGACATGAAGATTCAATTATCTTTTTTTTTTTTTTTTACAATCCAAAAAAGGTATTACCAAAGATCTATCTCATTTACGTGTTTTGGCAGAGAATGTGTTCAAATAAAGGAGAGACTTAATGGAAAAAAATATGGTAAGGTGTAACAAAAACAAAATCTAATAGGATTTTTTACACCTGCCAAAGATACACTTGGCGTCCCTCAGAGTAAATAGAATTACACACACTCCTGCACACGCATGCACAGAAACACACAGAATCAAGACTCAAATTCAGGTTCATTTCTGTATGTGCTTTATCTCATGCCTGTCACCGTATATTTGTTCATGAGAAATGCTTTTAACTTTTTTTTTTCCTATTTCAAATGTTTGTCTTTGTTATAGGAAATGTTTACTTTTATCTCCTGCTTTATTTTATTTATATACATAAAATATTACAGAGAGTTTACTCATTATTTACATATTTAATCCAATAGATAGAATATATATATATATATATATATATATATATATATATATATATATATATATATATATATATATATTTAAGGATGTCTTAACTGAATTGTTTTGTTTTATGTGATAGCACTAAAAGTTGCCTGGAGATTCTATTACGTTTTGTTAAAGTATTCTGCCTTATCAGTCAAGTACATGATAATTAGCATTGATTTCAAATTTTATTTTAAGAACAAGTACTTCAGTGTTTTGTTTTGTCTTTTTTTTTCTCACTGTCAATTTTCGGTTTACAAGTAGTTTAACGAACAAATACAAAGAAAATTAAATAAGTTGTGTCTCTACTGTACAAGTCTTCGTTACTTTGGAAATTAAAAAAAAAACTACTTTAGTTGATTATAATTTACTTACTGACCAGATTTTCTTGAGGAACGATTTGGGTATATAAGCAAATGCTGAGCTTTGGGCATCTGCTATGCAAAGACTCTGAGACTTCCTTTGCATTTCCAATTAGAACTGCTGAAAGAAAAAAATAAACTTTCAGAAGGTTAACAGAATATAATTATTGGAGCCTAAATTAGAAAATATGCTTTTTGTGGACATCAGCATTTTTAAAAAAATAAATAAATATATTTTTAATGTGCTTGCTGTTCACAGCATTCTATATGCTACAGGAATGCCTCTTCTCATGAGACCTAAAGCCTGCTAATGCATTTGAGTTTAAATGATTATACTTTAACAGCAAATAGTTTGAAAGTTTTTACTGAACATTTTATAATGTAATCCTTTTAATATGATGAATATGTGTTCGTATAGCAAATACAACTGAAACCACGTTGGAATACAGTTTGTTTTTGTTTGTCTTCCCGTAGTCACTTCTCTACTAATGACATACAGTGAGTCCTAGCCTGAGGGCAAATCCACCATTCATCACTCAGTTTTTATTTCCCTCAAACTGTGTCAGAGCAGCAGTGGTAATGAGTGCAATGAAGACGGCTGTGCTGGATGCTTCAGATGCAAAACAACATGCATCCATTTCCCAAACAAGACGGGATCCGGCTTGACTTATGCAAAACGCCGATACCTGACGTGCTTTCTTAAGGCGCACACTGCTGACCATTGGTCTGTCCCACTCTGAATAAACAAAGCAAACTAATCTATGGTGGGATTTTGCACGTGAGGACCTGATTTCCACTCTGCAATGCTAATGCAAGTCAAATGGGAGGGAGTCAAATGGCCCATTTGGCACGGAGCAGTAAGAATTTGACTGATTCTATCGGGTTGCAGGCTGACAAGAGGACAGTATTTTGGTGTGGAAACACAATTTGGTCAATTTACAGAAACAACAAACCCCTGACCTGAATGTGAACGGAAAGCTAAACAGCAGTATTATCTGGTTTGCTGCAAACATATGGTCATAGTGCGGTGTAATGGGATTCTGATGGACTGACACCGACATTTTGATAATGCATCCGATGGTGTCACTTACTGCCATTCAAGCTACTCTACACCCTCAATACAGTTTATATTTCATCAGGACCGTTGATCATATTTACCTCTCAGAAAGATAATTAATAGAGATTCATTCAATGACAGACCCACAGGCATGTCTTGGTTTTGTAAGCAGTACTTACATTTAGTCTGGGAGAGAGTTTAAACAGTTCATCTCTCAGAAGGCCGCAGGTTTTTGTTTAGGTCTTGCTGTTCAGTTTAAATTTTCAAAGCCTAATTATGTTTTAAGTATATATAAGCAAGTCCAGCGAAGTAAAATTGATGCAACAAAAGGAGGAGTCCAGCAAAACAATAAATACAAATATGTTTTGTACCAACTTATATTCACATCTTCATTTGTATAAATATGACTATAACAAATATGTATATTATAATTTTAGACTGGATTATATTGTATTGTATTGTATTGTATTGTATTATATTATATTATATTATATTATATTATATTATATTATATTATATTATATTATATTATATTATATTATATTATATTATATTATATTATACCCAACAAAGTACTTTTAATTCACGCATGGAGGTCCAAATTGGTGAGGCAAAGCGAGGGACTGCTAATCTGCAAGGTGCAATACATTTGTGTCAATGTTATATATATATATATATGTATTGACACAAACATCTGGTATAATACTTATGTAATACTGATATAATACTTACCACACTAAAAACAATAAACTTATGAACTCTTCTACTGACAATTTTAAGATTTTTTTTGTGTTTTTTCCTATTTTTCAACGTTCTTAAGATCTGAAAGTTAGTTGGGGGTTAAATTCTCGGGCATTTATTTCAGTTAAGATTGCATAGGGAAATTTTTATTTTTAGTTCTATGTTTTAATGTTTGTCAGTGGTTGTGGTTTCAACTTCACCCAAGCTTTTCTGTTGAAAAATGTGCATTTCATGACACAACAAATGTTTTTTTTTTCTTTTTCTCAGCCTTGTGCTAACAGAACTAAATGCAACAGTTCATATGAGGTCATATGAGGGTCCGCACACCTGCTCATGATTATTTACCAGTTGCTGGGACTGATTAGCAGCATCCAGCTAAAACACTCACCTTGCATTTAATAAAAGCAAAAACACATTTCTAAAAAAAAAAAAAAAATCTACATGTGTTCTTTTTTTTTTACTTTTGCTAAGCACTTAGAAGGAACATGTTGTTCTGTTACAGAGATTCATTTGAAGAAGTCTCCAGGTTTTCAACCTGTTTCCAGTCTTGTTTTTGTTTTATTGATGCATGGCTTTGAATTTTAACAATCAATGCTTTCATTTTTCAACTTAAGTTTCCATCTCAGAAAGACATGCATCATCACTCTGTTGCTACTCAATAATTACCAAAGTTTGCTGAACAAAGTAATAATCTATAGCAATTATCCACATTGAGCCAAATTTGCCACAGATTTGCATAAAAACTACTATTATGACTGCATCAGAACTTTTTTGATTATAAATAAAATACAAAATTTGCAATGAGTTAGAATATTGTTGATCAGCAAGTACTTTTCCTATTTAGTCTGAATTTTAATGAAATATATAAAAGTTAAGTTTTATAATAAGAGGAGACACGTTCACACAACAATAGCTGAGTTAGGTTTTGGCACCCCTATGACCCCGTAAGAGATAAAACCTGATGTTTGTTACCCCATCGTTAAGACAATTATAAAGATAGCTCCAGATCTCAAAAACTGGCCATGTCAGTCTTGGTTATTTTAACCATTTGCTGCAATGACAAGTTTGCAGCAACATCTCACGCTCTTCGCTAGCCTCATGATGTTTGTTTTGGGCCAATATCTTCCATTTTCCATAATGCTACATGCAGTTTTGCCAGGTCACTTGGGGTTTGGGTGCGGTCATCCAGTCTGTGTTTCAGCTGGTCCCAGACATGCTCTATGGGATTCAGATCAGAGGACATTGTTGGCTGTACATGAGGCACTCTTACTTCCTGAATTTGAGCTGTGACAGTTATGGCACTGTGTGGTGGAGCTTTATCACCCATGAAGAGAAAGTCTGGGGTGTACTGGTGGAATTGGGGGATAATGAAGGTTCTATGATCTCTTTGGGGCAAGACCATGCAGTGACTGTGCCATTTACATCAACCAAATAGATTTTGTGCAGACTGATGGCTGCCCGGACTGATGCACGTCCTCCACCAAAGCCAAACCTGAATACCACAGCCTTAGCCTCACTTCACCTTCTCCAGCAACACTAACAACCATCATTTCTGTGTAAGGTGACCCAACATTAATGAACTGGATGGACGACCGTGGCTGCATTTTCCAGGTCACATAGGATTGAACTGATGGTGGTGTGTTGGTGTCAATGGCGTCATGCTCAATAGTTGTCTTGCATTCAAGTCAAAGCAGTCGAGTCCATTAGTCTAGAAACCCTAGTATGCTTCATATTTGGTAAACTGACTTGCAGCTCTGCTGGGTTTTCATAACCATGTTTAAGTGCAGAAGTCCTTAAGTACTGGTCATTACCACAATCTGTTTCTTGCTTCACTCCTGGGTCTGTCACAAACTGTGTCTAGATGTGAGTCTGCTGATGACACTTTCAGACTCACTAAGTTCATCTCAAAAATCTGACTGCCAACTACCAACCCAAAAGGCACTCTTTGGCTTGGTGGCACTGATCATCTATTACGCATTTTCTTGGCTGTTGAAATCATGAACTTGGAATGACTGGAGAAAGGTAGTTTTCCCTCTCTCGGTGGGTGGAGTGCTCCTGCCTGAGATGGAGGAGTTTAAATATCTTGAGGTCTTGTACATGAGTGAGGGAAGATTGGAGCATGAGATTGACAGGCAGGTGGATTGTAGCGTATTGGTCTGCTGTTACGTGGCCGCTGGGGTGGTTCATTGTGGTGAAGAGGCAGCTGAGCTAGAGAGCAAAGTACGGTCCAACTGTAGAGCTATGGTCATGAGCTCTAGATCATGACTGAAAGAAAGAGATTCTGACAACAAGGGGCCTTCCCAGGTGAGGACCCAGGACACGCTGGAGAGACTACGTCTCCGGGTCCCCCCGGAGGAGCTGGAGGAAGTGGCCGGGGAGAAGGAAGTCTGGGCATCTTTGCTTAGACTGCCCAAGTAACCCAGTCCTGGATGAGCAGAAGAACATGGATGGATGCATGGAATGACTTGCTGGAAAAATCTTTTATTTTTTTCCTCACAGAACATTTAAAATATTTTTTTGTTTTGGCCTCAATACTGTACACAGTAAGACAACTATGTAGAAAACACAAAACAAGGTGTGTTTATCCCCCAAGTTGCCTTCCTATCCCAAAAATCTGGGAGATGAAACACTGTGTGTACGACATCCACTGAGCTTTTTTTTTTTTTTTTTTTTTTTTAAATCTCTAACTTGTGAGTAGTGTATGTAATATGTAGAGTCAAGAATTGTTCAGGGAGCATACAAGCATTCTGCCAAACTTACCCAACTCACTATTCTTCAAGCTTGGATTATTTTCTTTTATTAAAAGTTTAAAGTAATAAATGTTGAACATTTGTATCAATGACCAAACAAAAGGCAAAAATGTGTGACTTTGTTTTTCTATTAATCTGTTTTTCTTTGTCAAAACAAAGGTCAACCTAGTGGTTTTTGATGAAATGATGAACCATAAATTGTGTTTTTAAAAAAGATGTCCACACTCAGCTATAGTTGGAGGCTTATTCTCATGCTGTAAGTGTTTCGTTAGCAACTTTGAAAAGAAAAAGTTTTCCTTTTTTCTCCACATTTTCCAGTATTTAATGTTTAAAATTGATGTATGTGACAATGCAGCATTTTTAACATAGATGGAAACTTTCAGTTCCTAAACCTTTATATGAGACTTGAAGTGTCCCACTTTTGGGTTTTGCATAGAGCATTAATCCACAATTAATTCTAAGAACATCATCAGCTGTGTTCCATGTGGGAGGATGTCTCTGATGCTTGAAAAGGATCATAAAATGGATCTTATGAACATCTAAGCTTCACGATTGGGGAAACAACCCTTTGAATCCATCAGTATAAAGTATGAAAGAGTTTGTGTTCATTAGAATTAAAAGTGATTACAAAACAAGTGTCAGCAGTGGTTTTCATTTTGAAATGTAAATGAACAAGATACCAAAAGCATTATGCATCTCCCAACAAGAGCTCTTTTTTGATAAAATATGCTGCCATCTCTTCAACATCTCCCCACACTGTTTAATCCCATTCATTCAGGCCTGCTTTGCCACTTTTCAGGCTTGATTGGAATGAAAATCCAAAGCATCAGTGTTGTGGATGGAGCATCTCTGGAGAATCATCTGACTGACAAAGATTGAGTGGATGTCCTTCCTTGAAAGACAACTGGCTGATTTACTAATTTTGAAATACAAATTGATGGCATCACACTTTAGCACACAGGGACACACACAGACACTGATAGCAGTCTTTCAAAATGTTCAGCGTCTAAGCAACAGAATTTCAGGCCCAGGAGAAATAAGCAGATATGTCACTTTCTATTCTGCTCTGAAACAGAGTGGCTGTCCATCATCTTAATGTGTCAGTTTTTAAGCATGAGGATGAGTTTGCATTTCATCCGAGGAAGACGAGACAAAAACAAACCCGTACAGTAAAAAAAAAAAAAAAAGAATTTCTATTGGAAAACAAAAAAGTCATTTTCTTATTCTTTTCACATCTCTCTCTGTTATAAAGTAAGCAGTTTTTGTAATTTTACTTTTTTTTAATCAACCAGTCACTTTCTCTTAATGAGTTATTCCACACATTAAGTCACCCATCCTTCATCTGTCTAGAAGAGCAATAGTCAATCAGAAAAAAAAACAACAAAAAAAAAAAAACAAAAAAAACAAGTGGATGCAAAATAGGCAAGTCAAAGATGATGCACACATAGAAGGGAATTTGGTTCAGAATGTTTTCTTGGTGGCTTTTAAATTAGGTGATATTACAAAGTAAAAAAACAAACAAACAAACAAACAAAACAATAAAAACCCACTTGGATTGACATTGGATACAATTTAAGTGTTTAAGTTGTTTTCTGCATGGTTTCAGTAGCTCATCACAAATTCCTCTCTGAACTTTGGGGGAGAGCAGGGCCACCTTACCCCACCCCTTTTGTCCCCTCTCTCCCATATTTTGTACATCACAAATAAGCTCTTTTTTAACTACCTTTTTTCATACTGTATATTCCTTACCCATCTATCCAGCCAGCAGTCTAAGCAAAGATGTCCAGACTTCCTTTACCCTGTCCACTTCTTTCAGCCGAGAGACATTGTCCCTCTAGTGCGCCTCGGATCTGTCCCGGAGTCTCGTGCCCAGAATGTCCAGGAGGCATCTGGAACAGATGCCCGAGCCACCTTGTCTCTACTCCAAGCTCCCCCCGGGTGACCAAGAAACTTCTCAACCAATTTTTTAGGGAGCGGCCAACCAACCTTCCAGAGGAATCTCATTTCAGCCACTTGTATTTAGGACCTCCTTTTTTCAGTCACAACCCAGCGCTCACTGGAACTACCACCGACCATTGAGAGCTATGTTTTCTGGCTCAGCTGCCTCTTAACCACAACAGCCCAGTACAACAACCACATCTTAGTAGATGCTGCTTCAATCCACCAGTCAGTCTCACACAGAGATCTTCCCTCACTTGTGAACAAGACCTCAAGATATTAAACCTCCTCGGGTAAGAACACTCCTCCCATTTAGAGAGGACAAACAACCTTTCTTCAGTCAAGAACCATGGCCTCAGTCATAGCAGTGCTGACTATCCTCATCCCAGCCACTTTACACCGCTACAATGTATGCTGGAGGTCCTGACTTGACGAAGTGAACAGGGCAACATCAGCTGCAAAGAGCCAAAGAAATAACGTGGTTCTGGAGCCCTTCGACCCATTGCTATGCCTAGAAATTATTTCCATGAAGACTAAGAAGAGAACCAGTGATAAAGGGCAAGGTCCGACTTACTGCCGGATATGTGAACCGAGTTCTTGCCGTGGTCATACACAGACTGGATTACTCCCAATGAGGGTCCCTGGACCCCATACTCCCAGAACACCCTCACAGGATGTAGTTGAATGCCTTCTCGAAAACACACAAATGGGCTGGGTGAGCAAACTGCTACAAACCCTCTAGCACCTTAAAGAGGGCGTCGAGCTGGTCCACTGTTCCATGACCAGGACGGAGACCACACTGTTGTTCTGCTGTTAAAAATGCAGATTTTTGCTCATTTTTTATGGTTTTTTTTGTCTTTTTTTTTTTTTAAGTCCAACAAAAAGGTGTTAAAAGCATAATTTTCATCAGAGAAGGCCATTAAAGAAATGTTTCCTCTGGTGTATGTCAAATGCAATTGTTTTTTTTTTTTGTTTTTTTGTTTTTTTTTTTTTTTTACTAAAAGTTGATTGTAAATCAAATAATTTGGAATTTTTCAACATTCTCTAGATATTTCTATGTTTGAATTGCAAATGTGTTATGTGGACATACTATATTTATTCTATTCACTTCCAGTATTTCATATTATGAGTATTTATATTCACCCGCTCCAGACAATAACTGTACATTTCCTTTTCCATATTTTTTTCACTTGATTCCCTACAGCATTCTCTTTTTCAAAAAACATTTAAGTTTATTTACGTGTTGAATGAATGCAATAAATAAACCTGGCACATATAAGTATTGTTTTGTACCGATGTCAACTTAGCAGAAGGGTTTTCAAGATAGCAAGGTGGCGGTAACTGAAATTTCACTATGAAAGAATTCAAACCGCGTCTTCTTTTCTGTGCATGGAAAAGATCTGAGGCATTGTAGTGGATAGAAACAGGAGTGACTGTGTTCTTTCCAAGAGCGAGCTCTGCTTCTGTACACCCTGAAACCCTCCTTCATGTATATCACCATGAAACACATTTGCATAATACCTGCCTGGTAGCTAGTTTGGCACACCTCAAACAAAGAATGAGCTGCTGTCATGCACTCAAACATTTCTGACAAATTTGCTTGCCAATCAAAAAAGCTTGAGGCTTTGACTGGGTTTATTAAGAAGACAGAGGAGCTGGAGTATAGGGGTTTCAGACAGAAAGTGAGAAGTGATGCAACTATGAAAAGAATGAGGGGAAAAAAAAAATCAAGATTATTGACCTTCTCCAATATTCATCATAATCCTTTTTGTCCGAGCGGAAGAGTCCGTAGCCACTCTGACCCAGGTGTGCTTCATTTCATGTTCGGCTACAACGTGATGAGTGTAGAGTGTAGTTTCATGTGGTACTTTCTTTTGAGACATATGTTTTTGGGCATTTTGACCTATGAATTATTTATGGAAAGTAAGTGCCAGTGGTGCAGATGACTGATGGGTAGGTTTGACAGCTCCGTGTGTTATAAGCCACTATAGAAACGCTATGCAGTGGGAGGTTTTAGTATATCAACCGAGTCAATGATACAGAGAAGTGAATGATCTAACAGAACCACTCCAACACCAACAGTGTTTTTGTCATGTTCTCGTAGCATTTTTCTCATGATGGAGGAAATTTATAAAGAAAATTAGGCTTAAAATATGTGATTGACATCGACATTGAGGTTAGCTTGAGGTAACTAAAGGATCTTTTTATTATTTTCTCAGTGAAAATTAAAAAAAAAAAAAAAAAAAAAATCATAGGGTTCAGGAGGCCCAAGCAGGCTGCCTCATCATCCCACAGCGGCTCTTTGTCTGCCGGCCAGCCAGCTTCCCAGGGGCCGGTTTAGCGATCAAGCAAGCTCAGCCGTTCTCGCAGTAACGGACCAACTTTCACCACTTGTTCTGCTGCTCTCTTGGCATCGCAGGGTGAGCTTTAACTCTCGGTGTCGAGCGTTCAGAGATGGGCGGGGCTTTTATACTGGAGCATGTGGGACTTACGGTTTACCGATCACAAAATTCAATTGTAATACCTCGTTTCAACCTGTCGGGGCAGCACACAAACGGTTTTGGACTATAATTTCAGAAATGTATTTTAAATTGTCAAAAATGTGGCAGGAGCCAACAGACAGCATTTTTGAAGTTCCATTTATTCAGGTCAACAGACAAAAAAAGTAGATTCACCTTGGTTTCCCCATATGACAATTTTTTTTATCAACAAAAATGTTCTCAGTAGTGTTTTAAATATCATTATAAAGTTTTTGACCAAAATCCCACAACCTAAATGTCTTTAAGAGCCATTTTTCATGTTGATCTGAATCCTTCCTCTTCAAAATCTCCTCTGAGGGGGCGTGGCTATTGGAGCTGAGCAAAGCTCTATGTCTTGCTAGCGTAAACCGTCACTGCTGCTACACAAAAATGTCAAGCAGTATCGTTTTGAGCTGGAGGTCAGCCCAGACAAGGAAGTGAAGAATTTCGTGGACCAAACTTTGACCGATTTACAATCCTTTACAGATGTAGTCAAATGAGCCGCCGATCGCATTTCTGGTCACGTCAAGAAGCTCTGCAGAGTCTGGTGGAGATTTTCCAGAGTTCTCAGTCCTATTACCACAAGTATTGTTTAAAATTTGGTTTGATTAACAGCAATTTAAAAGGAGAAATACTCAGAAAGACAAAAGCGAAACAATCTCTTAGTCCATTCTTTCTCTTTCATAATACAAAATGCCACACATATATGTTAAAAACGCATAAAACATTATTTTCATCAGAAAGGGACTTTAAAAGATGATTGGAGTTGGAATTCAAAGGATGCATAAAATTTCTATTGCAACTTTTCTTTTTTTTTTTTTTTTACTTTTATTGATATTTTTTTTTCCTAAATCCACAAATCAAAAATTTTCTTCTTTGGTTGCCAGTAAACCACCCAAAAATATTAAAACTCTGAAGTGATTTTAGGCATACTAGACTCTGTGTATTAGAATTAGGCATCAAGCTTGTTTTTTGTAGAATTTTAAGGCACAAATTTCTTTGTTTCAGATTATAGTCAAGAAGTGATGGGTGACCTGAATGAAGACCTGCTTGTTATGGGGTATGTATATCTGAAAAACAGTTGGCGTAGAAAAACATGATAGAAGCTTTAGATCTTCTTCTTCTGTTGTTGAGACAAAATAAGATGTATTTTTTTTCTGTTTCTTCTTTTATTTCATGAGTTTACAGTATGTTCTGTCAAAGCTTGACAGGCTGATAATTACAAACATTCACTACATATAGCCTTTTTGTATTTTTTTTTTTTATTAGATCTCTTAGCTGCTACACATGTCTCTTGTATAAATTTATAGCTCTTGTTGCAGAACTTTTCTTTTATGCAAACATCTTCTTTATAGTCACATACAGCGGTCTAACAATAGCAGCTTCTCATTTTGCTTTTATCTAAATGTTCTTAAATAAAGACAGTGCTTCTGCAATTTCATTAAAAAGGTTTCAATCATTCAAAATTGGAATTTATTTTTTCATTGTTGACAGACAAGGCCGTTTGTGTGGCAGGAAGTGTGCTCCGAGGGGTTAACATGCATGGTGAATGAATTCTTGTCGAGTGATGACATATGACAGACACTAACTGGCAAACTGAGATGCTCAAATTGATTGTTTCATTATGCAGATTATTAACAACAGAAAAATTGTATGAAAATATGGAGAACAAAAACCTCTATTTGAAATGGGGCAGTAACAATTTTTTATTTTTTTTTTTTAATTGGGTACGTTTTTTTTTTTTGTCTTCACAATTCATAGAAGCAGTTCTGGATCACTGTCTTTCTGTCAATTTTATTGAGAATTATGATCACCGGTGATATAATAAGTCTCTTAAGCTCAGAAAATGAGTTTCCTCTCTCCCGTGTCTTTTCAAGATTATGCACCCTGTAGGTTTGACAGCCTTTGTGCCTTTTTCAAGACTGCAAAACATTTTTTTTGTCTGTCTGCATTAATATAATACACACTCTCAGAAAAGGAGATTCACACACATTTTAATATATCAGCAATGGTTTAACATTGTATTTTTATGACATACAATGAACAGGATGACTTCATTTCAGTTGTTGTCAGATATATCTAAATGCCTCAAATATTTCTTAAATGTAATCCAGGATAAGGTTTATCCTACAAAATCAAAGTTTATAAGCCTTGTACCTTTAAATTAATTTCCCCGTCTACCCGATTTACCCTTACTGCTCAACCTTGAAGCGCATAAGCTCCATTGTTATTCTTTGCCCCCTCTCATCATGTTCTTACACAAAATGCAAATCTGTTATCCTCTGGTTTGGCCGCAGTGGGGTTGTTTTTCTGTGTAGCTGTTAGTCGCACTGATGAAAAGACCACCTGTCATCCACAGGCCTTTTGATTAGATTAGGAGGTAAGAGAGAGATTAAATTGATATGAAGTAGACTCAAACTCTAATGCAATGCTTACTGTGTCATTACAAAAGCCATGCTCTAGAGACTATTGGCATTATTGTCTGTAATAAGTATGCAGAGATTTAGTCCTATATCACTCATAATTTATAAACCAATGATAACAGGGACATGGAGGGTAATTCCTTCAACCATAGCTGAAAAATAAATGTTCACTGTCCCAGTGCAACACTTTTAATGTTTTAGGACTAGATTTTAATTTCTTATTCAGGATGAATTTTTTTTTCTTTTACAGTTGGCATAAATACTCTTTATCTAGACACCATATTACAATCCTGTATGCATCTTGCTTGTATGATACCTGAATTCAAAGTAAATAAAGATGTGAGTCTACAAAACCAAACTGTAAAGCTGCGTAAACACCAGGCATGTGACGCACGTTCTGGAACCATGGAGTTCACACCGGACAAGCAGGGAGGGGTTTCTTATTTTTTATTTTGCTATTGTTTACTTTTGCATCGCCCCCTACAGTTGAAAATGTGGTGGGCCACTTTGGAATTCTCCCCCTACATTTAGCTCTCCAAATGGAGAATTTTGGAAGAGAAATGTCTTCAAATTTGGATGTCACTCTCACAATGGTTGCCGGTCCGCTAACGCACAGAAATATATAACAACATTGAACATAAAACTTAAAAATGTCATGCTAAATCAAAAAGTCATTGCTTACTTTTAAATGTAAACTGCTGTGCTTCAGAGCGTAGCCATGCCTAGAAAAGCGCTTGTTCTGGGTCCGCCGTGACACAGCACAACGCGGAACACCCTCTCCACGGAGGACTCTGAATTCCCCCAACAAACGTTAGCCTTACAAAAACCATTTTGGACAAATGTTTCTACAATTAGAGAGGTAAGGAGAAGCCATAGGGGTATGACAAGAATTTGAATTCAACCTGGGTGTCATTTAAATCTGCCCAGGCACAAATCATAATTGCGTGAATAGTGAGTAAGCATTCACACTATAGTGATTTTCCTGCTCTTTTCTCTAAGTTTTTCAGCCTGAACAAACTCAATCACACTTTAACCACTTTTGGCATTCTTGGTATCAAAACGTTTAGCTTTTTTAGGACATTACCGCTTGCATTTTTGGTATTCATACACGTAATAGTTTTAAATAGTATGTAAATTAAACTCTATAGGAAAAAATAAGAAAGTCAGATTAAAGACTTTTAAGTAGATTACCAATAAACCTTTAAACATTTTCACGGACTATGTTTTAATCTGTTAGTAATTTTCAAAAAAATATACCTAATATTTTAGCAAAATGCTAACGTTTTTGGCTAATCTGTTATCTACTATGGTTTTTTTAGACAAATTTGGAGTTTAGCGTCTATTTACGCAAAAGGCTACAATTTTTCAATAATTTAGTTTACTGAAGAATTTTAGGCTGAGTTTAGCTAGTATTTAAGAATTGTGCTAGCCTTTTTGGCTAATTTGGAGTCTACTGAAGATTTCATATGCTATTTTGCAGTTAAGCTGATATTTTAGCAAAAGGCTAACGTTTTTGGCTAATTACTGAGGTTTTTACAGGCTAATTTAAAGGTTTAGCTTTCATTTTAGCACAGAGCTAAAGTTTTTGACTAATTTAGTTTACTGAGAATTTTTAGGCTATTATGGAGTTTAGCTAATATTTGAGCAGCAAGCTAGCTTTTTTTTGGCTAATTTTGCATCTACTAAGGCTTTTTGGGCTAATTTGGAGTTAAGCTCATATTTAAGCAACACACTTCATATTTTTGCAAAATTGCTTTGTTTTAGGGATTTTTAAGAGATTTTAAAATATTTTTTTCAGAAATTTAGGTCAACGTCAGCGCTGTTTTCATAGTTCTTAAACAAAAATTTCTAGTATTTTGGAAAATTTTATATTTTGCAAATAGTTTTTGCATTTTCAGCAAATCACTTCAGCATTTCAAGTAAATTGTGTCACCATTTTCAGCAAAATGATTCACACTAGTATTATCACAGGTAAGGCAACCTTTGAAGTCTTTAGTTTCTTTTCTATTATCAATTTTTTAATTCTTGGTTCTTCTGTTAATTCGTCATCCATATGTAACTCCCAAATCCGAGTCCCTAATTTTAGAGTTCGAAAAAAGTCATAAAAAAGTGCGTAGTTAGGCGTGAATGGTAGAGTTTTTAACACAGAAGCCTAAAGCATGCATTTAAATAGACTTTTAATTGGAAGTTCCAGAGGTTGTTGTGAATGTAGTTTATTGGAACAAAGCAGTTTGGAGAGAGAAGATCAAAAAATGAGCTGTTAGGGTAATCACAACTTTACACAAAGAAATATAGTGTTAAAAAGGCGACAGAAGATTAAAAATCTGTGATTTTTGTCGTCAGAACACTGAATTATACAATTATTAGATTATTTATGAGATTCTCTCTTCTTCTTTAACAGGATTCTATAGTCAAATATAGGACAATATGTTTCTTTACATAAGAAAACATTTATGCACACTGCAGAAAATGGATGATAAAATGACCATAGAGACCTTGCCAAATTTGAAACCAGTTAAATGCTGTTGGAGCAGGATGGTGGTACTTAAGCAAGTGTTCCAAACCCCAAATGAAGGGATGGATCAACACTTATGAGACTCTGAAAAACAAATACTTTTAGTTGCACTTGTTAAAAGTTGTTTTAACAACTTGTTTTGTTGTGATTTAACAGTAAAAGTTAATAAAAGTAAAAGAACAGAAAAAGTTTGATGTGCTTTTTCTTCTCATGCCTATCTATCCTACATTCTTTTTTAATCACTGTCACCTCTCATGTCACCCTTAATTCGCCCCCTGAAAATAAGAAAGATACTAACATGTGTTCTGAAAATATAACATCAAGCTGCCTTGCGCGGATTTAATTACTGCATCTGTGGATTAACAACTTAATGTAGTGGGACTCAGAATAATGAGCAGTGGAACCACTGTGACCTGGAAAGTAGCAACAAAGCTGAATAATTGTATGGTTAAAACACCATTATGTAAAAATCAGGCATGCTTCCAGCTGCTAACAAGGTACTTATTTTGACAGGTTATTTTTGGTCAGACTAACAAGTTTCTGCTTTTGAAGTCTGAGGCGTGTTTGTTGACAGGGGCAACGAGGATTGTGGCATGTTTACAAGTGGATGCAATTGTTAGACAGTGAGCAAAACAGTTTAAATGGATTCACTCACAACTGTTATTTCAATATATACCACAAATTTTAGTCTCGGTGGGATGCACTGAGACTATGTTTGGTTGTTTGTATGTTGTTTTCTTTTGTTCAGAGGTCATCTCATGGTAATACCAAGACAGCAGCATTGTGTTGGTTAAAAAAACTCATACACGTTGTAAAAAATTGCTCCTTTTTGCCGTGACTCCGTCTTACCCAATTTATAGAAGCACAGATGGAAGAATGGAAGAGAAAAGATTTGGAGACAAGCAAAAAGACTGCAGCTATGAATATTTACCCTTACGGGTAAATGCCGATACACTAGAAACTGTTTGGAAGCTCCATACAGAAGAAGCCGGTTCTTCAGTCAGTGGAGTATTTAGCTTTCAGAACCATCGCGCAGCTCTTTGACAAGCAGGCGGCTGGCATGCAACCAAAAACTTTTCATAGCTATTTGAGTGATCAACACACTTGATGTGAGGCGTACTGCCTTTAGCCTTGTCAACAGCCATCCAAGGCAGTATTGACGACAGATAGAGGAGAGATGTTCTTTTGCTAAGCCAAATATTTGGATTATTAGATTCTAGGGCTATATATCTATGTTACAGGTGTCTGATGACTGTCAAAGGATGCCGTGCATCAAATAAGCTGCTGATGAAATTCACAAAAGAATGTTAGAATCTCACTCTTTTATAGGTAGTATCAGTTATGACATGTTGGGTGATTTGAAAATTTTTTTACACACAATAATTTCATTTGTATACACACAAATACTAACAGGCATGTTCAGGAAAAAAGGCACCTTAATTAGCCACTGTTTTAAATTTGATCCACACATTGTTAATATGGTGTAGCTGTATTAAAAAGATTTAGTAACAATTTAATCTTTTCAGTACTGCAAATAGTCATTTCAAGTTGGACAAAGTTTATAGTTGGTTTTTAAGGAACATTTTGATTAGGCTGATGATATAGGGGTATCAGAAATGCTTTTATCATATATGATTCAGGGTTAAAACATGCACATGCTTCAATTATATAATCTCTTATATGAAAGACAGTTAGTGGTAAATTAACTTTGTTTGAGTCATGTTTTTTACTTCTATTTTTGTTGGGTTTTGTGAGCAAGAGTTTCACTGTTAAGACACACCAAGTTTCATTTGTTAATTAACCACAGCTGTTTTCTATTAGTCAATCAGCCTTCAGTGCATTTTACTTTCTAGACTTTAGTCAGGTCCTTTGTTTTACAGTCTTTTAGCTAAATCCTGGTTTGAGATTTTCCTGTTACATTTCTAAATGTTTTATATTCTGTTGTTTTGAGGTTTTTTAATGACCTTTCTGCTCCTGAGTCGGTTTCCATTTGCTACCTCTTGACAACCACTACTTTTCTCTCTTGTTTATATATTTTTGAAGTTTCCTTTTTCCTTAAGTATTGTAAAGAGTAAGATGGCTTGAAATTGATCAATTTTTTAAGGAAATAAAAATGCTAACACTCTGTTTACTTGCGTCACACACCAGTGTCATGGGAAGAAAAAAAAAAAAACATTTTATTTTGATTTAAAGGGGCCATACCATGAAAAACCAACTTTTTTGTTATAGCTAGAGTTCAAGAACCCAAATGCAGAGCAGGCTCGGACGCAGAAGGAAAAAAAAACAGAGTCATTTAATCTTCTTTTTAACAAATAAATCACCATTGTGGATGGGGAAAGCTAAGGAAAAACTACAGAATTACATGACAACGAAAACTCACAAAACGCTCCAACACAGAGAGATGAACCAAGAGAACTAAATAGGATAACAACTAAATGAACTGATAGGGTGCAGCTGTGAACTCCTCCAGCAGGAAGCACAGGAAGTGGGCGGGGCAGCAAGGAGGAGCCACAGAAGACTGCACAAAACAGGACAGAGAAAAAGGAACTAAACACAAAGAACATGTCATTTTTAGCTTATAAGTGTATTGTACTGTTCATTCCTCAATATAAAGAACCCCAAAGCTGTATTTTGATCCGTTCACCCATTTCTGACTAATCCTCTAAAAACCTGCCCTCTCAGTACCAGCCCCTCCCATACCCACAAAAAGAGCGTGTCCTCACGTGCTGATGTCACAACGTGACAACTGTCTCTTTTAGGAAGAGTCTAACACCCAATTTCTCCATGGAGCTAGTGGTGATCAGCAAAAAACTTTAATTTTTAGATGCACAATAAGGAATATCCTCCAATTGTATCCTGTCTTCAATAAATTCCAGCTCAAACCGGTATTTTACTTTAGACGCAGGCTTAATAGCCCATTAAAAGCAGATATATGGTACGTGCATCCATCTTTGAAAAAGATTTTATGTTTTTTTATCTTCACAGGAGAAACACAGACACAAAGCCAGCTAAAGGATGACTTCATGAAATGGGCGGCACCCAAATACAGTGGCAGGCGGAGCCTCAGGAATAGAGCCGTTTTACTTTCGGGTAGGAAAAAAACAACAAAAATGACAAATATTTCCAAAATAATATGAGCCTCTGTGTTGTGGGTGAAGATATTGCAGCAGAGTAAACCTTCCCCCATTTCCCATCATCCATCTTTTTACAGACTCACTGTCCCTTACAAATGGCTAGCAATATCAAAGCAATCCAGCTGTCCAGTTTTAAGTCAGATTCCAGCTAAGACGAGGAAAACAAAGATGAACATGGATCTATTAGGTGGCAGAATGGAATGGAGCAGAGCAGGGAGCTTGTTGCAACCTGTTAAACAGCATTTGTACTTTTTTTTTTCAGCTCCTGATTAGAAATTATTTAAATAAGGAAATACTCAAAGAAGCATTTTTGTTTATAATCTTTATATATATACATGAGTAAAAAGATGTTAAGAGCACATATTTCTTTGAAGTGAGTATTTTATAACAAAGTTTCTTTGTACTCTGGCAAACGTTCAGTATCAGCAGTGTTTTTTTGACGCCTTGTGTCTCAAATCGTAGTGACTGAGTGTGCATGTGGTTAACCCCAATATAAGCAGAATGTTAATAACAGTATTGTCTTAAATGCTAATGTGATCTTTATTCAGCCAAAGGGAATCCAAAAATGCAGCACCATCCAAAGATCAGCCCCCACACCCCTCTTAAAAAGAGGCTAAGGTCTTAACACAGAGAAGAAGGGGTGGGGAGAGGCATGGAAAGAAAAGAAAAAAACTTTTTGTTGATGTGCGCGTTATATGTCGCTTTAGAGGTCTCAGTCCTATTCTCATTCTAATTGAGCTGCTCCCTCTCTGTTTCTCCCATGGCAGCTCCCGTTCCCAGAGTGAGGACCCGAGCCTGGCAGCTCCGCTCCCAGCCTCAGCCACCCAGACAGAGAGGATGTGAGGGAGGGAGTGATGGAGGGAGGGAGGAGTCTGGAGCTCCATCCCCTGACTCCGTGTGTGGGAGAGCGAGAGAGAAAGGGAAAAGGAGGTAGGGAGGGGGGGGGGGGGGGGGGGGGGCAAGTGAGGGCTGGAGACAGTGGGAATGGATGGGCAATGAGAGCCCGTGCGAGCGAGCGAGCGAGAGAGGAAGAGGGAGCGCGTGTATTCCAGGAGTCAGCGGCGGGGACACAGAAAGTCTTCAAGCTCACATCATCAAGATAGCGCGCCGGGCAGAGCAGAGTGAAGAGTAGCGCACACAGAGGGAAGGAAGAATTAGCAGAAGAGGAGAAAGACAGACAACCAGCCCTCCACTGGTAAAAGGAGACACCACTCAGTGACTGTAGTATCGTCCTACCAGCAGCCCAGAAGAACCCTGTCTCATCTTGTGCTTTTCTTTGTGCCTGCCAACTTCAATTTCACACTCGCCTACTGTTTTCCGTAGGTTTTGCCCTCTCCGCTCGTCAGTCATGATCCCTTGGGTCCTTCTGAGCCTGTGGATCTCCGGACACGGTAAGTTTTCCAGATGAAGTTGCTGATTTGTCACATCTTGCGTGCTTGTGATTGACTTGCTGGCTGAGAGATCATCTTTTTTGCTGCCTCTAAGTGCGCTCAAACAGCTTTTCTTGTGTGATCTGGGATGCCGGATGCAAAGGAGAAACACGCAGTTTGAGAATGATGAGGGCTGAGGCGCTACGGAGAGTTACGTCTCCCACTTTAGTTTGTCATAGCTATCAGACCGGACAAGTTAAATACTTCCTATGTGGGCTTGGTATTCCTGTCACACATACACACCCGGACAAAACCCTGTAACCCCATTCCGGTTCAGTCAAGCATTCATTCCTGAGTCACATTGTTTTGAACTGACAGCCTTTCCCCTCGAAGTCAAACTACAAAGGGAGAGGGAAAATAAAAAAGTGCATTATCCGTAGGAATATTGGCTTCTTGTACAATTTGCAGTTATTTTTGTCATTGTTTTCCTAGTCATTCGGTTTGGAAATGGAATCAGGATGAATTAGTTGTTTGCCCAGATTGCCACCAGGTGGTTGTCTTTGGAAAACAATCGATGTGGGTAAAGTGGAAGAGAACTCTCGCCCTGCGGTGTCAGGATGTGATGTGCCGGAGCTTTAATCAGACTGCTGGTCAGTTCGCAGCGTCAGAATGGCTCACATGCAGCGAGCGCCCCGGCTTATTGCTGCGCAGGGTCAGGGTCACTGACAAAGCCGCCTCCTCTTTTCAAAGTTTGACCCTGTCAGTCTGGACTACATTGTAAGGAGCGCTGCGAATGAATGAATGGCCCCATGTATGCATGTTTTCACTGTGTAGCCTTTTCCCAGAGGGGAATTGTACCCACAGGAAACACTCAAATCCCACTCCTTCAATTGGAGATTTCAGTTTGCTGAAATTGAAGCCCAGAACAAATAAAACTTTGTGTCCCACGGTTCCAGATCTTGACTTGAAGCGCACAAATCACAGAAGAGTGATCCGTGATTACATCAACAGTTTTTTCCTCAAATATTAGAGGGGATCAGATTGGTGATAACTTTGGCTTTTGGAGTTTCTTGATCTCCTTCTCTAGTCTCTTTCCTCCTCATTTTGCTTCCTTCAAAACTTTATATGTTGACACAAGCTGCTGAAGTGAACCCAGTGAGAGGACAGCTTGCAGGAAGTGTTCCCTCTTTTGTTTGTGACGGTCGAGAACAGTTATGGTACATCCCGCGCTGTGCTGCAGATGATGCCGCTCTGAATGTCTCTGCTTTTGCTGTATTCTCTGATTTCACTGTCGAGTCTTTCGGTGCCATCTGTGCTTACTGTGTGGTAGAAATACATAATCAGTCAGTCTGCCTGCTTCCACTCTGCTAAGCCTCCAACTTTTGCATCCACACCTCATTTCTTGCTCTGAAGTTCCCTACATGTCCGTGTATTTTCATTTTCTGCAACCCTAGTGCAAAAAGTATAGTCGCAGTAATGTTAGACGGTAAAACTGCCGCCTTAATTTATTGACATAAACATTTTGCTTTGGGCTATTATCCTTAATAAATCCCATTTTCATTAGCATATTATCACAGGTTCAGCTCCGGCTCTGCAAACAACTAACATCATATCTCATTTAGAACAAAGTGGAAGTGAGGCGCAGGCATAACTGCATTGAAATAGGATTTCTGCACATTTCAGCAGAGTCTGTTATTACCATAATATAAAATACTGCTTCCCTCTACCAGGTAAACAGCAGATAACAACCCACCTCCTCACTCGCATGCCCCTTGGGAGAAAGAAGTGCTTCCCTAAAGCTTCCTGTTGTACGAAATACGGCTCTGTTTATGTGCCAAACCAGTGTCAGCAGAAAGCTGCGGAAAACAATCCGGTTTTTATGAACGAAGGAGAACGAGGAGCTGCGGTCATGGCAATCATATTCCGAGATTCAGCTATCCTGCGAGACTGTGCGGAGAGGGAAAACCTGAGAAGCCGAGCGGCGTTTTGCTTTTGACTTTGAGAGAGAAAACGGCCCAAAACGAACAAGTCGAAGCAGGAAATACGAGACAAGGGCTGGAATAGGTGTAGGGAGCTTTTCATCCTAACCGTTCTGTTAGCAGATCTGGGACACCTTTCCTTCATGCTGTCACTTCAACCAGTGACAGATGACACGGCACTCGTCAGAAGACCAGGGAGACAGATCTCAAAGAACACATTAATCTCAGACCAAACTTGTCAAGGACAGCATCCATCTCTCATCCACCTTTTTTTTTATACCTCACATTAAAATCCTGTCTAACATTTAAACCTTTTTTTGTCAATGTTCACATGGCAGTGTCACCATAAAAAAGGGGATTTTTATCTCTAAAAGATCTTTTAAGTATTTTTGCAGTGAGATGGAAGCTTGTAACTTTGTATTTTTTATAGATATATTACTCCAGCAGTTCTTTTCCCTTTTTTTGTTGTTGTATTGTGAGACAGCACTTTAGACTAACATGTTAAAAGCACAATTAGAGACTTCTGAGAATGCCGTCGTTGCCAGTTACCGTCTTCTCCGTTCGGCCGTTTAACGTTTTTGTTTTTCTTTTCATTTGTTCTGGTATTTATCTTTTGCTGTTTGTGATGGAGTGTCCTGTCCGTGCGGGTGAAAGGTTGATGTATGGAAGAGCGTGAGGAGCTCCGTGCCAGGAGGAGCAGTTTAAGAATAGTCTCGATCTCAATGTGCCAGAGTTGGGAAAACGGTTCAAGAGAAAAAAAACATATCACACGCCGTCAGTGTTAAGTATTTTGTATCCATCCTTGTTTTCATCTTGAAAAGCCAACGACAAGTTGAACAAACGTCCTGGGGTTAGTAGGCAACCACTAATGTGAGTTTTGCCCCTGAATCCAAGCATATATATATATATATATATATATATATATATATATATATATATATATATATTATTATTATTTTAGAACATGAATTTTTATTCCACCCTTATTCAGTCTGAACTACGAAAGGAGAGGATAGACGATTTAGTGGATCATTAACCTTTTTTTTTTTTCTTTTTTTTCTGAGAAATTAAATTTTTAAAATAAGGGTATGTTTGGCCATAAAAAGCCATAAATGTTTACATTTAGTCAGTGATTATTACTCTTTTTCTATTCAGCTTAGAAACTGACCCCGGCCCAACATCAGAGAAGAAAACAGTTACATAGCCAACACAAGAGAACATTTGGAGACCCAGGCTCCGGTGCAAAACTGTAATCCCAATCTTCTTAAAAACTGCTGCCCTTCTTGGCCCTCGTTACCATCATTATCTGCCACCCCCCCCACTCATCTATCTCCTGTCCAAACCTCAGATTTTGCCACCCAGCCAGACTAAGCTGTTTCTAAGTCCTGAAAAGCATGTCTTAGTACCCCCCAACATCCCGTATTTCATTTACTGCTGTCTATTAACTGCCGTCTGACGACTCCAAATCCTCTTTCATGGGCGGCAGGCTTTGATACATATTTCCCAACTAGAGTGTAATTAAATGTCTTTCCAATGTTGTGTTTGGATGTGTGGACTTTTGTAGACGGAGAAGTCATTCTCGCTTTTCCAGAAGAAAAGAGACAGACAAATAAATACTGGTGTTACAAAGCACAAACAGAAAAACACGCATTCTGCCTCATTATCATGAATGGCTATTTGTAAGTAAGACGCACTGCTGTGAAATGCACGGGCTGTAATTATAACAACTCAAAAGGAATTAACTGAGATGTCTCAATCAACTAGTTTAATAAAGTTACGTTCACACCCCCCCTCAGCAACCTGTGTTCAAACACTCAATGAAATTCAGGCTTCCACGTTCAAAACTCTTGTGTTCACGCACATTTTTAAGACCATTTTTGGGCTCTACGCACCAAACATGAGGCCATTGAACACACATCGAGGTTAGATCAGATTGATTGATCAATCAGGGACTCGGATTTGATGGATATAAATGGATAACGTCCCCTTTAATTAATGGAGGGGCCAAGCATGAGAAAATTGATTATAGAGGAGAAATAAAAAGTTGCAATGACACTGAGTCTCTTCCCAGCCAGCAAGGCCAAGTGGTCTAACCCTCGTCCCTTAACCCTGTGAGTCATCTGGACCCCGCAAGACAGTGCGCTGAACTTTTTCTTTCAAGTATTTCTACCTTCACTGATGTAAAATCCTGTCCACTTTTGTCATGGGAGGAATCGCACAGCAAGCTCCACTGTAACATGCTAGCGAGCTCCGTTGTAGCATGCTAGCAAACTCCTCTGTAGCAAGCAGGCTCCACTGTATTGAGCCGGCAAGCTCCGCTATATTGAGTTAGCTAGATTCGCTAAAGCGAGCTTGTGTGCTCTGCTATATTGAGCTAGCAAGCTCTGCTATATTGAGTTAGCGAGTTTTGCTGTAGCAAGCTAGTGAGCTCTGTTGTTTTTAGCTAGTAAGTTCCACTATATTGAGCTCGTGAGCTCTGCTGTAGCAAACTCGGTATTTTGAAAAAGTGATTTGAAAAAAATGCTTGTAGCAAGATTTGTATCACTTTGACAAGTATCTTCCAACTGCAAATGACGCTAGTAAAAACAAAAAAGCTGCTTTGTGCCCATCCAGTGTGTAGCCTACTCCATGGGCTATATGCAGATTCAAGGAGTTTAGTGACTTCTTGAGCCTTGTGCGCTGAACTTTTTTTTTTTTTTTTTTTTTTTTTTACCAATGATTTTAGATTGTCATTAGTGTCTGTGGCAAACATGAAATCCTGTCCACCTTCATCCACGTTTGTCATAAAATGAATAACACTTCAATCTAAGGCTTAGATCAGGAGGACACCATAAGATGGCACAAGGGTTAAACGTGCGAAATACAGACTGAATTTGTGACAAATGTTTTCAGTTTTTCTGAGGAGGAAGTATTTGTTTTTTTAAAGTAAAACTGTGACAGACGGTGATGAGTCTTCGCAAACATCCATGACAGGCACGCAGTGAGTGTCTCATGATGTCATCAGCTCATGATGGAGTCCAGCGTCATGCAGTCTGTTTTGCTGTTTGTGCTCCATGTCCCATCAAGGCGAGCCAGCTTAAGTCACCTCAGTCGCTGTGACCCCTGCTCATTTCTGTGCCGCAATAGATTAAGCCCACTGTAATCCTTCTGAGCCGAGTGCCCTGTTGGATATTTATGGTAATAAGTGAACATATGAATAAATAATCTTGGAGGCTGCTGTTGGACAGCTGGAACGTGTAAGTTCTGATTTTTGTCATCTAAAGGAATGTATTTTTAAGGATTAATTAGTTTTGCTTTCATTATGGCTTTTAGATTTTTAAGTGACATACTTTTTTTTTAATTAAAAATCATTAAATGGGTGAAAATAATAGTTGTAAAATGAAAAAATTATGTTTTGTTAAACTTAAAGGAATAATCCAGGGAAGAATAAAAAAAAAATAAAAAAAAAAGATCTTGGAAAAACAGGCAACAATCTGTCTCTTGAGATTCAGTCAGTCAACAAAATCACGTTGTTTACTCTTGGGGTTCATTATCCATCTTGAAGACCCTCTTCCCAGCCTCACCAATTTTCTTTAATACCAACTCCAAGCCCCTCATCTCCTCTCTCTGACACTCCACTGCTGGATTTCATTCCTCTGGGATGAATTTATCCAGATTGGAGCACTCAGCAAAAGGGCATTATCCCGGATTACATGTCTGTTGGGCGGCAGTGTTAAGTAATTCAACCAGATGCCGCTGTGATCACTGGGTCACCTGTGAAGATGGTGTGGCAGCTGCACTTCCAACACTTTACAGCCAAAACCCCGTCCTCCTGAGACTTTATCCTCAGCACACAGGTGAAATGATAGTGGACATCGGTCGTGTTTGTCGTAGACATTCATACCGTCGGAGTATTTAACAGAAAGAAACCCCCCTCGAACCCAGAGTGGGATTTTATTTGGTGAGAGATTATAGAATGGATTACTCCCTTCTAAATTGCTGTTTAATGCAAAGGAAACAACACGCTGTTTTTCTGCATAAGCACCTAAAGGAGCCTCCACTGTGACTTGTTTCCATGTTTTTTAGTCGGGGGGTGCTTTCTAACATAGTTTTATTTCCTAGAGAGGACAACACATCGGCACAGCTGAACTACAAAGTTCTTTTAATATGACCTTGTCTTTTATCTTTCAAAGCAGTGTCTTTTCAGCTACATTTCTTTTTTCCTCCCTTCTATTTTTTTTTTTACTTGCAACTGGCATCTGCAGCAGCTTGTCGCACACAGGTGCTGTACAAGCTGTGTTCAAACATAACAATGCTGAGAATCCTGTTCTTTTTTTTTCCTTCTTTGTCAAAATCTCTGCTCTGCACAGCCAATGAATTAATAAGCCTTCTGTTCAAGACATTTTAGCTGAAGTGCTCATTTTTGTGTTACACATTGAACACTATCAGATCATTCAAAGTTGCCAGCATGGAATTGAATCAGACTCATATTGTCTTCCTTAGTGATCCAAAATGGCTGCATTTTCTAAACAGGAAAAAAAGACTCATCAGCCATATTTGTTTGTTGTTTGCTAACATTGTTGATACAATAAGCTTGAGCTTAGATTTTTCCTCAAAAAGTGAGTAACAATTTTTACAGAAGTAAAGAATTTCAATTTGAAAAGGAAATCCCATCTTTACAGTTTCAAATTACTGTTTCTTGTTTGAGTCATATAATACATGAATGATTATATTTGTAGACGAACTGATATCTGTTGTATTAAATTGTTATTGAAGTCAACAAGGTAAAGAAGTCTGAGTTATTAAACAGACGTTGGCAAATGCATCAGCATGTTAGAACTGTTTTGAAAAATTGAAAGCTTTAACAAAACTAATAAGTATAAAGCCTGATTTTCTCTGGTCCGCCTGTGGTGGATTTCCGTTACGCTGGGAGTCCGTCAGTGAGTTTACCTTCTCTCTGTTGCATTTCTGATCCGTCCCTTTGACCTCTGGAGGAGTGGTTTGTCCTGCCTCCGCCATGTTGATTAGTTCCTACCGCTCTCTATGTTTCTGGATGTCCTCACGGAATCCTATAGTGCATATTTTGTCTCATTGATAATGTTAAATTTTTGTATTTTAGAAATTAAACTTTTGCCGTCCATGGCAAAAATAGACAACAGTCCAGGGTTGATGTGTATTATCACCTGGGTATGTCACCTGAAGTATAAAATAAAATGTTATTTAAACTACAAAGGAGGCTTTTATTTTGAAACCCAGACCTGCTTCCTATTTCTCCAAATATTTGCTGCAAAATCAACGGGTTAATGAACTGGAAGTAGAGCTTTTGGTTCAAGCTTGCGCTGCGTTATGGAGGGTCAGACATTGGAGGCAGATATGATGGAAGCAAAAAAAATATCAAATGATTAAAGAACATTCCATTTTTTGTGTCAATCCAACCATGACCCATCTCTGGTCATCGGCGGGAGTACTAACTCACCTGACTCCAATCTGACAACCACCCACCTGGTTCTTGAGCTGCACACAGAGCCTCACTCAGTGCGAAGTATTGTTTGTGCCACCCCACCCACACTACCGAGGATTTCATTCTGAACCTGATCTTTTGTTTCTAACGCTGCTTATTCTCGTATAGCCTGCTGCCTGCCCTGACCCTCACCTGGACTCTGACTACTCTACTCTCTTCTTGGATGCTCCCTTGCTCGTGATTGATCTCTGCCAGTCTGACCCTGATTTAGCTTTGTGGACATTTAGCTGTCTGAACTAATAAACCCGCTGCCCACCAGCTGTCTGCCTGTTTGTGATACCACCACAGAGAGACCAGTGTAAATCAGGAAAAAGTGGGTAGAAAATAGGCCATATACCGTATTTGTATGACGTACCAGTAATGTGGCTTTAATATATAAATGGAGTAAAAACATATATAGTTATTATCCTAAAGTAAAACTACTTGCAGCTTCCCATCTCCTTTGAGAAGTACCCAAACATCATTGTAGAAACCATCTGCAGAATCGACCGGAATGTGCTTTATCTCACAAGGCATCTAAGGAAATGAAAAATAAATCTTAATGCAACTTTCTATTGTCTTAGGGGAGAATTTCAGGACTACCCCATGTAACACCTGGATGAAGTACCCCTCCAATTCAATTGCCTACCTGCTGTAAACCTCTCTATCCCCCCTCCTTCCCACTCCTCACTCAGGCATTGTAATGCTGAAGAAGTAAACCAGGAGGGAGTGTTTCCATTCGGGGCCCCTCACATGCATGTTGTGTTTTCATCTGTCTGTACATGCACATATACACGCCACTGTACACTTCCCTTGTGCTCTTACGTTTATTGCCGCGAATGGTGAACAGCAATATAAATGCAAATCAGCCTTTTAATGTGTTCAAGCTGAACATAAGCAGGCAGAAGGTTCTCACCTGTGGGTGACTGTGGATGTGTCTCTGCTTGCCATTACAACAGCTGCGCGTGTTAAATACTGGCAGAAGATAGTGCGCGCCGCATTTCCCTTTGTAAGCAAATCTTGGAGCTGTTGTACGCGTCTGGGCTAAAATATAATAAAGCAGACTCACGGGACGGGTTGTAAATCATCATTGCGCGGGACAGTCTCACGCTGTGATGTGCCTCTGGCGTTACCTCTCAACTTCTGCGCTTCCATTTTGGCATCTAAATCCAGTTAAGGATTGCTCGATGGCTCTGGCGGCTCACTTGATGTTATTTATTAAAAAAGATAGGGAAACTGTTCTCTCTGTGGCACCAGGAACCAATGGAGAGAGGCATGGCTTTTTGAAAGGCTATTTGATCTGGCACTGATACCAAAGGATGTTTTATTCAGCGAGGCACGTCTGACACCAACGTCGCACAAACTTGCTCCCCGTCCAAGCTCAAGTTTTGAATTTCTGCCAGGGAAGGAGGAGGAGGAGGAGGAGGCAGGTTTAGCAGGAAGAATGAAGGATATCTAATGGCTGCACCCTCCCCCGACACTCCCATAGCATTTTAGGTGAGCTCAACTCCTTTTTCACTAGATGCCAAAACGGGCTTTGAGCCACCTGCCTGTCCCACTAAGATAATTAAGCAGTGAGGAAGAAAGATCCATTCTCTTGTGGGCACCAGAGTGTCAATATGGGGGCTGGAAACTGTTTTTCACACCACCCCTGCCCAGCAAATCTCTTTTACAACTACCGATTTGGGCAGCGGGCCAAGCCCTAATTGTGTATTTGTTGTTGGGAAAGCTGGAGCATTTGACACCGACCATAGAAACTCTACGACTTGAGCTTCTTGGTATTCATGGGTATAAATTCAATGGGGTTCTGTGTCTTTATAGGAGTTTATGAGGCAAAGCATCATCTGGCAGGACTGTCATAAAGAAAGACACGTCCACATTGCGCACACTTGCATTTCAAAAGAGCTGCTCTGTTAGTGTGCAGCGTGAGCACCGAGGACTAAAGGATTCTGTAATGTGCTATAAATAAAGGTTTGTATTGATCCTTAAATGTTAATATATCCTAATATAAGAATGAAGCACTATTGATTGTGAGCCTCTGCTTCTGGAGTTTTTAATATGGTACTGCAGGGATTCAATCTGCAGGCTGTAATACAAGGCCTATTTTTATACGCTGTATAATTTAGTGTCACAGACAAGATCAGCTGAAGGCAATCCCTGAATTTTTTTTTTTTTTTTTTTACCTCTATGCATACCCCAAAAGGTACTGCAGCCTTTTGGTCTTAAATATATATATATATATATATATATATATATATATATATATATATATATATATATATATATATATATATATATATATATAATATAATTATATATATATATTATATACTTGATGCATACACATATATATATATGTATATATTAGTTTATATATATATATATATATATATATATATTTATATAAAAAGAAAAACACACACTTGTATAATTAACCTTTAAAAGCCAACTTGACTGTTTACTTTCCTGGCATTAAAGCCAAATAGTTCTTTTTTTCACATTACAATTTGTATTTTATTTTATCAACTGCAGTTTAATATTGTGGGGGCTGGCACACGGGTAATGAAAAAAAATGCTAATGCACATTGGGGAGTTTAAATGATTTGCCATCCTTTCAAATCTGTTGGCAGGGGACTCAATCTGGCTGGCATCCTGAGGGAACGCGCAGTGGTCATTGCTCAATCCCTGGGGGACATTAGTGCAAATCACAAAAAGGGCACAGAAGTCGTTTCAGTTTCCACTTCTCGCTGGCCACTGCCCAATGCTAAACAGCAAACGGTCGGCTCACAATAGAGGGAAGTTGGGGTAAACACCTTAAATCCCTGAGTCTAACCTTTTAAACCCAAATCAATCGAATCAAAATACCACAGTTCAGCTGCATTCGAGACAACCTGAAGACAAACAGGTAAAGCGGAAGGCTTCGGGGTGAACAAAGGGCAGCGCCATCCATTACTTCCTGTGCAGAAAGCATAGGGACAAAGAAAAAGCTTGCGGTGCACAATGATGAACAGACTCCGCATCGGAGATTGGATTAAAGTGGCAAAAGGGAGCGAGCCCTAAAAGCTATGCCAGTTTATTGGAGACTCTTCTAAAGCTATAATGTTACAATAGAGATGCCTGTGTAATGAGGAATGAGCAGACGTAATACTGCAAACAACCAAGATCAGGGAAGATGGGTATGGTGGGTGGACAAGTGCAGCAGGGTCAACTCATCTTGTTTAAGAGCAGGAAGTAAAGCGAATCACGATAAAATGGGCAGTCAGTGGCCATCAAGTGGATCTGTTTTAAAGAGAGGCTCTGGTTTTATCACTGATAAGACTGAGGAAACGGTTTCAGGCACAGTACACAGCAAAAATGAAGACACATTTGCAAAATAAAGTCACAGTATTTCTAATGTAAGCAAATATCTTGTTGTAGACAGTAATGCCAACACACGCCCTCTACGGTGGACAAATAAATCTAACACTTTAGTCAGGGAGCCGAAAGAGACCAAAGAACGACAAAAACAGGAAGAGAAAGAAATCTGAAAAGGAAAAGCTCTTGTGTCAGAAATGAAAACATATCAGTTTCTTGCAGCCCTAATCCTTAATGCTAGTGTATTTACTGTCTGAGTGGAGAATTTGTGCGTCTGTGCAAACATGCACAAATGTGATTATTCCCCACTTTGGTCGCACGCTAATTCTATTACTTAACATTGTTTTCCTATCTCACTCCAAACAGCTTCGGCTCAAACTACTTCAGTGTGATTCTACATTTTCTTTTTTTTTCCCCCTGTGCTGTTTACATTTGCGGGATCATTTATCACCAGTTGCTGCTTTTAGAAATACCCTTGCTTGACTTTTAACACAAGTTTGACTCTTATGGGACCGGGAGAGTTTGCTTCTGTTCCAAAGTGTGTGACACCGCACAGGAGGGCATTAAAAATGCAACCGGGCATCTAAGGAGGGTGGAAGCTACACACGCTGGGATGTTCAGAGGTCCTAACAAATCCTCTCATCACCTCCAGTGCACGGCCTCTAATCTTTCCCCAGGTTATGGGTGTGAATTATTAACAAGGCTTTCATTAAAAATGAAATTTGTCCAGAACGGTTGTAGAAAGTCTCACACAGCCTTATTCGAGACATGAAGAAACTATTTCATAAACGTGTCTTGGATCTGTAGTCGCCTGAAGAGTCTCCTCCAGATGGATGTGCTTCACACTGAGTGAAGACTTAATGGTTTGGAGTCTGCTGTCAGTCCACCGGCTCATAGTAATTGCCTTTTTCCCTCTTTAAAGAAGATTTAAGATAAGGAATGTAGAATCAGCATGATCATAGTTAATATACCACCACTCACATTGGCTATAACGATGCTGTATATATATATACATTTATATTTATACATTTTCTTTACAAGGTTGATGTTTTTAAAATTTGCGTCTGGGAATTGGTATTGCTGTTGTTTACTGTAAAACCAGACATCTTTCAGCGTCTGCCTCAGCTCAGACTCTTTTGATCATCACCTCCATACTGGATATAAAATGGAGAAGGAACGGCTCTGCTATACAAGTGACTTTTAGAGTTCTGTGACTCTTTGAAGACTGCCAAACAAGTGTCTTTCATCTCCAAAAACCAGAAGCTGCCTTGTACAAAATGAGAACAGGGCAAAATGAGAGAGGATGGTCGTATCCTGGGCTTGGAATTGAAAAAGTGAAGATTTTAAAGTATCTTTGTGATTGAGGTTCCTTTACCCCCCCCCCCATGAGAGAAATGGCATTTATCTTTCCGCAGTTTTCATTTCGGGCTTCTGTCAAGAAACGAAAAACAAAGAAAAAAAGCCCTGAAGTGTTCAGAAAGCAAATCCCACAGCCTGTTTGGTCTTAAAGACTTTCAATTATTTGATTTTTCCTAAGAAAATAAAACATCATTCTGTTTAAGCCAGTGTGGTCATTATGTAGAATTAATTTCTTCTTTTTGTTCATTAACTTTGCATTGCTGACTCTTTCTAGCCATTGTTCTAAACTATAAAATGGGTGGGTACATCTTTGTTTTTACTACTTAGATACATTAGTTTGATCTAAACAGCTGCAGAAGCCAGAATAATAAAAAAAAACAAAAACAACAAGGGATAAAAAGATTAAAGAGGGGTTCGTACCTGCAGAATCTGTTATCCTTAAATTAATGGTGTAACCGGAACAGCATTGTGCCCCCACCGAGATATGAACCAGATATCAACCTGGCGCTCCCTGGAGGTGAGGGCCAGCATCTCTCAGACAGGACATCTGGTCCCTCAGCTTGGCCACCAGGGGCTCGGTGTCGCCACCTTAATTGTAATGCTTCTCTCCCCGTTCAAAACTAGGCCAGCTTTCCTTTAAAGGAGAAGGGGAAAGGGGGAGACACGATTTGCCCGGGCCGTGTCGACATGCCACATCATTTAAGCTGACAGCCCTAAAAAAAAAAATTACAGCAGCATATTGGAAAGAACAAAGCTTAATGGAAATAAAGTGATAGTCATCAGCCAAAAACAAGTAATAATAACTATAATAAATAAATAAATCGAAAGAAAACAGAAATTAGTGCAAAGAGAGTGGTTGAAAGGATGGTTGGCAAAAACAAAAACATTAAGAGGACAAATTGCTACTTTTTTTTAAGACGGGAAATGTTTTTTTCTCATTATTGCATCTGTTCAGAATGGAGAATAATGGGCGAATCCCTTAACAGAACATCACTTATCAGCATCTTCTCCTTCCACTGTTGTTTTGCCTCCTAGTAAAAAAAAGCAGATGGTTCTGCTCTTCAGGACCCTTGCGCCCTCCATTCAGCCAGGCCAGAGAAAGCCTGCAAGCCCAGATCATTACAATGCTTAGACATGTGGAAGAAAACAACAGGAGATGGGAGGAGCGGGCATGGTATGTGAGGGGGAACATTTGTCAGGTATTATCCTTCTGAAAGCGTACCTTCCAGAGACCTTTGAAACAAAAGGCAGACAGGGTCCAGCTTGAGGGGAAATGCCAGTTTGTTGGAGGAACTGCAGAGATAAAAATGAAAAGTTTCAGAAAACTCAGAGGAGAAAGAATACCAGCAAGATTTAGATTTTTGTTTTGGCAATTAAATAATGTCTAATTACAAATACAGTTACTTCATTTTTTTTCCATGGATGTAGAATCAGTCAATTAGCCCTATGTAACTTTAGTTTTCATCAAAAACACTATATAGATTTTGATTTCTCTTTTCCGAACTGTAGTTTTACATATTTCTTCTGGAGGCAGTATAGGTCTTTTCTTTGTCATTAGAACAGCTCATCAATTATATATATTTTTTTATAACTACTTGTTGAATTTCAAGAATGCCTATTTGAGTAATATTTGCTTCTTTATAATATTGCTTCAGCGAGTTAAAATTGAAGCCAAACCAAAAACAATTTTTTTTTGTCTGTTTTAAAATCTTAAAAATGTGGTATTGACCAAAATAAAGCAATTTAAAATAAAAATTCCTGAACCTATGGAATAAACCGCCTGAGTGCTGCCCCCTACATGTTGAAACGAGGTATTACAGGTGTATTTCTTGATTGGTCAACTGGTGTAAGTCCCATGTCATTTCAAACGTTTCACAATAGCCCCGCCCATCTTTGATTCTGTAATGGTTTGTCGTTCTCATGTTAGCTTTAGCATAGCTCATAGGTGTATTGCCTCTGACTGTCAAAAATTGATTGATTTACACAACTTTCCAGTGGCCCTCAACCACTATTAAAAACAGTAGTTGCGTGTAATTTTCATTGAAATCCAGGAAACGATGTCCTGGTGATGGGATTTGCAATGAACGTGTCACTCTAGATTCTTTGTTTACCTTTATTTGCTCTGATACTAGTGTCATTTTACCACTGAGACATGGGTCCCCTTTAGTCTGGACCAAGAGCTCCTGCCTCAGGAGAAGGTGGAGGAGAAAAGTCCTCAACCTCTACAGAAAGTTCTGTGGAGACACTGGCATTACGTGGCTCGGTACCACTCGAAACATTGAAGATTCAGAGTGACCACGCTACCTCAAGCTAACCTCACTGTAACCTTCAAATACAAATCTAAACCACACCTCTCCCACTCAGCCCAACCCCCGTTTTTTTTTTTTTTTTTTTGTGCATTTTTGAAATCTGGGCTAAGAATTTAAATTGTTGACACGTTCATGTTCACTTTTTGAAGGCTTCGTTGACATAAGCATAAAATATATGTACATAATATAAAGTATTGTAAACTTTCATTTCAGCCTTCACAGTAAATGCTGTCTGCCAGGGTCTCAAAAGACAAGAAGTGGCACAACATAAGAATCCTTTTTTATTACTTGGATTAAGTGGAGTGTTTGAAAAGGTCGTGGGGGTACTTTTGTGCAGCTGAATTAAAAAGTGAAGCATTTCAGGCCTTCGGGGAAGTCTTTAACCACAAGCTGAAGTTTTCTTTAGCCCACTTTGTTAGGGAGGGAGTCTTGGACATGATCCGAGGTTAGGCAGCATCATAGTCGTGGAATCCCATTGGTTTCATAATGAGCTGTGAAAAGATCTTGAGGGGTCGGACACCGCCAGGCTCAAATGAAAACTAATTAGGAAGTTACATCGATAACAATGAACCAATAGGAAGGACTACTGCTTCTTCATGCATGAGAACCGCTTTAGTAAAAGCTTCAAAGTACTAAGAAGTATCGCTTTTTGTTTGTTTTAATGCCATTTTAAGTCCCACTGATATTCTTTTTTCATGTTTTAAACATTTTAAACAACGTTGTTGATACATTTTTGGAGGATATATATATATATATATATATATATATATATATATATATATATATGTGTGTATGTATCAGCTTAGAATTTTGATTCTGAGTATTTCTTGATTTTTTTTTTTTTTAACAACATAACCCTAATAAACTATCAAAGGGAATGCTTTGCAAATAAACCAAAAGATGATTGGACTTTTAAATGGACTAATTGCGTTTTTTTTTTCCAATGTTTTTATGCCATTCCTAGGGATAGGTGTGTAAGACATAATAAGTATGCCAAAGGCCCGGGGGACAGTGTGCTTCCTTCTTTTCTAGCCATGCTCTTTGCATATTTGCAGGGTTGTGTGTTACCTTGCATACCGCCTGTGCATGTATGCATGCTCTGTGTATGCCATGTACCTGGGAGAGTTTGTGCTCCTCGTCTCAGTGCATATGTACATGTGTGTGAAGAAACCATGGAGGGCCTTCCAACAGAGAACACTGCAACTGAAAGGTGCCACAATGAGTTTGTCACAGAGAGCGTAAACCTGAAGAGAAAGGGGACTGTGGAGGGAGAGACTTTCCCCAGGCGCCCAGAGTCTGTCAGACTGATTAAGTCACACGGCTGGAGTGAGGGTTTGCAAACTGAACCCGAATCATGCAAAGGGAGGCAGGGATGACAACAAAAAATAAATAAAAATAAATAAAAAGCAGCATAATGGAATAGCGCGTCTACTCCTCCTCGTACCTGGACTTAGAAATTCACGCTTGAAAACAGCATGCGAGTATACGTCCCATCATCCCACCCCACAGCTTCCTCGCCCCGCGGCGACATAAAGCAGGTCAGGGCCATCTTAAAGTTCACAAAATGTAACATGACAGGACAACTCTAACATATGCCAGTATGACAGTGAAGCAAACAGTTGACTGATGGCAGAGTAGTTTGTCTTTGGGGGATAAAAGAACACACGGACATAATAATTGGTTTTCTTTTGCCTTTAGTCTGTTGTTAAATTCACAATTAAAAATGTGGCAGGCAAGCTGTAGGATAACATTTAAGACCATGTTGGTATTTATTTCTGTTTTTCTATTCAGAACAACAAAAAAATAAATAAAAATAGTACACTTGCAGGCTTGACCAGACCCTTTTTATGTGGCTAAAATGCCAAGGACTTCCAAACCCTCTGGAGGAAATGACAGACTACCAGATGGCATCTTCTGAAATACAACAGGAGATGTCCTAGTTTCTGAAAATCTCTGTAAATTGACAGCAAAAGAATTAGCTGATAGTAGTAGAGCAACACTATTAACAGTACATAAACTTTTTGGCATAAAGTGCAAATGAGAGAAACGAGCCCTGGGTAAAAACCAGGTACTCGGTGGATGCCGCGCTCTCGCTAAAATGCAATCTCAACTTTGTCCTCCCACGGCAAGCCACCCCCATGCCGAAATTAACATCACTCGCTGTTTGCTCGACAAGCCCTACAGCCCAGATACTTCACCAAAGCGCTATATGGAGCACCTCTAGCACCAAATGCTAGGTATTCAAAGAGATAATAGATCTGCGGAATTAACAGTCACTTAGCAAGAGTTTTTCAGCATGGAGAATGAGGCCTGCAAGCTAATTGTCCCCGCTATCTGGCAAAGAACGTGCTGTGCCAAATAAAAACATGCTTTCTCTGCATTATGATGCAAATTGGGTTGCCAGTAATTTCTGTGACAGAACAAAACAACTAATAAGTTCAAAGCACTTGAAAATATTTTTTTTTAAAAAGGGCTATTCGTGTTGTGAAAGATTTTGGCTGTAACCTATCTTCAAAATTCCAAATCAATATGCACAAAACAGCACTTTAGTCTCAGCACTGATTTCAGCTTGTAAGACAGGAACTTGATTCAGAAGTGTTCCTTTCACAGGGAATTGAAACCTGTTTCTTTGTATTCACGAGAACCGCAGAAATACATTTTTCCTCGATATCCAGCGCAATCGGGACACTGCCTGTCTTTGATCAAGGACATATCTATGTTGATGACAATGAGAAATCTGTGGGCCATCCCAGGAGTGTTGTAACCTTACCTTCAAAATACACTTTTTTTTTTCTTCCCAGCATCCTCTTCTCTGCAGTTGTCTTCACTGATATTGACTACATTATTGATTTTTTTCTACCCTCTATTTTGTGTGTGTGTGTGTACTGAACTTTGCAAATGTGTTTCCAAAATTCAGCATATAAAGAGCATGCACACCAAGTTTCTGAACTTCAAAACTAAGTTGCTGACAAAGTAGAAATAATTATCCCCTAAGCGAAAGCTTTGACTTGTGTGCAATGTGAATGTTTCAAAGTGAAAGTGTGGATGCGTTCAGCAGTTGGTTTGGGAGACCGGTTGATATTTCAGTTTTTTGAACTCCAGCTTTCTTTAGGCTGTTTTCTGACACGTTCTTGTACTCTGGGTCTGGGATGTATCAGCAAGACGGGCATAAAGAGCAATCCCACATGACTGGGCCTGACCCCATGCCGTGGCCTGGTCTAGGTCTCGGCCAGTGGCACCAGCTGGGGTCCTCTGCCACTTGTAATGCATCCTTGAACTGCATCATATAAGCACAGACAACGCGCGCGCCACAGACACTTGATAACCAGTGACAATGTCTCAGATTGTTTTATTTATAGGACACTCAATATGCTTTGGCAATCTTTTTTATTTCATGTTTCTGTTCTGGATCAGTAGGAGCTCAAGTATTTCTTTTTGCCTTAAAACTGATAATTTTGCAAGAGTTAAAAAAACTATATTCTTTATTTACATTATTTCAACTACCGTATAGGGCTGGGTATCAATAATCATTTTCAGAAACTATTCTAGAGCTTGATTCGATTTGATTCCGATTTTTTTTTTATCCTCAATTTGATTCAATTTTGATATTACACATGTAGAGAATTGTCTAAAAATACAATAATAATCTACTATATGTTTTAAATATATTCATATTAATCGGATATAGTTCACATACTGTAAATGTATTAGTGAAATAATGAGATTGTGAGTAGCGTACAGTGTTACTTGGATTCTCTAAAAGCTTCTCCAGGTTTCAGTTTGGCCACTAGGTGGCGATTGCGCTATAGTTTTACACCTTATTCCAGAAGAGGAAGAAAGTATGGACAAAAAAAAATATTATTAAAAAAATATTTCCTTAAAAGAGTTTGGAAAATTCATACCTGTGAGTTTACAAAGACGTTCATTTAGTCAGCATTGTATGTTTACGTTGACCAAGCGTTAGCATTGGCCGTCCTATGGGAAATTCCACTAAATGTTAGCATCAAGCTAGCAGACTTTAGCATTATGTGTTAAATCGATTTATATCTGTTTAGCTTAAATCGATTCAATTCGACAAATCGATTTTATCAACCCAGCCCTACTACCATCGTTTTGAAGTGGAGAAAAGTGACCTCACACTAATATGCAACACTTCACAGTTTGGGACACCCTAAACATGAAAATGGGGTGGTTGTGGTGCAGCGGTAGAGCGGTGGGTCCTTGATCAGAAGATTGTAGGTTCGATTCCCGCCTTGTGTTGAAGTGTCATTGGGTAATACACTGAACCCTGCCTCTGGTGGACGATTGGTGCCAGTGTTCGGCACTGGAGCTGCCATTAGTTATGTGAATGGATGTGTGACTGTAAAGCGCTTAGGGTCTTCAAAGGATGGTAGAAAAGCACTATGTAAGTACACGCCATTTACCAAAAAATGACGTGGAGGAGGGCCGAACCATATGTCCTTATATGACAAACTGGAAGTAAGAATTTGTTTTAATTTAGGTGACGTCTCCGATGTTAAAACGTTGAAATACACAAACAAATGTAAAATGACCGTTGAGGTTTGATACTCATCACACAGAACTATAGTGGTGGACTACCTCTTCAAAATCAGGTGTTCGTTCCTTTTTGAACACGGAAGCCCTATGGATTAAATATACAAAGGAATTCCTTTCAATATTGTTTTTTGGCAACAATAAAACCTTTGATAAATTTTTAAAGAAAGCCTCGGGGAAAGCACACAGCGAAACAAACAACCCCCAGAAAACAACCACTGCCGTTGCTTTCTTGATGTGTGTGATTTTGAATGAACCATGACACCCCGGCTCACAGATGAAATATTTACATTTTTGGCCTGACTGGATACATACGGCCCATTTCTATGATTAACCAAACCCCCGTTTTGGGCGCTCTACTGTACTTCTGTGATGAGTCTCACTGTCAGCTGGTCAATAAAACAATAAAACACGACAGTGTAATGAAAAGAATATACCCACTGAGCCAGACACTGAGCTACAGAGCCAGCTCAGACTCTTTAATCCAGGCAACACTTTTTCTTTCGCTTCTTCTCGCAGAGTGCTCTGAACCTGCTGTGAAATTGAATTTTCCACCCCTGTGTGTACGTGAACCAGCCAAGCACTGCATTGTCAGAGTACTCAATTAGCTCCCAAGGCGGAAGCCAAAATGTTTTCCAACTGCAAATGTATTCTTCACAGGGCAAGCTCTCATTAGCATAATGCTTCTATCCCTATAGCAGAGAGTGGGGATGCCTTCCTGAGGTTGAAAATATAAACAATGTGAAGCTCTAATGTACAGGAAAATAAAGGAACCCCTCCCCACTTTTGCTGGGACACATCATACACAGGGGTAAAGTAGCCTTCAGTGTGGATGATAGTCTCTCTAATTAGCCTGTGTAACACTTAAATCTCCGCCTCTCCGGTTCAATGTGCATTCAATGCAGGATTTGAGTTTTTGCTCACATAGTAAAAAAAAAACCTAAATTCTTTGTGTTTCAAAAAGGTCTTTTTGAGTACTTGTTCTAGTTTCAAGCACAGCTAAGAAAAAAAACCTAACCATGCTTGTATGTTCAAAACGTCTTTGAGCCAGCTAGCTATGTTAAAGTCTGGAAACAAAAGAGATTCAAGCCTCAAAGACCTTAGACGACTCTCTGAAAGTTGAATATTTGCGGGAAATAGATCATGTTGTTTAATGTGCTGACACTAAAAATGCTCGGCTGAGGCTTTAGAAATAATCTGCTCTGACAAGAAGCTAAACATTTTCCTGACAAAGTGACATTGAAGTCGTGCAACCATGCCAACTTTTCTCATTTTCTTTCCAGCCAAAGGACTGAGAGGAAGCAGACAAAAATACAAACTTTTAGGTAAAAAATCCTCCTGAAAGCTGACAGGTTTGTATGTGTTGGTCTGCGCCTGTGTGGCACTAATGCAGTGAATGTTAAACAGATGGGGTCAAGAGGTTGTAATCGCTTTCTGGTATAGTGCCCTACTGTGCCTCCTCACTGTCATTACAGAGGTGCCACCACCTCCAAATTTAGAGCTCCTATGTTCAACACCTGCCCTGGGTCTCATATATCAACCTCAACAAACCAGCCAGCATCCGTGGTCATCAAGCGAGCAAGCGGGGTTTCACATATTGGTGGGTTTTGTGTTGATTTGTAGAGAATTGTGGTGGTTAAAGTAGAACTCACATTCTTCTAACCTGGTGAAATTTAATATGCACCACAGCCTTTCAATGGAGGGTTTTGTCAGTTATAATGGGCAGAGATCTAAACTGAGATGAAGTGGAGCCATGCAACCTCGTGCAAGACGAATAGGAGGCAACATGAGGTGACATGAATATGCAGGATTTTGTCTTTCCACTCATTGAAAACTGTAAAAAAAAAAAAAAAAAAAATCCATGTTTTTGTTTCAGATATTAGTCCCTGGAAGTTCAAAAGTAAAACGAAGCATCTGTTTTCTTTTTTTATTTGTGTTTTCAATTGTTTACATTAATTAAACTTGACAAATGTATCGTATCTGCTAAGGTTGGTTTGATAAAATCGATTAATCGATTTGAATCGATTTTAAGTTTGCCAGATCAATAAGCGATTTATAAAAATTTAGACCGATTTAGCACATTAAGCTAAAGTTTGCTAGCTTAATGCTAACTTTTAATGGAATTTCCCATAGGATGGCTAATTCTAACTCTCGGTCAACCTAAACATACATGGCTGACTAAATGAACATCTTTGTAGACTCACAGGCATGAATTTTTCAAACTCTTTTAAGGAAATATATTTTTAAGTAATCATTTGTGGTCAAAAGCACAGTTTTTTTGCCCATACTTTCTTCTTTTTCTTCTGCAATATGGTGTAAAACTTTAGCGCAATCGCCACCTAGTGGCCAAACGGAAACATCCTCCTGGATAAGTAGAACAATGTTTACAATTTTAATGATCTGAGCATTTTTGTTAGAACTTCTCCTTTACAGAAACTGCGTAACTTTGTATGTTATTAACAATCTCATTATTTCACTAATACATTTTATAATGTGTGAACTGTATCAGATTAATAGAAATATATTCAAAACATATAATAGATTATTAATGTATTTTTGCACAAATGTATAAACTCAAAATGGAATTGATTTGAATCAAAAGAATAATAAAAAAAAAAAAAATCATAATCAAATTGTTGCAGGTTGTTGTGGATATAACAGAATCGTTTCTGGAAATTATTATTAATATCCAGCCCTCGCATCCTCACATACGGTGCGAAACAACTTAATAAATCAAAAATGTATAGTACTATTGTTTTCAAATAGAAGCTGAAATGACAAATAAAAGAGAAAATAATAGAAATAATAGTTTTTTTTCCCCTTACAAAAGTCATAGTTGCAAAAACAGTTTCGTTTGGAGATGGAATCTGTAATGAATTTATCTGAAAAATGCATTATCAACCCATTGTGCTCGTATCCCTAAAGGCTAAAATATTAACTTGCAAGCACACGTGCCTTAAAAAGTGTGTGTATGTGCGTGTGTGTGAGTGTCTTTGATGTGGGTAAGCATTTATAAAACCTCTGAGCTAACCTTCCAAGCGCTTTTAACAGAGCACATAGATTTGTGCATCCTCCATAAGCACACACAGCAGCGGGATTAACCTTGTTTTAAATATGCCACGTTAGGAAGATTGGTTGACCTTAGCGCGACATAATTGTGGACATGCCACCACAGCTGACAGGAATTGGCTCTGAATGAACTCCACCGAGCCAAAAAAAAAAAAAACCAGCCCTGATGACACACACTCATGCATGAGATTCATTATAGTTGCTTCTACCATTCCTTACTCACTATTGCTTTAAATGAATTTCATTGTTTTGTCCCCATTCCATTGGCAGGCCTTCTCTGAACCATATTTGGCCTAATTGTGTGATCTGTACTGATTCGGCCTCTGTAACGGGATAAGTCTAGAAGTTTTTGGAGACTGGACTGGCAGGTGAGATGTTCCTGATGTTTCTATAAATTGTGAACTGACAATGAACTTGGTGTGACCAGATCAGAGGCACAGAAACCGAAGCAAAAGGGGGAAGATGTATCTTTAATCCTCACCATTAACTGAATCCATCGGCTGAGATTGTAGCTGTTGGATTCTCTATTTTAGATGAGCTGCATTTTCTGAGAAATTGAAACAGGATGATGGAGATCAGTGACAATACGGGTTGGATAATCATGCCCAAATCACAGCCATCTGCTCCCAATCTCCACTATGATCTGCACGCGCTACCGTCAATCCCTCCCCAATAAATCCCTAAATCCTGACAATCTGCAGTACTCAGCTTAGGACCTCTCTTAATCTACCTAGCAAGCCCAACATTACTGGACAGGGAGGTACAATGTCCCGTGGATCTTTCATCCCTTCAGAAACCAAATTTTCGCCTTTTTTATATCCCAGTCCACATATTACTGTTTCATTCCCCCAACGGAATCAAAGCAGAATGAACTGATTTGATGTGGTCAAACCTTCCGTTCACAAATTTCACAGATCTTTACCCTTGACTTTTTTACACCTAATTGCCATTTTAAGAATGCTGTGGAGTTGAGGGGAGTGAACCAGTCGATATGTCCTTTTCACTTTAGGCTCTGTTTCTGCTGTGTAGAGTGAGAGAGGTACCGCATCGTGAATTACAAAAAGCTAAAGCAAATGTGTTTTGTTTTCAGTTCCTGACGTGTTCTCAAATAAACTAAAAGGTTGATTTTTACTCAAATCTAATTATAGTACACTAGAATGTTTCATATGGGTGCATTGTCTAGGAATACGTTAGTGAAACTGAACATGAAGGTACAGGGCCGACTATGCTTACTAGTAAAATTCATAATGGGAATGACCTGAAATCTATATCAGGGGTCTCTAACTGGCGGCCCGTGGGCCATTTCCGGCCCCCAAGTTGATATTTTGTGCGTTTTATCTTCTGCGTTTGATGATAGCTTTGTATTTTCTTTGTCGCGTTTCACCTTATTTTTAAAACTTTGCATTTGCTATCGTCGCTGGATCTGGTCATCAGAAAAGTCCTTAGCAACAGTTGCTAGTGTTGTTACGTCCAGTTTTTTTCTTTTCACAGGACATATTTCCTTTAGTAGTACAAAGACATGAACAAATGTTCAATAAAGGTGTTCAATAGATATAGACAATGAACCAATGGATGCAATCATATGGAACCCCATACAGCCCAGCCTCATCCAGACTCTGCATTCAGTGGGTCCAAGGTAAAGGGAGATCTATACAAATATGTATATACAGATGTGTATTTGTCTGGATAAATGTCTTTGTTGGTGGTATATCCATCCAGTATCAGGGTCACAGTGGTCACTAGGGTCAGCTGTCCTTCAGCAAAAGCACTATACATCACAGGGCTGTATACATTGACAGACAACCACACATGCTCAATCCCAAGGGGCAATTTAGATTCTTCAATTAACCCATGAAACATAGTTTTAAAGCGGGGGCGCCTGGAGAAAACCCACACATGCATAGATCCTGCATTCAAACTCCCTATTCAAGATTTGAACCCGGACCTTATAGCTGTAAGACAATAAAGTAAACCGCCCAACATCACGTTTTGCGTGTATTTTATTACACTTTGCTTCTTATACTTTGAAATTGATTTGAGATTAATTATTAATTATCTCACTATGTAACGAGAGGTTGACTATAAACCAGAGGTGTCCAAACTTGTTCCCTCAAAGAACCAAGATCTAAATGGGATCCCAATATTTTTTGCATGTCATGAAATGAAAGGAGATAAAAAAATAATCTGGATTATTTATTTATTATAATTCTGTATTAATTAAGGTAACACTCATTAGTAAGAATACAAAGTAAGCAACATTTGTCTTTGAAACTTTTAACAGCAAGGCCTAACTGGTCATTTTTGATTGAAAAAACAAGAGCAAGCTCAAACAAACTTTCTTCCAACGTAAATATCAAACAACACCAAAATCCAAAACACATCGTACGTCACAGTCTGAACAGGAAAAACATTTATTAAACACACTGAAACAACATTTTTTAAACTTCAATAACTTTTTTACGTGGACTGGACCTTGATGCATGGCAAGTATTGGTTACCTAACCTGGTACCTTTATCCTATTCTGGTCAGTGTCAGGTACCAACGGAGTCTAGAACCGGTACTGATCAGTGCTTGGAACCGACCCGTGTTAAGTACTGATTTGTGGCCCGGAGGTTGGGACCCTTGATTTCATAGAATCAGTTTGGGCATCCACATTAGAAATCCTTCTCTCAGTGTAAGGATGATGGAATCACTCACATCTTATGTATGTATATATTTAACAAAAACATCTTATTTAGAGTGAGAATATCTCCTTATGAAGGGTACTTAATGCCATTGCCAATTAAACTATTAACATTGAGTCTGAAATGAAGGATAATTACCATATTTATCCATATACATGTGTATACATTTACCAAAATAATCTTTCACATTTTATGTTTGATGAAAAAAAATAATTTATTCTGCAATCCTGTTTACTTAAAATTGCTTAGATTTAATTGAACAACTTAATTTGAATCCTGTCTTTAGCATATCGACTCCTTTTTTGCGGAAAAAAAAAAAAACGTCCTGAGGCGCACCTAGAATTATCATTTGAAGCATCTGTTGCCGAAATTTTACACAAACGGCTGCAGCTGGCAACTGAGAATGGGGAGTCCTTCAAACACCCTTTTCAGAGCACATGTTGCCAGTTTTAAAGTCCTATATCTTTGCAGGATGTTACCTCATGGGATACATTTCCTTGATTGCTTTACTTTCCTTTAAATAAAAAAAGTTCCTGTTAAAACTTTTTCTTTTTCTTCAAATCTGTTTTCTGAAATGAACAGGGATGGTTTCACTGATATTTATGAAGTGGATGTGAGACCAAAAATGCTATACCTACACTTTGCCGTTGTGGCATCAAAAATTCACTTTGAGTTGGAAGTACTAAGCGCATGTTGCTATGGATATAAGCAAAACTGTCATGTCGTCTGGGGAATTCAGTGTGGGGTTCACTTTGGATGACTAACGTTGTGTGCTCAACTAGGTTTGCAGCTCCAGAGATCATATCTTTATGCAAGATTGAGTCTGCCTCCATTTAGCATGAGGTGGTGGAGATGGATGCACATACGCCTCCCCACCTAACTCGGAGTCACTTCGGAGATGTTGCCTGAAACATATGGAAAGAAAGGCAAAGATGAAAGGTTTAATACCTTCTGATACGCCGATGTAAAGAACTCCTGGAACCATTTCAGGCTGTGAACCGCATAGACATCTGGAGGCGGATACAAACTCAACTTCTAAGAGCAGAACAGAAACTTTTTCTTGTCATTCTTGATAATAAGACTTCCAAATTACGGTGACTGAAGTTTTTTTTATTATTTATTTTTTTACAAGTGGGTCAAATCTGCATTGGACGTGATTTTGTTGTTTTATTACACAGTCGTAATCATCTAAACCAGGGGTCACCAACCTTTTTGAAACCGAGGGCTACTTCATGGGTACTGAGTCATACGAAGGGCTACCGAATTGAAATAATAAATTTGCTTAGTTTGCCTTTAGATACATTATTAATAATGAATAATGATACTCCTCTATGTGAAGACACTGATTTCTCATCGTAATTATCAATAACAACAACAAGCCAGGAAACAAATATGAATATTCAAAACTTTATTAATCTCAACAAATCTTGTCACATTTTGAGGTAATGACCAAATGCAATGTTTTTAACAAAATTACAACTGATACGTGTTATGAACACACTTTTGAATTGAACAAATTTCAATACTATAATTTAATTTTGCCATGTTACCACATACGTCTGTATCTGTTTCTTTGTTAGTGGGAAGACTGACATTGCATGCTGTTCACCAGTTTAGTGTAATCTGGTGTGTAGCTTGATTCTGCAACTGTGAGTGAGTCTTTCAGATGTGCATCAGTGAGGCGTGTTCTGTGTTTGCACTTGATGAAGTTCATGTCAGAAAATGCTGATTCACAGAGATAGGTTGAACCAAACAGGCTGGCAGTCTTCATAGCTGCTGTGCGTACTCCTCTGTACTTCTCTGAGTCAACAAGGCACCAAAAGTTTGGTGCACCCCGGTGGGCTTTGAGGTGGAGGTCATTTTGCAGGGTTATGATTCCAATCTCCACCTGTCCAGCATCCAAGTCAAACGTTGAACTTAGTTGCTCAGAAAAGCATGTCGGGTCCACATTCATGAAAGGGTTGGATATGAATGCCACACATGGCTCGAGCTGATCAATGTCACAAAACCTATTCTCAAACTCTTGCCAAGTCTGTTGATGACATCACAGTATTTTTCTGCCACTCTGTCAAATGCCTGGGATGCAGAATCATTGTCTTTCAGCACCGACTGCGTGGAGGAAAGTGCAGCACTTTTTTCTCTGTATATCCACTAGGTTCCAGGTAGGGCTGGGCGATATGGTAAAAAAAGAAAATCACGATTTTTTCCATTTCATTTCACGATTTCGATTTTATCACGATTTTTTTTTTTTATAAATTCACATTGACAAAAATTGAATTATGATTTTAGTTGAAAGAAGTAAACACATTTTGAACAAATATTTAGATTTTTTTCAAAATTTAATTTCAAATGCATTACAAGCATTGATATATATTTCTGGATTGGCCCTTGCCTACATACCTATAGACAGAGACGTGCGCGCTCAGGCGCCATCATCATGAATTGATTCATGGCAGCAGAACACAGCTGTTTCAATGGAGGACAGGCAGACATCAATCGCAAAAATCAGGCAAGCTCCTTCATTTCTCAACTGATTTTTTAATAATATGGCTCAAATTAAAGCTTAGAAAATAATTGATTTTTTGGTATATTTAAATATTTATTATCTGTTAAGATCAAGCTGTAAATAGAGCAAGAATTGTGCATTCTACTGCTACAGAAAAGGCATTGATGTCAAATGAACAGCTTCTTAATACTCATGATTTTTTATTTTGCCTCTGTGCTAAATTCCATAAAACAGATTGTAAATGCTTTTCACTCAAGACCAGAAATGAGGAAAACTGATGAAGTTTAATAGCATGAATGACTGATACAGTTTAGTAAAGTCCTTTCCCTGTTAAAAACGTCTCAAAGTGGTAAATAATAATAAAAACACAATTTACCATATTTTCAAATGAAACTACAACTTTTATTATTTTTGTATTACATATATGGTAAATAAATCTCAATTGCTTCAGGATTTACCTTCAAATAGACGATTTCATTGTACTTTGAGAAAAAGGCTCCAGCTAGCATCTTTAACTGATACAAATAATAATAATAATAACTTTGATCATAACATCAAATACATCTGCCAAACTGTTCAGATTCAAAACACAGTGATAATAGCAGTAAACAGTGTTTCAGGTTACAGTTTACGGTCTCAGCTCCTTCCCTAACATCTTCTCTCTGCTGTGTTTATGTCACTGAGCAGAAAGCTAGCATTAGCATTAGCGCTGTATCTTCCGGCCGAGCTTTCTCCGGTCTGTTGACCAAGAAAAAAGATCAATCGTGACGGCACGGATTAAAAAATTATGTGCGAACTCACTTATACTTCTTACGAAGACAAAACAAAGAAAGTGTGACTGACAATAAGATTTAGGCTCTTAAGTAGCTAGCTACGAGCTAGCAAAACAATGCAGCAACGGTCATCTTGACCGCATATTTTACGTGTTTCCAACATGAATGTCCATCAGTTTTTGTGCAGGTTGAACGTAAATACGAGCGATTAACATCCGCCATGTTTTAAAACATGAAACATTAATGAAAAAAGTCGAAGAACCAAGCTAACATGCTATCTGTGAGTTGCTAGCACCCACTTTAGCACACAGTTCAGCCTAATTTCTCTCTACTAAAATGTGATTGCTGTCATGTGATGATTCCTCTCCATCGGATTATTTTGTTTTCGAGGTTTTTTGAAGTCGATTGCAAAACACCGTTTCCTTTTGTGCTTCTTTTCGTATTTTTTTTCGGACCTCCGCCATTTATTTACTCTAGAAGACTCAACGCAAACTGACGCCGGCGCCGAACGTCTGTCACGCTGTATGTCACGTGACTTACAAGAAAAAAACACCGGGGAGGAGGAGGAAGAGCTCGGATTTAAAGTCACAGGCAGTCAACAAGCTTTTGCCTTCTCGATCTTGCAACTTTCGTAGAAGATCGCGATAAAACGATCTCTCAAAAATGACAGATCGTCAGCTTTGGAGATCATATCACGGTTTTATATCGTCATATCGCCCACCCCTAGTTCCAGGTCATCTAAGCTTATCTAAAGTTCATGTATAATGTGAGGAAGCCAAAGACGCCCTGCCCTACTTCTTCTTTTTAAATCTTTTTCTTGAGGGAAAACGAGATATTAAATCTTTTTAAAGGAGAAAGCGAGAAAACGGTTTCTTTTTTTAGTCGTTAACAGAAAAAAACAGCATAAGAACACTTCAAACAAGTTGTTCTTTAAATGTTTTTTTTTATTAGTGGATCTACGCTCCTCAAACGCTTTAATTTAGTCTCATGCACCTGTCCATTTATTCTCCTTAAACCTCCGCACAGATTGATTGACTGCAGACAACAATCTGCACATGGAGCGTTCACTGAGCTCTGGAAACAAACCAACCCAAGCAGCCGCTCAACTCAGTCCGCTACAAACTTTGTAATTTTTATACAATCCACACCAAAACAAATCCGTTCTTCAGAGAAAACGTCGACACTGTTTCATCAGACAATTATATACGGATCCTATTGATTTTACAGAGGAGATGCACGGTTAGCAGTGACGCTGTGGATCTCTTGTGGCGCCCGCTGTGCTGCACTCGGACAGACACTCCAGAAGCGCATTTAATCAGAAAAAAGTTAATTTCCATTACCGTTTTTCGAAAAATGTCCATCAATTTCAATACGCCCCCAAAACCAGCTCCTCTAAGCGCAAATACTTTTTTTTCTTCGAAAAATGCATTTGTCTTTTTTTTTTTTTTTTTTTTGTTTAATAAACTGTGTTTCCATTAAATAAAAGTAATAATCAAAAATCCAATTCGCGAAATGTCAGCGTTAATGTGAAAGCAGCCGGGTGTTAACCTTTCCTGCTTCCTCGTCCTGACCGTGGTCGGGGCGAACAGGGGAACCGCTGCAGCTCCTCGGGCGAGGTCGTCCTCGTGGTTAAACCCGCGGGTGTTTGGTTTTGCCGGCAGCAAAGAACGCAGGCAGACACGCTCACTATCCCGTTGGAGGGCTGGAATCCACCTTTTTATTTTCAGTTTTTGTTTTATCAACAGCACATTGCTTTGTTTTAGAACTTTCCCCTCAACGCCCGCTCCTTTTTTTTCCTTTTCGCTCTCCTCCTCTCTCTCTCACACACACCTGCGCATGCGCGCGTGCACGTACGAGCACACTCGCGCCGCCCCGCCCCTCTCTCTCTCTCTCCATAAAATTTTGAGCAGCTCACGAGTTGTGCTATTTTTAGAAGAGACCCGCGGGCGACTCATGAGGTGCTCGAGGGCGACCGGGCGCCCGCGGGCGCCGTGTTGGTGACCCCTGATCTAAACTATTTGAAGAGCTCTCCTAGAATCAGTTAAAATTATATATTTTTTTGTCCATGACTGCATTTTAATAAAAACATCCCTAGCAATTGTTCATTTTCAATGGCAAAGGAAACAAACTCAAATGAATGCGCTCATGAAAAGAGCTCTGAATGATTTTTTTCAGTTTAAAATACCTTGATTAGCAGTGGATTTCTCCAGATTGATGTTCTTTGTAGCTGATTAAAGAATCTTTTTGAGTGCATTCTAAGCAAGCTTCAATAAGACAATAAAAAGTTTGTGGCGAAAAAAAAAAAAAAAAATATCAGATGATTGAAAATTCCTTCCAATTTTTTAAATTCCAGTGAAAGATGTGTGTACATCATTTATGCTCCAAGGACACAAAACCATCGATTGATTCTATACTAATGAGTGCACACCATATAGCACGTGTGTGCTAATAAAATATTGAAGAAAATATGTCCAGGAAATAGTCATAATGAGAAAAAAAATCAAACTGGAGTCGGGGTTTGACTTGTAGGTGTTTTATTTACACACCTCACTGCGAGAGTCCTACATGCATCAGAGGCGAGTTACAAAGTCAGGGAGGGGATTTCAAGTATCGGAACACCAACGACTGTTCTGAAGTGAAGATTATCTACAACCAGCCCAAGAGCCATCCATTTAAGTGACTTTATCATTACCAGGCACCGAGTATGGATCCACAGAGCCAAATGGAATAGCTGGAAAACTAATGGCACTTGACAGATACTGTTATGAGATAGAATGCTTATCTCTGCGTTATATGAAAAGGGAAAGAAGACATTTTCCCTGATCACAGTGTGTGTGCTGGAAATAAGCTGTAGTAGTAGTGGTGGTGGTGGTGGGCAGTTTGGAGAGCTAAAAAAAAAAAAAAAGGTGTTGCCAAAGAAAAAAGGGATATAAGAAAATGAAACAACCTACTTTGTCACTTTCAAGGCAGTAATTAGTAATGGTTGGCTGAATGTTCCCTCCTATTTTCCCAACAGTTCCCTTCAAAGGAAATTTATAGGAAATATGTGTTTTGACTCCAGACAATTGAAATAAATCATCTGCATTACATCCCAGCTTTTTCTTCTTTATCTGCTCACTTGAAGGCAATCAAACCTCTATAATGGCAGTTTCCAGGGCGATAGATTTATCTCTATAATGCTGGTGTGAACACATCAGACCACCTTAAAATAGAAAATAAATGATACGAAGTTTAAAGGGGCCAGACCATGAAATTCTACTTTTTGAGGTCTTAAGTTGATCCGTTCAAACATTTCTGTGTATTCCTCCAAAAACCTGCAGCAGACTCTACGAGTGGGTCCTCACGATCTGACCTGACAGAGCGAGACCGCCCCTTTCAGGAGGAGTCTGCTCTGACAGCACCGTCCCTAGTCTAACGCCGACACCCAATTTCTCCATGGAGTTAGCAGTGATCAGCAGGAAAATGTCATTTCATCTTCCAGTTGTGTCCTGTTTTCAATTAATTCCGGCTCAAACAAGTGTTTGTCATTTTAGACGCGGGGCTCCTTTAAGACCCCCCCACACCAGAAAGTATATCCCTGATCTCAGGCATCGCTGACTTATTTTGTAACATTCATATTTTGTCCCAAAAAGTGTATAAAGAAGAACAGATTATCAAAATATACTTTCTTTTGAGAATTTATTAATATATTTGCATTTCCCCCCTTCATATTCTATATAAAACTACAACAGTGTCTTCAGTAAAATAAAATAAAAAAAAAATTTTATGACTAATTTTGAATAAAAAGCAGCATATATGAAAGTGATGGAAAGATGTATCATTAAATATGTGTTGTTTCTGCTGCAAATTATTAGAGGGTACAGGTTCTGTCAGGCTGGATGACAAAATGCGTGCCCCCTCACATTTTATGTGAAATATGTGGTTAAAAAAAAAAAAGTTCACCCTGAAAGGCTTAAGAAAATCACGGTTTGGCACCTTTAAGGGAGCACAGAAGCTTGGTTCAATATATCCTGTCATGTGAGTTCTTTTTTTCTACGGTTTAGCCATTTCTGTTCCCGTTTAGTGCAAAATGTAGCAGATTTTGTTTCCATTTCCAAAACGGGGCCTCACATGTGACAGCCGTTGTGCAAGCCTCTCTGATGGTAGGCACAGCGCTCTGTGTGAAGTGGGTGGTTACACCCCTCTGCTTCCTAATTACAATTAGTTACGGTTCAATTACACAAGGTCAGCGACTAAATCGGTCTTTGAAACACGCGGCTCAGTATCAGGATATTGACTGAGAGGTAACGTTGAGTATGCACAAACGTGAAGGGGTATAAAAAGGATATGTGGAGTTTGTATTGAAGCACGGATGACAAACTTGGTTTATTAATATTTTCTTTTTTTTAATTATTTTGTTGGTATTTTGTTTTGGGCTCTGATCTCAGAGTTGAGCGAGCAGCACCGGAGATTGCGTGAACTCCCCACTGGCTGTTTACACAGCTAAGTGATAAGACAAATGACTTAGTAAATAACTGAGACGTCCCTGTAAGCTCTCCTCCTCTGCGCGAGTGTGGCTGCGTTTGTGCTGATGTGTGTTTGATACACTCATCTGCTAAACTGTTCTTAATTAACTGGGTGATTGTTTTCAGCAGATCGGCCCCTGTGATTAGAAAGTGGGTTCTGAGCAGAAGTGTGACAGTTTGATGGTCGCTCTGTGAAGGTCATGCTGGAGGAGACGTGTGGAAGCTCTGTAACATCACTGGATCTTTCCTCTCTTGATGCTGTCAGTCCTTTTCCCTCAGTGTTGTCATTAAGGAGCCAATTTGCTCGTTTTGATTCAATAAGGTTTTGCTGAGGCAGGTTAATAATGCAAAAATGTTGCTAATTACACACAAAAAAGTCATAAATCTTAGAGAAGGTCATTTAGATGCATGAGGGGAGCCTCAGCTGAACATCAGAGCAGAAAATGATTTTTGGGATCTCAAAGTCTGCCTTAGCATGACCTGTTAAATGTAAAAGTAGTTTTTTGCATCAGCGATCCTGCTTACTTACCCAAAAATAAGATCTATGAAAAACAGATTTGTAAATTCACTTGGGAAATATGATGTTTAGAAAATCTTTGTGTTTTTATCTATTATCGTATTTATTCCAGAGAAAGTAGACCTCTGTATTGATTAAAGTTTTAAACTTCCTGTTATGTTCAACCCTCGTGTTTGTCAGCAGTTAGCCGTAGCATTAGCTTTTCTAATGTGGAACTAATATGTTTGCTACTGACATCATGCTGCTTCCCTTTGACTGAAGAAATGACTTAAATTCACCTATAAATCCAATGTCTTGATTACGTGAATCTCGTGTTTGGTTCCATTTACTCCGATTTGGATGAAATGTAGTTATTCACGTTTCAAATTATCCCAACCCTGTATTTGCAAGGCACAAGGAAACTCAGTTACACAGACTTCACAGAAAGTAATTAAGACGAAAAAAAAAACAAAAAACATTAGCCTTCGCCTAACAGTAGCCAGGTTAGGCTACTGCAGCCCAATGACAAATAAAACAGTTTAAGAAAATTAATGGATGAATAGAAAACGAAAAGATAAAAAAAAAACAGAACAAAATAAGATAAAAAGAATAGATGATGACTTTTTTAACCTGACATTTTTTGGCATGGCAAAGTCTTCAAACAGCTGAAATTCTTGAAGCTTTTGGTCACAGTCACTGCAAAGTTTGGTAATTGTTCCTTCTGCTTTGCCTCTTCTTCAAAACTCAAACTTCATCGTCCACTCAGTGACATCCCATAATACTGTGACTGTAAAGCACTCTTGTCCTTCTAAGAAGGTAGTATAATGCTATTATGCACCATTTACTATTTTTTGTTGATTTATTTAGTTTTGTATGTCATTGGGATCTTCAGAATGATTATTTGTTGATTCATTTGATGCGATTTGGACTTCAGGGCCACCGTAATGAACTGGTAAAGGACATTGGATTCTCCTGTTTACATGGTCACTTTGAAAAACTCAAAGAAACCATAGCGAGCACAACTGTACCGTCCGTGTAAACAGGCTCAGTTTTAATACCCTCGGCAGCAAATGGCATCAATCTGCGATCTCCTCGCCCCGATTGAGATGGATTTCAATATCATCCATTTTCTAACCATATGCTTGGTGTTCTGCGCGTCCCTGAATGGCGGGAGAAATCCCACCCATCATTTTCTAATTCCATCCTCACTGTTTCCTCGGAACAGAAGAAAAAAAAACCTAATGTAGCAACACTGCTCAAAAATCAAAGCTCACCCTACTTTTTCTGCTGCACAGATTAATCTGAGGCACTCAGCATGAAATTAAGAATTGATTATTGTAAGACGACCCTGCTTGGTTAACTCGATTCTGCGGCATTCAGTCATACGGACTGACACGCCATCCTGTCCTCAGGGCCCTGGCATTAATTCTCTTAAATCTGTGCAGGTGACCTCACTGTTTAAAGATTTACACTTGTGAGACTTTGCCCCCGGTGTCCTTGCCAATAAGAACCTGAGAGTTTGCCAGTGCTGGCCACAGTTCTTATTACTCTAATAGATGAAAAACAGAGGAATCAGCTGAGCAGGCTGCCATACATCTCCTGCACAATTTAACTGTGCTTCCAGTCATGAACATTTCCTTTTCCATCACAATTTTATTAAAGATTTGCTCCAGGCATGGGTGATGAGAAGAGAATAAACTGCTTATATTGTGATGCATGGCTGTGTGTGGCAGACGGCACATCTGAGCCAGAAACGACAGCAAGGTTCCCGGGAGGAAAGTTTTTTGGATAAAGTTCTGCTTTTTTTTCATGAGTTATTAACCATTTCTAATTGTTGACGTTATATTTGTTTGTTGGCTAGACGTTTCTCTTATTAAAACTAACAGCTGGAAAAAAGAAAATCTAGTAAAAAAGGAAAAAAACAGTCATACAAGAATGACAATCGGAGCCCATCATCCTCACTTCTAATGTCTCTGGGAATTGAATCAGCAGACACCTCAGAGGTAATCCTACACAACATGTCGTCCAGACAGGAGCTAAAATCTTGAGTTAAGTCTTTGGGGGTTACAGATGCTCACAGAAACCAGACCAGGAAGCTTTGCCGCCGTTTCTTTCTGTCGTCTGTCCCTTTCCTGCGCTAGTGAGAAACACTCCGACCATCTTTTGATCTTTTAGAAAAGCATTTCCAGTTGTTTTTAATAATGATTAAGCTTTTTTATTTTATTAAAGCTTTTTTAAAAATCATCTTTTTTAAAACAGTTTCTTCAGAGTAGCCATCTCTGAGTTGTGGGCGGAGCTGTGAGCCTTCCCTCATTTCCCATCATGCATCATCATGCTGTAAACTTTACACTCTCCTGCTAGCTTACAGCCACTCTCATCCAGAGTTTTAAGTTAAATGTCAGCTTGGATGAGGACAACTTATATGGATCTAGTCACATGTGGTCTGCCGTCATATCTACACAATTTTACAAATGTTTTGTCTGCTACTGATTCATTAGATATATGAATGAGCTCATAAATATAAATTTAAGTTTAATCTTCTTTAACTCTTGTGCTATCCTAGTCATGTTTACATTAAAAGTGGGGTCATTTAGACCCCACAAGACAGCATGAGGGGTTAACTGAACTTTTTTTCCAAGGATTCTTAATCTTCACTGGTGTCTGTGGCCGAAATAGAATCCTGTCCATCTTGGTCATGGAAGGCATCACATGTCAATAGAAGGGCGGGGTCATCTGGACCCCACAAGATAGCATGAAGGTTAAACAGTACTACAAGAAACACAAAAACTGTTTTTGGGGTTTAAAGATTTTTTTTATTGTCCCTCATTCCAATCTCCTTGGCCAGCAAAGTCAGTCTGATTCAACATAAGGAAAAAAAAAAGCATGTTTTGACGGTTTATTTCTTTATTTACTTCTTTATTGTTTCTTTGACTAAGGTCAAGTGTAAGTGTGGTGGGGGTGTGGGGGGAGGGGGTTCCCAGAAGACTGACAGATAATAGCAGCTACTCTTGAGCAGCTTGTGTTTTCATGGCTGTCCTCTATACTACAGCGGGAAAATCTCTGGCAATATTTCACTTTTTATGTTTTTGTCCTCTTCAAACTGCTCTCTCTCTCTTTCTTCTCCGTTCCACACACACACACACACACACAGATATCCCGACATTCCCGCTCCCTCCCCTCTATCTGTGTCTGTTATTCTGGTTTGCTGTTCTCGACTCAAAGCCGCACACATTCAGACTCGCCTGTGGCCAAATGACCACCAGTTTCACTGTGCTCCCTGATAGAATAATTCCACCCAGTGCACTTGCCTTATATTTGTATATTTGTCAGCTCAAAGGCTATGAGGGGGCTCTGTCTGTCATTTAGCATGACAGCACTGCATACTTATTTGCCGTTCTATTTTGAGGCTTGATTGACAGGGCGACAGCCTTGACATTCTTACAGGCATTGTGGAGCCTGTTATTATGCATACATTAACATTCTGATAAACACATGGTTGGCCATTGAGGAAATAATTACATGCCATCGCTGTACTTTCTGGAAAAATGGTTCTTTATTGTGTGTGTACACATGCACACACATTCATCTGCATGTCTCATCTCATAAATATAATCTCTGTTCCTCTTGTTCCTCCCTACCCATTACAGACTTCTGCGGCGTTGCCTCTCAATTGGCAAGGACTCTTGCTAAAGCTCACATTGTACCTCAAGTCTTAGAACCATCAGATTTGCCTCACAATGACATTTCCATCATTTCCAGGATGAGTCAAAATTTTCCCACAAAATTCTCACCTCCTTGGATCTGGAGCTCTCTGGATGCTGAGGAGAGATTAGGGTAAACAGCATCAAAGCTGGTGTGTAACATTGATGCCACTTGTTTAACCCTTTTATGCCAGAGCTTTAGCTCCAGTGTTGACATTCTTTGAACCGTTCTTCTTCTTCAACCTTTGAAGGTTGAATCAATGTAATTCCAGGATACTCAAAAGCAGTCTTGTGCTGATATGCAGCACTTTACTACTGTAAAGTAGTTTAGTGTCTGCGCAATCCAAGAGTGAAGAAAACTGGCTTTGCGCCATTATATATATAACTCTACTTCTGTTGTGTTTTTTCTTTGGCTTCTCCAGGCCTGTAGAGGGTTTGTGGACAGGTGCATTTGCATCTTAAGTGGAGCACAGGTGTGTCTTGCAGTTCCCTTATGGCTCTTGAGACCACTTCAAGAACTTCACAAAAAAAGGAATGCACTATTGTCAAGTGAAGTATTTGTAAGAATAATATAAATTACTTGTTAGAGGAGAGTTTGTCTGATAGTTGAACTTCTGATCCAAAAACAACAGTGCAGTTTCTGCCCTGGTCGTGGAACGGCGATCAGCTCTGCACCCTCTTCGGGGTGCAGGAGGGTTTGTGGCTCATCCAGTCTATATCTGTTTTGTGGATTTGGAGAAGGCCTTTGACCACGTCCCCCGTGGTGTCCTGTGGAGAGTGCTCTAGGAGTACAGGGCCTGGAGAGCCTCACTGAGGGCTGTCCGGTTTCTGTATGACCAGAATAGGAGCTTGGTTTGCATAGTCATGCAGTAAGTCAGACTTGTTCTAGGTGAACACTGCACTTCGGCAGGGATGCTCGTCATCACTGGTTCTAGTCATAGTTTTTATGGACAGAATTTCTAGATGCAGCCAGGGCTCGAAGGGGATCTGGTTTGGGGACCACAGGATTTCATCTCTGCTCTTTGTAGATGATGATGTCTTGTTGGCGTCATCGAGCCAGGACCGGCTGAAATGCGCTTTTTCCAGAAGGTGGCTGGGCACTCCCTTAGAGATAGGGTTAGAGAGCTGTTCCGGGCTTAGGATACTCTGGAGAGACTACGTCTCTTGGCTGGCCTGGGAACGTCTCGGGGTCCCCCAGAGGAGCTGGAGGAAGTGGCTGGAGTCAGGAAAGTCTGGGCATCTTTTCTCTGACTGCTACCCCCATGACCTGGTCTCGGATGAGGGGAAGAAGATGGAAGGATGGAATGTAACTTACGTGATGTACGGATGATTCTATCGTACAGTGTCCTTTACACAATACTCCAGTTGTCAGTATGGTGGGTCTATTGGCTGATTAGTGTACAGGTGATATGTAAACGCTCAGAAAATAGCCAGAGGACTCCCACAATATAAAACATGTAGGATGATTTTCACCTTATGGCCTCCCCGGATGGCCTGCGATCTTAAGGTTTTGTCCTATGTGCTAGGATTAAGGCTTGAATATCTGGAAATCATGCAGACACTGCGGCCCTCGAGGCCTGGACTTGCCTATCCCTGCATTAGAGCAACAATAGATCAGCAAAAAGCAATATCGTTTATAAAGTGTTTATTGCTCCATACAAACAAACAATTATGATGTCTTTGTGCAAGTGTTTTTTTTTTTGTTTTTTTTTAACCTTTAATGGGAATTAAAGTGGACAGCTGACTCTCAAAGTTACCTTGCTCTGGCACAAGACGCCCAATGGGCTAATTATAGTTTGGCAAGCAACATATTGACCAACTTCCCAAAGGCTCTCAGTCATGACCTTAATCGAATTTTGTCCACAGCACAATGACACAAAGTATTAATCAAGCGTCTTGTATCTCCTGCCACTTCAGATGTGATTGATGGGTCATGGCAGTGAATGATCATCGGTGTGTCAGTGGGTTGTCCCGCCTAATCTGGAGAACTCTGATGATAACTTCTGAACAGCAGAATGTAAACAACTCACTTCATAAAAAAAGACGAGACGTTGTTTTGCAGTGCATTAGTCTTGAGGCTAACATAATGTGCCAAGGTTATTGCAGCTCGCCTCCTCTTACTTTTGTGATGTGCGGCTGCTGACGCTTTATGAAATATATATGTGCAAGCAAATGCATTACATGCGGTTGCTGCATTCCTCTGAAAGCACCCCAACAATAAAAACCAAAGCGCTGCACGTCTCGACAGGAGGTGTCAAATTGTGCTACAGTCAGCTAAGCTAATTTAATCATAATTTTGTGCACACTTTCCCCTGTAGCAAGCATGTATGCGTGAGAAAGTGTTTACACATGAGTGTTAGGAAGCCTTTTTTTCTTTTCTTCACCTTACTGCCATGTTTTTTTCACCAGAGAATCCTCTGTGGGCTCCCTTAGGGAGGAAACCCTCCTTGGTGAAAGTGCAAATGGCAGCATGACACATGTCAAACTGACGAGAAGGCCCCGGCAGTCCTCAGGGAGCTTTGTTGGTTAACTGGTGTCTACTGAGCCTAGTATTTGGAGCAGTTTGACTCGCAAGCCGCTTTTATCTTATGGGGCCCTAAATCAGTAAATCAAAGCCGGCAAACACTATCTCCCCTTTGTACTCTGAATAGAGTTCAAGCACTCATGGGAAAAGTAGGGCTTACATGTAAGAATACCTAATGCCTATGCCTTTGTGCTAGCGGAGGCTGCCCGGCGCTTGAGCGGTAAGCAACTGGAAAAGTGAAAGCAATGCGATGTGATCGTCAGGCTCTTTTAACGCGCAGTCCTAGCGAGAGCGGGGCTTTCAATTATTCAACCTTTTTCTTTGCCCTTGAAGTGTACACTCGTCTTCTTTCATTCCCTGTGTGTTAACAAGCGGCGTTTCTCCTGCTCCTGCAAGGATGTGGCTGTCACCAACATTACACTTCATGTTTTTTGTTTTGTTTTTCCGAAGAGAAGATAAAGCACTAAACTTAAGTGCTGATGCTGGGTAATAGCAGCGGTTGCAAATAGAGAAGTCTTGCACCTAAGATGTATTTTCCTCCCAAACAGAATATCGGGCACAGGCGAGCACAGCGTTGGACCATGATGTTTGAATCGGTGACCATGTGTTGCGTTAATGGGCTTAGCAGGCAAAGCGTGCACACAGATGCAAATCTCTGCTAATGCACAACACTCTGCCAGTGGAGCTTTAACAGGAGTTTGCCTTTTGAATTTATTGTGAATGCATATGTATTTTATTATCAGAAAATATGTTTTTATTTATTTATTTGATTTTGTATAGTTATGTTGGGATGGGTATCGGTTAGAATTTCCAGAATCAATTCGATTCCAATTTTTTTTAGATTCTTTCAATTTTTTAATTTAATTCAATTTTAAGTTTAAACATTTATACACATTTGTTTAGAAATACCTTTAAAAATATACTATTAATTTGAACATATTTATATTAATCTGATACAGTTCATTTACTGTAAAATGTGTTGGTGAAATAATGAGATTGTTTATGTCATACAGAGTTACATGGATTCTCAAAAGGAGAAGTTCTAACAAAAATGTTCAGATCATTAACATTGTAAACATTGTTCTGCTTCTCCTGGAGGGCAAAGTATATCTTAAAGTTTTACAACACAAATAGTTACTTTAAAAATGATTTCCTTAAAAGAATTTGGAAAATTATGAAATTTAATTTGGTCAGCAATGTATTTATTTATTTTTTTTTGGTCAACCAAGCGTTAGCATTAGCCATCCTATGGAGAATTCTATAGAACATTAGCATCAAGCTAGCGCACTTTAGCTTAATGTGCTAAATCGATTTATATCTTTTGTGAATTGATTATTGATCTCTTAACCTTAAATCGATTTTTTCAACTCAAAACTGTTCAATTTGTTTTACAGATAATTATTATTTAAAACATTTAAATGTTCCCACAATTAATTTCAATAAAGAAATTAATACCAAAAAATAATTTGTTTTATTTATAATTTAATTTTTAAGGAATAATCCAGATAGTTTTGGTATTTTCAACACTATTTTTAAGCATTCTTTTCTCCCAGTTTTTGTAGATTTGGTCTGAAAACATGTACATTTAATCAGAAACTGTTTTAGCATTCTGTTTGTGTTCAAAGTTTAAATATGTTTTGTTTTTAATAAATAGGCTTCAATGACAAAATGTTTTGTTTTTGCGCGTATAAATATTATGTGTGTGAAGTACTTCAAATGCTCATATATGATTTGAAGCTTTTCCAAAAATTAATTAGCTTTTATATCGTTGCTATCCGTAAAATGATCCGAACCGTGAGTTTTGTGATCCGTTACACCCCTATATCCTGGGTATGTTGATGTTGGAAGTGGGGTCATCTGGACCCCCAAAGACAATATGCTGAACTTTTTTGTTTTCAATGGTTTTCATTGATGTCCATGGCTGACATAAAATCCTGTCCACCTTCATCCACATTTGTCGTGGGATGGATAACGCGTCAATGTAAGGCTTTGGTCATCTGGACCTCATAAGATAGCACAACCGTTAAAAGATCTCTGAGAATGAGTTTACAATAGATCAAAAGATGATTAAAATATAACCTCAAAAGATGTATAATCAGTTTTCACTGAGTGATTAAAACCATCTACATATTTACATGCTGTGCTACAACCCAATCAAGTAAGGTAAAACAATCTAACTTGTGCTTTTTTTTTTTGATTACATTATTTTCTCTTTTCTTTCTGTCATGAACGTAACAGTGAGGCAGTGACACACAGTGCTACCTGCTGCTTAATCATGGCAGATTCGAGCTTCTAGCTTCAAGCAAACTTACTTCCTCCTGACCTGGATTTCAACATTGTCTCAAGACTGGATCTTCAACATGTGCCAGCTACCACAGCTTGAGTGCTTATATTTAGACAAGACTGCCGTCTGCCCCAAAATTACTCATGCTGTGCCTCCCCTAGGATTCTTGTTAGCTCATCCACGACTCCTTTCTTGAGAAAGGCAAAGAGGCTGCGACCTTTCCTGGCTGCCTGTGGTGTTTGTCCTTTGAATGGTGCCGTACCTTGACCTTTTCGGTCCTTTTTGATTTCAGCAGGTAATCAATTAGTTGCTACTTAGATTATCACAGTTGAAGGTGAAAATCGTTGCGACGTATTCCGCGTCTGAAATATTGTTTTTGATTGTTACTTGTGTTTTTTTTCCGTTCCCGTGGGCTTGCTAAATTTAGTGTGGTGTGATGTATATATTCTCTTTGTGTAAGGGGAGATGGTTCGGGGCTGGGATTGTATTGTCCTTGGGGAGTACAAAAAGACAACAGAAAATTCCTTGAATGTTCTTCAAACCGATATCAGACAAGCGTCTTTGTATTTGACTTTCAGAAGGGTTGAGGAGAATGATTTGGTGCATTTTTTATGATTAATAATGGATTTGTGTGTTTAAAATTTCTAGTTTGATGTTTTTTCCATCTGCATAAATCGAGTACGTGGATTTTTTTTTTTTTTTTTTCAAGGACTTGATGTTTTCATGCTTCTGCCTCTGACATTCCCTATCTTTGCCGTGACTAAAAAGCTTTTCATCCGAAAACCTCAGGCTTTCCATAGGATTTAAACATGCTCTGTGATTGGGAACCGGACCTCCCTGATGATCACAAAGCGTGTATGAATGAGCACAAACCTTCAACCTGTAAAGGAGCCCTGGACTCCGCTGGGATGATGAAGCGCATGCCCAGGGCAGCCTCCCCCTGGGTGGGTGGGCCGGGTTGAGGATTTGCCAGCGTTTATAGTCAAGTATGAAAGTGATTTGGCATGAATAATACTGCGTGGAGGGGGGATGAAATTCTAGGTGACTCATATAGATTCAGGTTTGGCAGGAGGTGAAACAAAAGCTTCGCAAAGTCGATTCAAGACAGAAGCTAGGTGAGGACTTCAAACGGAAACGAGGCTGTTGCTAATGGAAATCACACAAATAAGAAAAGAAAAATACAAATGGAAGCATTTCTTGTTGCTCCCTATAGCAGAAATAAAGTGTCCTGCGATGATTTCTCCAGCTTTCCAAATTCTGACCTTGTGTGAATGAAAAATGAAAAATCCGCTTTGGTTAGAGTGACAGAATAAATGGTAATTTTATGGACGTGGCACAATGACAGTTGTGTTTTTGCTCATTTTCAGGGTGATCATTTTTTGGCAGGCAAATGACTCCATATTAGCATTGCTGTATTTTTTTTTTTTATCTGTTCATGATTATGGTTTTATTTTACAACCATAAATTATCTGATCAAAGTGATTTTTTTTTTTGTTTTGCTCATAGCTAATCAGTGAAAAATGCCTCTTAATAAGTCCTATTTATCTTAACAACACAAAGCCTATAATCACCTCTTTCAATGCAATGACAAGTCGCAAAAGATGGAAAAAAAAAACTTGCGCTGCAGGCCTTGAGTTTTAACCTAGCAGATAGGGCTGGCAATATGGAATTGTTTATATCATGATATAGTTTTTTTTTTCATTTTCGGCTTTGATGATATACAGTATATCACAATATAAACCAAATAACTATATCTGACAAATTTTAACGCACTGTGACTCTGAAATGTGAATTCCTCAGCAGGTTATTTAAATTTGAATATTTATTTCCTATCATACTTCAAATATAACAGATGAACTGAAGATGCATGATGCAACTGTTTTTTTTTTTTTTTTTTTTTTTTTTCAGATAACTAAAAAAAAAAAAAAAATCTTGCAGCCAAACATATTTTTACCAACCAAATTATAACATTATTTTACACAGAAATAACTAAGTTATTGGCATTAAACTATTTTATAAGTGGTATGAAAATGTTTTTACTGTCCTCTAACTGTTACTCAAGATTTCCTAATTCTAATGTGATCACATTTTATATTAAATCAGTAGTAGTAAATGAGTATAAATGTATTGGATTATTGCTTTGAACTAAAAAATAGTTAGCTTTAGCATGATAGCATTAGCATCTAATCACAACGCTGTCAACAAATCAACACCTTCTATTCATATGTCTGTTGCTGTTTTAAGTGAAGCAGATTTATCCTCCAGTTTTGACAGGATTCACATGTTCCATGTTTCATCAGCCAAACTAGACGCTACACGCGTCGTGTGTGTGTTTATCTTGCGGAAGTAAGACTGAGAAAGGGAAGAAGACTAAAGAAATTCACCATAAAAGAGCTCATAAACACAACTAAATAAATTCAAGCATTTACTCAACTTTACTCTAACTTTAACTCACCAAAGAGGAGAAAACGCTTCCAATTGGCGAGAGTTTTTTGGACCCTTCAAATTAAAAGTCTCTCGCGTTAGATTAAATCCCTTTTAAGAAAAAGTTCTATTGTGATAAATATCATTTTCACCACCCCACTAGCAGATAAACAAATAAACACTACCCTGACATACCTATTGTTACCTGTTCTTCCTCAGACGGATTCTCAGGCTGGTCCAACTGTTTGTGCTTTCCTGCTCCGTCTCTCCTCACTCACAGGGCTTTCTTTAAGGAGCACCACTTTATCACACTGATGAATCTGGTAGGCTTTTCAAGGAGAGGCTGTCTGCCCGTAATGCAAAGACAAATGCCCCCTGTCTCCCCTCAGGTGCTTCTTATGTTTAAGGTGATGCGGAGAGACAGGTTGATTAAAAGAAGGTTAAGAGATGCGCTTGGGCCGTCACTTGGCCACCATGACGGATTGGTGACAGGCGGTCAAGGATGTTGCTGCTCGGAGATGGAGGTGGCAGGATGAAAACTGCCTGCCACCCGAGTCACCCCGCAGCCTCCGCCTTAACTTCCCTATCCGGAGACACGCACTTACTAAGCAGGAACCGTCCTTCCTGCTTTCCCCTTGCTCTTTGACACTAAAGTTGAGCTGGATTTATGGTCATACAGGTGTTCATGCAAAGGTCTTTCAAATCTATTAGGACGGAAATTCATACGCAATCCCATGCAAAGACAGAGTCACAAAGCCAGGAAAAAAAACACCTGAGGGGATGAAAATGTTGACCTCTTGTCTTACTGCACGATCGAGGTTCACCGTGATCTACAAGATCAGGGATTAGTGCTGGAAAACACTCTAGCTATATAACACACTGAGTACAAGTTAGTTTTCATTTTTATGACGGTGTTTTTTCACTTGACCTTGAACACAACAAACGTATGAAAGATGGCCCTAATAAATACAATGAAAAAAGGAAGGGAGGATATTCCTCTTAAAGCTGCTCAACCAAATCGGAAGTAGAGATATTTGATGTCACCAGACAGTTATGGTTAGATACATGGGCTTTACTGAGAAAGAATGCCCGACCACACAACAGAAAGGTGTTATCTAAAAAAATACTTCTTTAATCACTTTTTAACCCTTTAACTCCGGAGCTCCAGTGTTTATGTTCTTTGATTTAATGTATTTCTTTAATGGTTAACACGATCAATGTAATTTCATTAGATTCTGAAGGAGAAAAATACGTCAATTTTAAAAAAAAAAAATTTCTCCTCCCTATATATATATATATTTTTTTTTATCACATATTTTTAAAATAGGAAAGTTGATCAAATCTTCACCATTTTTTAAACAACAACATTACATTTACTATAGCTTGAAGCCAAAACAAGGTCATTTGTTTTTCAGGGAATATTTTTTCCCTCAGTTGGTGGCACGTCTGGAATAAGACTCTTGAGTCCACCAGAAAGCAGATAACTGTAGCAGAAACACTGCTGGACAATCGTCAGCAAGGGATCACTCCATTATACTGTATAGTGCAGCACACATTAACAAAAAGGGGAATGTATGGGGTTGTTGTTGTTCACATATTGAGCTTAGAAGTCAAAAATAATAAAATCAGAAAGAAAGGCTTCAAAATGCACAGAAATGGTAACCATTGCTATGTTATTTTTCCGGTCAAGGGTAATCTTATTATTGTTCTTGATGTTCTGCAGCTGTTCCCTTCCTGTCTTCATAATGCATGCACTAGATTGTGCGCCTGTTATTATTTTGAAAGTGTTGGCCTTGCAACATTAAACACAGTGACTAAAGGCAGAAAGAAAGGCAGCACATCCAGCCAGTGTTATCTCTGCAGCCATCTGTCTGTCACGCGGCCTCGGAGAGGAACAGTCGGGCCAGACAAAGAGGGACTTTGACTTACCAATTCAGGCTTGAGAATGTATGTGCACACTCACATTCTTCTTACACACCTGAGAATTACTCACCGATAAGAGTTGCCTCTCAGATTTTTAATGCTGTTTTGCAGTCTTTCTTTGCTTGATGGAATTTTTCTGTTGCAAAAAAAAAAAAAATTAAATCAAAATTCAGAGGGCAGGGTCAACTGGGATTTCGGGGTGTGTGTGTAGTTTGAAGGTCCAATCTCCAACGACCACTGCAGTACTGGATTCCTGGCTGAAGCATTGGTGACTGAGGCCAAACTGACCATTTTTTTTTTCCTCCTTTGAGAACTCCTCCCTCATTTTCATTCCAAACAAGGCAAAGAGGTGAAGAAGATACTTCGGTTAAAAAAAAAAAAACCTCTCAACTGGTGGCATCGAAGGTATGCTTATCTGTAACAGCAGATGCACAGAACCCTGGGACGTCATCTGAAGGGCTCTGTGAAGGCAAACCGGCTGCAAGCGAACTGTTGACTTCTTTCTTACTCCAATCTCCTGAGTCCCCTAACCCCTAACCCTCTGGGCACGGGGACAGGCGCACCAATTACTTAAACTCAGGAAAGAGCTAATGTCATATAAAGTGGAGTGGCAACTTCCCTCGTGTGGGAAATGTCCCACATAGCCTCAATTCCCTCCTCCCCCCAAGAGCGAATGCATAGCAATCTGTGCCTCCAGAGAACAGCCATGGAGTACCTGCGAAGGGCATGCAGTGGAAAAATTGAATGTTTCTGAGGAGGATTTTTGCAGTAAGTGCTTGCTTATCCACTATATCCCCAATTTGTATACAGCCACAAGCTACAAATCTAGGAGGGCTTAGAGGGGAGAGGTTTCCTGTGATATAAGGTCACTGAGATCAAACCCCCAAAAAATCAGTTTCAAGGAGAAACTTTGGAACATTTATTTAAAAAAAAACAGACATATGTTTGTAAAGTCAATTTATAAAAGCAAAAGGTTTTAAAAAAAAAGTAAATAGAAAAGGGTGAATTTGGTTTTTTTGGGTACAGTATCTCACACGTATGAGAATTTAATTTTCACACTTCTTTTTTAATCCGTTGCTTCATTTAAAAAAACAAAAAACAAAACTCGCCAAAGCTTTACAGCCATGCGGCATCAACTTCTGTCGGGATTACCCTTTTTAATTTCCAAATCAAACAAGATATCCAGATTATAGCTGTGTCTGTGTTAATGCGCCAGGTTTACAGCCTCGCTGACTCTGTGGAGAATTTGTGTTTCATAAAATCTCTTAAATCTCTGGTGCCGTTATCACAGAACTGCAGGCGCACAGTTCATGCAGTACGTCAACAAAGGCCAGGGAGTCTCAACGCTCAGGGCTGAAAACAATGCATTTACTGCTCATATAGGTCTGTGGACGAACCTCTCAATCCAAAACACCTGGAGGAGCACTGCTGCTTTTCCAAAGTCTTAAAGAAAAGTCTCATATAACACAAGTATGGCAAATGTAAGAAAAACATAAGATTTGTGCAGAAAATATTGAAACATAGACTGGGAGAAAATATAATTATAATGGTCAAGCACAGCCAAATAACAGAGTTACGCAGAAACAAGGTGACACAAATATGACTTTTATCCCTTAGAACAACGGGGTCGGCACACAGTGTCCTCAGATTATGTGATCAGACCTCAAAAACCATATCAGGTTGAATGCTTATTGGATTTGCCATGGCAAACAACTAAATAGTGTGCTGTTGGTGCAAAGACTGTCTGATTGTGGTCCACTACAGAAATATCTGATCTCGATCTGATTCACTGACCTAATATTTATATCTGACATTTTTAGCCAAAACTTCCACCAGTATGACAGATACCTGGTACTGAACAGTGCAGGTGAAGTTTTCCAGATCCCCTGTATTTCTTGCAAGATAATCAAGTTGAAATACGTGTTCAAACAATTAAATCAATATTAAATATATTAATATTTTAGTTTGATAAAGTTCAACCCACTGTTGTTTTTCCACATCAAAATAATACTGTCAGAAGCTGGTTCCACATGCAGGAGGTTTATTAGTTCATGCAGAAACTAAGCACAGTTAAAAGTCATTAAAAGCTAAATCAGGGTCAGACAGGCAGAAGTCAATCATGAGCATGGGAGTGTCAAAGAAGAGACTAGAGTTTTCAGGGTCCAGGCAAGGGTCAGGGCAGGCAGCAATCAATACAAGAATCACCAAGAAAGAAAAGATCAGGTGCAGGCAGAAACGCTCAGTAGTGATGGAAGGGTGGCACAAACAATACTTTGCACTGAGTCAGGCTCTGAGCAGGGCTTAAATAACATGTGGATGATTGTCAGGGAGTATTATGAGTGTGCGCTGGGGTTGCTGGGAGATGTATTGTGTTTAGTACTCGCCGGTGACCAGAGGAGGTGAGAGAGATCTGAGTCTTGATCAATACAACATTCTACCACATCTTATGGTCATGTCTTTTCAAAAGTCAAGGTGTTTCCACACATTGGAGTGTAATGATGGACTGAACATTTTTTGCTCCATCACATGTTTGTTTTCTGATTGGTCATATATCGATAGTAGTAAAATAAACCTACAATGTCTCAATCTACATTGAATCCATTAATGATTTAGTTCATTCTAAATCATTTTTTTTAATGGGATGGCTCGATTTTTTTTCTGCCTCAGACAGATTGATTTGGTTGGATTGTAGGAATAGTGATCGATTCATCGATTGATCATTATTGTTAGGATTTTCTTCAGGAACTCTAGCTTCCTCCCACAGTCTGAAAACATGCTTTGTATGTAGGAGCTGAGGTGAGAGGACCCATATGCAACTTGACTTTAACAGCGATAGTAACACAGGTAAGGACAAGGCAGGACGTCGTCAGAAAACAGTCCAGGGTCAGACATTGGGGCGAGACGGGAGACGAAAACACAGGCAGACAAAAGGAAGAATGTTCAGACTGAAGGTACAGAGTTACAAAACAAGACTTCGCAAGAAGCAGAGTGAGGAGTTGGAAGGTAGTTGATGGTGACAGGAAAATGGTGGCTGATGCATGATGGGAATTGGAGTACAAGAGGATGACAGATGAGGTTAGTACTCAGGTGAGGGCTCCCTCTGGTGGTCGGAGGAGGGTATGACTGGCTAGGTCCTGACAAAATGTGAGTCGGGTGCCCCTGCGACAGACTGGAGACCCGTCCCAGCACCGTCAAACAGTAGCTGGGTTGGCTCCAGCAACCTTGCGACCTCAAAAGAAATTTGGTGGCTTCAGAAAATTGACTAATTAGTGATATCATGTTACTTTTGTAAGATTAGAGTGATTAATCTTGAAATGTGATGAGTTTAAAACTTAAGCAACAATTCTGCTTGTAACTTTTTCTCAATCCATCCATTTTCTTAACTCTCTGTATCCCCTCCGGTGTTCACAGAGTCACCGGTCGCTGCCAAAGCCCGCCTCGGCCACTGTGGCGAAGGCAGGGTACGCCCTAAACAGGTCGCCAGTCTGTTAGAGGGTACATTTTTCAGGCTGTACTGTGACAGGCCAGTCGGCAGAGAATCCTGCTTTGAATCCCACCAGGATCCCTTCTGGACTTCTCTATTTGAATGCTTTTATTTTTTTCCAGGCATTCTGGCTTTCTCTCAGAGTCCAAAAAATGTGTTTCATTGGTTAATTGGTGACACTAAATTTGCCCTCAGGAGTGTGTGTGCGTGTGTGTGTGTGTGTGTGTTTGTCACTGCAACGGAATGGTAGTCTGTTGATTGCTGGAACTGACTCTTCTCAAGATATAGTGGTTTAACATGATACATTGAAAAAACAACATTTTGAATGACGTGTTAAATGTTTACATATGTATGAAATAAAAAAAAAAAAAAAAACATGCTTGGAAATCAAAATCCAGCATTATTGTAAAGTATTACATTCCAAACTGCAGTTGCCTTGAACCAAACTGTGTTATCTCGCCATCTGTCAACTGCCATGCCTTCTCTTTAGTCTCCATCATGGAAGATACAAGATGATGGAAGAAAATGGCTTTGAAAAGAGCAGAGATGTATCGCTGTAGGTGTTTGCACAGGCATGGAAAGACTGACTTAAACCAGAGTTATGCCTGGTGGGTTAAAAGGCCAATTTAACAGTCTCTTGAATTTCACACCAGAGATTTGTTAGATTATGTGAGAAGACGATCATGCAGCACGTTAGAGAACTGAGCACCTGTGGCAAAAGTTAACAGTAATGACCTCCTAACTCAGAGTTAATTTATATTGTGACAGATGACTAAAGCCTGTGTCTGTTAGGAAGCAAATGTAGTTTTCAAATAGTCTTAAAATGCTTGAGGGAGTTCCTCATTTCCCACAGTTAGCTGCAGGGTCTTGTTTTTACTGTAGTTGCTGCTAGATTTTGTGCTTTTCGAAACGGCACAACCAATCTCTCAAAACATAGAGAGATTGTGTGTGTTTGTTTTGAGTTGCTGTGTTTTTGTGCATAACACAATATCCCTATGTAACAGTTAATTCACCAACTGATTGTTGTCAGGACTGACGGTCTGTCATGCTTCAAACTGCATATTGCTTTGTAATATTCTACACACTACATGTACAATTTGCACACTTGTTTTGGGTATTCGTTCTCATATTTACATCTTTGTAAATAATATCTATTCTGCCAAAGTTTTCAGCTTGGAGTGAATAAAGCATTTCTTTTCTATTATTTTCCTTTCTTTTCTATTTTTACAGAACTTGAGAAAAAAATCATAGAGGAAACTGCAGCTTGTTCAGTAATCTGTTGTTTGGGTTCTCACAAGGACTGTAAAAATAGACCACATGGGTCCAGTTTGAATGATTTGAATGGTTTAGTTAGCACCACCTTGATGGACCGGTGACCTGTCCAGGGTGTCCCCCGCCTTTGCCCCAAAAGTATCTGGGACAGACTGGTAACCCCGGTGACCTTGAAAGGGATATAGCAGATTATGGAGAAGGAAGGAAGGAAGGAAGGAAGGAAGGAAGGAAGGAAGGAAGGAAGGAAGGAAGGAAGGAAGGAAGGAAGGAAGGAAGGAAGGATGGATGGATGGATGGATGGATGGATGGATGGATGGATGGATGATGGAATGGATGGATGGATGGATGGATGGATGGATGGATGGATGGATGGATGGATGGATGGATGGATGGATGGCAGTTCCTAGAGTCAAAAGTCAAAACCAAACCTGAGAAAGCTGCATTCAGCTTCTATGCTCCATATATCTAGAACAGACTTCCAGAAAGCCTTAGATCAGATGAAACTATTTATTTAGATCCAGGTTAAAGACCCACCTGTTCTTAGCTGTTTGATGTTTTTTTTTTGTTTTTTCAGAAGTTTATATCTGTATTGTTACTTAGATTAAAGGTTATTTTAACTATAATTCTTTTTGGTTTTCTTTTTAGCTTTACTTTTAATGTTCTATGAATTACCTTTAAACCCAAAATGTGTTTGCACAAAAAAAAAAACTCGCCTTTGCCTTTTGAACTTCAGTTTATTTTACTTTTATGAATAGAAAGAGCCAAATAATTGCTAAAAGCCGTCTAGAGAGGTTGTATGACTAGTCCGAGATGCCTCAAAGACAAGAATTGGGTTTTGACAATGGATGAGAGAAAAAAATCTAGAGTGCAAAAATATTTTCACATTCAGATGAAATTTGCCCCCCAACTGCAAAAATCCACAGGAGGCAAGAATTTCAGCTGCATCTGGGCAGAACAAAGATCACCACATCTTGACTTTCTCTGAAATTATTCTCTCCCGAATAGGAGCATTACTCATACGTTACTGACTCACCCCCACCTCCATGTGTTAAATCAGTGACCTTTACAATCAAAACATACTTGTGTCATTTTTCAGAACACAAGTAAACCATAATCACACAAAAACAATGTTAAAAAAAAAGTCTCCAAAAATGTGCTGCATCCATGGACCAGGAGGGAGAATGAAATCAAAGGTCAAGGCTGGTTTACACAACGTAACAAGAGGTCTGCAGCAAAAAAATTAACTACACAGATTGTTTTTCCCTTTTTCAGTGTGTGTGCGCATGCATGCATGCATGTGTGTGCATCTAATTGTTCCCTAAAGAGCTTTTTCCACTTAGTACGAGCACGAGTCCTAATTGCTGAAAATGTTGTGCTGCAACTGCACGAGACTTGTTTAGACATTCTGCTTCTCTGGCAGGTGCTAATTGGTCAACCTCCGAAAGATTTTGACCTAATAAAAAGCAAGCACGGAAGAATTAAAAAAAAAGAAAAAAATACTGGAGAAAGCAGAAACTTCTTTCAATTAAAATGTGACTCCTCTGCAGTTCCTTTGGAAATACATCAGCTTTTTTATGCTTTTTTCAGCTTCTCTGTTTAACTCCACCAGGTTACCATCCACGAAATATGTAACAACTATGAGTCATGTCCTTTTTTTTTTTTATAACTGTATGCACATTTTAAATAAAGTAGGACACCCCATTTAGACTTAATTTATCTTGGATGGTAAAGGAGAATCTGGTTGTACCATTTATTTATCTGTGTAAGATAAATGAAAGAAGTAACGACAATTATTTATGTCAAAGGTATTTCCCCTCCATTATTTTTTCTTCTTTTCACCAGCTTCACCCATCACACAATACAACAACCCTTTTTGGCTCAAACCTGTTACCTTCTGACTGTCACTACCAATGTTTAACCTAGAATGTCGCGCGTGTATGTTTTCGGAAACAACCGGGGGATTAACAAATCCAGATCATGTAGAGCTCTCCGAAAGGTGGAGAGCTCACATTTGCAGAAGGTGAAGCTTAATAGAAGCTGGGGAAGTAGGAAAGCTGTACTTGAGATAGGGCCAAGGAGGAGTTGTCAGCTTTGATTTATTAAGTGCAGCTTCTGCTCTGACTGCTGGTAACTTGTCAGTCTCCACATAATGGATGGGGCTCACAGCTCACTGCTCCATGATTGGCTTTTTTTTTTTTTTTCCTTTTTTATTTCTTGGACCCTTTTCCGTCATCCATTGCTATCTTGCTCCCATTTCTAATTAATTTGTTATTCACAACCTCCACTACTTTTCCCATTTACTGAGGTACAGAGCACCCAGGAGGCCACTCCTCTTCTCACTTTCTCCCTCCCGTTAAAATCCTTCATTCAGCATCCTCACTCGTGTTTGACAATACCTCCCAGTGGCTTCAGAGTTGCCAGATGACTACTTTCATTCCACAGCTACCATTTTACCACAGTAGACGTCTGGAGAAATAAAAACGATCTTCATCATTTTCTCAAAAGAGAAGGTTTTGGCTTCCATCTTTCACCAGGGAGTCGGCCACAAAACTGTGTGATGCCTGATTTACACTGCAGTGTGTCTCCGTTGTGTTGACGCAAAAAGGAGAACGTTCATTAATCAATCTGAACGTTATCATTGCCTCCATCACATCTGCAATGCGAGGTTTATGCAGGAGTTTTTTATCCTGTCTGTTGACTCGTCGATTTCACGCCAAATAAAAAACGAAAAACAGGTCCAGCTTTCAAAATAAAAAAAGTTTTAAATTAATTTCATACTAAAGGTAACATGCCCACATGATAACACATGTTTGCACCCCAAACAACACCAATCTCTATATTTGCCATGGATGAAAACAACATTGGGTACAATTTTATTAAACTAAAATATGAATGGATTTGTCATTAATTCTTGTTTACTTGTTTGTTTGTACACATAATTAATTTACACATGACTATCTTGAAGAAAAATAAGAAATCTGGAAAACTTCAGTACCAGGTATTTATCTTAGAGTCACACTGTTTTGGCTAAAGATGTTCTGAATCCATTTTAGATTAAAGAATTGGATCAAAATGAACCAATATTGACAAGGAATTTGATCTTTTAAGCTAAAACAAAAATTCCAAATTGATTTCGTTTTTGGGTTTTCACTCCATACATTCAGTCTGAAACAAACAGTCTGAATCCCTTTGTAAACATTACAAAAACACAAAAGTATCTCCAAGGTTTGAATTTCACACAATGTGGTGGAAAAAAAAGAAAATGTTCACAAACTCTCACTCGTACTTATCGGGTAACAGGAAGCCACAGCAGATTGGCTCAACTGTTTCTGTATATGGCAAAGCAATATCAGCCTGAGGTGGTCTCCGCTTCTGAGACAAACTTAGTAGACATCTATGCACACTATCGCGTACAAAAAAACAAAAAAAAAAACATGCCACATGAACAAGTTGCGGAGTTTGAGGTAAGCCTCTGTGATGTGCAAGTTGTGACCCACACACTGAGCTCAGGATCAAAGTGGCATGCGTGCACACACACACACACACTTCCACACACAAACATCACACTCAGCGTGAGCCCAGCTGCCCTGCGGTGAACCCATCCACCACAATCCCTCACATCGCCGTCTTCCACGATTAGCTTTGTCTTTGGACAGATGCAGTGCAGCGGGCCTGGAGGATCTAACACACTGTGTGGAGCGATTACTCAAAAACAATCAGTCAGGACCCACTCAGATTTCTGCCTCTCGTCTTTAACCATTTCTCCCTCTCAGAGCATAATGTTCTTTTTTTATCCGTTTCCTTCTTGCTAATTTGTTACTCTTGGTTTATTGTTCAGTATTTTGACAAACTAACATAAGAATGAAGGCTGGTTTGTAATAATTCTGTTCATTACACTATATAATGTTATCAAAGGTGACATCATGCGGGGTCAAAAGGGTGTTTACGTCCCCTAAATCACAGGAAACATCCCCCAACGAAGAGTTCACAGCACATTTAAAAGAACGGGACGATGACGGATCTGAGAGGGACAAGTTAAACAAATAGAGGTGTCATTATCTGACAGCTCTTCACCTCAAGGGAAAGAGGTAAATTCTCCCTACAAGACAGAGTTATTGATTTGAATAACTTTGCTGTACACCTAATGGGGTGTGTCATTCATTGCCTCTCCATAACATCCACAATCCATCTCTTATCTGTCAAGTATGCAATGAGGGTGCAGACCATTATCTGTCTGATTAATGCTAACATTCATTGAAAGGGTAGTTTATCAGTCATGTGCATCAAAGCTCCAGACGGGTGTTTGTGAAAAAAAGTTGAGTGGGAGTTTGAGTTGAATTTATTCACAGTGAATAGGACAACAATGAGAAAATGACCCTTTTTATTATTATTATTACTTTAGCATTTTACTGAGGAGAAAATAAAATTATAAAGAAGATTCAGTGATAAACTATCTATTATAATCCTTTCTGTTTTACATTTATTTTAAAATTCTGTTTCAGAATTTTTTTTTCTTTTTTTTGACATAACTCTGTACATTACATTAAATCAGGGGTGTCAAACTCAATCGCACAGAAGGCCAAAATTCAAACAGACTGAAGGTCGCGGGCCGAACAGGATAAAAATGTATAAACACAATAAAACAAAAATCTAAAACTTTCAAACCTATCATCAAAATTATGCAAGTTAGAACCATTAATAACAATAAAACAAAAGGATCCAGTGGGCCGGATCCACTTTGAAATATGCAGTCCCCAAATATCTCATTTTTCTTTGAAAGATATTAAGATGCATACTTTTTTGTCTTATATTAAAATAACAAAATTAGGGATTTTTTTTTTACTCTCAAAAAAATAAAAACAACCCTTTTCTATTTTTTGTATATATAATATATATAATAATAAAAAAAATATATATATATATATATATATAATTATTATTTTTTTAATTATTACTCTTATTTCGAATAAAAATTCAAAATAAATCTTTTCGGTGAAACGACCGACCATTTGTTATTGGAATTGTTTGATTTTAATCAATCTAAATAAAACACTAAAACACCTATTTATTTTCTATCTAAACATATCTAACAATGGATAATTAATCATGACTTAATTGGGAAAAAAAGAGTTAAGAAACACTGCATTACACACACACACACACACACATACATATATATTATGTGTATATGTATATATATATACATATATAAGCTGCATCTGTGCAAAATATAAATAGTTCCTCATAATTAGTCTTAATTATAAATAGTCATCTTTGTATTCATGCATACAAAACAAACAAAAACATACTTGAAATCACTTTTATCTATTGATATTCACTCCCCATGGATATAAATGTCTTTATCTGACTTTGAGAGTTTAAAATTAAAGTACCTGTAAAGTGAATTTTTTCTGATTAAACTAAAGCCGTACTTTTTTATATCATTAATAATCTCTCTGTATGTATAATTTTTGTTTCCTTATCTTAAAAAAACTAATAAAAATATATGTTTTGTCTTTTTGTCACTCTTCTCACAGAATTCCCATCTATAGGTGTTTCTTTCATACCCCTGACCCCTGAGGAAAAGCACAACTCACAAGTTCTCTTCCGAGTGCACATGCACAGTATGAGAAACAGAACAACATTTCCCATGTCAGCTTTTTTGACATGTGAAGGTCAATACTGGAATTGCAAATCACACACTGGTTAGCAGCTTTTGAGACTTTCCAAGAGTTTTTTTTTTCTTTCCTTGTTTTTTCTTTCTTTTTTTTTAAGTGCTTTCATCTCCTGCAAGTACTGCCTATGTATGCGCAGAAAAAGTATACGCATCCAAAAGGGGCGAAGCACTGAGACTGCACGAGGAAGCTGGTTGAGCCAGATGTTATTCTCTCTAACACCACTTACTATTCACCTTGATGAACCACAGCTGCTCATAATACGTGTTCTTTTGACACCAAGAAGCTTGCTGGCATATGTTCAATTAGCATGAAAGCACCTGCGACTGAACTTGTAGAAGACTTTTCACTTCTTTATCCCTTGACTCATTAAATGCATAGCTATAAGGGAAGGTCTATTTTTACAGGAAACCAGCAGGATGATATAGATATAAAAACTTTTTTTTACACGAAAAATAAGAAAAATGAAAGAAATGCTTCACCACATAAACTGTCAGTAGTACAACTAACTTTGTAGATGCTGAGAATGTCAGTAGCTGTGTTTGGATGTGCAAGATGTCTTTAATTAGATTAAAAATCGGATTAAAATTAAACTGTGTACGTGAAAAACTTTATCCAAAAGTATTAACCATTTACATACCCCGCGCATTCGATTGGAAAAAACCTTTTGACGTGCATGGAAGTAGCTAAAATACCAGAAATGGATGTAGAAGAAGAAGAAGTAGCGAGTTCTGCTGCAAACAAGGAAAGCAGCAGCTTTGAGTGAGAAGGTCTATGGATATTTTTTAAATGTCTGTTCACTCATAATTCACTAAATCTGTCAGTATTTTCTTCTTGGCCGCATGGACCTGGAGGAAGGATTGAGTTAGACATTTAGCCTCGGATGCAGCCTTGTTTCCACACGGCAGGAGTAGCACGGGACGGACCGGTTAACTCTGGCGAACGTTTCTGCTCTAAGCGGATTGTTTTCACGGTGCATGCATGGTTCAGACGGCTAACGTGTCATTGCAATGCGACAAATAGAAAAGCAACAGTGGTGGTCATCCAGCAGCTCGTCTTTTTCTTGCTTTTCCTTTTGTATTTATTTGTATAACAGGAATTTAATGTTGCTTAAAAGAAGACTGTGTGCGGCTAAAAAGAATATAAAGAGGAAAACATAGTTGCTAGCTTAGCCCTATAATGATGATCAAAGGATGGCTACAGTGGCTCCGCCTCAACCGTCCCATTCTATTTTTCAATGGACCCACAACAGATGGGGGAGGGGCCCAAAAGGTGTCGCTCAGAACGGTTTTATGGGTTTATTTTACAACGGAAACGCTCAAAGTATCGGATCCATTGTGTGACACATTTTTACTCGAATCAATCTTTTATTCTGATCACTTGTGTCCATGTAAACACAGCTAATGTGCTTCGTGCTATCTGTGAGACTTAACTTCACATTTACTTTGACAGCCTAGTTGAAAGAGATTTATAATTAGATGGAAGTGATATGCCGCACCATTCAAAATAAAATACGGTTTGGGCGTGCCAGATATAACATTCTATTGAAGCTCTGAGGTTAAAGCTGTTTCATAATTAGGTGGAAAAAGAAGGCGTGAAACATGAAGCATAGGCGGATGTCAATCAAAACACCAAATAGATAAAGATTGGATTTTTTTTCCTTTGGCAGCTTTAAGTCATAATAAACCGTGAATATTGATATGGATTCTCTCCTAAGCCTTTCATTTCAAGCAAAAAAAAAAAAGCATGTCGTACAAAGTACATGGAATCTTCTCAACCAAAAAATATGGACACATATCCAGCAAAAATTTCCTCTGTGACAGTAGTTTACTCTCCTGTAAATATTAAAGGGGTATTACTATAAAAAAAAAAAAAAAAAACACTTTTTGATCTTTTAAGTGTATTATACTGTTCAGTACTTAGTATTTTGATCCGTTCACGCATTTCTGAGTAAACCTGCGTTGTCTGCAGCAGCACCTCCCATACCCACGAAAATGAGCGGGTTCTCACGTGCTGATGTCACAATGTGAGACCGCCCCCTCCAGGAGGAGTCTGCTCTGCCCCCAGGATAACACAAAAGTCCCAATTCGAGTTATTCCCTTCTCCTACATTGAACTTTCCAAACAGAGAGTTATAAAACAATAGTGTCTCATATTTCAGACGTCACCAATAATCACCAATCCACTAGCGTTAGCGCGGAGCTTCCAGCGCCTAAAAATACATAACAACAGCGTTTTTATAACTTAAATAAAAAGTCATGCTGCAACAAAAAGTCGTTACTGGCATTTAAATGTAAACATCTGTGAAGAAAAACGCTTCTCAGCGCGACGCGGTTTAGCTTTGCAACAGAGGTTTTTGTATGCCTTAGCTTCGGAGGGTGAAATTTAAAAAGTTAAAAAGTTTATATATCCCGAACACACTTGCACTTAAGCTAGCCATTCTAATGGAGGGGAAGGGAGAAGGGAAGAATTCGGATTGGGCAAAACACTTTCTACCCAAAGCTAGCAGCTCAAGCTAGCAGTGATCAGCTAGTTCCGCAAATATTTCATGCATGACTTGTTTTTTAGTGTTCCAAGTGTAATATATGATCATTTATATGGATGTAGTTCACTCTGAAGGACTCAAGAAAAGCATAGAATGTGCCCTTTAAACTTGTTTACTTAAAAGTTAAGTTTAAAAAAGTATTTTACTCACGTAGCACCTAATCTCATTACACTGTTTGCTATCTCACATAAACGGATGATTAAATGCACTTTGAAACACAATTAAAAACCAGTATCCCGAGTTATTTTTGGTTTAAGAAACTGACCCACATAATATTCCAATTTAATTAAAAATCTGACTCCGCACGTAATTTTACAGCCTATTCAGCTACTGAAGGACCCTGACAGTTTGATTAACACATGCCACCCAAACCGCTCATAATCTATTACTCAAGCTGCTATTATTTCATATTTCAACATTTTTTGAGGTACTGGTGTTCAAGTGAAGGCTATTTTTTCCACTTGAAGAAATGACTTTGCCATCCTTTGACGGGAGGCTGCTATGTTTCGGTTACATTGCAGGAGGGAAGATCTCTAAATTTGTTGGTGTTCAAATTCTTCACGTCCTTTCAGAACCATTTCCCTACAACATAATTGTATTGTTTTCCACGCTGCCGCCCGGTTTTCCTGTTCCTGCACTGAGATGAGGGATGACAGGAAGAAAATGGCTTTAATGGTGAGGAGGTTAATCTTTGTACACTCTCAGCTCTCTCTGGGCCAGATTCTTGCAACCCCGCTGCAACTTCCATTAACATAGAGGTTGCTGATGACACTGTATCCAGTGTAAAGTACACAGGACCTGGAATTAATCAGAAGAGGATAAGATTGACCCACATGTTATCACTTGCTGTTTGTCCTTGACCAGACTTTCTGCTGTGCCTGATTGCCTTGTGTTTTCATCAGGCCACTTTTTTTATTTATCACAGTAATTTAGCCGCATTTTTTTTTTTTTTTTTTTTTTCCAGCATGGTCAGCAACTAGCAGAGCCATGGTGGTACAAAGCAAATCATCTGAAGTACTCTGGAGTCTCTGCAGTGGTTTTCTGCTATCTAAGGTGCAATTTCTTGTGAATGTAGGGAAAAAAAGTAGGGAAAAGGGCATTCAGGTGTGCTCTTATTAAAGATTGGTGTGAGGAGGGCAGCCTACCTTCTTTAGGACCTTTGTTACAAATATATACCTTCATACTTTGAAGTTAATAGAAAATTGATTACGTTAAAGTAAAACTACATCTTCAGGAGTGAGTTTTTCTGTTGGTGTTAGACAAAGGTTATCTTTGCTTTTGATGCAGAGGTAGAAGTCGATCTGAATCGATTTGACCGCAGTTGATGCAAAATGAAACAGACGTTACATAAACTTTCTTGTTACAATCAAGGACATGAGGATAAACTGTGGGAATCAGAAGCTGCTTTCGGCAGATTTTTTTTTTTTTTGGTCACTTTTTACATGCTTTTTATCACCTCTTTTCATATCTATTCTTTTTGGCGCTCCTCTTTGCCAGCTTTCGTTTATCTCGACAATCCAATAATTCATACTTCGCAGCAACTGGGCCAAAGGGAAGCGGTGGAGGGTGAGCCAAAAGAGCTAGCGATAGTGGCTAATTAGCTGCAGCTGCTGATGGGCCTGCTCCTTGCCTTCTGCCAGAAGAGCCTTGACAAAATTGTTATCGAATATAATCAGAAAAGACAAGCCATTTTTCACTACATTAGGATCCTGGACGTGGTGGGTGGGATAAGGATGGCGTGGCAAAGAAAAAAACAAGAAAAATAAGAGGGTGATTCTGTGAGAAAGTGTGTGTGCACAAAGAAATCTTGCAAGATGGTCCACAGAGGGCAGCAGGAAGCAGAAACAGACATAAAAGACTGTGTGAGAATATTCTGAAGGACAGTCCCCACTTTCCCCCTTCACATAAAGGGATTTCTCACTTGAAAAAGCAAAAAGAAAAAGGTAGACCCAGAAAATCACATTCACAGTCTCTCAAGATAGCTTACAGCCCCTCACAATCCCAGGCAGAGTGAGAAATATTGGAGGTATGCAGCGTAGGATTTTTGAACCAGATGCCTCCTTAGACGAGGAGAATGATCTTTATTTCAGAGTGGAAACATCAGAATGGAGTGGAGCCAGGAGATTGTGGGCCATCCGTTTTAGTTGCTTCGTCAAAGCAAAGAACTGTTTAAAATGTTGGAATTTCAGGTGCACCTGATCCATCACAGTTTGAACAGTGAAAAACAGAGAAATGCAGTTGTAATCTGCATGATGGATGGATGGATGGATGGATGGATGGATGGATGGATGGATGGATGGATGGATGGATGGACGGATGGATGGATTAGCACCCTTCCGGTTATCACCAGGATCTGGTCTTCTGATAGCTTCTAGGGTTGGGTTGGCTCCTCCATTGTGGCTCTCATGGTTAAAGAAGAATAAAAATTATGTTCTATTTTAATTAAGAATAGCAATACAACTTCATCAAAGTCGCACTAAAACATTGTCTCAGATCTTTCAGAGCCTTTTGCCACCAAAATTCAGTTGGAGATTAGTGTACGGCCTGAATTTATACTTAAGGAACATCAGATTACAAGGAAAATTTCCTACTGTTGAAAAATGAAAGGACTTTAAGAGTTTTTCATGGTCTAAAAAATACAATATGGGTCACTTAGTTCTGATTTGTGAATTTCTGGTCGAGATGCGTGCACCCAAATTTTTTTTTTGTTTGTTTTTTATTCAATGCTGACATGACACAACCTACATTTGCTGTATTAAGATCATCCAATATGGTTCAGGGTGTCTTTTATTTTGAAAGGATGTTATGCAAACCTCTGACGACAGTTATAAACTATTTATCTTTTGTAAATTTCTATTTATTTTTACATTTATTTTTAAATGACATTTTTAAAAATTATGTTTATCATAATAGTTGCATTAACATAAAAATAAGTTTGTGTTTTATTTTTCTTAAAGGAGCGTTTGTGGCTCCATCTAGATTGTGGTCATTAAGCAATGGACCTGAATGGCTGAATGGTGTTGAAAGTTGTAAAATCCCGGTCCTAGAATCAAAACCAAACATGGTTCTATATAGCTAGAACAGACTTCTAGAAAGCCCTAGAATGTGTGGCAGATTAGAGGAAAAACTGTCTTTTCATGTAGAACCAGTAAAGTACAAACCAATTGAATTGTTTTCCTTACCAATTTTCACTTTTCCAGTTGTTTTAGGTTTACAGCCAGTCGTGACCCATCACAGTCCATTGAGCTTCACTCTAGTGGAAGTTCTATCAGCATTTAAATGCCAGTTTACCAGCAAGATGTTTCTGCATTTGTTTTTCCAGTCTAAAACCCATGCTATCGTCCATCTCCTTCCGCTCATCCGGGTCGCGGGGGCAGACGTCTAAGCAAAGATGCCCAGACTTCCCTCTCCCCGGCCACTTCCCTAGGAGACGTAGTCTCTTCCGTGTCTTCCCTGGGGCGTCCGCCCATGCTATCATGCCACTGGGATCTTGTCATTTGCTACTTTGTATGACAATTTTATATAAGGAAACAATAAAGAGTAAAAATTGAAGACAAATCAAAGGCTTTTTCATTCTGTAGTAGGTTTTCTTTGTAAAATGAACCCAACTTTTATTCTTTCTTAAATGAGGACATAATCAAGGGCTTCAAATGGACAGATGTAGAAATAGACCGGGATTCACTCAGCAAGCTATCGTCGGTACTGACACAAGCAGCATATTGCAACAGGATATTGTGTTTTGGGGTGTAACAAGGTGTAGCAAAATGTGTGGAGTGACAAATCCATCTGCATAAAGTGGATGTAGCACCACTCAGCTATGGCCTTTGTGGTTTCACTTTATATTAACTACGGTTAAATGTATTCGTTTTGCTCCCGCCTCCACATTTAATGCCTGCAACCTCAGTTATTCTAAAATGAAGCTTTTTGGTACCACAGGGAAAAGTCAAAAGGTAATTTTCAGGAAACATATGCATGGGGCGTTTGTGAGTATGCACAAAAATGCATTCTCACCAACAGCATGCGTGGATGTCTGCAGTGTCTCTCCCAGGTGCTTACCTTGGTGTTAGGTCTTGGTGTAAGGGGGCTTGGGAAGGCCAACCAGCTGGCAGCGGCTGGGAAGCGTCAGCAGATGTGACTGTCAAGCATTCTGTTTGGTTCATTAGCTGCTCTTCCACTTGGACCAAACACAGATGTTGCCTGGCCCGCAAAGCAAAGGGGAAGGAATGTTTATACGTGCGTATGTGTGTGCAAATCTAAGAAATAAAGAGGAATGGTTCATTAAAATTTGGAAGTAACTTGTAAGGGTACACAGATGTGGAGCATTTAGTATCTAGTTTAGGGTTTCATGGATTTTCTCAAACATTTTTTATTAAAAAAAGACTGTTTTTTTGTTCATTGACTCGTGTAATCTGTACCTGCTGACTGGGGTTGAAGCCAGATATCCCAACAAACGATGTTCCAAGCTGGAGTCACTCGAAAATCATTGTCCATCCACAAAATGGAGTAAATATTTGCAACAGATAGACAAAAAAATAAAAATCAATGGATGCACGTATTGTTCTGTGGTTTTAGTGACCACAACAAAACTTTAAACAATGATAGTGCATTTAATTTGCCCGATTGTGGTTGGAATTACTGATACAAAAATAAACTTTTGTTTTGTCACTGTAAAGAGCTTTGGGCCTTCAAGAAGGTAGAAAGCACTTTACGAGTATACACCATTTACCATAAGATGTCATTGGACTAACTAAAGTTGAATTGCTCACCAGTTACTTCAGTCATTTTGTTTTTGTTCTTTTCCAATCCTGTTTCTGAGCAGCATTTCATTGTCCCGTCAGGCCAGACCTTGGTTGGGAACAATATGTATTCAGATTGCCGTATCCTCGGAATAAATATTTATCCAGAGCGAAGGTCTGTTGTAATTAACGTGAGGCCGGCTGTAGAAATGCTGTTATGCCTCTCCCTGGAGTCACCAGCAGCTCTGCAAGTCTCAGGTCAGCCGGTCTCCCCGTGTAGATGTCTCGTTCTCACATTTCTCACACTCTGTCTGCTCCTTATGCGTGGCCATTAATGTTTGTGCATCCGTACGCATGTGAGTAAATGTTGGCAAAAGCCAAATAGTGTGGAAGCCCGTTAGCAAATGTTATAACTGAATCAGAGCACTCTCTATTCTGCCAGGAGCCTAATTAGATGGGAAATCATTGTTGTTTTCAGCAGATAATGCCCGAGCTGTATTATCTATTCAAAACATAACGACCAGCAGTATTTGCATTTAATGCAGAGATGACTACAATATGAACAGTAAACACAGTCGTGTTGAATGAGAATACCAATACAGCATTCAATTCCAAAGATAAAAAAAGTAAAATAGAACTTTTATAATATATTTTTTTTAATTTCAGTCCCAAATGGGGATGGAAATCACCTCACAATACAAAACTCGATAGATGGCTGATGGTAGTGATGGTATCGCGATGACGAGATAATTGGTCAAAATCCTCTCTAATAATTCACAATATATAGAAAAACACATATTTTTTAGAAAAATATATATGAACATTTATTTTATAGCTTGAACAAAATCATAAATAACTTGTGTCTAATTTTGTGCAACAAAAAAAAAGATACTTTAGTGCAGAAATCAGTAATACTACGCCTTTGACAAGCATTGACACCAAATGAATTGGAATTATCAGTAAAATTCAGTGCTAATAATAGTAAACATAAACAGCAGTGCCAATACGTAGAGCAAAATTGTTGCAAGCAACAGAACAAAAATGTAATAATTTAGGAAACTATCAGGCATATTGTTGCTCGTGACAGCTAGTCGTGTAACATGCGCCCCTTATCTACCTACAGTGGAACCTCCCACCAAAGTATGACAAATTTAACTTTTTTGGGCCTTTTTCAAACAAAAATAAAAGATCGATACTTGGGGAGAACCCGTCAAGAATCAATCGCAGGACGACTAAATATCACGATATATTGCAATATCGATATTTTGGTGGAAAAACTTTGTCATAGAGAGTAAACACAAAGAAGGGTGTGACACTGTTTAGTTTAGGAACAGGGAAGAGAAAAAGCCCGAGGATGAGAGAGTCCTGGCTCAGTTGTCTGCATGGAGGTATGGAGTGACTTCTTAAGTACTGCCAATGTGAGGAGAACCCCCCACAACTTCCTCCCCTGCCTGCATTTTACTGAAATCCCTCCAGCCTAATTAGGTGAAAAAGTGCAAGATGTTTATGAAGCTTTCTAGGCAGCCAGTGACAGCCACTAAAGAGCCATCGACTGCACAAACGGTGACAGAGTGGATCGACGTGCCCACTGAAGAATATGCCATGAGGGTATTTACCCTGAACCTGCAGAGCTTGCACAGATGACATCTTAATAAGCTGAGCACTATGATCCATTTTTAACTGAGCCAGCCGATCTCTCAAGACGACTGTGCACCAGTGCCCACATCTAATTGGGTTCTCCCTTCCTCCAGCACCACTGTGCCACTGAAACCGTCTTCTAAGCTGTCTTTAGAAGGTGTCCAATGATGAACCTTTGAATGGATGTCTATACCAACATTAGATTGTTATATAGATTTGGAAAAGTAGCAGAAAAATACAAATTTATTATTTAAACAAGGCAATTAAGCAGCAATTTACATAATCCCGCCTTAGTTCCTGAGTTATTTAATTCCCCCTTAGGGTTTAATAAAGTTTTTCTCTCTGTTTCTTGAATTGTAAATTGAATTATCTAGCTAAATAATCAGCAGGGAAGTCTTTCTGCAGAGCATTAGGAATCTTACAACAGTGATAATAGTGTGCCTTTTGGGTAGCAACTAGAATCACATCATTATTTAAAATCTTTTAGATATTTTCTGAGAAATAGTACCTCCTGCTAAAAAATGTAAAGCCATCGTCTTAGAATGTAATAATCTGCATGTCTTTCTACGCAGGTGGATACCTTTGAATCTTTTCTAAGATATAACTTAAACGGACAGCTGATGAACAAGTCTCACTGATATTATTAAAGTAAAATAACATTTTTTAATGATGATCAGGGATGTGTCTTGACGAGAATGTGGTGATACAATACCTGTCACGATACAAATCTCGTGATGCGATACATATCGCGATATATCCCAAAATTGAACCAGAACAATTTTTCACTTTTTTTAACCCTTGTACTATTTTATAGGGTCCAGGTGAGCCAAGCCTTGTGTTGACCTGTTATCCAACCGATGACAAATGTGGATGAAGGTGGACAGGATTTTATGTCTGCCACGGACATCAGTGAGAATCAAAAATCATTGAAAAACAAAGATCAGTGCAGCGTCTTGTGGGGTCCAGATGACCTCAATCCCAACATCAACATACCCAGGATAGGACAGGGGTTAAGAGTATGACTTAGGAAGAACTAAGTCATACTAGGTTGTTCATGTCTTATAATGACAAAAACCTCACGTTTCACTGAACCAATGACATTTAACACAAGCTGGTTCTCGTTGTTCTGGTGCGGTCTACAGTTGCTCAAAGTGGGCTATGATACCAACTAGTGGTCAGAAGTTTAGGCGGAAATCAAAAGTAAGACTCGGAGGGACGCTCACAAATAATTATCGCCTTTTCAGAATTTTAAATCGATACAAGTATCGCCAATTGAAATATCGTGATATATCACAGAATCGATTTTTCCCTACACCCCTAATGATTAAGTGACTGTGTTGATTATTACTTGTGAATACTTGAAACACCCACTCCAATCATCTTTGATATATTGTAAAGCGTTCCCAGTGGTTTTATAATTATGATTATTTCGTTATTCGTCAAAGTTGTTTTCTAAGACATAGTTTCTACAGACTGGCAGTAGTTCACGCGGGATTCACCTCTGAGTTGTGGGCGGGACTTTTGATGTCATCTATCTGTTTACACACTCTCTCCCACTAGCTTACAGCCCCTCAAACCCACAACCTAACATTACCAGTGCAACAAAATGGCGAGCAATATTGGGAATATCCAGCTGCACAGTTTTTTCATTTATTCATCTTCTCCTGTATATATTGAGAAATGCAATTTGAAGATTAATTTTCTTTCTCAATGTCCTCCATAATTAGAAAAAATACCACAAGAACATCTAAAAACATTTTTTAAAAAAAAACTATTTTCATCCAAGTGGGTCTTTAAGAAATTTCTCAAGGTTGAAGACAAATTAATGTTGATAAACCTTAGTAGCAAAAAAAAAGATGTTGCACCAAATGGGTAATGACTGCTTTAAAAAAAAACAACTTTTTACATCCCGCTCTGAGTGCAGAAGGAGGCCAACGCTGTTTTTTCACACAGCATTTGTGTAGGAGTCAGCAAGACTTCAACTAAAAGTGTTTACGAACAAATGAGAAGATGGTGAGTCTGTCTGAGTGAACATAACTGCTCGTGTTTCTTTCTGCTGCAAACATTAAAAAAACACACACACACAACTTTAGTTTATATTTCAGAACACTAAGTACCATGGAAATGAATTCTCGCAACCCATATTTTCCGGCTGCTTTTAGAAGTCTGCCAGATCACTTCAGCCAACGTCCCTCCTGCAGTGAGCTACAATGACGAGGAGTGCAGCCTTGATTGTTTTATTCACACAGCTTTTATTTACATGTTTACAGCTTCTGACCGCTCGCATCACTTCAAACGACCCAGCTGTGACAGTCTGCATCAATCACAGCTGAGGTCAATGCAACAGACAACAAACAGACCAAAAAACAAGTTTTTATTTCATCCCTGTTTCTCCTTTGGGGCTAAGCTGCTCAGTGGTACTCGCCTCGCCTCCTACCTTGTGAGGGAGTGATGTGGGAGTTGAATCTCTGGAGCCCTGGTGGTTAAAAGCAGAGAGGAGGAACCATGTTCAGCCTGTATGAGCTGCCAGCAAATCTGTTAATTAAGCATGCTAATGGTTGTAATTGTAGCTGATGGTGAACCCAGCTGTTGAGGTAAATTCTAGGTTTAGCCCACTGGTTGTCAGGATACTGCGCGTGCGTCTGTGCGCGCGTGCGTCGAGTACAGGCACGCATTTATTTTATGCATGAGTGAGAATGGAAGCAGGCAGAGAGAAAGACGGAGTGTGAGCGGGCGCACAGAGAGGAGAAGGTGAGAGGTTAGCCATAGGCATGACAGGGTAGTGGAGATAGATAGAGGAGAGAAAGATGAGTTTTTTAACCTTGTGGCTCACCTTCTCGCTCTCACCATCAGGTTTCATTTCTGCAGCTGGAAATATATATATATATATATATATATATATTTCTGGTAGGTTTTTGCCCTCAGCTCGAGGTTTAGAGATATCGTCATTGGCTAATGTCCGTCTAACGCAAAAACGCACCAAGCGCAGGTTCTTGAATCAGCGTTTTGCCCACAGTGTTCACACTGGACGGGCAGGTAGGGGCTTCTCCTTCTTTTCCCTTTCTACTTTTTTACTCTTCCATGTTCATAACCTAGTTGGGAGAGGCTCGGTGCAAAATGTGGAAGCAGTGCAAATCTGGTGAATTTTGCTCCAGGCTTTTTTTTCCACGGTTTTTATTCAGATAAATGAAAGACTTAGCGTCGTATAATTCTGGTCGTGCACAGAATGTAATCACGTCTCCTTCATGATCAATTTTCAAATAGTTGACACTTCAGTAAATAAGAGAGACGCCATCCATACGTAATTCTCAATCCTGAAACCTGCATAGTGACGTGTGAACATGGAATTTTCAAAAGCAAGTGCACAAACATGCGTTCGTGTGCCTTTACACACTTTGGAATTGGTCACTTGAGTGAGGAGAGTGTGGACAGTATTGATGACCTATCAATGTTATCATGATGGGATGGATTCTTTCAACACTTTTCTCACAGTTTTTCTTCAATACAGCAAAGAGCTAGAATTTACTCCCACAGATCATGCAGGTGCAGCGTCTATCTGTCTGTCTGCAGGGTTGCCAGATTGGGCAAAAAACTGCAGCATTTGAGTAAATATCCTCCCAATTTTTTAAAACTGTCCACTCTGGTGACATCATCTGTCTGTGTAAAGAGTGCACCACTGTATTACTTTGAATTATGAATCAAAAAAACTTTCATAGCACCACCTCCTCACACTTTTCCCCTCCTCTCATTGGAGAGCTGAGAGAGTCATTAAAGAGCCACATAGTTTTTGTTGTGTTGTTTATATTTTTTTATTTGCTACAGTGTTGATTTTTTTTTTACTTTATTCACTGGAAAAATAGATTTTTTTAATCACTGATTTTAATTTTAAAAGAAAGTGGTGCTGTTATACACATTTTGTAAATATTTAGCTTTTTTAAAATGTTGCACTAGTTACTGTTTTCTTCTTATTTTAATAGTATCATGTCATTACTAACATGTTCTATATGATTTATGTTTAGTACAGATTGCTGTTTTAGACAATAAATAGTTTTATTTCATTATATAAGTAATTAAACAAAATACGTGTATATTAAAAATATTCTATAATACACATTTTTTGTGTGTCAATATTGTCAATAGTAGATGAAAGTTTTGTACAAAGTAGCTTCTAGTGTTAGCACAAGTTTTAGTTGTTTTTTTTTTCTTTAGTTTCTGTAAATCTTTAATACTTGTTAGAAATCTAACTGCTCATAAAATATATAAGTTACTCAATATGCAAACTCTTCTTTTCATGAAAGAGTTACCTTTTATGAACTCTTTCTCAAATCATCAAAAAGTGCTACTCGACGAGGCGGTGAGCCCTGTACTTGAGCATCATTAAGACTGAAATAAAAAAAATAGAAAAAACTGTCTTCATTGCAGTGGTTGTAAGAGTAACTGGGCACCATAATCAAAAAGTATCAATACTTTGATTAAATGTGAGCTCTCTATCTGGTAACTGGTGGATGGGAAGCAGTGGTGTGGCACAAATGTGCATTCTAATTTCATGCTGGTACTAAGACCAATTTCATGCCTTGTTACCAAGCAGTATTCCCTCCACTTTGTGAAAATGGGGCGCTCAGGTAAATCACAGACACGCCGTTAATATGACTGTGCCACTGACCGGCATACAGCAGGTTTGTCATCACCATTCTGCTCATTATTGATATTTAGTGGGCATGTCGACCGCGGTGGAACGTACACACACATCACTCCTCCTCTATAGTTCTACTGTTCTGATACTAAAATGTTTATTAACAAAAAAAAGCCTGCCATCAATGAATTTCAATCAAAAATTCCCTAGATCTTGTAATGCATCACTAAATGAGTCTGAAAGGGGACGAGTACAGTAATTTCTACAAGCCATAAATCGATTACTTTAAAATGTCTAACAAGAAGGCATCATCTTTTCATCCAATCAGAAATATGACTGTTTGGTAATTGCATGTTTTGCTTTAAGGGTCTAAACTAAAGTCTTTACCAAAATGGTTTTACTGCATCGGATACAAAGTTAAAAAAAAAATTAATAAAAAAAACCCTCTGCTCCTTTTGAACATTGGTTTAATCACAGAGAAACATGTCTATTCAGACCCAAAAACTAATATCTGTGCTTTTTTTCCCCTTTTTTTTCCCTTTGACCACTCTCTTTTAGTTAACTTTTTATAATTTGTGATAGCTGTATCAAATGCTCATCCAGCAGAGTGAAACTTGTTCAAGCATGAAGAATTGGTGAGAGATTTTTTTTAAACCTCCTGCAACTGAAATGCTCTTTTAGTCGGGGCTGGATCCATGGCATTCTATGCATAGCAGATGAGACTTTTTATATATATATATATATATATAATATATATATATATAATATATTATATATATATATATATATATATATAATTTATTTGTGTGTATGTTGCTAGCCGTAATAAATAACTGTTTTACATTAAAGCTCAGATCAAAACTGTAAATGAACTGGTGGTTCATTTACATTTTACAGCGATTTCGCCCGGCACACAGTCCTGACACAAAGTTGAAATGAATTTTGAAGTCCGACATGTGGCAGTGAAGGTTTTTGCTGGGAAAAAATTGGCTAAAGCATTAACCTGTCACACGCGCTGTTGGATGCGGGGGGCCTGCGGGGAATTAGGCAATGATGTTATAAATAACTGTTGTTGGAGTCAATACGCAATTTTATGTTAGTCATTTGTTAATCACAGAGGAGAAATGGAGGCAGCAGAACCAAAAAAAAAGAGAACAATCTATTAAGAATAGATGTAGTGGGTGTTATGCAGGCTTTTATTGAATTGAAAGATAAACGGGTGGAGAGATAGATAGACAGATTTGGTTCGTCATATCACATTTCTTTTCATCAATCCATGCTTTGCTGGTGGGATGCTTGTCCGGACACGCGTGTGGGACTACGAGTCCCCGCTCAACTGGGTGGCCGTGCGCATATGGTTCCTTATGATAAAAGTGTCGGAGGGAGCTCATTAGCAGCCTCATACCTTCTCTCCCAGGAGATCGGGTCTAACCACCAACACAGGGTGACAGATGTGATTCCATGTCATTACTGCAGGAAAGTTTACAGAGTTCCTGTTCTTGAAGTATTTCAGAGACGTCACAATGACACGAACTTCTGTCCTTACCCGGCTTCTTTAAATCTCTGTTCTTATTTATGCAATGACTGCATACCATTCAAAAGTACTGGGTGAGTGTAGAGAGGTGTAGAATATCCAAGTGAACCTGTGACCTTGATGGTGCTATAAAGGTGGTTTATGCACTAGGAAGTCTCAGAGGTAGTTAGACGGGTGCTCAGAGCCGGAGGACACAGCAACAGTATGAGATCAGAATCTGTTTTCCTGGCTTCGGGATAGCTTCTGATATTGAGCTTGGAATTACTTTCTTGTAATCCATTCATTCTCATAGCTGACTCCTGGAGGAGCCACAGTTTGATGATTACTCTCGTAATCTCTTCTAAAGTCTAAAGCCGTCAACAATGTTTAGTAGTAGAGGCATTTCTTAGTTTCTTACATTTGCCGTGTGATTATTCTTATTTTTGATGATCCCAATTGAATTAAAGTTATATTTAGATTCTTGAACATTGCTGGGAAATTGAATCTGCTACCTCTTCTTCCTTAAGAGAAAAAGGAACAGATCGAAATATTCCTCAAACTAAACATATTCCTGCTACACATTTTTCCTGGAGGGTCATGACAGATGTTGTAAGACAAAGGGAAACTGTTTCCATAATGCTTCATGTAACCTCTTAGCGCTTCCTGCCATGAACAAGCTCGCTTTCCTTGGAGTGTTTTTTTTTAAGCCGGTGGAAGAAAGCCAAACGTGCGAGAGACGGTGCCTCCCCGCAGCTCGCGCATCCTTTGACATCGATCTGTGCCATTACTCTGTTTGACACCTGGTTCCGTATGACTAGACGGCCTACAGGCTGGACAAGGAAGACAAGGAACAGAACAGGGGCACCAGATACAAATGACCCCCCTCTGGCTATTTCTTTCGTCCTGAAGGTGGGGGTACAAAAAGAAGGCCAGACAGAGAGGATCAGTGGAGCTATTTGGGTAGGATAAATATACAACGTGTGGAACTTAGGTCTCTGCTTAAAGGGAAAAGTCCCAAATTTGAAAACCAGCAGAGAAACACCTATGATATATAGAGTAATGAACACTTTAAGTTAGCAAAAAAATAAGTATTTAGACTGGTTTTTCTTGCATGTTGAGGATATAAAGAGTTGTTGATAAAGGAAAAAGGCAGAGCTCTTCATGGAGAGCTGCAAGCCTAGTGGGCAGCATTATGAAGTTGCACAGAAAGTAAGCACACTGAAAGCCTGAGTGCAGGCAAGGCTGTGCAACAAAAACAGGTGGCAGTAAGAGGAGTGGGCTTTTAAGTGCCAGCAATGGCTGGGCTACCACCATGACACAACTGCTCCTATAAAAGGAACGAATGGCCAATTTTCCTCCTCTCTCCACCCATGAAAGGTCATTTGTGGAGAGCAATGCTTTCAAACAAAATGTTGAAGGCTTTTTTTGGTGGACTCTGTAGAAGCTCACCAAAAAAAAAAAAAAAAAGAGCATGGGGACATTTATACCACCATTTGAATGTTCAGGTTGTTTGTTGGCTTGTATGTTCCAATTATTTGAAATGTGTCCAAATCACACATGTTCCTGAAAGTGTGTTTACAGACCAGTGCTATTCCAAAGATGTAGTGATACAAGGATAAAGATAGGGCATATTCATGAAAACACTCCCCAAAAAAAGAAACTTTAAGATTTTACAGAAACTGCTGTTTTTATCTGACAAAAAAAGTAAAAAAATAAATGAAATAAAATACAGAAATTGAATTATCTTTAAGTTATGGTTGTCGACATGCAATTAATAAAAAAAAAAGTTAATATTTATATTATATCATATATGCTGATAGCTGCAGTCAAACAAAGCATCTGTTCAGAGAGAAAACTCACCTGTTAGCAGTTGTTTTTGTCCAGATGATGAAATAAAGGTTTGTTCTAAAGAAGTGTGCAGGGATATAAAACATTTGGGCTATTTGACTGGAGCTTCCCTCACACTCTCTTATGGGGTCCAGATGACCCACCCATACATTAAGGTGGACAAGACTTCATGTCTGTCATTGGACACAAATAAAGATTGACGATCATTGGAAAAAAAAAGTTCAGCACACTGTCATGTGGGGTCCAGATGACCCCGATTTTAACGTAAACAAGCCTAGGAGAGCTGAAGGGTTACGTGTGCATCACAGACATATATGATGCATTCACTCCACTGTATAAGGGGGAACTGGACATGACCCATATTGGAACCAACTGCAACCCGTTAGCAGCGGTTAGTCCGTGCCGGGATGAGTTTTTAGTGGATTTACTGTCGCCAATCATGAGTGAGCTTGTTGCGGCCTGTTCAAAGTCCACACTCCTCCCACTGAAAGCGGCATGGGGCAATCTGTCAATCAAACATTGGAGGCGGGGACAGTGGACAACACGTGCTTTTATTGAGGCATCTGATTAGTCAGTCATCTTATAAATTGACTTACTTGCAATAAAGAAAACATATCTTTTAAAATATAAAATAAAATATCTTTAAAATACATTTTTTAAAATTGTCTTTAAAAAAATATTAGAAAGAAGATGTTAAGAAGAATGCGTTTGAGCAAGAATGGCTATTCTGACGGATAAAATTACTGATATTTCTCCTATTTCTCAATGGAAGTCTATGGGCGTTCTTGCAGCTCATGGGTACTTCCTATTTGGAACACAAAAGGGGAGGAGTTGCTGAGTCCACTTCTGATTGAGCGAATACTCAAGTAAAACATTGTGATCAATCATGAATAATCCCAACCCAAAAGTGTGAGTAATCTGATTATTTTTATTAATCAATTCACATCACTACTTTAAATCAATTTCTTGACTCTTCTTTAGACTCTGTGGTTGTCATGCTTAACGATTGCTCAAAAAAAGCAGACAGGATGTACAATCTCCACTTTCTAAGAAAAATGATGACATTTTTGGCATTTCAATGATGTCCTTTCAGTGGTGAAGGACACAATAGACTGCTTAATTTGTAGCCCAAATGTCGCCAAATAAACCAGGATGAGAAGAGGATTTGGTTTGAGGAGGAGGGATTTACAGAGAGACGGAAGCGTTTTTAATCCGTTATGTCACCACTTAAATCATAGTCACTTAATTTAACCTCCTTTTGTTTAATTAACCCCAGATTTCAAAGTTAATTAGGTTCAGGTATTAAAAAGAGATTTTTTTTTTTACTGTAGCTCCTGGCAGAAGTGCGGATTTGGCCTTGCAGTTCATTAGATGAGATCTGATTTGTTTTTACACTACACCTTCAAGGCGAAGGTAGAAGATAATGACTGGCGACGACAAGTGAGCTTGAAGGTTCTAGTGTTTTGACAATCCATCATTTTGAAATGCCGCGTTGTGTTCATTGAAAAACAGTCCGTATACCTTGAAATCTGCTATCACTCCTGGACAATGAAAAGCCAAACAGAACAAACGCTTCTGTTTCGTGTGCGGGAAAACTAATTAAGAATAATGAAAAGGATCAAGGACGTGTATGCTGCTTCTTTTAAGCTCTTTTATTGTTACTGTGCGCCTGTAGATGCTTTAAAGGCTGTTTTAAATTAAATTAGAGAAATAGCATTTCCTTTCATGTGACCACACATAAACTTTTTTTCCCTCTAAGTATAAATTGCGATTTTTTTTTTTTCTTTGTTTCTATCATAATCACAGGGAAATTAAAGGGGCCATACCATAAAAAAAAAACAACTTTTTGAGATTTGAGTGTATTGTACTGGTCATTCCTCACTCTAAAGAACCCCAGAGGGGTATTTTGATCCATTCACACATTTCACACTGCCGAAGGATTCAGTATGACGTCATGAAATGGGCGTTACCCTCACGCGAAGGCAGGCGGAGCCTCAGGAATTGAGTCGTTTTACTTCAGAATAGAAAAAAAACTCACAAAAATAACTGCTATTTTATAAATAAATTGTTTTTTAGTGTTCCAAAAGTAATATATGATCATATATATTAATATAATTCACATTGACTCCTCCATTGTGGCTCTTTGGTTAAAAATAAAGCAAAAGGTTGTTTTTTTTTTTTTAATTGTTACGTAAATAGTATGAAATTAAGTTAAAATAAAGAAAACTAACTCAAGCATTATTGACATAATTCACAAAAAATAAAAATAAAGAAACACTTTGAAAGGTTTAATAAAATGATGGTATGGCCCCTTTAAGAGTCACAAAACACGTGGAATTAGTACCAAACATGGAACATCTCAAACGTTGACTTTTGACACATTAACCAAAGTTATCCCACCAAGCTTTATTAGTCTGATAGGAGATCCATGGCAAGTGGGCACCACATTAACCTCCTGTGGCCCACAAATCAATGCGCTCACAACAGGGTGTAGTGGAGCAGGAAGGGCCTCCCTATCTGTCGGACAACAATGCCGTGGGTTAATCACAAAGGCGGTGATTGCAAATGGCAAAGCTACTTGGGAGAATGGAGCGTAAACAAAAGCAAATTGGAACCAGGTAGTAAACAGTGTCCATATTAGGTGTCCTGAAGGGCTTCGTCTGATTACAACAATCCCCGCGTGTGTCTCTCAGCAGGACGAGTGAAGTGGCTTTAAAGCACAAGCCTGCGCATCTATCTTCCCATCCATCTAGCCATCCATCGCTCCTGCTTGATCCTCTACTGCCTCTTATCCATATTTGAAATTACAAAAGCCCCTCTTATGGGTGGCTTATCACCCATGTAATGATAAAGTTCAAAAGTGAATCCATCTGTACAGCTCAGAAAGCCATTGAAATCCCCTCTTTGAGGTGCTGGCCGCAGCACCAGCTACCATCAGTTTGCAAAGTGTCTAAAACACAGATTAAAAATGCTGTAGTTATGGATTAAAAATAGGTTCAAAACCCACTCTTGGGCAAAAAACTGTTTTATAACTTGCCATTTTTAGAGTTAAAACTGATGGTTTGGCTTTTTCTTTTTTTTATATTTCTGCACATCAGTTGCAAGCTGCCTCAGAGGATGCACCACACATTTAAGCTCTACTAAACACTGCATCCTGGTGTTTAAACATTCAAAAGAAACACTGCTCACACAGCACAGCCAAATCACTTTTTCCACTTCTCTGCTTGCAGCTCAAAAGGGACCAATATCAGACAGTTGTGCACATCAATACTCAGAGCTAAAAGAAAATGCCAAAGTGCAAAAAAAAAAAGGGGGGGGGAAGCTGCTCTATCATTTAGTTTGTAGCTCAGCTCAGGTGACTTGAAAAGGTCTTTTGTTGATTTCACATGCACACAAGGCCCCGAAACTTCTTTCAAACCAGTTTTTTATTTTTGATCGAAGCTGTTTATTTCATCATGTAGTTTACTTTCATGTAACGCAGCGCTAAAAAAGACAGCAGAATCCAAGCTCACACTGATGCACTCCTTCATCTCCTTGTCCGTTTGAAACCTTGAATAAATAAATAACTGGAATCGTCGAGGCGTCCAGGAGAGGAATATTTACCACTAAAGAAGACTTCTGTGATATTGATGTTTCCTGGCCTTGCTAAGGTAGATTTTTACACGCACACACCCCACAGACCGAATGCAGCACAACAACAACAACAGCAGCAGACACACAATGAAGGACCTCTCAACTAGGGACTCCCTATAATTAACTGGAGCAGCTGAGGTTTGGGGATTAATGCAGGAGGGGCGGCGAATTAAAGCTCAGCTAATGAGTTGAAGTTTCTTAATTTGTTCTCCCCCGTAATTCCAGAATGGATTAGCAGTAGCTTTAGATGCCTCTTTCCACAGATTAGCATGGCTCGCTCAGCGTTTAACGGCAGGGTGGAGAGAGAGAGGAGGATGCAGAAATAGATGCACGCCTTATCCCAGCCAGAAAGGCCAAGTGGGCCCCATAGGGTTTAAAAGTGGGTAGAAAATGTAGGCCCCGATTGGGTTTGTCCACAGTTTCTGTGGTGCCCCCACCTGTGTTTGCCCACATTGGCTTAAATGGGTATTTTGTGAGTTAGCTTGCTACGCTAGCCAGCTGCTCGGTGCTGCTGTAGCAGAGAGGTAGTGAGCTCTATAGCATGCTAGTGATCTCCTTCTTAGCATTGTAGTGAGCTCCTCTGTATTGAGGTAGTGAGCACCACTCTAGCATGCTAGCGAGCTCCTCTACAGCGAGGTAGGGTACTCTGCTTTATCGAGCTAGCAAACTCTGCTGTAGCGAGCCCCTCTGTATTGAACTAGCAAGCTTCTCTGTAGTAAGCTAGCATGCTACACTGTATTGAGCTAACAGGTTTCACTGTAGTGAGCTAGCAATCTCAACTGTAGCATTCTAGCAAGCTCCGCTGAATCAAGCTCCATTGCAGCATGCTAGCGAGCTCTACAGTAGCATGCTATCAAGCGCTGCTGTGTGAGCTCATCTGTAGCATCCTAGTGAGCTCTTTTGTATCGAGGTAATGAACGCCACTGTAGCATGATAGCAAGCCCCACTGTAGTATTCTAGCAAGTTCCACTGTAACATGCTATTGAGCTCTGCTGTAACAGGCTAGTGAGCTCCTCTACAGCGAGCCAGCAAGCTCTGCTTCATCAAGCTAGCTAGCTCTCCTGTAGTGGGCTATAGCAAGCCCCTCTGTTTTGAGCTAGCGAGCTCCGCTATAGCATGCTACCATACTCCGCTATGTTGAGCTAATAAGCTCCACTGTGGTGATCTAGCGAGCTCCGCTGTCCACCAAGTAACCGGATAGCATAGCATGCTAACCCACTGAGTGTCCACCGAAGCCAATGTGGGAAAACAAAGGTGGGGCCACCACGGAAACTGGACAAACCCATTTGGGTCCACATCTTCTGCCCACTTTGAAACCATATGCCCTTTTGGCTTTGGTGGCTAACGGGCTGAGATAGTAAGTGCAAAGGTGTTCCGCCTTACTTAAGTTACACTCTTCATAGTCCATTGTCATAAATTGTCATTGCCGTATTTTTAACCCTTTCATCATTCCCTTTGGTAATTGGTTGCAGAAAACCCCCGTGGTTTTCAATGTGAGGCATTTCATTTGGTTCCTGCTATCTCTATTTCCATCCTCCCTACTCCTCCATCCCTTGTCTGATTCCTTGGCAACATGAGGAAAGAGAACTTAATACTATCAATTATGGCTAAAAGGCTCTGAGGGTGGTGGAGAGCATTCAAGCATGACGACTGGACATGGCACAGCACCTGATGCCTAATAATGGAAATTGAAAGAGCTTGTTTTTAATTCTACTGCAACTCTGGACCCAATTGCTCCTGAGCACAATAGGGCCGGGGGCTTAAATCTACTCTTTCAGGCAGGTTTCTCCATTAGCCTTATATGCCCCCTCACACATATATGCTGGAGTGCAAGTAAATAGTGTCTATTTCCTGAGTGCCAGTCAAAGCCAACTTGTGGAAGACCACAGAGTTTGTCCAGGAGAAATAAAGCAGATTAAAGGCTGCAAACGTATCCGCTGGTTCAGCTAAATGCATAAAATAAAACAGTTAAACTAATTGGTTTACAGCCTTGTTTAATTAACAAAATGTTTTCCATAAAACAATTAACTAAAGCCCTGCAGGATGAATGACGATATGCATTTCCTTTAAATCTTGCAAACTGAGAAAAAAATGTAAATATGTATTTTTAAAAAAATGTTTGTTTTTAGGCCAAGAAACATATTTGTTCATAGATTTACAACCTTCTTTTAAATAAATATAATAAGATGATTTAACACTTCTTTGTTCATTCAAAGAAAAAGAAAGAGAGTTAAACCAGTAAAGATCTTTTGTTTTGGATTCCAGAGAATCATTGAAATATCCAAAATCTAGATTTGGAATATAGAAATGACAAATTATTAACATTAATTGAATGAGAAATAATTTTCAATTAAAAATTCTTTTGCCCTACATTCTTTAAAATAGAAAAACTTGACTCAAAATACAAATTAGTGATTAATTTTAAGGATGTATAAGTTTATTAAATGTTTAAAAGTTAGACAAGTGTTTATTGTAATTATTTTAGAGAATAAATATAAGTTTTAGATTCATGGAGGTTATTCTTATTTTGTTCATTTTATGTTCTAAAATGACTTATTTCTACTTTTTACACTACTTTTTGTGTCACTATAATCAATTATAGCTACATAGAGATTAAAAATATACACAAATTATATCCTTATAACTAGAAAAATATGTATTTTAATGGTCTGAATAACATTTAATTTGAATTAAAATTTAACAGTTCACCTTTTTTGCTTATTTTCTCTTTTTGAATGGTTGCCTGGAACTTTTGCATTTTGACTTAAAAAGATATTCATCTTAAACATATCCTACTCCCCATCAGCAGGTCTGTAGTGGAGAGCGTGAGCAGCAAGTTTCTGGGTTTGCACATTTCAGACACACTCTCTATTCCATATTGCTGGCCAGGAGGAGTCAAACCGACTTCCTATTAAAGAAAAAAAACTTTCCGCCCTCCATCATGTGCTTCTTCCTACCAAGGTGGGCATTAAGAGCCACCGTATTGGCTCCAACCCTGCATTTGTGCAGAAGCTGCACTGCCAGCACATAGTGAATGCAGCCAGCATGATCATGGATGCCCCACTGCCCTCCCTCCCAGACATTTTCTCTCCATTCGCGGAGCCATCAGCGTCGTAGGCGACTTCTCTCACCCTTCACACTGCCTCTTCAGCCTCCTGTCGTCAGGGAAAAGGGTTTCAGAAGCCGCAGGCCGGCTCCACCAGACTCTGAAACAGTCGGGCTCCTATAGGACTCAGAATTTTAACCGTTTCTGAAGTATAAAAACTTTATACACATGGATTCTACCTCTGCATTCTTACACATATTCAGTATTACTCAGCTTTCTGAAATGTGTCCTTTTTTTTTACTTAGATGGAATGTTTTGCCCTGATATTTGCCTGCACTGGAAGCTTTTTCTGTTAAATTAGATTATCATTTGTTCTAATTAAAAGTGTATTTAAATTATGATTATAAAATATTTAGCCAAAATCAGAAAACCTGTCTGAAGTTTATTAGTGTGGAGTTAGCCAGCCCTCATTTCCAATCATCCCTTTATTTACACACTCTCTCGCTAACTTACTGACCCTCAAACCTCCTGCTGGGGAGCAATACTGGAGTTATCCAGCCATATTTTATTGAGCCAAATTCCAGCCAGACGAGTAAAATGAAGACGTACATGGATGTATTTGTCTGCAAGTGATTGCACCAGAATGGAGGAGAAATTGGAGCTTTTGTCACAGATATATGCTTTCTCCAACTGTATTTAGTTATTTATTTGTCTTAACAATAATTATTAATAATATTTTTAATTTAAAAAACTCAGAAAGCTGTCTTCCATGCCATACTTTAGATTTTGATTTTATTATTTTACCAATATGGTGGAAAAAAGTTACTGAAGTCCAAATGAGGGGGAAACGATTCTTAGTTCAACACAAGTTTTAATAAGCAGTAATAAAAAAACAAAGGAATATCCACTGATCAGGTGAGGAGAGACAGATAGAAAATGAAAGTTCTGGCAATATTCTGGCAATATGGGCTGATACAGACGTCATCACACAAGAAAATGTTGCATTACAGATTCGGTTCCCAGCATAGGGCTATCAAGGTCGAATCGTTTTCTCATGAGAAGACACTTCTTTTCCCAGGCATACAAGATTACAAGACAGGAACTCATTCTTTTAATACGGCATGTCTGAAATGAATTAATCAATGCTTATATAAGTCACAAATTTCCCTCACAACCTGATAATTAAAGCTTCAAGTCACAGATGTTGAATCAATAGCAGCCTACAAATAATTCCACTGTAGAAAAAAAACAAAAAAAAAAACTGAATATTTTAATATTTAACAATCTTCAAATGTTGTTACCCTAGAAACAAAACATTAATAAAGGGCCAAATTCCCAGAATAGGCAGCGGAAATTTTACTTGAATAAAGTGACAAGAAGATCAAAACATTTGCTTGATTACACAATTAAATTTGCCACTGCACAGTTTGAGAATGAATGAAAAAAGAAAAGAAAAAAGTGACTCAGTGATAAAATGGAAAACCTTTCAAGGCTGCTGGCAGCATTTGGGCTTTTTGCTGTCAAAACATCCAATAAAGCAGGTGAGAAGGTCCTGTAGCCAATTAAGAAGCAATAAAAGACTCTGGCTCAGAAGAGGTTTTACTGTGAAACCACATCACTGCAACACCCTCACATTATTTTTAGATTCTGCCCGAGAGCAGGGGAGGCTTGTGAAAGGTGTGTGAATGTGCCCTTGCCTGGGAAGTGTCACACCCGCACAGCAGCATCAAGTGTTGAATTGGGTCCTAGCTTAAGGAATGAAGTCAGAACCGCTCTGAGTGCAGAGCTGAACATGTGTGCTCTCATTAGGATCTCTTGTATCTGCCGTGGGTGTGTGCGCGCTGAGGTATGTGTGCATTCTAAAGCCTACAGCTGCCAAATTAAAGGTTTGATGTGGAGCTGTAAGCATGAACAGGCTGCCTGACCGATTAGGATGACGTATGCATCTCATTGGTGGGCAGCTTTCATCAGGGAAACTCAATTGCCATGGCGACCGCCAAGAGACGGGATGAGAGAAGTGAGTGGGCATGTGACAAACTCAAATATTTGCAGACATTTATTTTTTTTTTTGCTTGTGCAGTCACTCGTGATGAAGATGCTTTTCTTTGGGACGTTGTGGTTGTGTTTGATTTGAACATCGTCTGAGGGCCGACGATGACTAAGACTGACTGGATACATTTGGTTCGCTTAAAGTGCACCGGAGTTTGTTTCCTCTGATAATCCAGAACAAATTTTTAGTTCAAATGTCCTTAAATAGATGTTTTCCAAAGACGATTGGAAGTATCTTTTGAATAATAGAGGTGAAAATGGGACAGAACTTTCTGTTTGGATCTTGAGATGGATGCTTGCTGTTTTTGTAAAACTCTCCACCACTCATTGTATATCATTGTGTGATGAATGACAGTAGCTCCGCCCTAACTGGTCCATTCTATTTTGCTATGGATCTACAACCAACGGGGGACCAAAAATGGTACGAGTCGGTGCTTCTTAATGGGTCAATGTTCCAATGGAAGCGCTCAAAGAACTGCTCCGGTCCAGTCCAGCCCGGTCTGGATCGCACAGTGGAAACGAGGCCTTAAAGGGAATCTGAGTTCAATTCTGGAACAAGTTTTCAGTCCAAATACACTCAAGTGGACCTTAATCTGGGACAGGAAGTGATCACAGACCCGTCATTCGAGGTGGTCTGAGCTCCACTTTTCTCTCAGTCTGAACAGGGTCAGAAAGCAGAAAGAATGGACCACTCATATTTCCTGACCAATGACTGAAGAGATCCTCAGTCACATGGTTTTGTTTAGAAGCTCTGGTTTGACTCAGATATGTCTGGTTGGAAGGCAGTCTGAAATTTAGCAGACTCCGTCCGGACCAACACACTCTTCTGGTCTGAATAGGCTGTGATCTTTATGGGATTTTATTTTGGCATATAAACTTTTAATAATGAGAATTTTTGCTGAGATCGGCATATGACACCGCAAATAAGACTGGTTATGTTTCCACGAGAAAGTAGAATAGAATGTCCACATCTCTTCATGTGCAAGTGTGAATGAAACAGAGACCTCGCCATGATATGAAAGAAAAGACTGGTAACATAGCTGGGGGGGTTCCTGTACCACTGACCTCTGCTGTGACCACAGCCGTGTTGACAGCCGCTGCACTTCACACTTAAACCCCCAGGCCCGATGTGTCCACTATCCTTTAGATGGTCCCCGGCTACTGCAAGGCTTATTAAGTGTGGCTGGGGCACTAAAGCAACACCACTGAGTGGTGTACTGCCAGCTAGAAAGGACCCCTACTCACAAATCTGTTTCTAACAGGTCTTTTTTTTTTTTCATCTCAGCTGGTTAACCCAACTTTGTCAAGGATGATGTGAAACTATTCAAAAGAAAAAAAAAAAGGTGGAAAACTTGAAATCTCATGTTCAATTTGAGATGTTTGTTGAAAGAGGAGTTCATTTTTCCATGTTTTCTGCTTATTATAAATTCATTTCTTTTATAATTGAGTTTGATCCTTCATTTCCCATTACAATTTGTTCAGAAATAAGGAGAAAATTGTCTAAATTCACAAATAAAAACATCCAGATTTCTATAAAATTCATCTATTTTTCAAGGTTCGGGACCCGGATTAAATCCTTTACAGCAATGGAGTTGCCAGTAATTAGGTTGCATAATAATCCCTCTTGGTCCAGAGCAAAGGTTGTATGTACGAGCTCCTGTTATGTATTAGAACTGGCAGTTCATTTTACGGTAATCAAAGACCTATTTTAGTGGGGTTTTTCAAAGTCAACTATTTTTTTTCTTTCTCTAAATTTAATTATCATACTTCAGTGCACTAAAACTTAAAACGAGAGCCACTTAAAATAAAAGAAGTCCTTGTTTATTAGCTTTCTTTTTTTTTTTTTTTTTATAAAGGTATAAAGATATTGCCATGACACTCAAAATGTGAAATAGAAAGACCTCAGCAACTTCCATTACACCTTTCCATAATTTATCAAACACTTTGAATTTTTTAGGAGAGATCTGTCATCGGCTCAGGATTTTTATCGACAATGGACTGCCTTGTAATTCCCCGACTGGTTTCCATACAGGCTGAGCAGCGGATGAGAAAATGAACATGAAAAGCCGCGTGAGGACACCTGTCAAAAAAGATGTCAGCTCCCCCGAACCCTGTGCGCACGGCTCTACTTATGATGAATTAATGATTAATCAGGATTTTGTGAAAAGTCTCAGTCAATGACGGAGGAATAATGAGATTGTCTTTGATCATATGTTGTAAGCTCATGTTGGTAATTTACAGGCTAAATTGAGCTGCAGAAATTCTCTTTGAAATTTGCTTCAAACTAACGTATTCCTAGATATGCTCCGTGCTGACAAAGCCACCACTGAGTCGCCGTTATCCGGGAAGATTCATGTTACAGCTCTTGTGCTCTGCAGCAGTCTCTCAGGCTGGCTCAGACATCCGATCCTCGGTGTGGACAAACCATTATTATGTCCGTGATTGGCCTCCCTGTGTGGGAATACACAGCGCTATCCTTTCTGACTGTGTGAGCCTAATGTCATGTGGCAGGTCCAGCACTCCGCTGCCTAAACACATCTGTCATGTTTTGTCAATGTGATACAGCAACCAGCTAACTCCAACCTCGGTATATGAGGGTATGCTATGCAACAATCCAAAGAGGAGTATCTCGACAGATGTGTTTGGTAATGTAACCCAACACCTACAAGGCAGTGCTGCTCTTGAAAGTACAGCATGAATGCATTAAAGGGAAAAGGGAAAAAAAAAACCCACAGACAAATATGCATCATGAAATATACACCGTGCTATATGCATTCCAAGACCAAACTCCACAACATGCGCACCCAAAGCCTTGAAGTCAAGCCTCACCTGCACCACTACCCATGCAGTCTTACTCCCTCAACATGAATCTCAGCAAGAAACTTGATTTTACTTCTTTTTTTTTTGTCTCCCCGTGAGTCTGACCCAGCTGTGCTGCTTAATAAAAGAAGAACTTAAAAAAAAGTAATAAAAAGCACAGCTCAACTTGACTTTCCACCCTTTCAAAGTGCTTCAACATAATAAAATGACCACAGGGAAGTTGAAGAAATATTAAAGTATTCAAGAACTTGACAGTGTATCACTTTTCTCCGAGGCTTCTCAGCTAAAATTGATCGTCAACAGGAATGGACTGGATCTAACCTAGAAAAGTGAGGCACATTGGTAAAATGTCTGGCAGCGATAGCGGCGCGGTACGCTCATCTTGGCCTCTGTTTACTCTTTAGTGTCTACAGTCGAAACTGACTCAGACTCGACGCGATGGACTGTTGTGGAAGAAAAAGTTTAAGGGTGAATGTTTCTTGTTCCTCTATGCGTTTTCTTTTGTTTGAGCTGCTGTGCTGGTATGACACATCAGCAAGAGGAAGAACGTTATCTGAAATGGAAATTCACAATCAATACCTTCTTGTAAATAATGGACACAATACCGCCTTAGCATTTTTGGCCTTGAACCTGAATAAAATCTACATTTGACTTTTTTCTTTTTTTTTTATCCTCACACCCACAATCTCAGAGTGTGAAGGGAATCTAACAGATCAAAGAAGCAGAGTATGAAATCCTGGTCGATTCGGAAAAGGAAGGATCTTAAGCTTCTGTCCATGGGTCGACCCGTACAGGTGTCAGGGTCTTTTGGGTTGTCAGAGTCAGGGCCGGCCCTAGCAAAGGGATTTGGGCAACCCTGCCTCCAGGGAACCTCTACCCACTCCCGGCCTAAAACACCACCGCCACGGTGTGTTTTAGGGTGCATATTCCAGATGCCTGGAATATGCTAGTATTTATTTAAGTTAGTTCTCGAAATTGAAGACCATTTATGATTATTTACCTTAAAACTGTTCCTTGTTTAGCTGCATTTTCATACTTTGAAGAAGCACTAACAGCGACAACACCATACACCCTAACCCAGCGTAGACAGTGGCAGCATCAGTTAAGGAGGGGCGCCGCACCAGCCAAAATTATCATCAAACTTTTTAATTATTAGGTTTTAAACCCATTTTAAAAACAAAATGAATAGTGTGTCAAATAACCTGCTAAAAAAAAACAAGTCATTCAGATTTGGCAGCCGCCTAGGTCGCCCATGTCCAGGACCGCCCTGGTCCGGGCCAATGGACGGTCCATCTTAAGGAGAGCGTTTGTGTTTCTTGCAGTTCCTTTGAGGTTTAAGGCACATTACAAAAATTAAATGTACCACTGAGGTGAATGTGGTAAATACATGGTAAAGTATCTGTAGGGCAAATGAGCGGAACTCCCACTTATGCCATATGAGCAATGCTGTCATACAGTGCTCTTACCATGACCAACCGGGGGTGACCATGGAGCAGCGGTGGAGTGGTCAACCTCTGATCAAGTTCAATTCCCACCTTGTCTGCCTATCGAAGTGTCTTTGAACAAGACATTAACCATTGCCTCTGGTGGAAGGTTGGTGCCAGTGTCTGGCAGTGGAGCTGCCTGAATGGGACTGTGACTATAAGGCACTTTGGGCTTTTGTAGAAGATAAAATAGCACTATACAAATATACCAACACATTCTCATTCCCAAATTACCACATTTAGACGTTTGGTTAAGGACCCCTTTGCATCAAAACTTGACATTTTGGGAGTCCCCAAATCATTATTTTGTTGACGTCCTGGCTGTTCCCATTAAACCATGGTCCCCCCAACTGGTACCTAAATCCAGTACCGCATCCGGTGCCGGGTTAGGGTACCAGTACTGGATGTGTCCCAAGGGCCATTCCGCATATGTAACCGTGTCCCGAGGGTTGCAAACCCTTCAATTTATGAACAGCCAGTACGTCAAAAAAGTTGGGGACACCCAAAAAGTCATAAAGGGACGTGGAGGGGTCCCTAACCAAACATCAGTATAGGACGACTTGGAAGTGAGAATGTGTTGGAAATACACCAATCACCATCTTACATCACATTCTTGATGTTTGCCACAAATGTGTCACAAACAGTGTGTGCAGGTCATACAAAAGTGCCTGTAGGATGCTGATGCAAGGGCTGCGTATCATTTGAACAGCACTAACAGACTCCTAACTCAGTTTCGGGAATCTGTGGGAATATATGGAATATCTGTGGTGCAGCAGTAGGGCGGTCGACCCCAGATCGGAAGATTGCTGATTCGATTCCTGCCATGTCCCAAAGTGTTTGGTAATGACACTGAACCCCACATTGCATCTGGTAGGCGCCAGTGTTCGCAGTGAAGCCACCATCAGTGTGTGAATGGGGCGGCGCCTGATGGACCTGTTGCTACGCTCTACAGTTACAACCATGCCAACAATTAAAAAGAAAAAAAGAAAATTAGGCTGTGGTATGAAATCTTAAAGATTCTGGCAATGATGTCCTATCACATGACCATACTAGTACTTACCTTAACTTGTTGCATGAGTGTTTACTACAACCTTTCGTCAGCAGCATGCAAATAAAATGCAGTTCCAAATAAAAATACATGAACATTTTTGCACTATTGGCTCACCAAACAGTCTATAATCTAAAAAATTGGTTTAACGTTTGCCTATTTTTCAGGCCATATCCACTCCTGGGCAGTTGTGACTAAAGCTTCAACCCACTATTTTTTGATGGGCGTTGTGTAAGCTGATCTACATTTATAGTGTGCCACGAAACTCAACAAATATAATTAGTTCTTCCTGACATGAACATATCATAATGCCTGTTATCTAAGTATCCACAGCCTCCTTGAGTTACGTGTTGGAGGCAGACGTGTTGGTAAATGAAGAAATCTGAGACAACAGCAGGGAGAACATATAATCTTTTCCCCTAAAATGAATGTTTACACTTTAAACATTTCCACTTTAATTTGGAAGTCACTTTTCGTGGGGCGGATCGTTCAAATGATTTAATTAAAAATAAATCTGCCTAGAGTGAGAAATCCTACAAAATGTTTCAAAATGCAACGTCCGCTGAATCTGACTGCAGCTCCTCTTTGAGTTGTTAGTACAGCTTGGCAGAGGGAAAACACAGATATTGGGGCCTCAGTGATTTGATAGCCGACTTAAAAATAACCCCTTTTCAGAGGGATGGAGCGGCAGTGATTTTGCCAGCTCTATTCAAACTGCAGGATGCTGCCTGAAGCTAAAGTAAACCTGCCATCGCAGGCTCTTTTGATCACTGCAGCATCCATGAGGTCATTTACTCATTGCAGCTCGCAGACTCCTCTGGAGGTTGATGTCGACATCATCCACGGCGTCTCTAAGAAATGCACGTGTAGACATAATTCTCCCTTGTCAGTGCTAAGTCGTTACTGTATAGAGACGACGAGTTAAGTTGAAACATTTGTTCCCAGAGGCCAGGATGAGTGATGGGGATGAAGGAATGAAAGCCACTGTCACTAAAGATTTTCCTGCCTGTCATCAGATAGGCGCTTCCTGTCATCACGTCGAGCAGACGATAGAGCACAGGTGGAGCTAAAAGTGGCACCGACTACGGAGAGTTAACTATGACTGACAGGACGAACAGGGCAATTACACTACCTGCCAGTGGTTTTGAGATTACTCCTGAATTATCGAGAAAGAAGATATGGAACTTATACTTTATTTCTGGCTTTTTCTCTGTCTTCAGATCAAAAACTCTTTTTTTTTATGTTAGTGGTTATAGATAACCCCTTTAAACAATTGAAGAATTGACAAAGTTAAAATGTACTATGTATTGTAAAAATATAAGACTGAATCTGTTGTGTGTTTAGTAATATAGTTATGAGTAATCTATGGATGAAAAAGTAAATATGTATGTGTAAATTTGATTTTTTTTTTTTTTTTTTTCTTTTTGGAGGTGTACTGAAATGTTACTGTCTGCCTAATTGCTTCTGGTTTGGCTAAAATAATCGAATGAGTCTTGTTTCGACCAAAGGCAAGTGTCCAAGTATTACAGGCTCTCTAAACAGCAGGAGACAAACATGGCCCCTCTCCAGAAAGACAAGATGGCAAAGGCAGATGGCCAATTAGGGTCCATAAAGCCTAATCGTAAATGATGAGGCAGATGTTAAATTAGACCCACCTACAAATAAAAGGAGATTTCATAGCACGCCACTTGAGACAAATCCACAGCATTTCATAATTTGCAAAAGAGATCTGGATACATTGGATTACTGGATGTTAGAGCAAAGAAAATAGCATGTATCAATAGTATCACGTGAGAACCTGTTAGAGAAAAGATATTAGATCAACTTGGTTCTCAGACGCCACTGAGGGGATCCAGTTGCAGAAGACGTGGTTGGAGTTAGGTTCGCTAGGATTCATTTTACCGACAGAGTGGAGGCTCCCGCTCAGACGCAGAACTACAACCATCGCTCCAACAGTTCTTCAGAGCAGTCCTGGGCAGAGATTAATCGTTACACGAATGGAAAACAAATGCTTTCCAGGGGAAACGAGTTGGCTGACAAACTCACAAACCTGAATATTTATTTGTTTATTTATTGCATTTTATGAATAATTTATCTCCTTTGCGCCTCCGATTCAGTTGTCATGTGTCGCTCTGCCTGCGGGGTCAGAGATGAGGATTTTTGTTTTGTGTGTTTACTCTGTTGGAACCCACACGTGTCGGCCGAGTCAACAAGGGATGAGTTAAAGAAACAATTGTACTCCATTACAAGTGTGTTTACTCGTTCTGCTACGTTGTTCAATTGCTATTCTCTTGAAGGGGCCATTCAACAACTAACTGTACATGCATGAAGAGCATCTTTTGTTACTCTGGGACAGGCAAAGTAGGTAGCCAATCATGAAGCTGATTTTTTTTTTTTTTTTAATTTATCAAACTACACACATTTAAGGACACGCTATACGACCTACGTAGTAGGTAGGTCCTACTCGGAGCCTACTACCTTCAAGCAAGAAGAGACTTGGTGTGTTTTACGACTGGCACACAAAAATAAATAGCCAAACCGTTCTGAAAAACCAGCGCGTCACCCAAAATGAAACCAAAACAAACAGGAAGAGGTCATCAACGCGCAGCAACCAAAAAACAAAAAAGGTTCAAAGCACACACACACACAAATCCACCCACCAACAAATGACCCGAATACCAGACAGCACATCCCGGATGAGCCCCTAACTTGTTATTTGACCGTAACAAATAAATGGGGAAACCAAACCGGTTTTAGTACTTGAAGTATTTTTAATAAGTAGTATACCAGAGAGGATCCAACGTTCATTCATTCATTCCTTGAATTAAAGGGGACACCATCCAAATCCATTCTCGACCAGAAACGGGTAGTTTTTCCACTCTCGGTGGGTGGAGTTCTCCAGGAGTTTAAATATTTTTGGGTATTGTTCACAAGTAAGGGGAGATCAGAGCGTGCGATTGATAGATGTTACTGTCATGCGGTCACTGCACCTGTCCGATGTGGTGAAAAGAGAGCTGAGCTGGAAAGCCAGGCTCTTAATTTACCGGTCGATCTTCATTTCATTTAATTTCATTTAATTTCATTACTTCATTTTCAATTTATATATATATATATATATATATATATTAATGTTTTATTTTGCACGCTTAGGCTTCTTATCATTTCATGTAAGAAATAAAATTACCAATGCCGCCTTTTTAAATGTCTTCTGCTTTTAGGGGGCCAACACAAAGACGTTTTGGGAGTTGCAAACCATTCTAGAGCGAGTAAGAACCTGAAAACAGCCCTCCACTCCAGCAAATACAGAATGTACTTTTTAAAATTACTTTGTGCCCTGTTGCTCTGAAGTGAACACGTTAGCAAGGTCTTTTCTACGAGGCCATCTGCCATAACAATCAGTAAACCAAGTTTGCAATGCTTTGCCCTCATCTCTTTGTTTGCACATCCCTCTCCCCTCGAGGGTCACACTGTCCCTTTCCCTTCTCATCTTTCCAGACGTGATTATTGGCTCTTCATCTAGATGCAGTCACTTCGGCTAATTAGAACAAACCTTTTAATCACTGAACATACGTTTCTCTTTTCAGGCAAGCCAAGGCCAGAGCAGACTTACCACACGCCAGCATTAATTTGAAGTGTCTGCCCTTTTCCTTTTTTTTTAAGTATTATTTTCACCAACCCTCGTCACCTCTCTATGGTTCACGCACGCTGTCCATCCAGAGGCGCTGAGCTGCTAAATAGTTACGACTAACCGCCCAGAACGACCTGGCGGTGAATATTAAAAATCCATCAGGCGGCCGCAAATCAACAAACCAGTACATGGCAAGCACTATTATTTTCATACGGTGTTACAGTAACCCTTGAACCCCCATTATGCTTTGATCTTATCAAGACAGTAAATCAATGCTATTACTGCATCTGAAAAACAGCAACCTTTTAGAGGCTTCTGACCCGCTGGTTCAACATTCTGCAGACACATATGCCAGCTGAGTTTATGGAAACTAATGAACAAACAAGACACCAACAACTGGGGGAAAAATGCTTTTTTTGTTCTTTTATGGCTTGCTCTGTAATAAACAAAAATAAATGCTTATTGGCCGATTGCTGTTCCTATTAAAGCTTGTTCTTTCTGGGGAATACCAGTTCCAGAAAGCATTAATGCTTTTAAAAATGTCCTTCACCTCAGCGAGACACTAACCCATTATACCCTCAGACAAAACTAACACATTTAATGAAAATATACAATAAAGACATGTTTAAAGTTCTGTATGCGGTTTTAGTACCCTTGTAAGAGTGGCATGGAAATAAATCAAACTGGAAAATAGCTGTTAGTGTAAGAATTCCTTCCAACAGACAACAGAGGACAAGATGAGTTTTTGTAAACATTTTTTAATTCTTTCTGTTACACTGTTATATTTCCACTTCAGTCATCCAACGATTTATTGTAAATGTTTTCCAGTGGTCTTTTAGTTATGATATTGGCGTTTTTAGGCTAAATTTATGTACCTCTGTCATCTTTTAGGGCACAAATTTACCTCTGAGTTGTGGTATGTAGTAAACCTGCACTGATATCCGATTAACCCTTCGTTCAGTCCTGCATTTTCTTACAACACATTCTCATGCCCAACTCGTCACATACTGAAGTTTGGCTAAAGACCCCTCCGTGTCACTTTTTGACGTTTTGGGTGTCCCCAACACGGCGTTTTTTGACATGCTGGCTCTTTGTAAAATGAAGGGTCCGCAACCGGGACACGGTCCCCGATGCGCACTGGTTCTCGGAATGTGTCCAGTACGGGTACCAAAACCAGATACCCAAACCGGATGCATGAACTAGGCCTGGTTCATGCACTGGTACTGGGTTAGGCGTTCGTGGTCAAGACGTTGGGGAGCAGTGATTTAATGAGAACAGCTAGCACGTCAAAAAATGTCAATTTTACCGTGCACACAGACAGTTTTTGACTATATTTTTAAGAATTAAACAAGTTTATTTTAATTTGTCAAAAACGTGGCAATGACCAACAGAACTCTGAAAGCCCCATTTATAGAGGTCAACAGCAAAAAAAGTGGACTTGGTAACCCTGGAGTATCTACATGTGTTGTCTGCAAGTTGATGCATCGGAATGGAGTGGATCTGAGAGATGTGGTTTGTACTTGACAACTACAAGCTTATCCTACAGGATTTTGTGTATGCTCCTAAATCACCGCAATCTTAATAAATAAATACTCAGAGTATAATCTTCCTTTTCTCTCTATATAATCATCCACAATCATGAAAATATACCAATGTCTTTGGATTAGGTCTTTATAGCATCCTCTTTAGCCACTTTGAAGAAAGACCCGGCAGCTAAGGATCTCTGGTTCTGTCACAAGCTCTGTTCTAAGGGATGTGTTGGCGCTCTCACAATCTGATCAGGTGTCCAAATAACCCTAACTGGCTCTTTTCAACACATTAGACGTATATAGCTGAGCTCATCATGCAGTACTTAAGAGTTGAAGGCTTAGCTAAACGTCAGGCTCTTTTTGAATGCTTATGTTGTCACTCTTAATACTTCCTTACTCATCTATGGCTCAACAGCTCCATTTAAGTTGTTTTTTAACCAATCGAATGCACTAACCAAAGGAAAACAAACACTTCTGCTTCTTTGTTTCCTCCTGAAATTTGCTCATCTGTGTCACTCGTCACTGCGTAATTTACACGGACTTACATTTCTGCGAGCACACTCTTGGAATCTATTTACATAGACGCAGTAAACCTCCAGACAATCATGGGCATAGAACTCTGTCCTCCTGACCCACTCCACATGGCCAGCTGAGCGTCCCACATTGCCTGCCCACTCTACAGCATATGGAGGCAAAGTGTTGCCAATGGTGCAAATGGTGGTTTGCGTCCATCTGAGCCCAACTGTCACTGGACGGCACCTGGGGCACAAGTTCCTTTTTAAACTAAACTCTACAATCAGGCCACGGATGCTTTGAAGAGCAACTGCTGCAATAAGAGATTTGCGTTTCTTAGTTTTGACCAGCTTGGTGTGACTTTTATCTCAACACATTTTTAGAAAGTTGCAATTCAACTATTGTGTCTGTGTATGCGTTTGTACACATGATTATATGATGATTTATTTTGTCTTTGAGGGCATATCAACTGCATTAAATATTGCATTTTATAATTATTTTCTCCACAATTTCTTGCTTGAATTTCATAAAAACTCTGATTTAGCGGCTCAAATGATCTGTTTTTAAAGCAGCCACCCACTTAGCTCATCTCACTGACCTTCTTTGTGCGTCTCTTGCTGCTAGAACTCAACATAATGGTTTTGCTGCACGTATGGGAGATGCTGTCGACTTAAGCCTACTGTGAAGAGTTAAGCTCTCACTGTAAAGGGTTAAAATGAGAAACTTTAGAGGCTGTTCTGGTGAAATTTTGGTCATTGATGTTGAAGAAAAGTAAAGCAGTTTTTGAAACATCTGTGCTTACTCTGCTGAGTTACATGAAAGGAGTACAGCAATAAAATACACTGTTTTGTCATGGATGGAAAGGTTTCTCAAAGGCTTTAGATGAGTTTAAGAATTGTTTTTGAAGCAAAGTGTAAATGCTAGAAACACATAAAGAGGAAGCAGCTGGCTGCCCTCATTTTTAAAATATATTGCAAACCTTTTACGTCTAAATTGCATACACATTCAAAAAAAAAAAATGATACAAACCATTTTTAGAATCCTTTCTCTTAAAACATCACTCCATGTATCCCTGCCACTGCTAGGTACACCCTCAAAATATAGTAATAAAATAAAAGAAAAACATTGCTTTACCCTGAAGTGTCAACACAGCTATTCAAATAATCAAGACAACATTGCACTCAAGGCCGGTCCTGGGAACAGGCAACCTAGGCGGCTGCCTATGGTTACCATCTGCTTGATGGGACACTAAATCACAATGACTATATATTATTTATTCATTTATTTGTAAAACAGTTTGACGCACCATTCATTAAATGTAATAAAAAGTTAATAAAAAATAATAATTAAAAGACGTAAATAAAATAACTCAAAAGTTTGATTTGATCAATAACTCTGCTGTGCAGGACCTTGCTTTAAAGATACACTCTCCGCTGAATTTTGGTTGAACAAAAAAATGTAACTACTCTAATGTAGTTTGTTTTTTCCTTCAACACATTTAACAGTTGGAATCCCCTTTCCTCTTGAATAGTGACTGGTCGGTGGGGCAGTCAGTTAGCACTCTTGTTTTTAAACAAAGCTTTCAAGTTTCCAAAATTTGTTTTTCGCTTAAGGCGTCATGCAGTCCAGGCTGGGTCCTGATTGCACTCTACACTGTTTCATACATTATTAAACAAGAAAATAAAAAAAGAAGACATTTAAAAATAGGTTAATGTATTTTTGCGTTCACATGTACCACTGAAAAATGCAAACCAACATATAACCCATTCTATAGGACATGCCAGATTATAAGGCACACTGTCAGTATTTTATTTTCAAAATGTTGTCATATTTAAGGTGTAATAAACATAAGGAGCTTAAAACAAAAAAAAAGACAATGAGAGATAAGTCTGTTAGTCACAATGTATTAGCTGTGTTCACAGTGAATCTAGAACTTGTTAGCAACACATTAGCAGCATTAGCCACATGAGGCAATTTACAATTCCTGATGCGCCTAACCTTGTTTTCACCACGTGAAAAAAAAAACAAACAAAACAGACTGATAACAATCAAACAAACGTTACTGTGACTATATTAATTCCCAACCTTGTTAGTGACACATAAAACACAGTCTGACACTGCTACATGTTAGCCGCACTAGAATTGTTAGCTGACTGGACAGTAGCATCCCTGTGTTAGCGAATATCTGAGATATTAAACAAAATAATCTGGACGTTATTGGAAGTTTATTATGTTTGATTACAGCTAGATTCTCAAAAAGTCTTTCTTGGTTTGAAGACACGTAAAAGACTTCTGCTAACAGGGTTTGGTGTTTGAATGTGGAGAGACAAAGCCTGTGCCTGCTTTGTTTCGCAGGAGTAAACACAAACAAAAAAAATCTATGAAAGGAATTAACTTGATTTTGTAAAGTCTGAATGGACCTAAAGTTGTCCTTTGGTGTGAAAAGACGGTGGAGAAGAACAGCATGTTCGACAAAAACAAAAACCAGCACAAATACTTCACAACAAGTGTTAGGAACAGTGGGTAGGAGGTAGGAATTAAATAAAAAATAATAGTTTAAAAAAATAATAAAATAAACACCTAAAGATTAAATAAATATTTTTAAGAAAATCTAACCTAAAATTGAATGAAAAACAATTTATTTGGAATATGCAGTAATGATACACTATCACACACTATCACTCTGAAAATCTAAATTCTAATGAATCAGTTCCTGTTGTGTTTTGAAAGCAACATTTAAACTAGTGTTGAGTTTTTCCCTATACCTCAAACAAATTCATTCAATTTCGGAGCAACAAAGTGAATCCCTTTTTCAACAACACTGCTACAAGTGGCCTTTCCTTATCAGACAGACCTACCATTACTGCAGGAATGAATTGGTGTCACTCTGATTTCCCTGAATAGCAACCAGTGGAACAACTTAAAATGTCAGCTTGCACCGAGTGGGAACACCAGGAGGGTCCACCAGGCTTCAGACAGAGGAACACCACACCCATTAAAATGTGCTACCTTGATCAGAGAAAGCAGCTATGAGCTGATGATGTGTTTGAGCTCCGGCACATCGCCATGAAAGTCTATTTAATTATCAGACAAATCACGAAGAATGCTTCAAAAAGCATGCATCAAGAGACATGGTTCGAGGAAAAAGTACTTATTATTGTGTTGCAAGCGATATCTGTCTGGATCAGCGCTGGATGTGTATGTCACTGTTGAGCATTTACAGGCCGCTTGCACCCAAACACAGAAAGGACACACACACACACACACAAAAGATCCCCCCATGGCTACAGCAGCTATTTGCTCTAATGTCTTGCATTAGAGCGAGCACGTTTACCAGAGGGTGCTGCTCCAAGATGAAGTTATGCCTCCGTTTCCTTCAGGTCACAGAACCCCCATCCTCCATACGGGCCAACCAATGCTTGGATGGAGATTAATCTAGGCCACTGTGTGCTCAAAGTCAGTCTTATCTACAAATGTCTTTAGAATCTGTTTAGATGCAGGGGGGTGAGTGAGAAAGCAGAAGCAGAGCTGCATGGTGTTTGCGTGTGTGTTTGCATGTGTGCATGCGCATTTTGTTCTTGATCTTTGCAGGGAATGTGACAGGCTAGTGTGTCCGTGGATTAGAGAGGGCTCTGTTTGGGTGGCTGCATAATTAGGACGACTGTGTTGCCAGAGCTACAAAAAGCTGTTTATTTTTTGTTGTCCCATCTTTTTTGACCCTTCCTGTCAGTTGGACCGCCCTTTTTCTTTTAGTGCTCAAATTGTTCTTTTTTTTTAAGCCTTCCACAAATCCTAATGGAAAATATATATATATATATATATATATATATATATATAATATATATTTTTTTTTTTTTTTTTTTTTTTTTTTACTAGAACTCCTTTTCAAATCTAAGCACAAATAATTTGACTGGAAGTGGTGGTGGAGGACCCGAATACAGGAGACCAGTCTGGGTGACAGAGACTCAAAACATTTAACAAAAAAACGAAACATGACAAAACAAAAATGGTGACGGAACAAAACGGAGAAGATGACATGACCAAGACTGACTGAAAACCAGACACTGATGCTATGTCCAAATTACCCCTCTACTCATTATGTAGTGCACTATATAGTGCGGTCGCCATTTTCCAGTGCTGTCCGATCTTTGCGAAAAAACTAGCGTGCATCGATGCTCACTAGATTAATGAATATAGACCATAATCCATTGCAGTCAAACAATTTTGAACACGAAAAATGTAATTAAATGTAATTTTCGAATAACCCATCCAAATTTTTGTGTCTTGAAATGTTTGTAGTCATTAGATCTGGACTTTTTGGTATTTAAAAAAAAAAAGAAAAGTAGTGAGCATCGTGTCTGAATTGCCTTTAAAATCTAGGGCACTAAATAGTTCCTCCCTGTTTAGTTTTTTAGTAGTTAGGGGTAGTTTGGGAAGGAATTTGGACACAACCTTAAATACAATGAGGTTGATTAACTAAATGAAGACAGCCGGGGATGATTAACCTGAACGTAGTGAGACTGACGGGGAAAACAGAACATGACAAAGGCACTACAAAGTCCCAGTCACAGAATCTTGACAGTACCCCTCCCCGAAAAGGCAGGGCCCAGATGCCCAAAACACCTGAGAGGAGGGGACCTGGAGGAAACCAGTCCAGAAAACATTTAGGGATCCAGACGGATGTGAGGGGTATCAGAAACCCCTCCTCAGGAACAGAGGCAACTCTCCCCAGAAGGATGGGCCCGACCGTCCCCCACAGGAACAGATTAGGTGGATGCAGCTTGCCATGAATATGGCTGCAGGAAAACCCATCTGGTGTGAACTGCAGTGGAAGAAAACCCTGCAGTAAAAGTTCTCCTGCTGGGCCCAAGGTAGTCAGGTAGCCATTCTTTCTGGAGATGGTGGTGGACCCAAACACAAGAGACAAGGGGCAGAAACATTAAATATTGAATTAGCTAAAATATGACCAAAAAAATGGTGTAACAAAAATAGTGATTGAGCAGAGCAGATGACCTGACATTGAAGAACTGAAAAGCAGAGGTTGATTAACCAAATGAAGAAAGCTGTGGAGGATTAACCCGAATGTAGTGAGGCTGACGGGGAAAACGGCACTTGACAAAAACCTAAACATAAAATCATGACAATTTACCTGCATGTGAAATTCCTCGTCTGTCTGTTTTTCTTGCTCATTATTTTTGTCGGACGCACTCTTTAAAGGAGAGTCCGGAAGTCCCGCAGGGAACAGTTGTCATTCTTGCTTTGAAGTACAACAACTTGTCTAATTGAGAAACGTGGCTGAGTGCCATCCTCTTGCCAGAACAATTCAGCGACGGCTCAATTGAACTGCGAGTGTAGACCCGTGTGGGTTGTGTTTGTGTGTGAGGCCGTGCACCTTTCTGGGTGGGTGGGTGGGACCAGGGATCCCTCTGTGCTGGAATGCAACTTCTCTTGGCCTGTTTGGCTCCAGGTAATAGCTGACATTTCTTCATTTGCACACCTAATTGTTGATTTACACTGCTCCTAATGGCATGTGAAGTCAGATCCCGACGCTGTAATGGGCAAGGGAATCTAGCCAGAGGTGTCCAAATGCCTCACACTCCCCCCTCAGTGGCTCTGTCTCCCATCCTTTCTATTCCACTCCTCCATGGCTGGCTGACATCTTCTCTGCATCCTTTATTTATGCGCTCTTTCATCAGTACGGCATTCTCCTGGCAAAATGCCTAGTCAAATTGTCACTTAAGATCAGAGATGAGTTTATCTCTCGCGCGCGCACTTGTTTGACGTTTTTGTCGTCTTCCCAGCTTTCCAATCTCTCCGTGGAATGACTTGTGCATGCGGAGCCACACAGAGGGGTTTAGAGATCAGTTTACCGCGAAGAATGAAAAGAAGGCTGGCAGAAATCAAGTCAGAGGCTCAGCTTTAAATGACACTAAGGAGAATCCCAGCGAACAGCCTGGCTGCATTGTTGCCTCGCGAGCCGCGAGGACTGTGCGTATCCGAAATAACTTTTATTCATCTTTAGGGGGGGAACAAGAGGCAAAGATTTTTATGAAATGTATCTGGAATGGAGTTGTAATGAAATTACAACTTAAGTGCCTGCTACCATATTCCCATGTTTTATATGCTTATGAAGTAGAGACCAATAAACGGTGGAGGAGCTCAAGCATTTATTACAGCAGAAGGCCTAAGTCATTTCTTGGAAATGAACACACGCTGGAGTGTGATATATAGTATCCCCTCTTGCATGTAACGGCGGTCTAAGTGTCCTTTATGATTTCATTCAGAATCCCCTGTCCTTGCATGGTGCAACTAAACACTTTAAGGGAGAATGATGGATGGCTCCTGTGAGTATAAAGAGAAGTCGGCGGGGGGAATTCAGTGTACCTGTATGCTCTCCAGCAGCGAGGCTGAGGGGGCCGGGGGAGTTCTTATTAATTATAATGAAAGGAATTTGCTCCACTGCATATTGTTCAGTTCCACTGGATGAGCACTGCAGTGTCGCCGCCTGGATGTTTGTGTGTGACGGCTCAAGGGTCCCACTGAGGGATGCACATGTTGGAGTGAACAAAGCTGACTTTAATGGCTGCCTTAATGAAGTGCCCGGGCCCTAATTAAGCCCTCTCCACATTGCTAAGGACAAGCTAGATTTAGTCTCCCTCAAAGTTCCCCAAAGGCCCGCTCCATCTTATTCTCCGCGACTTTACGCCTTGACATCTGAATGCTTCCCCTTCTAATGGGTAAATTGCATCTCATAAGTATGTTTGTCTGTGCCGACATATGCCTGAGCAGCTGAGCTTTAATAAAACTAAACTCAATGTCAGCCCCCTTTCCTCTGCCAGCGTCTAATCACTGAGGCAGTGCACGTTGCAGAATTTTGTGTTCATCACAGACCTTTCAGAAAGATATCATTGATTAGTTTGAGCTTTGCTTTTGGTATGTTTTAATTGCTTTGCTCTTTTGCTTTTTTTTTTTTTTTTTTTAAAGAGCAGCCTGCAGAGTCTTGTTAGTAAGTTTATAATTTGTTATGTGACTCATGTGTTCAACCTTTTGATGAGGCAATGACTTTCCTAAACACAACATCATGATTGTGAGGAGCATGTCAAGCGAGTTGACCTTCCCAACGTTCCTCAGTCGGCGTGTGTGACACGCGGCGGCGACAGACAAAGTGACTTTGAAGGACGCCGAAGGTGACGGACGATTCAAGCGGTCGCAGACACCGCTTAGTCATCCTCTCACCTTCCTCGGTGACACTCGGCAAAACAGTTATGACTTTCACGCGCAGATTTAAAGACACCATACTTCAATTAATGTGGGAAGGTTTGCAGGGAGAATATTTTCTCATTATAAAAAAAAGAGCGATAAACAGATTTTTTTTCCTTCTTTTTTTTTTTTTTTTTTTTGACAGCAATGACTTTCAGCCGGGTTGAAGTGCAAAGTAAATATCTGATAAAATCCCGGATCTCAATGGTGCTGCCTCTGCTTTTTCTCCCCTGTATTTCATTTGGCTCTCTTTAATCATGTTTCTCTGCTGGCTGTCACAAGTAAATAATGAATGGACTCAAGATGTGTTTGATTTGCGAGGCCTTTGCTGGGTCACAGCTCGATTGGCACAGACAAGGGAAAAAAAAAAAAGTCATCCTATTTGCCGAGGGCTCATTAGCAGCCTTGCAGCGTGAAGCCAGGGTCACTGGATGATATGGAGTCTTTTCATTAAACACCCCATGATCCCCGGTGATCACGGAAATTTGCTCCTCACTGATGGCAATAGAGGGAGAAACAATTTCTGCGCATAAAAAATGATGTCTTTGAAAGGGAAGACAAACAAACTGAAGAATGAAGAGTATCACTTTAAAACTTTAATGAAAAGTCATAAGTCAGATGAGGCCGAAACATGAATGTTGCTTCTCTCACATCAACAATGCATTGTTTTTTTTAAAGCAAAACGTGAGAATGAATACAAACTGGCACACCAAAAGATGAGCATGTGTTCTCATAGCGATGGATAATCCTACAACATCAGCTCCGCTCAAGTCTATGTTGTAATCATTGATTTGACTGACTTAGCACGGCTTTTTTCAAAGTCTTCCTAAGTCTACATGAGAACTCTGCAAATTTCCATCTCTCAAGACTATGTGCGAAGCAACACCGCAAAAAAAAACCTAATCCCACACGCATCTATCAGCGTACTTTTCGCGTTATTTAATGCACATGTGCACAAAGTGTAAGCTAATAGGATTAATCTTAATCAATGAATACATCTGCAACCGGCCCTGTAGTGATAGCATTTGGTGCATCATTAAGCACATCATTCTAGCAGCTGGTGATGAAATCCTGCTGCGTCTAACCGAAGTGAGGCTCAAATTCACAAAATTCTCATTTGTTTTACTCCCAGTTTTTCCAGCGACAGCCAGGCAGTCGTACTAAATCTTGCTCGAATGGGCAAAATAGTGGATTCTCAATTGCCATTCACCAGATTTGGGGTTATTTTCCTCTGAAGTAGACTCTAGTTGTGGTTTTATTTCCTCAATCATTGCTCATTTAGAGGAATTTATCACTAACAGGAGTTGGGGAACATGTGTGTTCTCAGCAGCCTTCTCCCGTTCCGGCACTGTGCTTTCCCATACTGGGAAGAAGTGATTATAGTTATAATTATTCACAAAACCATACACCTGCAAATTAACAAAGGGGCATTATGCACACTGCTCCATCACAGCCATATATCTGAAAGTATTTTTAACCCAGAATAACATCGGGACAGAGGTGAGGACCTCTAGCGTGTTATTCATATTCAGCACCCTCCCAGCCAAGGTTAAATGTGGATGTGGAGGAACTAAGTGGTAATAACCGTGTCACTACAGAGCTCATATGTTAATGCACTTCTGCTGATTTCAAACAAAATGTCTACTGGCAGGAAGCTCTCATGAATTCTCCTTTCAAGCAGATACGCCTTTGTTGTAGGCTCTTCTTCTTACACAGCAGCATCCTGGCAGAAGCAATTTGCAGTAAACATAAATGATTTTGGGTACCACTTTATTGTATGGGTGTGAGCAATAAAATCTAGCAAGGGAAATTATGTTTCTACTATGCAACATAAATGCTGACGGATCAAGGAACATATTAAACTATACAATGTGTGCTGCTTTGCTCCCCATTTGGACCACAGGGTTTGCTACTTTCCTGTCAAACGGTTTCAACGCTTGATGCAAACCTCAACAGAAACAGTGGTGGTGATTCTGGTATGTTTTGGTCAAAGAAACAGTAATAGCCCAGCTAGCTTTAAACCGAAAATGTGGACCCCGATTGGGTATGTCCGTAGTTTATAGTGGCCCCACCTGTGCTTTCCCACATTGGTTTAAGTGGGCACTTAGCTAGCGAGTTCCATTGTAGCCAGCTAGCTAGCTCTAGCCTAGCGATGATCTCTGTGTCAAGCTAGCGGACTCTGCTGTATCAAGCTAGTAAGCTCCAGTCTAGCAATCTTCTCTGTGTCAAGCTAGCGGACTCTGCTGTAGCAAGCTAGCAAGCTCCAATGTATCGAGCTAGTGGGCTCCACTGTAGTAAGCTAGCAAACTCCAGTAGCTATATCAAGCTAACAAACTCTGGTGTATCAAGCTAGAAAACTCCAGTATATCAAGCTAACAAACTCTGCTGTATCAAGCTAGTAAGCTCCAGTCTAGCGATCTTCTCTGTGTCAAGCTAGCGGACTCTGTTGTAGCAAGCTAGCAAGCTCCAATGTATCGAGCTAGTGAGCTCCACTGTAGCAAGCTAGCAAACTCCAGTAGCTATATCAAGCTAGCAAACTCTGGTGTATCAAGCTAGAAAACTCTGGTGTATCAAGCTAGCAAACTCCAGTATATCAAGCTAGCAAACTCTGGTGTATCAAGCTAGCAAACTCCAGTATATCAAGCTAGCAAACTCTGGTGTATCAAGCAAGCGAGGTCTACTGTATCAAGCTGGCAAGCTCCCCTGTCTACTGGGCGTCTGAGTGTCCATTTAAACCAAAGATGGGGAAACACAGGTGGGGCCACCACGGAAATTGTGGACAAATCCATTTAGGGCTCAAATTTTCTGCCCACGTTTAAACCACATGGCCCCCACTTGGCCTTTCTGGCTAGCAGAGAGGTGAAACGTTTAAGGTATCTACAGTGGAGCATTCTAGAACCTCCTTTACATGGTCTTATGAATGCGTGTTCACTCAACGGACCAGGACCGGACAAACAAGGCACAGGCAGGGTGGAGATTCTTCTTCTTTTGTTTTATTGCTGTTTACTATTGCTCATCTGCCAACTACAAGTGGTAGATTCTTGGTGCCCAAAGTCAAACCGATCCAAATCCCACAAATGATTTTTCTTTTACAGCTCTATTCCGATATATGAAAGACTTGGTGACGTAGACTTCTGGCCGGACAGAAAAAGGAAAATATGAATTCCTCCTTCCCGATCACGTTTACTATGGTTGGTACTTCTGTGACACGCAGTCAATGAACACCAGTTTTGTAGAGTCTACGATCTGATCGAGAAACTTGCGTAGCGATGTATAATCGGTCAGAAATTTGGGTTGATGTGCGCCTACATAGACATTTCATCATAAATGGCCGCTTAAACGTAAGTCGACATGGTCGTTGTGTATAGGTACCTTGAAACTGACACCCTGGGAGTCACGGAAAACCGCAGGAAGCTTTTGGACTGAGAGGTTTTAGCTGTGATATGTTAATTGCTTCTCTGCAATCTGGTGGAAAAGAGAGCTGTCATGCAGTTTGACACCACCAAGAAGTCATGGCCCCAGTTTTTTTTTTCCCCATTCCATCCTGAAGGGAAGCACTGATATCAGCTAACGCGCTTGTCTTTGCACACAGGCAGGCGCTGCTTGCAAAAGCACAACAGTAGAAGATGCTTATCCTCCCAATGGACGCCACATTCCCAGGCCAGTCCAATTCACCCCAACTGATTGCAAAACAAACTGGCAAACTGAGATCCGTTTGTGCAATACTTGCAGCTCTCTCCTCCCATCCACTGTCCATTAGCAGCAAGAGCTCTCACTTGTAGCGTCGTTTTCCTTCATACTTTCTCCCTCTCGGCTTTTAGAAATATTTTCAAGGGTATCTCTGCTTCTTTATAAGTCTTAGATGTGGCTGAAATACATACATTTCAAACAAACGGATGCACAAAGAAGAATCCTTTGAGTAAAGAAGGCAGTCACACTTTCCCGTCTTCCTAAAGGTCACCCTGTCAGTTTGGGGCAGCCATTCTAATCTCACCTCATCTGACCTTTAATAGTGTGAAATCATCTGCATTAGTGTATACAAAAGTGGTCTGTCTGTTCTATGCACCGGTACATCCTCTGCATGACTGTGTTTAAAGCTGATAGGGCTCATATGCTCGGGAGTGAATCGCGGCTACGCATGAATCTCTGAACCTGCAGCTGGTATCCCGCCCTGCTTTGGGACAATAGCTCTCACAACCGCGGCAGAAGCAGCCATGGGGAAATAACTAAAGATAAGTGAGCAGACTCTGGGATCACAGAGACACTTCAGCAACCACGCAGAAAAAAGGAAAGGAGAGCGTGTGAGTGCACAGGAAAGAACTTTGACTGCGAGCGAGAACTAATTTTGCAAGGATACCGTCCCCACTTCAATGCAGATTTAAGATGAAAACTCCAGAATGCAACAATAAACCAGAGCACACCTGAACTGGTCTGAATGAAAGATGTTAGCAGTCCTTACAAGTGGATTCAGACTTTCTGTGGGAAAAAATGGGAGAAACTTGTATGGGACATGCAAACATGAAATATCAAGGTCAGACAGGTCGGTGTATGCCTGTAGCATGAAAATGTTCAAACCTCAATGTTTTAACATAATTATGAACTAGCATTACCTGCAATATTGATAGTGTGAATGATGTAAGCTGCATTTGGCCTCTGAAGATGCTGATAGCTGAAAATGCTGAAATTAATAGCTAAAAACACTAAAGCTGATAATGCTGAAGTTAAAAGCTGAAGAAACTGAAGCTAATAGCTGAAGCTGATAGCCAGCTAATATATTAGCTAAATGCCAAAGTATTAGCTTAGGTTAGCCAAAACAGCTAGAATGTAGCTGAAAAAAATAGCTAAACTTCAAAATACCCCAAAAAACATAAAACATCTAAATTAGCTAAAACAGCTAGCGTGTAAATACTCAAAAAAGCTAGCATGTAAATGAAATATTGGCTAAACTCCAAAACAGCCTAAATAACAAAACGAAAAAATAGCCTAAATTAGCCAAAACAGCTAGCATTTAGCTGAAATATTAGCTATACTCCAAAATAACCTAAAAAAATCTTATTAAATGCTAAAATTGTCCAAAAAAGTTAGCAGAATGCCCATTTTTAAAACTTTAAAACCATAACTTTTTAATGTAATTATAAATCATAAAAAGGCAGGAATATTATCGCTCAAATAACTTTCCATATTTTGCTCTCCATAAAATATATATTTTGTCAAAATTACACAAGTTAAAAATAACCGCAAGATAACATCGGGCATAAATAACAATAAAATAAAATGATCTGGAGGGCCGTACCCGGCCCCCGGGCCTTGGTTTTGACATATGTGGACTAGAGTGTGGCATAAGAACATACGACAGCATCACCTGTGTGTGATAACTGCAACAGCTCACATTATCCTTACAAAGACGTCACAATGCCCTTACCGGACGCACAACGATTGTATGATCTAATTTAATGATTTCTCTTTAAGTGGCTTTTTAGTGAATCAGACAAAACTGCGCTCCCCTTAAGATGCGGTCGCTCCTGCTCACAACCCTCCACATGTCCAGACAGCCCAAAAAACTCAGTCACCTGTATGGGCCAACCCCCACACAAGTTCAAATTATTAAGGCTTCAAATGAGCTGATGGTTCTTTATTTACTTTTTTCACCATTTGATGACCACTTTAAATAATAAACACGGGTAACTTTACAAGATGTAGTCTGTCTCAAACCCTCAGTCATGATGTTTTCCATTAATTTTCTTATCGTTTTCTTTTAAATACAGTTAAATCATTTAAAATAGGTAAAGGTGGTTTGTTGTGCTTTTGTTAACGAGGTGATATGTGCTAAAGGGGAGTTCATACTGTCACTCATTGTATTTCCTTTATAGGTACTGAGATTCAGCGAGTTTTAGTAAAAGCCAAATCTGACCATCTCTCTGGGTCTTTGATGGTTTCTGCCTCTGATCATGTGTGACAGCAGGATAGAGCTATTCTTTCTTTTATCAGATCTGCGTGACTCTGTTTCATCCTTTAGCAAACAGTGCATGAACTGACTTCACAAATTTAACAGATCTGAATGAATCTCCTAATATATATATATATATATGCTCAAGCAAAAAGAAAAAAGTCCTTAACACTTACTGAACGTCAAAAACTAATTACAATGTTTAGACATGTGGTTGTAGCAAACTTCACGCCGCTTTGTGTCAACGGCGCGCACTTCCTGCTGGTTACACCTCTCTGTAAGCATTGTCAGAGCTATTCATAAAATCACCACCCAGCTGAGCTTAACGTTCGACGCTTCCTTGATGATTTTCTTCTAAATGAAGACTGCTCCAGTCGAACTGTTTTACCAGTGCAGGAATATGAAAGCGAGCAAGAGCAAATCTGACACCAATTTGTTAAAAAATGGGAAAGGGTAAAAGAGATTGTGCTGAATTGAGGATTGGATGTAGCGATCGGAGGACTGCAGGGGTTCAAAGCTCTGCCTCTACTTGGAGCAAAATTATGCCCACAGGCACTGCTTTTGGCAAAAGAAAGTTCAAGAGGTGGTGAATAGGAGGACGGAAAACTACAGCATTACATTTAATGATAAAAAAAAGGAAAAGCTTTCTCGTGATTTAGCGGTGTAGGAGCCGGGATGATGAGCTGGATGTGGCGAAGTGCCCCAGGGGGAGGCCACAAGCACCAAGACTGTAACCTGAGATGAGAGGTACCTGAGATTCAGCATCAAACCACTCCTGTGATCCACTCAAAGCCACTCTTTCTGCATTTAGTCACTGTGTCCCCATTAAGGAGCCATAGAAATCATCCTCCCTGTCTGACTCTGGTCAGCTTTTAGTTATATGGCTATGGGGTCAAAGATGCTCCTTTTTATTTGCACCAAAGGAGATTTATAGCATCTATTGAAGGTGCACATTACTGCATAAAAATATGTTAATTTACCAGGAGGTAAGGGGTTCTTAAGAAACAAAGCAACACAGGTTTTGTTTTTGAATGTTACATATTACCTAAGGGAGACTGTAATAATTAAAACCATCGTTATTTATTCCCGTGGCTTTTCAGTTGCAGTTTTTTTAACATTACCTTCACATTTATATTGCTTCCTTAAATCTCCTCAAACCTGACTTTTTCTTCTTGCACAGCTGTGCATTTTTATGGCATTTGTTAATCCACTGTAAATGGCAAAAAAAAAAAAAGAAATATGACAAGCACAGGTTTTCCGCCAGTTCCTGCTTTTATATCATTTTTTTTTTTAACACCATTTTGAATCCCCATTTATTTATTTGAAGGCAGATGCGATTTTATGTGCTCTGCACGGCTGTAAAGTGCTACTTTGAAATGCAAATGAAGCTCTGATTGAGAGATTGTCATGAAAAGGTGTTCTAGACAAATATGGCAGTTTGAAAGCAGGTCCAAAAAGGAGGACGTCGAGTTATTTCATTTAGTTTGGTGATCCATTACCGATGGATGGCAAAGTCTTGCAGAGGACACTTTGGGACAAACTCGTGCTCATAAAGACAAAGTGGAGAAATGCATCTTTCTTCACCACTTTAGCAACAATGTGTAAAGGTAGGGGTGGGCGATATGACGATATAAAACCGCGATATGATCTCCAAAGCTGACGATCTGTCATTTTTGAGAGATCGTTTTATCGCGATCTTCTACGAAAGTTCCAAGAGCGAGAAGGCAAAAGCTTGTTGACTGCCTGTGACTTTAAATCCGAGCTCTTCCTCCTCCTCCCCGTGTTTTTAAGTAAGTCACGTGACATACGGCGTGATAGACCTGCGGCGCCGGCGTCAGTATGCGTTGAGTCTTCTAGAGTAAATAAGTGGCGGAGGTCCGAAAAAAATACGAAAGAAGCACAAAAGAAGGACGGTGTTTTGCAATCGACTTTAAAAACCTCCAAAACAAAATAATCCGATGGAAAGGAATCATCACATGACGGCAATCACATTTTAGTAGAGATAAATTAGGCTGAACTGTGTGCTAAAGTGGGTGCTAGCAGCTCAAAGATAGCATGTTAGCTTGGTTCTTCGACGTATGTTTTTTATTACTGTTTCATGTTTTAAATCATGGCGGATGTTAATCGCTCGTATTTACGTTCAACCTGCACAAAACGGATGGAAATTCATGTTGGAAACACGTAAAATATGCGGTCAAAATGAACGTTGCTGCATTGTTTTGCTAGCTCGTAGCTAGCTACTTTGAGAGAATAAATCTTATTGTCAGTCGCACTTTCTTTGTTTTGTCTTTGTAAGAAGTATAAGTGAGTTTGCACATAATTTTTTAATCCGTGCCGTCACGATTGATCTTTTTTCTTGGTCAACAGACCGGAGAAAGCTCGGCCGGAAGATACAGCGCTAATGCTAATGCTAGCTTTCTGCTCAGTGACATAAACAGCAGAGAACAGATGTTAGGGAAGGAGCTGAGACCGTAAACTTTAACCTGAAACACCGTTTACTGCTATCATCACTGTGTTTGAATCTGAACAGTTTGGCAGATATATTTGATGTTATGATCAAAGTTATTATTATTATTATTTGTATCAGTTAAAGATGCTAGCTGGAGCCTTTTTCTCAAAGTACAATGAAATCGTCTATTTGAAGGTAAATCCTGAAGCAATTGAGATTTATTTACCATATATGTAATACAAAAATAATAAAAGTTGTAGTTTCATTTGAAAATATGGTAAATGGTGTTTTTATTATTATTATTATTTACCACTTTGAGATGTTTTTAACAGGGAAAGGACTTCCCTAAACTGTATCAGTCATTCATGCTATTAAACTTCATCAGTCTCCCTCATTTCTGGTCTTGAGTGAAAAGCATTTACAATCTGTTTTATGTATTTTAGCACAGAGGCAAAATAAAAAATCATGAGTATTAAGAAGCTGTTCATTTGACATCAATGCCTTTTCTGTAGCAGTAGTATGCACAATTCTGCTCTATTTACAGCTTGATCTTAATAGATAAAATATTTTTAAATATACCAAAAGATCAATTATTTTCTAAGCTTTAATTTGAGCAATATTTTTAAAAAATCAGTTGAGAAATGAAGGAGCTAGCCCGATTTTTGCGATTGATGTCTGCCTGTCCTCCATTGAAACAGCTGTGTTCTGCTGCCATGAATCAATGCATGATGATGGCGCCTGAGTGCGCACGTCTCTATTAGAGTATAAGCAAGGGCCAATCCAGAAATATATCAATGCTTGTAATGCATTTGAAATTAAATTTGGAAAAAATCTAAATATTTGTTCAAAATGTGTTTACTTCTTTCAACTAAAATCATAATTCAATTTTTGTCAATGTGAATTATTTTTAAAAAAAAAAAAATCGTGATAAAATCGAAATCGTGAAATAAAATTGAAAAAATCGTGATTTTCTTTTTTTGCCATATCGCCCAGCCCTATGTAAAGGTATCTGGAAATAATGTTTTCCATCCATGTAAAGGTAGACTTAAGTAAAAAAGTCTAAATGTAATTATAGGATAGAGTGTCTTATATGCACTTTCAAAGCACTGGCTTTTTTTTTTTTTTTTTTTTTTTTAGTCAAGTATTAAGGTGGCCCCCCTCTTACTGAAATGGATCTCTTTACTGGAGTCTTGACGTAGTCCTCTTAGTGAAGGTGTGGCATAATGTAGCTCCCACTCAGGTCTCTTATCTCATGTCAGTGTTATCCTGCTCACCTTGATAAAGCTTCCTTTACTCTCTGGTCTTGTAACAACATTGCACTCTGTCTGACAGGTACTGCAGGAGCCTGCCTCTCATCTCTGTTTCCCCACAGATCCACACACACCCACATACACACACACACTCCCTCTCCCACTTTCTCAAAAAGCTTTTTTCCGTAATGTAGCAGCTTGGACGTGCTGCAACGTACATGTATTTAATTTAATCTGAAGTGTATTACACTCATCCCCATCGGCTGTGTTAATGGAGAGAACTGCTGACACGTTCCAACCTGCTAACCAGAAAGCAGATAAGTTAGACGGAGCCTAATGGTGTAACAGGGACTGGCTGTAATGCTGCCATTAGATGGTTGAAGGAGTGATCTATCAGACATCAAACATGAAATGATTTTCCAGCCGCTGTGTTGTTTTGGAATTTGAACAAGGCGGGCGTGAGAGGCAAAGAGCCGGCTCCAGCCTTTCTAATTTAAATAGCACTATGCTGCTGTGAGCTGAAGGCCTGTTAGGAGTCAACTGAATTTCCTTGGTTTATAAATGCATTTACGCTATAAATCAACCTGCAAATCTTCTGCCGTGTTTACACGATGCTCACTAAATGGAATGAATATCATTTTGAAAACACACCATGATCACAGGTCACTCAGCGATCCACACAGAGGGACTCATTATTGGGACATTTGTGAACAATTATGGTAAAGGCAGAATGCTCGCGCCGCCTATAATGGCCGTGGCTGAGCCACTGACGTCGTGATTCAACCTGGCACTTTGGCGTTGGAGAGCCGCTCCTCCAAATCAAGGCTAAGTGGCGGATTCATCAGTGCCCTGTCGAGATGAAACACTCGCCCGGCGGTGACACGGAGATGAAGCCCTGATTGGGAAATACGTCTCCCTTTGGTGTCAGCTCTCATTCACCGGTCTGAGCGCGGGCTGAAAGAAAGACAAATGTTTTGATTAGGGGTCTCTTTCAATGTCACAGCAGCCGGTGAAGAAGAATGAGGTGAGGCTGTCTCCAAGGGAAGCAATAGCTGAAGACGATGAGAGGAAAATGGATGTCTGGACTGTCTGGAGCATGGTGAATGGATTTGGACTCAATGAATACTGTCTGAAATCACCTTTTTTAATGAGACGGCATTCCTCATCTATCTATCTATCTATCTATCTATCTATCTATCTATCTATCTATCTATCTATCTATCTATCTATCTATCTATCTATCTATCTATCTATCTATCTATCTATCTATCTATCTATCTATCTATCTATCTATCTATCTATCTATCTATCTATCTATCTATCTATATTTAAAAAGAAAACACTTCCATTTGAAATCTTTGGCCTAATTGGAATTCTTCCCTTCTCCCTAACCCTAAATTGAGAATTATGGAAAAATAGTGCTTCATATTTCGGATTTCACTTTCGGTCGATGACGTCACCAACAGTCGCAGTTAGCTCGCGTTAGCGCGGAACTTCCAGCTCTCGAACATACTTAAAAGCGGTTGTATAACTTTATAAAGGTCAGTGCTTTAGACTGCACCCATGCAAAGAAAGGTGCTTCTCCTCCGCGGTTACCTTCACGATGGAGGGCTTTGTATCTTTCTGCTTGGAGCGAGGAGCTTACAAAAAAATATTTAGGGCACCGCTTGCACTAAAAATGCCCCTTCAGATGGAGGGGTAGGGAATTCAGATATGTCCTCAGTAAACGTGCATACATGTGCATTTAGGGCTTCTGCTGTCAAAGCTCTTGAGTTCGTGCTACACAAGTTGGTATGCAAGTTTCCACGACTACACACAAAACACGGATCCATTGAACCCGCTTTGAACCAGGTTGAACTTGACCAATAAGAAACTCAAATTTGGCTGTGACTTTTAATTCAATGAAGTGCTAACCAATTGAACAATTGGTCTTTCTTATATTTTAATAGAGCCGTGAAAAAAAGCCTGGAGAAAGATTCACAAGATTTTCCCCACTTTGACATTTGTATGGAAGCGTTTGTAACTCATAATTCAAAAATGCTTTTTCATTTTCACAATGTACCTGCATTACTTGTCTCTCAAATGAAATGAAAAAGCAAAAACTGATTTATGAGACACTTCTTGCGTGGCGAGATGTGAAAATGAAAAAGAAGTCTTCTTTGGCTTTGTCACTTTAATTGGGTCTTAATTGATGAAGAAAATGGAAAAGCCGTTCATTCGTAGAAATGCTTTTTCATTTTATCAAAGAGACAAGTAACGAGGTTACAGTGTGAAAATGAAAAAGAATTTCTCTTTATGCTTTTTAAATTTGATATTTCTCTTTAAATTTTGGTACAAATTTACTAAAGTACTTTTTAAAAAATGAAATGCTAAATGTCGTTTTTATCATTTCAAATAAGAAAAAAAAAGAAAACCATATGGGGAATTGTTTTTTTTTTTTTTTATTTCATTTAAGGGACAAGTAATGCAGGTACATTGTGAAAAATGAAAAAAGTATTTTCAGTATTGACTTTTATTTTGAAATAAGAGTCACAAATGCTTTCATAATTTTTTTACCAGGCCTCGTGCAACTGTAAGTGGCGGACTTTTGCTAGTAATTAATAGCAAAAAGTAGAAGAAGAAGAAGGAGCCGCTTCCTGCTTGTCCCGTGTGAACACCCCAGGATAAACCCGTATAACATGTCAGGTGTGAACGCAGCATTCAAATTCACATTTTTCCATCAAGTAATCAAATTACGAGTTATAGTTGGAAAAGGGTAGATTTCAGTGCTTCATCAAGTAACAAAAAATGGGATTCTGGTTAAAAATATATGACATATCCAAGTAAATTGATATTGTCTTTGCACCTTTTTCATCAAATCTTTACGCAGACAACCTTTTAAATCTTCAAGATTTTCTTATTACCATTATCATTGTCAATAAAGCACCACTTATAGAACCTTGAGCTTCCGTTCCAACACAAATTCATTCCTCTGGTAATTTTCAAGGTTTATGCGCATAAAAACCTCTGAAATACGAATGTTTTTTTTATGTGTCTGCGACAAGAAAATAAACATTTAGGGAAATCCTCTTGTGGCGGAGTAAACTGAAGAGGCGCGAGACAATGAAGTGAGGAGTGCGGACAAAGCCGGGATTTAATGAGTTGATAGAGAAACAGAAGGGACCTTTCCTGTTCAATCAAGCTGCATCTGAACTCCTTCTCTCCTCTCTCCCTCGCGCTCATTTGCATCTCTTTAATGTCCCAGCTTCCTATTATGCAAAAAAAAAAAAATGTGCACTAAAAAAAGTAGTACAGGCTCCAAAGTGAGTCGCTTCATTTCCCCACATTTTTAATCAATATCGCCGAGGTGGGGGTGGTGGTGGGAGGGGTTGACGCTCAATTGCACTTTTTCTAACTAGAATGTTTGAACCGTTGTCTGCGAGCTCAAGTTACCTTGGAAACCAGCCCACAGATGTTGCTGTTTTATAACAGTAATTACAATCAGTGGTCAAACTCGGTCTTGCGCTCACAGAACATCTACACAGAAAAGACGTTTCTTTGTGTTGTATTTGAGAGTCGGTGAACTGCTCAGAACTGACGGCCTTGAAGACCTTTGCTCTCCATTAAGGCACTCTTTCCTCTTCATTAGACCATGGAGTATTTGTTTGCTGCGGATTTACCATCCGTGCGCCTCAATATTCCTTGATGACCTTTGCGGCCTATTGTATGCGGACTGTAGACAAAGAGGCAGCCGCCCGGAGAGATATGATAATTCCACTTTCCGACGCCCATGAACCGCTGCAACTTTGTGTAAAGACAAAACAAGCGCCTGCAAGGCCATTGTGTCTTCTGGCATTTGTGATTTTTCAGAAATTGTCTGTGGAGTTGATCTATCTTGAACGTGCCCCGGTAGCTGTCATGCTCCACTTATAAACGGCGGGAGAAAGAGCAAGAAAGCGGCAGCTTCCAGCAACACTGATTTTTATCTTCAGCGCTTCATGATTTACCACTGCCACTGATAAAATTTACTCATAATACCCGGCATCTCGCCGAGAAGTGTTTTATCAGTCTACGTACAGTCTTTCACGAGTGGACAGGCAGAAAAAATGGGAACGAATTTTGAACATTCTGATGAGACAGATAGTCAAACATATCACCCTTTATGGCCTGGATAGAGCTTCATGAAATATTCATTATTGGTTACCAACACCGCATACGAGGGGATTGCATTTTTATATTAATGAGGTGGCGAAAAACTTGCTCCGAGAAACGGCGCTGCTTCAAACTCCTTAAAGAAACGGCGCTAACACATAAAACAGAATTATCCATTATCGGGATTTTAAACACCTTACAGTTTCAAATCTACTGAAAAGAAAAAAAAAAAAAATCTCTTTCCTTGATTTCAGTCGAAAATGCGTAAGCTCTACTACTGCAAATGAAAATGCTTTTAATCTCTAAAATAAGGCAAGTCAGATATGCGTAAAACTTAAGCTCTAAATTTCCTAAATCGGATACTTTAAAACAAACTAAGTTTAATAATTAACTTGAAGCTTATTTCCATATGTATAGTCATAAACTGAAGCTTAGCTTAAAGTATATAGAAGGATCAAAGCCAGCTCTCCGCTCCCTATAGCACACTTCACACTGGAGTAGATTCGATATCTCAAAGAATAATTTGCAGATCAGATGAAAACTATTAGTCATCAGTCGCTTTCTTCATCAGCCTCCTTGGCTGAACGCCTCAGACATAAATTTCCGTTAACATGTTTGTGCATGTGCGTCTGCAAGTGTTCAACATCTTTATTTACTCCAAACTTAATTTGGCCTGTCAGAAAAAGTGATTTACGCCCAGCCACGCGCATTCCCATAAACTACCAGTGTTTTACATGAAACACGAGTCGTTTGGCTCACACTTCTGAGATTTATTGCAGATAATCAGGGCTATTGAGTGACCTGCGACTGAATTTGTTTGTGAAGATTAAATAAGTGAAATGGGACTTTCCGTGGTCATAACTGATAATTACTTGGCACCGTTCTCGCCAAGTTTCTGTCACACATTAGCGGGAATGTTGCTTTACGGCATCTGAAATGACCCCCCCCCTTAAAACTGCATTTGTCAAAATGCTTTTTCAGATACTTCTCACTCATTTATCACTCATCTAAAAGCAATTTCCAGCAGACTTACACGACTGCATGCAACATTACTCTTTTGTGTTGCTTTAATTTAATGAATATGGAACATGTAATTATAAAACTATGACCGTTAGAGCCTTGGTGATGTTTACAGGATCCTCAGTGGAGATGGGGGCTTTTCAAGAATCATTATCCAGTGAGAAAAAGACCCGAACATGTTTTACGTTGTTTTTTTTTTTGTTTTGGTGAAGATGAAAAAGTATGAATGATTTTTGATAAATGAAGAAATTTACTGTAACAGCTGAAGGGGTTTGCTGAAAATGCTAAAGCTATTTGCATAACGCCAATGCTGCTGAAATACTTAAAATTGTATGAATTGCAGAAAGTTAGTTTTAAGAATTTCTTGAAAAATTATGAAAATTGAAGAAAATTTTAAAATGTGTAAAAGGTTTGAACTCAGAATCAGCCACAAACCTCAATATATGCCAAATTATCCAAAAATGCTAACAGGTTGCTAAAATGCTAGCTTTTAACCCAGAATTAGCCCCCGAAAAATGTCAGTAGATCCCAAATTAGCTAAAAAAAAAAAAAAATAAGCTAACATGTTGCTAAAATATTAGCTTAACTTCAAATTATCTAAGAAAAACCCTCAGTAGATGCCATTGTAGCTAAAAAGCTAGCAAGTTGCCAAAATACTAGCTTAACTTAGAATTAGCCTTTAAAACTTCAATAATCCCAAAATAGCCAAAAAAGCTAGCACTTTACTCCATAGTAGCCCAAAATACCTAATTAGAGGCCAAAATTATTAAAAAATGTTGGAATAGTCCTAAAATATTAGCTAAACTCAGAATTGGCCTTAAAAATCTCAGCAGCATTAATGTCCTTAATGTGCTGAATGTTTTCATACCAAACGTGCATTTTTGCAGAAAGTGCACAAATATTGGAAGAATTGCGTAAAAAAAAATTGCGTAAAATGTCAATACCGGTTAAATTTGAATGATTGTTTAAAATGTCGAAAATTGAGTAAAATTTCACAAAATGCAGAAGAAATAGTATACAAGCATGAATGTCTTGAACATGCTGAGGGTTTTGTCTGCAGAAATTTAGGACATTTGAAAAAATTCTCATTCATTTTCAATGGGTCTGAAGTATCGTGTAAGTAAATTGTGTAATATCTTAAAAACCGTAAAATGTACAAATAGCAAAAGCACAACCAGGAATGTCCTTAACACCCTAAACAGTTTCGCAGAAATTGCTAAAAGCGTGTTTAAGTTTTTACTAATAAAAAAATATGTAGGTAAGAATAAATAAGGAAGAATAAAGAGAAACAGGATCACTGTAGAGTGAATGTTTACAAAGCATTCACACAATGATCCATATTACCCGGGATTTGTGTTTGTACTGAACCAGTCTGAATGAAACAAGAGTCTTACTGCTAGAGCAGAGTGATGATTCCCAGAGCTTTGGAAAGGATAGAAAAAGAAAATCTGATTGTATATGGTCTATAAACGCTCTTTTTTTCCCCCTTCCCGCAGGGGGGCCTCCCCTTAGTTTAAATAAATGGACCGGCTGGATCTCCTGCAGAGAGAATGGATTATATTTTTAACTGACTTTCTGTTGATTCTACTGGTCATTGCAGCACAATCTATAATAACAACTTGATTTAGTTCCTGTAATCTCACGCCTTTAACAAGCTCCCTGTCAGCTACAACTGCACCGCGGCATTAGAGGAACATTAAAAAAAAGACTCTTTCCTTATCGTCTTTACTTTCCTGAACACCACAGGCAGCGAAATCATCAAACGTGGACGGCGTTGTGGTTTTTTTGGCAAACAAATGACGACATACACGACTACCTTACGAAGTCGATCGTATTGTGAAGCCCTCGTGTGTTTCTAAATTGCTGGTGGAAAAGCGTCCTGGCCGGAGGGGTAATAGTTTTTGATAATGATCATGAGCTAAGCTCTGGTGCTGTGTGGCCACATGCCGCACAGACAGCATGCTGATTATTCCTCTGAAGTTGGCTGGATGTGTGTCCGTAACGGTAATTTCCAGGCCTGATTGGCAAAGAGAGATGAAATTGGGGGCAGTTAGCACTGAGGGGGAAAATAGTGTTGGAGTGTGCGGCAATGCAGTAGCCAGCCAATGGTAAACAAATTATCTGAAGTGAGATGACAACATTAGGCAAAGCAAAGAGCCGGTCGGCATTATAAATACGGCTCGGTTCTCGATTTTTAACTACCTGATTTTTTTTTTTTTTTTTTTTTTCTGTTTCCAACCATTTGAAATAACTGGGCAACACTTATCTAAAACCTCTGGCCTCACTCTTCTAAATGCAGGGCATTCAATCAGAGCATGAATCACAGTCTGTCGGTTTGATACACAGAAACAATATTCATTACCCGAAAAAGGAAAACAATATGAAAAAAAAAAACAAAACGTAAAATAAACTGGTGTTTTGTTTTTTTTTTACATTTTCAACACAAAAAGAACAATTCTTAGCAAATCTTATACTCTGCTCTACAAATCGTGCAAAAGGTTTAGTGAAAATTGTTCCGACACTAACCCCAAAACTGTGTATTTGACATTGTTTAACCTTATTTAGACATCCCTGACCTTAACCTCAATGGTCACTGAGGTTAAAAAGTAAAAGTTTCAAGTTCTAACTGGAAAAAACATCTTCACAGTTGTGTACAGAGTGACACTTTATTTACACCCACGCGCATGCAATCAGAATTCTTTAAAAACTTGGAGCAAGTTTTCTGTTTTTGAAATGGTGAAGAACTCCACTATCGTGAGTTGATATTTAAAGACCCACTTAGATGAAAATCGGATGTTTTTAATATGTCGTCGTGGCATTTTTCTGATGACGACAGATGGACCTGGCACCATGGACCGGATGTGGAAGTCATACTACTTCCCCTGACTATAATCCTATCCCAAAACTGTTCAAAATTGTTTGAACTATTAACATATAACTATTGATTTTATTATTACTACATGTGTCATCAAAAGGGAAACACCTAATTGTAAAATAAAGTTTTTTTGAAGCAGTTCCCAAAAATTTTTCTTAAAACTGAATTTCAGAGTATTTTAAAAAAAAAATGCTGTTTCATAAAGTTTGTAGTTGTGATGTCAAATCTTCAACAGCTAGGCACAGTCTCCCTTCTCTGCTCAACTCTGAGGCATCCACTTGCAGACAAACAGATCCAATCATTTTTTTCTTCTCCGAACTGAAATCTGCGAGGAGCTGTAAGTTAGCCGGAGAGAGTGTAAGCAGATGGATGATGGGAAATTGTTTTTTTTTTGTTTTTTTGGGGGTAAAAATGACATAATCTTAACTAAAATAACACTAGGAATGCTCTGAAAGTAGGTTAAAAGATGATTGCAAGGTATTTAACAATTTTGGTCCCATTAAAAGCATATATTTGACATTTTGAGGGTTTAATGGTAAGGGGTTCTTGTTGTCGGCCAAGACCTGCAGGTTGTTGGAAGTTGGCTGGATTCATTTCAGAGGCAGTACCTTCCTTTGGATGTGATAATCTGAGATTTGCTGACGGATGCAGTCCATCGTGTGGTATGATGTCTGCCAGAAAAAGTCTGCTGACTGAGCAGATCCTAGTTTTGACACCTACAGGGATTATTTTAAATTTGTTGAAGGTATTTAAAGTACAACACTGAATCTGTTTAACGCAAACTGTTGTGCTGCCGCGCGGGGATTGTTGGAACATCATGTGATTGTTTTGTGTTGTCAAAAATATGCAGTGTTTTTTGGGGAGAGTTGGCTCTAATATGACAAGTTTTCTAAAAATATTTTTATATATAAAAACGCACGTTTTCAAAAATGTAAAATAGTACGTGTTTTTGGGATTTTTTTTTTGGTCACAGTTCTTATCCATTTATTTGTGTTAAGTGGCCACTCAGAGGCAAAATATGGAGTCAAGGTCCACCTGACTCATAAAAAATAGACAACTGTACTTTTCTTTTTTCTTTTTTTTCAGTCTCTGCAAACTCTTGTTTCTAAAACATTATCAAAGTGGATCTTCAGCTCTGCAGACATCTGGCTGCAATCACAATTTCTCCCCTCCTATTACCGTCAGCGATGGAGGCTAAAGCGAGGCGCTTGATTCTGACTTGAGCTTTTCAGTTATGAAAATATTTGACACAAATAGGAGAGGGGACGGCAGGCAAAGAAAAACAGACGAGACAGATTAGGTGCCCTCCCCTCTCCCCCAATACGGTGATGCCAGACACATGTGACAAAGATTAATTCATTGCAGAGGGATGAGTCGACGGATGAATGAGTGTAACCACCTTGATGTAAGACCCAGCCGTCTGATGCACACACACACACACACACACAGCGTTCCATTTCTCCGAAGCTGTGTTTCTGTGAGGACACTTTGGCTGCAAAACCCAGCCAGGCCTTAAATTGAATGAAGGAGGTAACTTTTAACTGAATAAGTGATTAAGTACAAACTCTTTGAGTCCCAGCATTGTCTGTGCCTGTCGCTGGAGCAGTTTAAGCAGTGCTCACACTGAATTCTAATTGCATTGTGGTTGCCTTTGGGGTTGTCTCTGTCAGTTTTGTGTCAATGCTGTCATGCTGTTGCTACACGGCGCACTTTTTAGCAGCTTCGATAAAGGATTCTGGCACAATCTCAGGCCCCATAGCTGATCATTGAAAAAAAGAAAAAAATGACAATCACAACGGGAACAACAATACATCCTTTCCACAATACAATGATTGATCAACAATTTTCACTTTCAAGCTCTGCTAAAGCAGAAAAGGGGAAGTAACTTCATTTATTGATTGAATTTTGTATTTGTTTTTCTTCTATAATTAAGAGAGAAGCACGAATGACAATGGAACAGGGGTCCCTAAACTTTTTCCTGCCTGTGAGGGGCACATAACTCTTCGCAGATGTGGTCAGTTTGTAGGCTAACAGGAAAAGGGTTTTGTGATAGCAGTTCTATCTGCATTTGATGCTAACAGTGCTTTCCTTAGCGAAGCAGTGTTTTGCTAACAGAGTTTTCTGTTAGCATCAATTTCAGCGTGTGTCTGAACCTAAATATGGTTTTCTGGAGAGCCACACATAACCAAATATTAACAACCAAAAAAGTGTTTTTTGAGAGCAGTTTTATCTGCGATTGATCCAAACAGCTTTCCTTAGCAAAGCGGTGTTTTGGTAACAGAATTTTATGTTGTCAAAAAACTGGTTTGCTAACAGAAAACAGTGTTTTGCTAACTGTGTTTTCTGTTAGCATCAATTGCAGGGTATGTCTGAACTTAAAGATTTATGGTTTTTTTAGACAGCCACACATAACCAAATATTGATAACCTTTCCTGTGATTTTCACAGAAAAAAGTCAGGAATTAAGTACTTCACTCTCTCCCAGTTAATTGTGCTTTTAAAGCTCTTTTCCCAGAGTACCTAACAGAGCTTTTAACTGTTTGCAGCCTTTTTAGAGTATTTTTCTAGAGAAAGGTGAAAACTATATTCTGTTCTTTTTGACTCTGGGGTTTAAGATAAGGGCACAAACTGCAGAAACTACGATAAAATATAACGTTATTTTTGGGTCTCAATCGCATCGTCTGATTGGGAAAAAAAAACAAAAACAATCTGATATTGTTCAGATCAAATGTGGTTCTGGGCTGTATCTGGTCCGCGGGCCACTGTTTGGTGACCCCTGCAATAGAGGTACGAAATTCATAAAACAAATCATCAAAGTTGTCTTATTTGTTTTAAATATTTTCTTACAGTTTCCTATTTTTTCCAATAAAATAGAAAAATGGTTATTGATGGATTTTCGGTTGCTCTGGACTTTAGTGAGAGGTAATCCTTTTAAACAAAGGCAGCTTCACTTGACAAATATTCATTTGCAATATTATTATGATAAAGTGAGACAGTCAATGAAAAAAAATTGAAGAAGTCCTGTTCCAAACACATCATTAAGTATCAAGCCCCATCCACGTGACAGTATCAGGGGGTTTTCTGTTTGCCTTGGGATCGAGCTGCAGATCTTGATAAATAGCTGTTTCGGTTTCAGCACATTTAATGTGCTCTTAGCTTGGAAAAGCTGTGGGAATGCAGTCACACAGTCAAATGACAACACAACACGGGCTTTGCACCAAGTTGCCATCAGCGCCAGCACACAGTCACGCACGCAGTTACCCAGGGAGATGAGCTCAACCACATGTTGTTGGAAAGCTCATTATTAGCTTTGAGAAAGAGTTCCTGGTTTCTTTCCTGATGTGGCTTTGGTGATAAATGCGATGGTTATTAAAATGATATTAAAGAGAGGCAGTGTGTAGGCCGGCGCATGGTGCGTGTGCAAGTGTAATGTAATTTTTCAACAGTGGACTCAGTGAGTGCATGAGCGCACAAGTTAATTTATAAATGCGTACTCCCAGCTTCCATCAAAAGAAAATCAGTTGAAGGCAAAAAAAAAAAAAAAAAAATCTCTAATTTACCATCTAAATTGAAATGGACTTTTTGAAAGACTTCAATCCTTCATATCTGTGTGTTTTATTTACATTAATGGTTACTTGATTTGAATCTGTAAAAAAAAAAAACCCAAAATGTTACAATTGTAAGGTGAATGGGCTTTCCAAACCCATCCATTCGCTCATTTTATTAAGTGAAAAAGTGCATTCAGCAGGAAAAAGCGTTTCCCACTTACAATACATGGGTTCACGTTACCACTCAGGATATTAAGTGAAAAAAAGGCAGAAAGAGCTGTGAGCAAAACTGTCTCCAAGTGTGAGTGAGAGAGCAACACTTAAACCTTTGTTGCAGTTTGTGCTCTCAGAACAGCCTGTGAGTGTCTCGGTGAATACATGTCAGCGTGCGCACGCTCCAGCTCAAAGGCACACGGAGCGTTTCCAAATACACACTTTCCGCTGCGACCATCACAATAAAAGGGTACCGAAGGTTCCCGACCAGCACAGGCTGCACGTTCCTCCACTGTCAGCGTACCCCGACGCCATTAACGCACCTCTAATGGAGTGTTTTTGCTCTCGAACGCTCAGTTGAGCAGTGAAGTTAATAGCAGTTGCACAGTTGGAATACATGGGTGTAAGCTTGAGTTAATGTATGCTGCTATTGGCGTGTTGGCGGATAAGGCTGTGATATCTGCTGTGGTGTGTGTTGGCCCAGCCCATCTGTGCGGTGACATCTTTCATAAGTGAACCAAGCTGAGCTAAGACGCCTGTCTCTTAGCCAGTATTTTAACCTGATTTCTGCACTCTGGTACAAGTCTCTGTCATGAATACTTAAAGAATGAAGATGGTGTTTTTAACATGATCTTGCTAATCAAAAATGATGCATTTCTCCGTACATTGTCAATCAAATCATTGGCTGTAAGCTAGAGGGAGAGTGTGTAAACAGATGGGTGATGGAAAATGGGAGTGAGCTTACTTCATGCCAACAGTTCCCCCCGCAACTCAGAGGCAAATTCTATCGAACTCTTGCTACTCTGCAGACACCATGTCTTTGAAAATGACAGGATTTTGGATTTGGGCTAAAAACAGTTTTTTTATGATTTAAAAAAAAAAAAAAAAAAACTGGGATCGCTTTCAAAATAGATCAAAAGATGACCGGTGTGGAACTCTTGCACTTATTCCATGAGACTGAAGACATGACAACCTCTTTCTCTCTTTTTTTGATTGTACTGACAATAAAAAGTGTTGAAGTATAACTGAACTTTTTTCTCCTATTCTTGTGTTCCTCAGGGGTGAGGGCCATGTTTTCCCAGCAGCCACAGGATCTGGTGGTTGTGGCGGGTCAGCCCGTAACCTTACCGTGTTCCATCCCTGGATATCACGGCATCGTCCTGTGGATCAAGGATGGGCTTGCACTGGGAGTGGGCAGAGACCTGTCTGGTATGAACCGTCTTCAATACTTTTTTACACTGTAAAAATGGGCAACCTTTAGAAATAAGTAAAAAAAAATTCCTAAAATAAAATATATACTTTTAAATTATCACAAAAATTTGCAGATGGAGTAAGATAAATGGTCATACCAAGAATTTTCATTCTACAAATCTTTCTAGTTGCACAGACATGGTTTCTAAAACTAAGATTATTTTACTATTAAAAAACTTTTGTGACAAGAGTATTTTTCTTGAGAAGCTATGTTCATTCTACTATCGGCAGTGTGTGTTCAAGCGACCACTTCCTATGAAAAATCTATATAAACACCTGTATTGGCACATTTCAGGCGGTTCAAACGTCACTAAACACGTTTCCTTGACCGTCTTTTGGTTCTACATATAAAACGTGCAGTCATTGAATGTGTGTTGAAAATTTCCCATATCAAAATTTGACCAATCAAGGACTCGGATTAGGTAGGGACCTATGGATGTCGTCTTTTCCTTTTCAGAAGTGACAACCGTTGAAAGTTGACAATGGAGGAAAAGTTGCAATTTGTATCCAAAAAACAGATTTGACATTTTGCACCAAGCCTCGTCCATGTAGGTGGAAAACCGTAGAAAAAGAAGAAGTAGGCCCTCCCTGTTAGTCCAGTGTGAACACCAGATGCTGAAACCACAGTCAAGAATGTGTTTAGTTCATTCTTGAGTGTGTCACATGTCTTGTGTAATCGCACAAAACACAAATTTAGTACTCAGGAGTCAGCGCCCCATCTCCCCCTCTGGTCACCGGTGGGAGCTATCTCCAGAGTACTGACTGCACTACATCTCCCAGCAATCCCAGCGCACAGTTCCTGGATGCTCCTCAGCTGTCTCTCATTTTCACCCGCAGGACACTTAAGCACTGCACAGAGCCTTTCTCAGTGCGAAGTATTGTTTGTGCCATTCAGCCCACATACTGAGCGTTTCTATCTGGACCTAATCTTCTGTGTACCTGACCTATCTCTGATTGCCTGCCACCTGCCCTGACCCTCGCCTGGACTCTGACATGTCTAGTCTCTTTTTAGATGATCCCATCCTCGGGATTGACCTCTGCCTGTCTGAACCTGATTTAGCTTTGTGGATTTTTAGCTGTGCTTAATTCTTGTCTGAACTAATAAACCCGCTGCCCATGGAACCAGCTGTCTGCCCATTTGTGACAGCATCTTTTCCCTTTTTCTAGAATAATCTTTTGCAGTGTACTGCATTTCACTCTCACCTTTTGAAACTTTTTGAACTCTAGTAGATGACTTCTGTGTGGCAGCTGGCAACCCCCCTGTCAAACCCATGATCTCGCTGATGGATGAAACAGGTCCTCCAGTCACATGTTACAGAGATTAATTCCATCTCCAGGGTGCTAATTATGTTTCAAACTAATCAAAAATGAATCTCTATCTGTGTTATATGCAGAGCTAGAACTCTGATGCTTTCTGTTTGGCAAAGGAGCCACAGAAACCCCGCTGAAATGTGAAACCAGTGGTTTTCTCGCTTTGTGGTGCTTCAGGCTGCTAAATGGCATTTTGAAAAGTAGCTGGCCTCCACCTAATTACACAGCACCTCGTACATAATTGTGTTAATTGTTTGATTTGAAGTAAAGTGACTACTGCACTGTCATTTAGTAGCCTGTTGGTCCTCCAATTGTGGGTTCATGCATATTCATGGCTGCGCTGAAGGAAATGTGTCACTCCACTAAGTAGGCATATCCTCAGAGGCGCTGATAGGAAAATCTATAAAAAGGATGCATAGGCTTGCAGTAATCATTGCATTTCAGCCCTGAAAATGGCCTATTTGAATAGTTACTGTGCAGCCATTCAGAGCAACACATTACTTTTTTCATGGTAGTTTTTCTAGGTATTTATCTCCCATAAACACAGATTACAGATGTGTAAAAATAAATAAATAAATTAAGCCAGGGGTGTCAAACTCAATCACTCATGGGGCCAAAATCCAAAACACACCCTAGGGTGTGGCTCAAACAGAATACACATTTTTTTGTTAAAACTTAATTAAAACTTTAAAACTGTAACTTTTTAAACATAACTATGTACTAGATATAAAGAATTACCTGCGATAATGCTAATATGAATGCAGTAAGCTGAATTTGGCAAATGATAGCTGAAATCACTAAAGCTAATAGCTGAAAATGCTGAAGCTGATAGCCAGCCAAAATAGTAGCTAAATACCAAATTTGCCAAAAAAAACGTATACAAATCCAGCCAAAACAGCTAGCATGTAGCTGAATGCTAAACTTCAAAATAGCTTAAAAAAAACATGAGAAAAGCCTACATTAGCTAGTGTGTAACTGAAAAATTAGCTGAATTGCAAAACAGCCTCAAAAACAAAACAAAAAAAGCCTAAATTAGCCAAAATAGCTAGCATGCAGCTGAAATATTAGCTAAACTTCAAAATAGCCTAAAAAACTGAAAAAGCCTTACTTAGCAAAAAGGCTAGCATGTAGCTAAAAGAGTAGCTAAAAGAGCTAAAAGTAGCCTAAAAAAACTGCAATAAAACCTAAATTAGCCAAAACAGCTAGCATATAGGAGAAATATTAGCTAAACTCCAAATTAGCCTAAAAAATTGAACAAAGTCTAAATTAGTCAAAACAGCTACCATGTAGCTGAAACATTAGCTAAACTTCAAATTGACCTAAAAAATATTATTAATTGCCACAATAGTCCAAAAAGGCAGCAGAATGTCATTTTTTAAAAACGTTAACTTTTTAACATAATTTTGAATAATAAAAAGGCAGGAATATTATTCCAGAATAAATCAATTTAAACCTTAACTAACTTTCAATATTGTACTCAATATAAAAATATATTTCTTTAAAATAATACAAGTCAGAAAGGGACACAAGAATACACCGGGTCATTAATTACAATACAATAAAATGATCTGGAGGGCCGGATAGGATTACCCAGAGGGTCAGATCCGGCCACCGGGATTTGACTTTGATACGTGATTTAAGACAAATCAACTTGGAAATTTTTTATGTTTCCTGTGAAGAAATAGCGGTAGCTTTCTAGCCTTTGACCTTTAGCAAACATTTCCCTGTCCTAGATCTAGTTTGTAATTAAATCTCAGTGGCTGACAGAGCTCCAGTAAAGCCATCCTGCTTTCTCTTCAGGTACTTACCAGGCCCGGGGGGATCTCGAGAGGGAGCTGTAAACAATTGTCTTGCAGCCTCCGTGTCTCCTTTTAAGGAAGAGGAGGCAGACAAGAGAACTTATTATTGCTTAAGAAAGAATGAAAGAGAGGGAAAGAGGTCACCATTTTTATTTCGACGGAGAGCCGAGAAAAGACATTTATCCTGCTCCCCGTTTTTATTGATTTATCAACACAACATGATCCTGTTAATGTTTTGGGTAGGTCAGAGAAAGTAGAATAGACGGAGAAACTGATAAGTAGCTACACTTGGAGTGAACAAGAGTAGATCACTGTTTACATCACAGCGGCGAACACCTTAAAAGTCTTGTACGGCGTGGAGCATTCCTGCTCCTCTCTCCCGCCATTCTTTTCTCCAGGAGAGGTGGAGTGTTGAAAACGGGGGGATTTAGAAGAAGATGAATAGCCGCCTCCTTGGAGAGGAGGCTGTGCGCCTTATTGAGACAGATAACACTTTTTTTCAAAATAAAGCACTGCACAGCTGTCCTTTCTTATCACGCCCGCCGACCGAAAACACGTAACGCAGGCAGCGGTAAAAGACTGATGGCGCATCAGTACGAGACGTACACAATGAAAGGAAAGTGGCAGCTGTATACATAAAGCGCATGACGAATCAAATGTCGCATGGAGCATTTCAATAATATAGGTCTGCTCTGCTATTCATAGAAAGAAGCTGCGTTGGCAGCGTGCTCCGCCTGGGACCTGTTTCCATTCACGGGAGCAGTGATTAAACCGAGAGAACTCTTTCACCATTCAGAGCGAGAAATCACAGCACAAAAGCCAATGATTCCTATCTGTCTCTGAATTTCCTCTTCATTCCCTTTTGTAACATGCTTTTCCACTCTAATTAAAGAAAAGTGAAGTAGCCCTGCAGCGTCTCAACATACCAAGAGTGAAGATGCATGATGGGGAGGGGATCCGCTAGCACAGGACAATGAGACAAAATAAGTTGCAAGGAGAAATGGCTGAGAGTAACAGGTGGATATGTACGGTGGCCCTGAGGGGTCACAACACAACACTTTAGATTCACAACATTAAAAAATTAAGTTCACAACTCAACACTTTAAGTTCCCAACAAAGCACATTAGGATCACAACGCAACAGATTATAGTTACAAAACTTTCAGTTCACAATACAACTTTAAGGTCACAACACAACACTTTAAGTTCACAACAAAACACATTTGGGTCACAACACAACAGATTATGGTCGCAACACTTTCAGTTCACAATACAACTTTAAGGTCACAACACAACACATTTGGGTCACAACACAACAGATTATGGTCGCAACACTTTCAGTTCACAATACAACTTTAAGGTCACAACACAACACTTTAAGTTCACAACAAAACACATTTGGGTCACAAAACAACAGATTATGGTCGCAACACTTTCAGTTCACAATACAACTTTAAGGTCACAACACAACACTTTAAGTTCACAACAAAACACATTAGGATCACAACGCAACAGATTATGGTTACAACACTTTCAGTTCACAATACAACTTTAAAGTCACAACACAACACTTTAAGTTCACAACAAAACACATTTGGGTCGCAACACTTTCAGTTCACAATACAACTTTAAGGTCACAACACAACACTTTAAGTTCACAATACAACTTTAAGGTCACAACACAACACATTATGTTCACAACAAAACACATTTGGGTCACAACACAACAGATTATGGTCGCAACACTTTCAGTTCACAATACAACTTTAAGGTCACAACACAACACTTTAAGTTCACAACAAAACACATTTGGGTCGCAACACTTTCAGTTCACAATACAACTTTAAGGTCACAACACAACACATTATGTTCACAACAAAACACATTTGGGTCACAACACAACAGATTATGGTCGCAACACTTTCAGTTCACAATACAACTTTAAGGTCACAACACAACACTTTAAGTTCACAACAAAACACATTTGGGTCGCAACACTTTCAGTTCACAATACAACTTTAAGGTCACAACACAACATTTTAAGTTCACAATACAACTTTAAGGTCACAACACAACACTTTAAGTTCACAATACAACTTTAAGGTCACAACACAACACATTATGTTCACAACAAAACACATTTGGGTCACAACACAACAGATTATGGTCGCAACACTTTCAGTTCACAATACAACTTTAAGGTCACAACACAACACTTTAAGTTCACAACAAAACACATTTGGGTCGCAACACTTTCAGTTCACAATACAACTTTAAGGTCACAACACAACATTTTAAGTTCACAATACAACTTTAAGGTCACAACACAACACTTTAAGTTCACAATACAACTTTAAGGTCACAACACAACACATTATGTTCACAACAAAACACATTTGGGCCACAACACAACAGATTGTGCTCGCAACACTTTCAGTTTATAATACAACTTTAAGGTCACAACACTTTAAGTTCACGACACTTTAAGGTCACAACACATTAGGGTCCCAACACAACACAGTGTTGTGACCCATAAATGTTGTGAACTTAAAATGTTGTGTTGTGATCCCTATGTGTGGTGAACATAAAGTGTTGTGGCCCCATATGTGTTGTGTTGTGTTCTGGACTTCATGTGTTGTGACCCCAATATGTTGTGATTTTAATATGTTGTGACCCTAATGTGTTGTGAACTATAAGTGTTGTGTTGTGAACTTAATGCGTTGTGAGTAGGGATGCAAACATACAGTTTGTTGACGGTTCGATATATATTGAGCAAGAAAAAAATAAATCCTGAATTCCACAGATGATGATTTATTTTGCAAAGAGAAATTCCAAAACAACAATTCAGATTTTTTCAAGTGCACAGTTCATGGCACTTACTGCAGAATCATATTTAAATGGAACTCTTGTATACTTGTAAACTTTACAATTTATAAGAACTGCAACAATTTAAGCAGTTCTCTGAAGTTTTGACACTGGATGACATATACTGAATCGATTTAAAATATTTGGAACTGACTTACTCGTCCAAATAAATAACAACAACACAAGTAAAGTGCAGTATTCCTTAGCGGTCAGTCCTTTTTTATGGACCTTTGTATTATTTTTACACAAAAGAAAAAATTTGATATTTGTTTTTTTTTTTTACATTTAGCTAAAACTTTTATTATCTTACTATTATAGGAAGGGCAAGGTAGTTTCTTGCAGGACAAGGGAGATGGGAGGAGATTTTTTTGCAGCCGACACTCTTAAGTCACCTCAGAGTAGTACTGAATAAATAAAATACGTATTGCGTAAAATATCGTATTGAATTGTCTAATGCGTATCCAGTGGTCCGGTTTAATATTAAATATCATTGCATCTCTAGTTGTGAGCCTAATTCTGTTACGTTGTGAACTTTAAGTGTTGTGACCCTTCAGGGCCACCATAGATATGTTACTGTTTGTGTGCATTTAAGGCAGACAAACTGACAGAAGACCTTTAGAAGTGAGCGCGTGTGTCAGCGCTGCATCTTGTAGTAACAAATTGAACGCCAGTCACCTGTTCACAGCCGCTGCAAACCTGTTTCCATCCCCTGGTGGTTCCACTGTGTGAAACCTGTTCCAGGTGAACGCCATAAATCACTAGGCCATGCTTTAAGTGTCTGCATAGTTGCAAGCACACATGCACGCACATCATTGATTCACCCTCAAGACAAATCCATTTTTCCCTGATGGATTCATTACTCCTTAATGGGCCTATTTTACATTGTTTGCTTTGGGTTACACATTGCGTCATTGAAATGTGCTGAGATCTAAGATCAATGGTCCTTTACAGGTACACATCACACGTGCGTAGGTGATCAGTCTCCATGTACGCCAGCCTCATTTCAATCACATTGACAAAATGCTTGATCAAGGTGCTTATAAGGCAGCAAAATAGATTAGAAAATCTTCTTTGGAAATGAGATGATAACATTCTTATCACTTTCCATCCATCGAGATGATTTTCTTTCTTTCCTTTTGAATCCAGCCAATGCATCAAAATGAAACTGGAAGACAGCCATGTCTCCACACAGCAACATTACTCTTAGTTTGCCAGAAGCGCAGATGAGGTAGCTGGCAACATCTTCTGTCTGTGGAAAAAGATGTGTACACGGCTTCTGCACCGCCGCGATGAAGTTTGAGCAGCCATCTGCCAATCGGTTGGACGTGGGGGGTTCAAATCTAGTGCTTGACTGTCACGACGTCAGCAAAACATCTAAACAAACATTTAGCGCAATTGTTGAAAACCTGAAATTCACTCCAGATAAAAGCATCTGCTGAAAGCTATGTGATGCAATGGAAAAGATAACTGAATCATAGATAATGTCAAAAACATTCTATTTATATAAAGCGGCAGGCTCCGCACAGCAAAGACGAGCAGACCTTCAAATTCAGAATTACTGTACGTAATGATCGTAATCCTTCTATTAAGTGGTAATATTGCATGAAAAGAAACATATTAAACATCTGACCTTGTGAGTACATTTCTACTTTCTTGATCTTTACTTCTTTTACTTTTTTAATTGTGTTAATACTTACAGCATCCACACTAGTGATTCTCCTGCTCCTTTCTGAACGTTTTTCAGCACGTAAAAACTCAATCACACTTTCAGTGATTTCACCAATCTTAGTATCAAAATGTTCAGCTCGTTCAGGACATTAATGTTTGTATTTTAGGTTTCCATGAACTTTATAGTTTTTGAAATATTCAGCAAAATATGCCCCATAGAAAAAAATCATGATTTTTAAGTGGATTAACAAGCCTTTATATATGTTTATGGTCTATATATTAATCTTGTATAATACTTTTCTGAAAAATGTGGCCTTTGGCTTTTATATTTGGGTAATTTGGCAATCTATTGCTTTGTAAATGTTACTTTGTAGTTTAGTTAATATTTTAGCAACATGCTAACATATTTAGCTAATTTCTTATCTACTGAAATTATTTTTCCAAAATTTATAGTTTAGCTTCTATTTTAGTACCAGGCTAATGTTTTGACTAATTAGAATTTTAGGATATTTCGCTTTTTGACTAATTTGGTAAGGTTTTTAGGGCTAATTTGGAGTATTTGAACAAAATGCTCATCTATGTGGATAATTTGTTATCTACTTGGGTTCTTAAGATAATTTAGAGTTTAACTTTTATTTTGGCAACAGGCTAATGTTTTGACTAATTGAGTTTACTGAGGAATTTAGGCTATTTTGGAATTAAGCTAGAATATAATCAACGAGCTGGCTTTTTTTGACTTATTTAGCACCCACTAAGTTTTTCATGCTAATTTAGAAATTTTGATAATATTTTAACAATATGCTAACATTTGTGGCTACATTTTTATCCACTTGGGTTTTGGGCTAATTTAGAATTTAGTTTCTATTTTAGCAACAGGCTAACTTTTTTTACTAATTTAGTTGACTGTGGAATTTAGGCTATTTATAAATTTAGTTGGTATTTAAGCAATGTGTTAGCTTTTTTTTTTTTTTTTTTTTAGCTAACTTGGCATCTGCTAAGGTTTTGCTAATGTGGAGTTTAGTTAATACTTAAACAACATGCTAATTTATGTGGCTGATTTGTTATCTGTTGGGTTTTTAAGGCTAATTTAAAGTTTATCATCTCTTTTAGCATCAGGCTAACATTTTTGACTAATTTAGTTTAATAAAGAATTTTAGGCTAATTGGAGTTTTGCTAAAATTTAAGCAATGTGCTAGCTTTTTTGGCTAATTGGCCATCTATTAAGGGTTCTCTGTTAATTAAAGGTTAGCAAATATTTAAGCAACACACTAAATATTTTTCCAAAATTACCTTGAATTGAGGATTTTTTGGCAATTTCACTAAAAAATTTAGTTAAACTTTAATGGTCGTTCAAAGTTCTTTAACAAAAATTCCATTATTTTAGAAAATGTAACATTTTGCAAATAGCTTTTGCATTTTTAGCTAGGCCTTTCAGCAATTAAAGTAAACTGCTTCACTATTTTCAGCAAAAAGCATTTTAGGATTTTAGCGGGTAATGCAACTTTTCTAGTTTAAAAGGTTTTTGCTCCAACTGTCTTTGCTTGCATCAGTAATGATAGTTGAGCTTGTAAGTCCTTACCCTCAGTCGATCTGAAAATAGATGATCATTTTTTTCTTGGACATAAAGGTGGGCAGCATGAGCTTCTAAAAAGGAACTATCATTCCTTCAATGGATTTCTCAGCCAAATTTCACCTACTGGATTTGCCAACTTTGCTTATTAGACCTGTCGTGTCACTTTTTTTGGGAGGTTTTTTGTATCTTTTAGACATTAAAACTTGTCTCAAGGTGTTTCTCAGTCATCTTTCTTCCTGTATAGACCCTTAAGATTAAGGACTTCACATGGGAGGATGAAATGCAAAGAGACCTAATCAGCTGTTACTCACCCTACCAGCATATAATGATCCCCACTTCATGCTCTATTAAAAACGAACTCAGTAAAGTTACAGTCAGTAATTGGGCTTGCATGATACGATGGTTGTTGCAACAGATAAGCGCAAGGATTTAATAAAAGTTAAAAGACTTTCCAGCATGAGCTAAAAATGTGTGATTAGGTAAAAGGCTCATGCTTCCAGGAACTTCTAAGGTATTCTTTATGCCATTCACACTATAGTGATTCTCCTGCTCCTTTCCATACATTTTTACTGCAGGTAAAAACTCAATCACACTTTCAGCAACTCAGCAATCGTGGTATCAAAGCGTTCAGCTCATTCAGGACATTAATACTTGTACTTTTGGTATTCATAAACTTCATAGTTTTTGATATATTGAGCAAAACATGCACCACAGGAAATGAATGAAAAATTGTTCAAATCCTTCATAATCCTTGTGCATTTTGAAACATATGAACTTAAGCGAACTTTCAGCTAGAGACACCATGAAATGTTCAGCAACCACTGGGTTTTTAGATTGATTTTGCATTTAGCTTTTATTTTAACAACATGGTAGCTTTTTTGGCTAATTTAGACATCTTTCCATTTTTTAGATGAATTTGGAGCTACGCTGATTTTTTAGCATTATGCTAACTGATTTTTGGCTAATTTAGACATGTTTCCAGTTTAGTTCTTAATTTGGAGTTGGGCTAACATTTTAGCTTTACACTGGCTGTTTTTTGTTTATTTTTTTTCAAGCGTTTTTTTTTTTTTTTTTTTTTTTTTGCTTAATTTGAAGCTAAGCTAACGTTTTAGCACTATGCTAGCTGGTTTTTTTTTTTTTGGCTAATTTGGAGTAAAGCTAACATTTTGCTATGATGCTGACTATTTTTGGCTAATTTAGACATTTTTCCAGGTTTTTTTTTTGCCTAATTTGGACTTAAGCTAAGATTTTACAATTATGCTAGCTTTTTTTGTCTTATTTAAGCATGTTTTGAGTTTTTTTTTTTTTAGCTTAAGTTGGAGTTAAGATAACATTTATGCTTAAGCTAGCTGTTTTTGGCTAATTTGTTTCAAGTTTTTTACCTAATATGGAGTTAAGCTAACAATTTAGCATTACGCTAGCTGTTCTTGGCTAATTTAGACATGTTTCCAGTTTTTTGCCTGATTTGGTACTTAGCTAATATTTTAGCAAAATTTCAACTTTCAGCATTTTCAGCTAACTGCACCCGCATCTTTGGCTTAGGGCCAATTCCTAGGTTTCACTCCTGAATTATCACAGGCAATGCTATATGTCTAGGTCTTGTCTGATGTGTTTCTAAGATGGCTTTACTTTCTCTTAGGGTAAATTTACGATAACTTAAAAAATTATACTTTGTAGAGATAGTTAAGGAGAAAAACTTGAGCAATTTCTAAGGTGAAGAAAGTTTTTTTTTTTTTTTTTAAAGTCTGATCTTGTTTCCGTCTGGCATCTTTGAACTCAAACCTCTCACTTTATAGTCATTCAACGGTAGAAGGACATCGCCAAGAAAAATCTCATCAGAACAGCAAATTCTTCACATTATAAACCTGAACAGATCCTGTAGGTGTGTCTGGATCCAGACAAAGTTCCTATTTCTTCCAACAAATTGTAGTTCCAATAATTAGAAAAAATGGGCAGTATAAAAACAAGAAAAGTGATCTTCAGGGATGAATAATTCCAAAAGCACTTGGAATACCCTGCAGTGCACTCGGCTTCGACAGATTCTTCTTTCTTATTTGCCCCTGTGGAGAAATGCACTCAACATCACGCTCACAATACAAATGTTCACAATGGTAAAGGGGATACCTTCCAAACCCTTTGCTTGACTTTGCACATGTTTCTTGGATATTCCCTTGCTTTCTATCATTATTAAACTATAAATCAGTTTACAGCATCACTGAAACCACTCAAACTTGAGCTGTTCTTGTTTACTGCTGCAGTAAAACATGATTCTCCAGGACGCAGCAACCTCAACAGAAGCTCATTAACATTCCTAGAAGAGCTGTAAAAACACAGGCAGAAATGTGGTATGTGCATATTAATAATAAAACAACCAAGCCACTGTAAATGCAACAGTCAAGTCATAGATTTTCTAACTTCCCTGCTATTTAAATTATCTGCTTTTGCTGCACAGTTAATGCTCAGTTGCTATTACTTTAATCTGTTGCTTGGGCATATGCCGTCCTGCTTGACTATACTGACACTTTATGGCTTGAGACAAACTTCAAAATGAGAATTTTACATTCTCCCTTTTGGAGATGAGCAGTACATGTTTGGTTTCCAGAGGTCATTTTCTGTGTTTGCACTGCAGGCTATCCACGTTACACAGTGATTGGCGACCACGGTTCAGGGGAGCATCACTTACGAATCCAGCGTGTCGAGCTGATGGACGACGCCGTGTTTGAGTGCCAGGCCGTGCAGGCTGCCATGAGGTCCCGTCCTGCCCGACTCACTGTGCTGGGTGAGTCCAAACTGAGCACACACAGACATCAAACAGCACTGTCGTCCGAGCTTTAACACCCATTCAACCTCTGTGGAACCAAGAAGGGTACACAGTGACAAGACGAGTCAGACTTGCTTTTATTTTATTTACTTGGCCTAAAAAGAGAAATGTGTACTTTAGAGGATGTTGTGTCTAAATGGTCAACAGAAAAATGAACTCTTCCAACTTTAGTTCAAAAGTGGGCAGAGACAACCTGGCTTGAAAGAAATGCAATAAGTTGTGCTTTTGCAAAAATCCCATGCTTATTGTTCACATTAATAGACACACAATTATATTTATTTATACACTCACCGGTCACTTTATTAGGTACACCTTGCTACCCACTTTTGGTTTCAGAAATGCCTCAATCCTTGGTGTCATAGATTCAGAAAGGTACTAGAAGCGTTCTTGAGAGAGTTTGGTCCATCTTGACATGATATCATCACACAGTTGCTACAGATGTGTTGGTTGCACATCCATCATGCCAATCTCCACATCCTAAAACAGCCAGCAAGCCCAGGTGGGCCCCATATGGTTTAAAAAAGGGCAGAAAATGTGGCCCCCGAATGGGCTTGTCCCTGTGTTTGTCCACATTAGCTTGTGTGGGCTCTCAGTGGGTTGGTTGGCTCGATACGCTAGCCAGTCACCCGGTGGACAGTGGAGCTTGCTAGATCGCTACAGCGGACCTTGCTAGCTTGCTACAGCGGAGCTCACTAGATTGCTTCAGTGGAGCTTGCTGGCTTGCTACAGCAAAGCTCGTTAGTTTGCTATGGTGGAGCTTGCTAGCTCGATACAGTGGAGGTGGCTAGATTGCTACAGCAAAGCTCACCACAATGGAGCTCACTAGATTGATACAGTGGAGCTCACTAGCATGCTACTCCATCCACTATCATGCTGGCTAGCACAAGGGCCCACATTTTCTGCCCAATTTTAAAGCATAGGGGCCCCACTTGGCCTTGCTGGCTGGGGATCTATTGGGTTGAGAACTGGTGACTGTAGAGGTCATTTGAGGACAGTGAACTATTTGTCATGTTCAAGAAACCAGTCTGAGATTATTCCAGTTTTATGACATGGCAATGCATTCATCAGAAGATGGTACACTGCAGTCATGAAGGGATGGATTTGGTCAACAACAATACTCAGGTAGATTTTGTAACCTTGCGCAATTGATACTAAGAGTGTGTCAATAAAAGATCCTCCACCACCATGACACCACCAGCCCAAACCGCTGACACAAGATGGATCCATGCTTTAATGTAGTAATGAATGTTGTAATCTAAATTAAGACTTGTTAAACCACGCAACGTTTACCAATTTTCTATTGTCTAGTTTTAGTGAACCTGTGAGAATTGTATAGCCTCAGTTTCCTGTTCTTAGCTTACCGGAGTGATCCCCGGTGGGTCCATCTGCTGCTGTAGCCAATCTACCTCAAAGGTGGACGTGTTATGTGTTCAGAGATGCTCTACTGTAGACCTCGGGTTGTAAACAGTGGATATTTGAGTTAATGTTGCCTTTCTATAAGCTGGAACTAGTCTGGTTGATGTTCTCTGACATCTGACATTAACAAGGCATTTCCGTTCACAGAACTGCAGCTCACTGGATATTTTCAATTTTATTTGGACCATTTTCTATAACATGATTGCACATGGAAAATCCCAAATGATCGTCAGTTTCTGAAATACTTTGAAAATACCAACCACCAGTAGAAATTTGCAATAACGAGCAGTTGGGCGGGTGTCCCTAATAAAGTGCAGTTGTATTTTTTAGAGGACAGATCCACAGAAAAAAATCATTCAATAGACATTTAATTTAAGTGGTAAAATCTACATTACTTTTTTGTTTTTCCTGCACGCACCTTCCAATTTCAATATTACAGTAGATTTGAGCGGTTGGATGCTCTTGATTAAACTATAGCGAGTGATCACTTAGGGTTCCACAAACACTTAGTGATACCTCGACCAATTGCTTTTACATTAGGCTGAGAAGCAATCTTCCACCTTGCTGCCTGCAGCCACCTGCTGCCTCCCAGGACCTACCTGCTGAATGTTTGCCGAAGACACAAGAGGAGTGAAATGAAAGAGCAAAAAGAAGTAGGGATAAATAGAAAGAGTGGGAGAGACAGAGCGGGGTGTCTGCCACATGACCAGTGACCGATCTGCCTTATTGATCCAGCCTAATGAAAAGCGAAGTAACGATTTGTAGGGGAGCTGGAAGCAGAGAAGAAAAGCAAAGTGAAGACAAATGTTTCTGTGGCTGGCGAGCCCCCTTCAAATGGACATAGGTGAATAGTTATAGATGTTTCTTCTGAGAGCTAAAAATGTCTGCAGTTGCACTTCCTTGTACAACGATTTCTTTATTTTTTTCTGCCACCTGAGTCTGACTGAAATCTCAGTTTGTCGCATTTCAGCAAAAATTAGCTTTATCTATTTATATTTAATTTCACTTTGTGGTCAAGTTACTTGTTTGGATTAGTTTGGTCACTGACTATCTTGTTGGGGGGTTTCTGATTATTCTCTCCAAGTGTCTTCACACATTTTATTTCCACTTTTGCCAAAAAATACCTCTGCACAAGCCTCCAAGAACAAAATACCTCCTGCTCACTCTAAGGTAAATGCTGCAAGTAGTTCACAAATAAGGAAATGCGACATGAAGCATTAGCCAGCCATTTGAATTAATGGGGGTGGGAGTTTATCATTCCTCTGCCAAAGCCAGGGTAGAGGGTGCTTGTTTAATCCACTACCAGCCTAGATAACTCCAGCATACACTGCCAAGGGGAACACCAGGCCAATGTACACACAAGGTAATGGAAGAAATATATGCAAGGTCCATGTCACTGCAAACCCCCAGCCTGTCAGTTACTTGCCACTGGTGACAGAGCGAGTCTATCCACACAGAAGACAGCCAAGGCCACACAGAGACACCCATAACCTGCACACAAATGGATAAAAATATCTAAGCTTATACACTTAAATACACAGCAATGCCCACCAGTGCACCTCTCCACACAAACACACTCGCATGCATGCAATGCAGCCTCCCCTTTTTCAAAAGTGACAGCAGAATAAATCTTCAGTAAAACTCTCTCCTCCATCTTTCATGAGTCAATATGAGACAGAACTCCTCTCTGTACCACGTCTGAGGAACCTTTCTTCTTGTGACTTTGATAAACTCAGACACAACATGGTTCAAGTATTTACTCAGATTACTTACAATAAAAAAAAATAAAAAAAATGCTGTAACTATTTGCAGAGTTTAAAGGTAGGCCAAAAAAAGTACAAAAATTTCCTCAACTGGTGTTTTTAATATGTTCTTGTAGTGTTTTACTCATAATGGAGAATGATTCAAGGTCAAAATTGCATTTCTTAGTATTTCTTTGTTTAGATCGTGACGGATCAAGAGCAGAAACAAACTCGCCTTTTGAAAAAGCTCAGCTTTGTATCGCAACAATTGCCATGGGGGGCCACAGTCTCCCAGCTCTGCTCCAATTCTAAATCATCCCCTTGTGGACAAATAGATCCATTAAAATCTTTATTTTCCTAATTTGAGCTTCTATCTGGTTCAAAACTGTATGGCTGGGTAGCTCCATAATCAATCGTATTTTTGTTTTGCTACACTAATGTTAGCTTGTGGTTGTGAGGGCTGTAAGCTAGTGGGAGAGCATATAAACAAAGGAATGCTGGGATATCAACGAAAGGTTATTCAACAGTTCCCCCAATAACCCAAGGGCGAATTTCTAAAGTCTTCCAGCCAAAATGCAGAAAATATGTATTAAAAAATCATTGTTCTGTTTAAAAACTATTTATTGAGACTGATTGTGGTATGACAAAAAAAAGTTGCAAAAAAAAAAAAAAGACGACTGGGGATGATTTTACAATAGAAAAATCTATACTGTTGGAATGGGACTTTAAGAACTAGGAATTCTCTTTCAAATGTTTTTGTCAAGGAAGTGAAGGGAAAAAGAAAAAGAAAATCAACATTTTTAAACAGTAATGAGGTTCAGATCTTTACAGAAAATAACTGATGGATCACATCTGAGAAAATCCACTGGATTCTGCACGTAATTCAAAGGGGAGACCTGAAGTGGGACGGACATTTTAAATCAGGGGTCTCAAACTCACACACCCGCCTTAATATGACAGTTCAATGCTGATGTGGTCCGTGATTTTTGTATTATTGGCCCTTTCACAGTGTTGTGTGCGGAGCTGACGAACCGACCAATCACAGTAGGGTTTATAGCTCTCGGGGGGCGGAACATTGAGCGGGCTTGAAGCAGGAAACCTGACACCCTCCTCCCCAGACAACATTAATGAGTTCAGCATGTAAAGTCGTTACAATACGGGGTTCTATTTGTGCCAAAAATGTGTTTTTACATCCACTCTCTACGTCTACTGAACAAGTTTATTGAACATTTGTTTGGTCTACTAAGCAATATCTTCTGCATGTCTACACTTATTTGATGATAGCTTTGTATTTAGTTTGTGATGTTTCAGCTAGCTTTATGTTTAAATCTTTGCATTTGCTATCGTCGTTAGATCTGGTCGTCAGAAACGTCCTTAGCAACAGTTGCACCTGTCGTTTCATAGAAACACGCACAGAATGTTGCTTAGAAGTACATAGTCATGAACAAATGTTCAAGAAACGTGTTCAGTAGACATAGACATTGGACCAAAGATATAGACAGTGGATGCAAAAACATATTTTTGGCACAAATGGAACCTCATACGGCCCATACCAAAAATTAACCCCCATTTACCAAAACAGCAACAGTGGTTTTCTATAGAACTACAACATTTAGCAGCCTACTTCCTGGTTTGCGATTCACCTATTTATAAGGAAAAAAAATGGGGCAGTAAAAAGATAGTACTCTTAACGAGTCTAAGTGTTTGCATGGCTTGCAGCCTTTCCCTGAAATGCCAAAGGATAATCAAGGTCTTGTGAATTAGTCATGAAAGAAAACAATGGAGAGTTTCAAGTCCAAAAAAGACCCCAGAGGCTAATTATATCCCTTGCAGCAAGTTGGCCTGTCTCCAGACATTTTCTGTGGTCTTCTTCAGCTTTTCTTCCTTAGATTAGAAAGCACAGATGTTTGTTTTCCCTCAGAAACATGGCAATATTCTCCATGTATCATCGTTCTGTAATGCGCTGTCTTCCTTTATGCGTGATTGAACAACACAAGTCGAAGAAGAAATGCTTGTGAGGTTTGTAAAACTATGCTAAAAACCTATTGCAGTTTTTGGTTAATGGAAACTTTTAGTGTACATCAATTATGCATAATTGACTAAAAAGGGGAGGAGTTGCTATGTCCAGTGAATATACAGTCAATGATATGGGCACAGTAGCCTGGAAAAAAATTCAATTGAAAAAAATTTGAGCAAAAATTGCAATATATCAAGGGAATCTCTATACACAATTAAGCTCCGCCCCCCTTTGTTTCTCACAGGCACTTCCAATTAGCAACTTTTTATTGCTGCCTGTCATGCAGTTTGTGTTATATAACAACTAAAGTTTCTTTTTATGTATTTCTTGTGTCTGATGTCTGCATTTCCAGGACTTTGCAGGAGTCACAGTTTATTCAAAGTGAACGAACCTCAGTGTTCTGCGAGTCTAAATGAGTAATTAAAACGAGACGCGCAGGCAGCGGTTCCAGGAAGTGAAACTTACAGACCTTTTCACAACATCTGTCAAAAGGAAATGCATTCACAAACACAATGCGATGCTGGTCGTCAGACAAACATAATTGATAGTGTGCCATTTAAATGAACCATTGTGTGTGAGATATTTGTTTTCCCCTTCCTTCATTGTTAGTGTTTGGGACCCACGCTTCAACAACAATATTCCTGTGCACAAAAGCCCAAGGGTATCTTTTGTTGCTGTTGCTTCCAACTGACAAAGCTAAATCAGCTATTTCTGCGGATAAGTCTGAATTCATTATTTCTCAAGGAGCGCGCAGCCATTTTTTTAGTAATTGAAATGAACTTTCAGGGCAGGGCAAAGGACAAAAGGACGGCGAAGAATGCCATGGAGGAATTTGAAGTTTATATGCCAAAGAAAGAGAATCCAGACTGATGGTCCGTGAATGTCACTGTAAAAGCTGCCAATGGAAAAACTGTAACGTCTCAAGTGGGTCTGGCATTGGTTCAAATCCCTGCTTTATTATGGTCTGGAATTTATAGTTAACTTGAAGTAGTTTTTAAATACATTGCAACATTTTTTATATCATATTATTATTCTCACTGCCTTGATAAATTTGCATTTTTTTATACATTTATCTTTCACGAAAAATGTTTGATCTGTCTTTATTTTTACAGTGGACTTGAAGGGTCACGACACAACACTTTAGGGTAAAAAGACAACAATTTACAGTCAAAACACAACATTTGAGGGAAAAAAAGACAACAATTTACAGTCAAAACACAACACTTTAAGGTCAAAAAACAACACTTTAAGTTCACAGTGCAACACTTTAGGGTAAAAAGACAACACTTTAAGTTCACAACACAACACTTGAGGGAAAAAAAGACAACAATTTACAGTCAAAACACAACACTTTAAGGTCAAAAAACAACACTTTAAGTTCACAGTGGAACAGTTTAGGGTAAAAAGACAACAATTTAAGTTCACAACACTTTAAGGTAAAAAAACAACACTTTAAGTTCACAACACAACACTTGAGGAAAAAAAAAAGACAACAATTTACAGTCAAAACACAACACTTTAGGGTCAAGACACAGCACTTTGTGTTCACAGTGCAACACTTTAGTGTAAAAAGACAACAATTTACGGTCAAAATACAACAATTTGGCATCACAAACCAACACTTTAGAGTCACAATACAACAGGTTCCAAACACAACACTTAGGTTCACAACACTACACTTTAGGAGAAAAACACAACACTTAAGGGTAACAACACAACACTTTAGGGTGACAGCACAACACTTTAAGTTCACAACACAACACTTTAGGGTTGTGTTGTGAACTTAAACTGTTGTATTGTGACCCTTCAGGGCTACCGTACTTTGTTAGTAAATAACATACATATAGTATTTCACTGTGTGTTTTAAGGCTCAATTTTCAGATTACTGACCCATTTAACACCTAAATTGTCACTGATCTTGACACAGAGATAAATGGGATTACATATCGGCTTTCACTGATATACAACACAATAAGACTTTGTCACAATTGCCCTTAAGGGCAGATAGAGGCTCTCAGGTGGAGAATGGGAATACCTGTATGGGACATGCAGGGTTCTTGTGAGAGCCCCCCTATTTTAATCTACAGGCGTGCTGCGGGTGTCAAATTGTAGTGAACACTTAACATGTACAGGGAGAGAAAGGGTCAAGCACGTGAAACGTAGGTATGTTGTATACATTTTTCATTATTTTATTTCATGCCTGTTAGTGATGTTCAAGTGAAATGTTTGTGCTTTTGACTATATTTTCAAGAATTAAACTCGTTTATTTTATTCTGTCATTTGTGTGGCATTGACCAACACACAGCACTTTAACAAAGTAAACAAAGACAAATTGATTTGAAGTTTGGTTGACCTTTAAGGCAGCTTTTTTGTGCTTCAGAATCTGCTGTAATTACATTAATTGTGTAAGCAGTTGAAAAGTTACAATAGTGGAAATAAGGTCAACACTGGAGCTAAAACTCTGGTGTGAAAGGGTGAAGGAGTCTGCAGGAAATGGAAAACTTTATACCAATATATCTCTTCTAGACACGCATAAAAGCAAAAAAGTAACTTAATCAATTTAAAAAAGTAAGTTAAGGCTAAAAGACTGACACTTGAACCTAAATATAAGTTATAAAAAAAGGAGTAAATTACATTTCTTCATTCATTTTTTCATGTAATATAAATCCAACCGTATCTAGAGGATCTCAAGCATTGCCTCCAAATGGATCTGAGCCTTACTTGTTTGGAAAAACGTGTGCATTTTGTAGCTTTTTGCCTAAGTAGCCAATTTGTCTGTTTCAAGGGCTGATTTAAGATGTACCCAAGCATCTCAGTTGTACAAGTGGAGATAAGGTGTCTCCCTAAACGGCAGTCATTCTCCAAGAAAGTCAGACTCTAACATCCAGATTGCGCTGCCTTTCCTGCCATTTTGTCTGCAACACGAGATGGGCTGATAACTGCATCCATGATATCAGAGAGGCTGTGAACAGATGCATGATTATGGTTGACAGACGGCATGTAGGAGCTTTTTTTTTTCTTTTTTTTTCCTCCTCCTCCTCCTCCTCTCTCTGCATTCCAGCTGAAGAAGTAGAGCTAACGTGACTGCATCTGCGCTCTGTGAAATCAACATCACAGAACGTACATGTGTTGAAGTGATTTGAATTTCCATCAGAGCTGGCTGGAACCGCCTCTAGTGCGCTGATGACTGACACGGGGAAAACTTTTCAAACCACAAGGACATTTAATGACAAATGTTCCGCGTAGGGAGCTCTCACTTTTTAATTTCAATTTTGGAGAATGAAAGCCAAAAACACTGCCTTCCCGCCCTCACACACACACACACACACAAACTCAACTCAGCAACGTCAGCATCCTCCCAGTCTGCGGAGAGCAGCTTCTGGGGCTGCACATGGCTATGGTGTGACAGAGCAAGTGCTTCCCATATCTGACAGCTCTGGCATCTCCCCCACTCCTCATTTCGTCTTCATCCCTCCTTCCCTCCATTTTTTTTGGCACTCTTCATAGACACCCCTGAACGCTTACTAAATGTTTTGGTGCCGCATTTATTTAAATCCAGTGCATACCTGAGTCCTTAATATTCTGCTTCCCATTTGTTTCCAGCTGCTACCTTCCTTTTTTTTTTTTTTATCTATTGTTCCGCTATTTCCCCAAGATGCCATGTGGCTTTTGAGTAAATTAGCTATATTTTCATACTTTTTTTTGTCCGTTTTTCTTTTGTCTACTGTTTGTGACTGCCATCTGCACCTCAATTTAGGAGTGAGATGAATGACTATTTCTGCTTCTTCTTTTTTTTTTTTTTCTTCTCCTCATTTTCCTGTCGCTGTCTAATGTGTGGGAGTTAATACACCTGCACACATCTGGTTGAAGATTCTCCGCTTTCCGAGCAGATGTGCAGTGACAGCTCTCAAGAAGGGCCGGTGATTTGGGCCAGTGAGCCACACATGTTTCACGTGTCCACCTGTGCTGGGTATACTTTTCCAGCTCCTCTTTAAATTCTATTTTTACTGATTTATCCATCAGAAACTCTGCAAGGGACCCCGGTGTGGTGACAGGCGACGCACGCGAGCGTTTGTCTGAAATAGACAGGAAAGTCAGAAAGCTCATTGTTTCACAGGACACGTCTGTCGAAGCACAACACTACAGCAGCTACACGCCGCCTTCCCCTCCCCTACAACTTCCCGGCTGCTTGTGAGGAGCCTTCACTTCTTCATTTGCTTCCAAATTGCTTTTTCTCTGTTACTCAGACTCCTGGAAAGCTGGGGTTTCTAGCTTATTTCATTGGCTGCTCGGGAGAAACCGCTGATATTGGTCTGGCCCCGACACTCAGCAGGTTCACCATCATCAGCATGAACCTGAAAAAGACTTTTCATACAACCGTACTGAATGTAATCAGTCTGCTCACATAAATTCAACTTTTTATGTTTTGTGGGGGAGAATTTTATGACTGATGTTTGGAGAATTCATGTATCAAAGAGCAAAAGGCAGCTTTACAGCCCCAAGGGTTTATTCAGACTCATCCTGGAGGTTACTAACTTACTGCCTTGCTCTGCTGAGTTAATTACACATCAATAGGCCTTCGTCTCATTTATGGATATCTTTGATTTTACACTAAAAGGAAATTATTACACCGAAGTCCTCGCTTTCTGACATCCCTTCTTTTTTATTAAGGGGTTCAGGCATTCAGGATTTACAGTCTGTGTGTCTAGCATTTGTTGGATTGCTAAGGTGAGGGATGCCCATGACATCTGCAAGCCTGAAAGCAAATTAGAGTGCTGTGTCTAACTTACTAAATAAGACAGGTCAATGTGAATTTAAAAAAATAAAAAGACTAATTTGGATTTCCCCTGAGGCATAGAACAGCTTGGACGGTATCTTAATACCTGCAATCTGGGAAAAGCCACTGAATCAAAGGACGAATCAAAGCATATAACCCTATTAAAACACTTTCAATTGATTGAAGTAATGAACCGGTTGGATCTTTTTTTTTTTTTTTTGCTGTGAAAACCCACCTCACATCATTTCTTATTACATGCAGTCTTTCATGAGTGGTCTCCAGTCTGCTGTCTTTGATATGTGGAAAGCCTATAATCAACAGAATACTTGTGAAATGTGCACCTGCCCACAGGAGAATGCAAATTTCTAAAAAGCATTGAAAGGGGTTACATTATTATACCTGGAGGAAAAAAAAAAAAAAAAAATCAGTGAATAGAGCAGGGTTAGCAGTGAGTCAGCCCTTTAATTAAAGAGGAGCAATCAATCTGTACCACTGACCACACTACTTACGCCAAGTCCATCGAATGGCTAAAGTAAAGAGCTAATTTAGAACCATTAGGGACTGCCAAGTTTGCAAACAGTCCAGTAATGATGATGGCTGATTCAAGTCAAGGCTTAGCCCTGTGAGGCTGTCAAACCTGGCAGGACCAGTGAGAGATTTCTCCTAGAATGAACAGAAAACATTGTTTTTTTTTTTTAATATTTTTTCTTATAGTCTTTTGTGTGTTCTGGATGTTAGGGTAGTGACCAACCCCCATCTTCTCTCCATCTCCCTAGCAGACATCTGTGCTTTCATCTGCCTGGAAATCCAAAACACAAACATCTCCTGCATCGCAGGAAAACGTAGAACTGCCTTGTTGCCTTTATTAGAAGGCTTTTGGGTAGATCTACTCTTTATTCTTCGATTTTGTGCCAGATTCTTTCTTTTTTTTTATGGTATAAGTTACAGTTTTCGGTTGAGGTGATGGTGGAGCTGAATTTGTAACTAAAGGAGTGAGAGCTGCTGTCCCGTAACTGTTAAGCTATAGACTGTTGGTGTGCGTTCAAGAACACGACTCTGGAACACATGCTGTTCACACCGACACTCAGAAGGTTTTGTGCAAAATGTTGAAGTGGTCAAACCTAACAAATCTGCTCCAGGCTTTTTTTTTTTTTTTTTCCACAGCTTTATTCTGATATATGAAAGACTTGTGATAGAATTCCAGCCGGACACAAATATCATTTTGTCCTTTGTGATCAATTTTCAAGTGCTTAACACTTTGAAAAACCTGAGTGTTTTGGCCAAAACTGACTCAAAAACTTGCCTTGCGTCGAGTGAATGCGAAAGTTTTAAATGGGAAAGCCCAAAATGCACACTTATGCACATTTGCATAGATTTTTCATTGGTTGTCTTTGCATATTTCTGAGCCCAGAGTGTACAAAGCTTCATGGCACTTTTTTTGTTTATATGTATTAGTTTTTTTTTTTTTAATTTATTTATCTAAGAAAAGCGCCATGACATTGCTATTGTTCATTTGCTTTTTGCATGTTTTTTTTTTTTTTCAACACAAATTAACATTTTTTTTTTTAATTATTATTATTAGATCAGAAATGGCTTATTTCAAGCAATCAAAACATGATAACATAGGACAACATCAAATTATTGATACATTGAAAGGGATTGGAAGGAAGCAAACTTATATAATTCCACCCCGGCTCTTCCTTACCATTTTCTCAAATTAGCATTATCCGATTCATAACTCATAATCAGATTTTATCATTTACCAACACAGATTCTGGTCATTGACCCGGAACCGAACATTCTAACCAGAAGCACTAGTTTTTGATGGTCTTGAAACCTGGTTTTCGTCAGGTATGATGATATTGTCCGTTAACGAGTCGCTGCAGATCAATGCGTTTGGAGCAGCCGTGATGCGTTCAGTGGTGGCGTGGAAGTTCTCATTCTGGCCTCTTTGTCACTCAACATAGTCACAAAACTCCACTACCTGGCAAGACAGGCTGAAAGTGGTGGACAAATCCTTTTCCTGCTGAGACAGGCTCGATAGCTTCTGAGTTGGTCGACCTTTTTTGACCTTGTCCAGTCTTACGCAACCAATCCGGAACTAAATCAACTTCTTCTTCTATTGTTAACTGTAACACAGTGAGTAATTCAAACAGAAATCAAGTCCAGTTACTGCTTACGGCTTGAAGTACAGAAGAAGATCTGATTGACCATCCAATCAGAGGTGATTATGTCATCTTCTGTCCTCATGAAGCTACAGAGACTCAAACTCTAATTCTAATTGGTTGAATCAAAATCATTAAGGTGTTTAATCAGCAGTGTTTTTTATGGAAAGCCTCCACATAACCGGAAGTGAGAACAGAAGCACTGACTGTATGAGTGTAAGGAAGGTGTATATATAAATATGTATAAATTAAAACTAATTCTCTGTGATTTAGAAACTTCTTTTCAGAGAATTTTAGGCCTTCACTGAAGGCTTTGCAGGCCCTGAAAGCACACCACTGGTTCTAACAACCAACAAAATGCCAAGTGTTGCTTATGCAGTAAAAAAAAAAAAAGTCCAAACCCAACAATTGGCTAATTTTATATAATTGAGGTATTTTTAATGCACTGATAACTTGATTGTGGTTCCAAACTCAGTCATCCAGGAGTTGAGCTACTTCTCTTCCAAATCGAGAGGACCCAGCTGGGCTGGTTTGGACATGTGGGTCTGAGTGTCCTTGTTTGTTAATGAATGAATAAATGGGTCATAACTTAGTTCACAGGAATGCACCATACAGTGGTGTCCGTGTTATTAGTGAACACAGACTCCCAATTATCAACAGATCTGGAGTTTTTCTAAACTCTGCATTAACTGTTCTTGTTACCAGAATAATCTGCTTTGACCTAAACTTCCTCTAAATTGAGCTCTAAAAGGTCTGACTTTAAGTCTTCCTCTGTACTGTTTTGTTAAGACACCATGTCTCCCCGATATTTGTTATTTACATACTGCAGCAACAATATCTGTCCAGACTGTCACTGCTGGAATCACATCGTCAGTCTCTGCCAACCACGCCGAGCGACAGAGGTGCATAGGTTTGAATGTTGCAGGATGGAGGCAGCCAAGCACGTCCTTCATCTGCTTGCAGAGCTTATACCATTCACCCTCGGCTGGCGAGCAGCCCCCACTCTCAGACAGGCGTGACCTCAAAGTGCATCGGAGCACGGGTTGTCTGCAGTTTCCATGTAAGTCCACTACGCATGAAATCTCAAACTTCCTTCGCTCTCTCGTGCTCTGGCATCTCTCAGTTGGAAACTTAAAACTTAATCATTTGCAGAAACTGGGTCTAAATGCCAAAAGGGAATCCACAGGGAAGCAGGGAGTCACTTTTGATCCCTGAAAGTCTAAGTAAGTTTATTAATGGTGACAATTTCCCCTCATTTATAAGTGTTAACTTGAGGGAGAGCGTTGAAGCAGAAAAAGGGATGACTTTTTGAGAAAAAAAAAAACATAAAAATGATCTCAGTATGTTGTTTTTGAAGTTTGAGTTCTATAAAACACATTTGGGGAGGCAGACTTTCCTATCTAATCTCCTCCTCTCCAGCCTTTTATGGCTGCCTTATATGCTTGACATTTAATTAATATTTCATGGGTGTTCAGGAGAGGCCTGACAGCACGCCAACACGGGATCTTTCCAATCAACTGTCATCGAGCAAGTATGATTCCAAATTCATAATGCTTTTCTTTGCTCCTCGTCTCATTTACATTCCTGATCTATTCTCAGCTAAATAAAACCCCCTTCTGATCCCCACGACCTTGTTTTTCAAACGGCTGATAAAAGAGCAGAAGGTGTCCACATGCTCACGCGGAATCTTCCTCGCGTTCCTAAAGCGGCCCACTCTCCCGTCTGACGGGATTATGCCGACGTGAACCTCCTCAGTCTCTTCCAACCCCTCCGCGCAGAAACGAAGAGAAAAAATGGAGCCACCTAGAAATAGCGTGTTTAACACAGACCCATGCTGGAAGCAGTGACTGTGAAATGTCTTAAATGCTGCACTTATGCATTCAGACGGTCAGCTAGGAGGGAAGATGTAGACTTCAGTGCTCCTACACGTGTCTGAGTCAGTGATAACTCAGTCTAAATGTGGAATCCTGATGAGCGGAAACCTTCTCCATGGTTTTAGACAGTCATATCCGGTTATGGAAATGAGTTAGTCACAACAACAAAAAGGCAAAATTAAAAATCAATGTAAGAAATGAACTGCCGATTTAACTGTGGTTTGTCTTTGATAAAGATGGGTTGCATTAGAATAGAAAATAATCAGATTTAGTGATATATATATATATGTATATATATATATATATATATATATATATATATATATATATATATGTATATACAAAAAACTGGTAGCAAATTAAAGTATATATATAAAAAATATACATACATATATACATATATATATATATACTTTAATTTGCTACCAGTTTTTTTTCTTTGTTCTGTTTTCATCCTTAAGGGTCAGTGTGTTCATATGTATATGTACGCTAAAAAACATCCCTATTAGAAAGTAGTCAACAATTTTTAACATTTAAAAAAAATAATTCTTTAAAAAATAATTCTTTAAATAACAAAAATAAATAAATAAATTTACCGATGGGATAAGAAAGATGGTCTTATTAAGGATTAAGACCTTTTTTCTTGAAACTTTGATTATTTTGCCATTGAATAACTTACTCAGTGACATAATTTTTTACTTGGAAAACAGAATAAAATGGTCTTCTTACTTTCTTAGGATTCAGTTTTTGCAGTATATATATATTTTTTTACAATTATCCAAAAACAATTCTTAAATACTTTTGATATTTTAAAGTGTTTTGAACATTGATCTTTTTTCTGCAACATAATTTGAATGATATTTTAAATGGTTTCGTCCAGGTTTTACATGATTGCTTTCCTTTACTTTGGACTCGTTGACACAGTTTCTTATCTGTTATTTCCGATATGACTTATTTATTTACCATTGTTTGAGTTCTTCAGCTGAGTCTATAGTATGTAGGTTTTATCTTCCTAAAAGTAAATGCTCCACGAATTGATTGATTTTTCTTTGTTTGTTCGTCTGTGTTTCAATGACATTTAAAAGTAAGCAAAAATCAGCAAGTTCCACGTTGAGAATTCACAAATAGTAATCCGACTTCTTCAATTTCATTGTGGACAGTGACAATAAAGAAATACAAAAAAAATTACTACAGATTTAGACTCCTACAACAAATCCTTTTTTTTTTATTTCTCACCAGTCATCGACTCAGATAATAAGTGTTTTCATGTAAGTACAGCTTTAATCCAAGTTACAGCAAAAAAAGTGTTTTATTATTTATTAGCTTCCAACTAAAATAAACTCTTAAGACAGTTTGAGCTCTTTCATTTCGACAGTGCCCAGAATAGAGTGTAATCCTTAACATCCACACTTCAGTGACCTCATGTTCTCATTTAAAGCGGCCTTAAAAGAACATCTTTATACTTAGTTTCATTAAATCTTCAAACAAACCCAAAATTACATTTACCGTCTTTCCATCCACCTCAGGTCTGTTGGATAAAAGAATTGAAATCCATAACAACTTTTCTTCCGATCGGGATGTTATTGCGAGGGAATATCGCATGTGCCTGAAGCCTTTGATTTCTTCTTGCCCCAGATCTGCATTGTAATGAGCACTGAGGTCAATCAATAATTCACTGCAGCTTCACTTTATAAAAAAAAAAGAAAGAAAAAAAACAGATCAACTCATGGGTAAAACAGGAATTGGGCTTTGATCTGTGCCATGCATGGTTGTGATGCTCTCGTTCTCTGTTGTTTGTGTCAACACTGAGAGGAAAAGAGAAGAAACCCGCATGTGTGATCAGAGTTACGGGTTTGATTGACTTACTTTTAATAAGGACATAAAAGCACACCTTCTTTCCATCCTGATTTTTAATGTTTCAGAGCATATTTCTACAAATCAGCTGTTTCTTTGTAGATTTTATAAATCGGATGCTTGCATGTCTTTGAGTAATGACTGACTTGAGACTTGTACGAAAGCATAGTTCTTTGTAGTCATGGTGACTTGCTGGTTGAAACTAAGAAGATAGCATAAAATAAAACATATTTAAGCAATGTTTAACACTTATAGATGCCTTATTTTATTTCTCCTGTTCTTGTCATAAAACAAATACCTTCTCTATTAGGGAAACTTTACAGTAAGATTTGATTCCATGCTGACAAATCCCTCCGTGTGACATTTACCGTTGGTTTGATGTTGCTCATTATAGCGGCACAGGATGGCATGTGCTTCTGTTCCACCTTCATTAAAGCCTGCAGTGCTTTACCGTCACAAGTCCCATCCAGCCACACGCACACGCATTCACACGCTGATGGAAAAGCTGTAGAAGAAGCATTGTGGGGTTCAGGGTCTTACCCATGGACACTTTGGCATATATGGGCAGGCAAGGAACCAAACCTGCAACCTTCCAATTAGAGGTCAAATACTCCATCAAAGATGTGTAAATGTTTAAAAGGGGCCATACCATGAAAAAAAAAAAAACTTTTTTAGCTTCTAAGTGTTTTATACTGTTCATTCCTCACTATAAAGAAGAAGTATTTTGATCCATTCATGCATTTCTGAGTAATCCTCTAAAAACCTGAACTCTCAACAGCAGCCCCTCCCATACCCATGAAAAGTAGGGGGTCGCCACATGCTTACATCACAAGTTGAGAACCGCCCCCTCCAGGAAGAGTCTGCTCCGCCCTCGGGTTAACTCAAACACTCTATTGTGAGCTAGTATAGCGATGGCCAAGAAACGCTCACTCGATTTAGCATTCAAACTTCATGCGGTGGCAGACACCAAAAGACAGTCTGGTGGGGAATCTGCAGGACGTGTTGGGATGTTCCTGAATGCAACACAGACGGGGGGTATTGCGAAGACAGCAGGAGAAAGGGAGCAAACTATTCCCTGGTGGAAAAAGGGAGCAGACTATTTATTGGTGGAAAAAGAGAGCAGATTATTTCCTGGTGGGGAAAGAGAGCATTTTCCTTGTGGAAAAAATGGAGAAGAGTATTTCCTGGTAGAGAAAAAGAGCAGACTATTTCCTGGTGGAGTAAAAGAACAGACTATTTCCTGGTGGAGTAAGAGAGCAGAGTATTTCCTTGTGGAAAAAGGGAGAAGACTATTTCCTGGTGGAAAACGGAGAAGACTATTTCCTGGTGGAGAAAGAGAGCAATTTTCTTGTGGAAAAAATGGAGAAGAGTATTTCCTGGTAGAGAAAAAGAGCAGACTATTTCCCGGTGGTGTGAGAGAGCTGACTATTTCCTGATGGAAAAAGGGAGAAAACTATTTCCTGGGGCGAGGAAGAGAGCAGGCTAATTCCTGGAGAAAAACAATTGGGAGAATGGTTTAAATGTGGATTATTGAGCATAGGCGGAAAAGTGCATGTGTCTTCAGGAGAAGGATTCACATTAAAGCTAAAAGGATTTTTGATGATTTCTGCTTCAAAGAGGAAAGAAGCGTACAGATAGTGCTATCCAAAGCAATGTTCTCATCCTCTCAAAAAATCATGAAACGTTCATCTGGTCTGAATTTTTTTGAATCAAATTTTGCAAAAAAAAAAAAACACACACATATATATGTGTACATATATATATACTCATATTTCATTAATATTTGAATAATTTGTTTTTTAGTATTTCAAAGAAAATATATGATCATATGTATACTTTAAATCATTTTTGACCTGTTGGTAACCGTATCCTTACTTCCTTGTTTCTCTTCTCCTCTTTTTGTCTACGTTATCAGTTCCGCCAGATGATCCCGTCATCGGCGGAGGCCCGGTTGTGAGCCTACGGGCCGGTGACCCCCTTAACCTGACCTGCCACGCTGACAACGCCAAACCGGCAGCATCGATCATCTGGATGCGTAATGGAGAGGTCCTTAACGGGGCCATGTACTCCAAGGTAAGCATAGAGGTGTGTGTCACCCAGGTATGTATAGTTGATGCAACATTTTTGGTAAACTGTTGCAAACTCATTCATTTTCTTTTAGATGTGTGTTTTTTTGTCCTTCTTTTTATTTTTTACCTCGATGATGAACATCTGTTTTTGACACTTTGCTGTAAATAAATCCAGCTCTGCGGTAAACAACCATGAAATGTTTAGCTCTTTGACCCATTCACTCGTGTTGTCCCGCTCTTCAACACCTTTTTTTTTATGTAAAATCCCTCTAGAGTGAGTTTTGTCCACAAATGTGCTGGGATTTTTTTTTTTTTTTTCTCCTCTGTGAGCCCAAAACAACAGATGGCGAGATCATGGAACTATCAATAACTTGGCATTTCTTTCTGCTGTTTTGATATCCTCCTACAACAGCTTGTAGCATCCCACCTGTTATCATCCACTATGGCACCTTTCATGCCGGAGTCAGCCCGAATCTTTTTGCGGTGGCATCTCAGCAGCAGATTGCGCTCCTACTTTTTGATGTCCCGTTACGTAAAAGTTTTAATAATCCCACCAGTCTGGCGCGGCAGTCACCTCGATCCGCAGACTGCTGCTCGGCATTAGCCTTTAGGGCTAATCATCCATTCAACAAGGGCCTGTCCTACTTTGTGCTTAAACAAAGCGCATAAAGAGACCTGGCACTTTACAGCACTAACACCTCCCCTGCCTTCTCTCGCTGCCTGCGCCGCCTCATCCCATTATCGGCTTTTTTCAAAGAGTGGATAAATGCCATTGACTGGACCACGAGCACAGCAACAGGCTCTTTTGAATCAAACGGTTGCGGGAGGGGCTGTTTGTTAGCGATGGGCGGCGTGCAGGTTCCCTGCCCTTCTCCTCTCCCTTTGAGCGACATCAGATACAGCTCTGAGCTCTGTAGTTGATGGATGCCTGCACTGAACCCGAGTTTATGCTTCCCCACCCTTATCTCTATTGCCTAAGATTAAAAAGCAATGGACTCAATTAAAAGAAGATTACTTTTTTGGGTCCGAAGAGCAGCGAGAGGACATTTTGCAAGCATAATGATCTCCTCTGATGGTGCTCTCATATTCCACAGATGAAGAGGTCTAATGTGAGCAGATGTGGTGGAGGATTTGCTGAGATGGCTTTACTGATGGTGTCAGGCATAATGAGAGTTGTGACCCACAGATGACTATAGGCATCCCAAACCCCAACACCGTGACCTCACAGAAAACTACTTTCTGGACCTGTAATTAAAGAGAAAGTGTTTCATTAGACACAATGTGATGAAAATCGTATTTCTACAGGTTTTTGGCATTTTCTCATGATGAAGGATATACTGTACAAACTCAGTGCATCCGTAAAGTATTCACAACGTATCAAAATGTATTAAATCAGTTTTCTTCCTGAAAAATTATTTGAAATAACCCATAATGACAACAATGTAAAAAAAAAATATATATATATATATATATATATATATATATATATATATATATATATATATATATATATAGAAGGATTAATAGTGGGGTTATATTACAGATGTAAATAAAATATATAACATTTGGATTTTTGACATTGATGCTGTCAAAAAGTGAATCAGAAAGAAAGTTATTCAGTGCTCTATCTGAAAAAAAAGGTTTTTTTTTAAGATTTTTTTTAAACAACGAATAATTCAACTGGTTGGTATAGAGGGTCCCGTGTTCATTCCCCAAGCTGCTAAGTCCACCACTGGCTGTGAGCTAGTTGAAGAATGTGGATACAAATAGGTGAAGGGAAGTGGGGGCGGGTGCAACTCAGAGGCAAATATTGAAGGAATTCCTCCTGTCCTTTTGCTGACACTATGTCCTAGAAATTAACAGATTTGTTTTTTTTATTATTTTTTTAAGTTAGCTAAAAAATATCAGAATATAACTTAAAGACCACTCAGAACACTTTTACAATAGATCCAAAGGTGACGTGAGAATTAAAATATTTAGAAAAAGATTTACTTAAAGGAAAGAGGAGGAGGGGCATTTAAAGATTGGAAGAATAGTTTAAAGATAAAAAAATAGCTCCAAAGATAAAGGGGAGAATTGGTTAAACTCCAGGTTAGTTTTCACCTTAAGACGAAGGTGCATTGATACAATGTGTGTAAGTGACGAGGCCAGTTTACAGTACTGCAAAGCTGAGAGAGATCTCAAATGAACTAAAGAAGAGAAGAAAAATAAATGTAATTATTGTAGAAGGATCCCCGGGACTCCCATGTTCAGTCTATGCATTAAGACACTTCACATTTAAAATCATTAAAAAAAATCTCTGTGGATTACACATTTATTCCTGGCAAATTCAGAGGCAGATGAGCCGGAGACAAGAAAGCTATTTCAGTGTTACAGTGTTTAAGTAAACAGTAACGACTTTTTTATGCAACCTTCCCACTGTTAGCAACTGTTTATTGTTCACACTCTCGGCTTCGCAGGAAAATTGTGTTAATGCCAGGTAAAAGTGGAAAACGGAGGATAATAATACCAGGAAAGAAAGAAGCATTTTATCCCCATGTTTACTTCATCAACTCAGCTTTCTTTTATGAAACACCGAGTGGATTTTGTCACACGCATTCAGAATTTTTTTTTTTTTTTTTGCTGGTTCTCTTCATTAAGAAATCTCCTCTTACGGCCCAGAAGGTGTGATAACACTGGGAACGGAGTAACATAATGAAATTCTCATTGGACGTTTTCTAACAAAGACAGAAGTTGCATTGTATCCAAGATCTTTATTTTTGGCTTCAATTCAATGGTTTAGGATATAGGCAGAGCTGACAAGGTTTATTAAAGATTGTTCGCACAATTCTTTCAGTCATATTAAACTCACTGGGACAACAAAAAAAGAAAAAAATGTAATCTGCTTGCCAAAAAAGAAAAGATTTTTTCCTTCAAAAAAGCTCAAATCTGGTGTATAAAATATCGGGGTATAAAATAAAAGCGACATAAGCTGTTTACTTTAGCTATTTTTGTTTGTTTGAATATTTATATCACTTTTCTTTAGTCCGATAATGTGATTACACCCACGGTTTCGACCTTATTTACCTCTTTTTCAAAAAGCAGCCTTGAATTTTGAAGAACTTTCAAGTGGGTGTTTGAAAAAGCGTTTGATTTTAAGTCAGAGGTGTGTTGGGTTATTAGAATATTAATACTGCATAATGAGATTTTGCTTACAGGGTACATTTACATACATCTGTTAAATAATACCAAATTTTCTGTCTTTTTTTTTCAAAGATGAAAGAGACGTTTCAAAAGGTCATCAGATGAGCAATCGCAATAAAAAGGAGAAAGTCAGAATTCAAATAGAAAAGACGGGGTTATTAAATGTAAATATAGCTCATCTAATATAATTATGGCTGTATAAATACATTTTCTCTTTGAACAAACTGTTAGATTTGAAGAAAATCTCACATACAGTGTTTGTTAAGACAGGATCCTCAGTTCTTAAGGTTAAATAAAAAAAAAAAAACCTGATAGTTATCTAAATGCGCCGCAAAAGAAGTCACAGGTTTCCAGACATAAAACCGTTTACTGATTGGCTGACGTGTTTTTCTCAGCTAGGGGTTCTCGTTTGCTCTTTATGCTGTTTATAACTTTTAAGAAAGAAGCGAACCTTCAGCTCCTCATTAACGTGACTGACACATTCTTTTCACACACATCAAACGTCTATATTAAAGGCTTTAACTCGACTGTGCATTAATAGTTTTACTAAAGACAAAATCGGTGTGAGACTGGGCGGATGGAGTCAACATGCTCGCGTTAAGGTGATCCAGCAGGGTTTTAGTTTGGTTATGAAAGCAACATTTTTTCTGTAAATGTTTTCCTTTTTTTTAATCATCTTTGATGCCGTCTCTGAACTATTTAAAGGTGATTTTTTGGTCCTTACGTGGAGCTTAATATCTCTACAACAAACAGTTGTTTTCACTAGTTTCAGTGAAACTCAATCAAGTTGAACTTTTCCTGTCAAATCATGACACCAGTTTTTAGTCTCTCTGTATGCTTTTAATGCTAATTTACAACTTAAGTAGTTATATTTACACATTTTACTAAAAAATAAATAAATGAAACCAAAATTATCTATTTAGATCTATTTAGTCTTCACTCAACCTTTAAAACAACAAGATTCTGATTTATATTTATGCTTTTGTTACCAACTTGATACATTTAAATAAACCATTTGGTTTTTGGGGCATAAATTTATACATAAATATGAAGAGAAAATAGCTTTTTATAACTTTTGACAGCTTTGCTTTCAAAATAAAAGACATCCTACACCATAGGATCACACCAGGGCAGCAAATGCAGTAAAAAGTAAAGTCATTAATGAAAGAAAAAACAGTTTATTTGACTGTTTCTGGTACATTTTAGCCATAAATTCATAAATATAACCAACAAAAACGAAATCAGAGCTAATGAAAGGACTCCTACCATATATTAAAACCACGAGACAGACTTTAAATCCTTGAATTTGTTCAAAAATTGAATCCAGTTGATTATAACTTTTACATGGGTTTAATTCTAGTTGTGCTAACTGACAATAAACAGATTTCCTGTTATAAATGAAGTTCAAATGTGTCAGTATGACATTGATCAACTGCAAAGGACTGATGGAGAATTACAGCTACTGCTTCAAGGATCCTTGTTGAATGATTCACACCGTTCTTCAACTGTTTGTGAATGAGTTGGACAAAGTTTAAGGTAATTTGCTTTTGCCTGTTTGACGCTATGAGATAAAAATGCCCCAAACTCCCTTTTCTGTGGCTTAAAGCCATAGCTCCAATATTTCTCACCATTTTTGCTGCACCAATAATGTTGTTAGGTTGAGGTTGTGAGGCGCTGTAAGCTAGCGGGAGAGTGTGTGTAAACAGGCAGATGATGGGGAGTTTTACTGAACTACTGCAGCTCTGCAGAAACTATGTTCTAGAGAACTATTATAATCAAAAGACCACCGGGAACACCTTGAAAACAGATCAGACGATGATGGGAGGGGGTCTCTAAGGTTACAAGCTAATTTTTTAAATTCACTGGAGGTCAGGCATGGGGAGAGCTTTTCAAAGCTGCTGGAGAAATCATCTTTTGTAAACTCCTAGATGTGTATTTAGCCTGAATCTCAGTTAGTGAACACGCATGTGTAGCAAGAATTCTAAGGAATTCCATTCTACAGTCACAGCCCCCCACCCCCCAAAAAAGATTAATGACTGTAGACAGATTCAGAGCGATGAGGGAAACAATCCCGACTGTGCCACAGAGGATATTGCTTTGTCATAGCCTCCGACTGACAGTTGATGTGACTCACTCACTCACGACCGTGAATTCCATTACAAGGTTTTCAGCATAGAACTGGCCTTCACAAGAAACAGCATCAAACACGTTCTTCATACAGGAAACTTACCCAAGTTTAAAACTTGGCTTCTGCTTCAGAATCAGTGACTATGTGAGAGATTTCCACATTTTAGGTGAAAAATTGGATTTAATACGATTTTCTTTTTGTCATTTCGATTACAGAGTTTAGAATCTTGTTTTATTTGAGTAAGAGAACCGATGTGCTGAATATTTTTTTTAGTTAGTTTATTTTTATTTCATTTTCATAGAACACAAAAGACTTTCAAAAAAATAAATAAATAAAAAAATTAAAAATAAAAAACTCCTGTCCTCAGTGAAAATGAAAATGAAAAGGGACAGAAAGAAGAACACTTAAATATAAATTAATTTAGAGAAATTGTTTGCACTGAAAGTGTTATAATTTAGTAATGATGATCACTGGTTATAGATGGATGGATGGATATTATAATCTGATTCTGAAGGAAGTTTTATTTTGAAAAATGACTGGATTCTCCCCACCACATCTGTGTCATTGTTGACGGTCGCTTGGTCTCATCCGACAGCTAACTGAAGCCTTCATGCTTAACAAAAACCAACATGTTTGGAAAGTTATTTTTCTCAGAAAACAGATGATGAAGAAAAAAGAAAAAGGACTTTTGATTTCAAAATAAAAGAAATCTGCATTTCGTAGAAAAAAAAACAGGAGTTTTCGAGATGGAAACATATTTTGACAGTTTATCAATTGGGTATCAATAATAATTAAATAATAATAATTTAATTTATTATTATGATTAATAATAATAATAATAATAATAAATAATTTAATTTGATTAATCAGAGACAGAACTGATTCAATTCCGTTTTTTTTCTTGATTCTTTCGATCCAGTCAATTTAGTTCAATTTAATTCAATGTTAAGTTTACACTTTTATACACGTTTGTTTAGAAATACATTAATATCTACTATATGTTGTGAATATATTCATATTAGTCTGACACAGTTCACATACTGTAAAACGTATCAGTGAAATAATGAGATTGTTAATATCATACAGTGTTAGATGGTTTCTCAAAAGTAAAAGTTGAAACAAAAATGTTCAGATCTTTAACATTATAAACATTGCTCTGCTTCTCCTGGAGAGCTTTTCAGTTTGGCCACTAGGTGGAGCTTGTGCTATAGCAGTATACTTTTTTTTTCCCAAAAGAATAAACAAAGAATGTGTGAAAAAATGTGTTTTAGACCACAAATGGTTACTTTAAAAAATATTTTCTTAAAAGAGTTTAGAAAATTAATTCCTGTGAGTTTATGCATTACCATTAGCCGTCCTATGGGAAATTCCATTAAACGTTAGCATCAAGCTAGCAGATTTTAGCTTTAGCTAATTCAAGTTTAATTTATGTAGAAAATACCACATTTAGTGACTTTTTTTTGTTTGTTTGTTTTTATCCATCCCACCTTAGACGTTTTTCAGCTTCCACTTTGACAGTTAGGGGTCGAGGTAAAATGACATTTTACAAAATCTAATTTACAAATAAGATGAAGATCAACTTTACCTACAAAGCTGAAGGGAAACTGGAAGCCAAATAATATTCCAACACCGTGAAAATATTGTCAGACATTGAACCGGTCCGTGGGTTGCGGAGCACTGCTGTAAAACACAACAGGAACTTTGCCTCAGATTCACCCGTCAGAATGAACCCACCTGAACAGAGAGAGAAAGAGAGGTAATGGTTTATTATACTCTCAAATGCCGGATGGATGTTGATTTGGAACGCTGCTGTTTTTCATGTGCTTTGTGTGTGGAAATCCATAAACTAATCCAAAGGTAGCAGTGCAGCAAAGCAAGTCCATAGTGAGCTTCCACCAGTCAAAATAGCTGCTCTGTTTCCATGTTTCCATTTTAGAATAGTCCTCTTTTCACAAGAAGCACGCAGCACCAGTGAGCCAGCTTTAAAGGAACGGCAAGGAAATGCATCTTGACTTTGTGGTTGACCACACTGCACCCTGATGCCCACGCAATTTGTTCTAGTCAGTGACTTTGTTCTGTCCTGCACTGTTTAACATGGACTCCCAGAGCCCTCCCCTGAGCGTTTGAGGGAGACCGGGAGCTACTGAGCGCTACCAACCGATTCCAGATGGCTTCCACAATGCGGGGCTCAGAGGATGAACGCTCAAAAGAAGATTGATTTCCTTTGTGGAGAATGACAAACCAGGCACCGGAGCGCATCTCTCTAAACACACAACAGAAAAGCTCAGAAAGTATACATATATGGATAGAAGTACAAATATATATACATATTCCTCGCTTGGTAATACACGATTGTGTCGCGTCTTTGCCGTTTCCCCATTTGTAGTGTGAGTGTTTTCATCTTTGACGGTAATTTACTAAAAAGTAATTCAAGATTAGCTAATATTTAGCAACATGTTAACATTTTTGCCTAATAATTTGTCATGTACCTGAGTTTTTAGGCTAATGCAGAGTTTAGCTTCTATTGTAGCACCAGGCTAACTTTTTGACTAATTTCAGTTTACTAAAGAAATTTGGGCGATCTTGGAATTTAGCTGATATTTTAACATCATCCTAATGTTTTTGGTTAATTTGGCATCTGCTGGGGTTTTTTAGGCTAATTTAGAGTTTAGCTTCTATTTTAGCAACAGGCTAAAGTTTTTGACTAATGCAGTTCATTGAGGAATTTTAGAATTTTAGGGTATTTTGGAATTCCGCTAGTATTTAAGCAACAAGCTAATTATTTTTTTGTGTTTGTTTGTTCTGGTTAATTTGTCATCTACTGGGGTTTTTTTTTTAGGCTAATTTAGAGTTTTGCTTCTATTTTAGCAACAGGCTAAAGTTTTTGACTAATGCAGGTCACTGAGGAATTTTAGAATTTTAGGGTATTTTGGACTTCTGCTAGTATTTAAGCAAATAGCTAGTTTTTTTTTTATTTTTTTATTTTATTTTTTTGGTTAATTTGACATCTATTGGGGGGGGGTAGGCTAATTTAGAATTTAGCTTCTATTTTAGCAACAGGCTAAAGTTTTTGACTTATGCAGTTCACTGAGGAATTTTAGGGTATTTTGGAATTACGCTAGTATTTAAGCAACAAGCTAGTTATTTTTTTTGTTGGTTTTTTGGCTAATTTGGCATCTACTGGGGTTTTTTGGGGCAAATTTGAGTTTAGCTCATATTTAAGCAACACACTAAATAATTTTGCAAAATTGACATGTATTAGGGACTTATAGGCAATTTTAATTCAATTTTTTTTCTTTAATTTAAGTCAGCTTCAGCGCTCTTTCAAAGTTCTTTAATGAAATTTCCAATATTTAAGCACATGTAACATTTTACAAATAACTTCTGCATTTTCAGAAAACCCCTTTAGCAATTAAAGCAAATTGCGTCACTATTCTCTGCAAAAAGTTTCAGCAACTTCAGCAACTACTTTCAGCAAAAAGCATTCACACTAGCATGCACTAACAAATCATTTGTTTGCAGTTTTTGTAATTTTTATTTATTTATTTATTTTTTTAATGGCCCCACCTTAACTGGAGAAATTGCTTCAACGAAAAAGCCATCAAGGCCTTGACTGACCTCGACCTAAATAAATAGATTCCTAACCTCTCAGTGTTTGATCCTTCACAGACTCGTCCTGAATCAACATCCATTTAACACTTCAGTCACCTTTGTTACTTTACCTGTTTATAGTCGTTCCCATTTCTGTACTTAATCTTTTTTTTATTGTTTTGTACCCCTTGATAGCCTAAATGAACTATTTCTTTTTAGGTTTTTTGCTTTCTAAATTTACATTTCTTTCTTCAGAATCAGAATTTCCTTTGTTGTTCTCACAGTATGCACTGTGAAATAATGATGCTCCCAAAGTATCTAAAAGACTAGGTCAGAATTTGAATAAAAAAAATATACTTTAATTGTTAAATAAAAAAGAAAAAAAGTTTAAAACATGTACATTCAGTGTCACTAAAGGATAAAAAATACAGTAGATTGTTCTAGTGACCATGGGGTGAGACATTATTGCACTTATGAATAGAAAATAATCTGTAATTGCACCTAAGAAAACTATATTAAGATGATTGATTGACTGATTGATTCATTGATTGATTTTTTTGTGGACAATACAAGACAAAAAAAAAGAAAAAAAATCACAGATCTTTCAAACTCGTTACAGAAATAAAGAAATGCATTGATCACAAAAACAAAGACACACTTAAGTCACAATTGATTCATTGAATATATTGATTGTTAACTAAAAGGAGAGTTTGATTGTACACGTGTGATTGACTTGAATCAATAGATTTGGAAAATACACTTTCCTGAACCAAATATTCACTTTAAAATGTGACACACTGAATCAATTACCTAAAGTTCTGTAATAAGTTAAGTTTAAAAATACTTTTTGTTATGAAATCAAATGTATAAGTTGAGTGAACCATTAACCCAAAACTTTATTTGATAAAAACCAAAAATTTGAATTGTTAGAAATTTCTGAATTTTTGTTAATTGATCCAATGTTTCATATTTTTCAGTGAATTGTTATTATTTTCTAGATATTTTAGTAAAGTGGTTGCAGTTTTATATTATTTTTTTCTTTGTTTGTTTTTGAAGTCCAGTATAGCACTTCTGATGTCTGTCGTTGTCGTTGCCAGTACTGCCTTTACTTCACACAGCATCTCCTCTCTCTCTCTGCAGGCGTTGGTGCGGGACGGCAGGAGAGAGAGCACAGTGAGCACGCTCTATCTATCACCGTCCAACATCGAGACCGGTCAGCAGATCATTTGCCGGGCTTCCAACAAGGCCGTGCCCAACGGCAAGGAGGCCAGTGTTACCATTGACATTCAACGTAAGCAGACCACTTTCTACTAACTGTTTTTTAAAAAGATAAGTTTAGAAAAATTAGAGGGAGGAATGAAACAGCATCTACCATCCATCCTGAGCTCTGATTGGCATTTATAATTACTTTGCCCTTCGCTTTTCGGCGATTGACGCACACAGATTGATGATGCATGATGGTTTTTGTTTGCTCTCCTGCATGAAATGTCAGGATCTGTCCATCCAAAATGAGAAGAGCTTCCCTTTTTCCGTCTCGCTGTGGCACAATGCAAAATCTTTCCACCTCTTTTACTTCCTTACTCGTGCCATCAATCTTTTTGATGAGAATGTCCACAATGCCTGCTCCAAAATAGGCAAAGCAAGCCCAGCGTGTAAAACATATTCAGCCTCAACTGTCAGGAATCCTTTTTTTTTTTTTTTTTTCGATCAAGAACTGCTCGCAGGAAGAGAAGGCCTTTGAACAATGAGCTTTTGCATCACTTGCAACCCCTTCAACACCATTAAGTATGACTAATAAAGCAGAAAATGCTATTTAGGGAGCCATTATGACTGACGGCTCCATTCTTTTTATTATGCACGCCACAAGAGGCGAGCGTGGCACGGGCCGGCACAGCACAAGAAGGCCGACTCAGACGCGGGAGTGAGGAGTGATTAACAGTACAGCGCTAGAAGTTTGTCCTCTTCCTTTTTTTTTTTACCAAAACAGAAACGTGCCCACATGCGAACGGATTTGTCACCACGAATAACGCCGCGTCTGTGATAAACGCTCGTCATCGCGGCGTCATCCTTGTTTCTGGATCTATGATTTAACCCTGAAAAATGAGCAGAGCAGATTTCTAATTAGCGTTTACAAAATGTCATCTTTATACAATTAAAGCTCCTGAAAACATTTTTCACAGTGTGAGATCACACCGAGCGACAGCACAGACTAATTGTTGAAACTGTCTCCCGCAAGGCCAAAGCTCCAGCCTTCCTCCTTCGTGCTCCACCAGCCTCCCACTTCCTACACAGACTTGACAGTTCCTCAGAGCTCTGTGCGGAGATTCACTTGTTTTTTTTCAAATAAAGTCGCTCGTGTCGTCAACCGCGCTCCCATTCATTTGGCTATCAGTTAGCCACATTTCCATGCGGTCTAATTTAATTACAAGTTCACTAACGGGCGACATCATGTGAGACGCAGGTGGCGGCGGCACAACCACACAATGCGTCCCCTCCCCCCGACACACGCTGTGAGCGCGGTGCTCAGACAAGTACCTGTGTCTCATTACACCGCTTTCTTTAATCATGCATGTGCAGAAAAAAAAAAAAACCTCTAAATGCATTAAAGCTGAGCAAAAAGAAGAGTCTACTTTTTAAATTTACTTATAAATGAAATTGTGGTAACTGTGGTAACATTAAAAGACTGATTTCTAAATGCTTCATTTTTTTTTTATCACAATTCAACAACAACTTGGCCTGGTAGCGTTTTTTTTCAGCTTCTTAATCAAATAGCATTTTAGTTTTTAATTGGCGATTTAATGAGTAATTTAGAGGCAATTAAAAAAAACTGCACTTTAAAAAGGAGTAAAAAAATATTTGTTTTGTTTATTTGAAGGGTAATCAAACCTTATTTTTGAATGTCGACCTCTATAAACGGTGCTGTTTGTTATTGCCAAATTTATGACAATTTAAGCTAAACTTGTTTAAAGTGTCCCTCCGATGAAAATCAGGTTTTTTGAGTTTTTAATAAAGACTTGAGTTGAGTTTGTAAAGTGCCTACTTAGGCAGAATGCTACGAGATGCACACATTTTTCCAAACAAGTAAGGCTCAGACACATTTAGAACCAATCTGTGAGACACTGTAGATATGGTTAGAGTTATATGAATGAAGAAATGTAATTTACTCTTTTTTATAGCTTAAATTTAGGTTCAAGTGTCAGTCTTTTAGCCTTAACTTACTTTTTTATTGATTAAATTACTTTTATGTGTCGAGAAGAGATATATAGGTATAAAGTTTTCCACTTCCTGCACACTCCTTCATCCTTTTACAGCTTTAGCTCCAGTTTTGACCTTATTTCCATCATTGTAACTTTTCAACTGCTTACACAATGGATGTAATTATAGAAGATTCTGAAGAACAAAAAAGCAGCCTTTAAAGTCCCCCTGCGATGAAAATCACCTTTTTTTTTTTTTTAGATTTTATCATGTATTTGTGGCATTTTTCTTTAGAAAGAGAATAACTCTAATAAGAAATCATTTTGTTTTTGCATTTCTGAGTATCTCTCCTTTTAAATTGCTGTCAATCAAACTGTCACAGACAGACTCTGAATGAATGAATGATCTTCTTTACATCACAGCAGCTCTGCTGCACATGCACTAAACGACTGTGACTGTGAGTTTCATCCAATACTTACGGTAGCAGGGCTGAGAACGCTGGAAAATCTCCACCAGACTCCACGGAGCTTCTTGATATGACCACGGAAATGTGAACGGCGGCTCATTTGACAGCAGTTGTAATGGATTGAATGGATTGATCACAGCAATGTCAATAAACATTGGAGAATGAGCTAAAAGAGTCTTTGGAGAACTGGAAGGAGAAAGAATCAGGATTTTGGAGGAAGTTCGGTCCATGAAGATCTTCACTTCCTCGTATGAGCTGACATCTGGATCAGAACCATACGGCTGGACATTACACATATTGATGGACATTTTTATGTAGCAGCAGTGAAGATTTACACAACACTGACACAGAGCTCTTATAATCAGACAGATCAGGGGCGGAGCTGCTCAGCTCAGCTCTAAAAGCCACGCCTCTTCAGAGGAGATTTTGAAAACACCCTTAAGATCAGCATGAAAAATGACTTTTTACAGCATTTAGGTTTTGGAATTTTGGTTTAAAACTTCATAATCATAATTAAAACACTACTAAGGAGATTTTACTTTTTATATCTAATAAATGAAATTGTAGTTACCGTGGCAACATTAGTAGACTAATTTCCAAAGCATGCTTCATTGTTATCACAATTCCACAATAATTTGGCCTAACAGATTTTTTTTCATCTTCTATATCAAATAGCATTTTGGTTTTTAATTGGAGATTTAATGAGTAATTTAAGAAATGCAGTTTGAAAGGGAGTATAAACATTATTTTATTTGTTTGTTCGTTTGGTTGGTTGGTTTATTTAAAAGGACAATTTCCTGTTTTGTTTCCATGGTATTTTTTTCTCCATCTCTAGTCTGTTAGCAAGTCTTTTTATAACTGAGGACGTGTACAATTTGTTTCCAGGCTTATTACATTTAGCTGAAAAGTTTTGATAAATGTCAATGACTAAAGCAGTGTTCATGTTTTCTATACTGTCGAAAGATTTCCTTTTTAAATTTAATGTGCTCCTGTGCTCATTTCCTTTGTAAAATTATCTTATTTGTTGTTGTTTGGTTGCAAGATGGAATGTCATAATATTCAATATTTATTTCCTCAAATTACCACTTCACATTTATGCAGCTGTGACAGCGTGACAGGCTTAAACGGCCACACAGTAAAGAAGTGTTTTTTAAAAGTGGCAGAGATCATTGGAATAAACGGGTATTTTGACAAATAAAGGTTAAAAAAATGGTAAAACTATAAAAAAAACACATATGGTTATAATGAAGGGAATTTAGAAATGATAGTGATCAGAAGCGATTGGTAAAGGTGGAAGCTTCCACCGTCGCAGCACCGAGGGGCTGACGGAGGGACATGTTGCAACTTTCTCAAACGCTTGTGAAAGTGAACCTGCACTTTGCTGCTCTCCTCGAAAGCCTTTTCACAGCAGTGCTGAAATCCATCACTTACGTATCAAGGTAAATGATTCTTTCTGGAGGTGTCAGTCAGTATGCCAAATAAACGAAACCGCTGACAGGCTTCTCTTTGCAGCGGTGCTTCAGGGCTCTACCTCTCTCAGGCCCTCTTTATTTATTTCTTTTATTTGAGTAACAATCCGTTGTTACCTGTAGTGCAAGCTGGAGAATATATATACAGAACATTAAGGTTCAAATTACATTTCTGAGTAGTTCTTTGTTTAAATAGCTGTGAATCAGGAGCCGACAAAAATCTGGCTTAAAACTGGATAGCTCCAAGATAAATGATCATTTTTGTTGCGCCGGTTATGTTAGGTTGGATTGTTTAAGTGGCTGTAAGCTAGCAGGACATCTTGTGAACAGATTGATGATGGGAAGTGGCGGTGGGCTTGCTCCAGTACTCCAGTCCCGTAGAAACTACAGTGAGTTCAGATTATTGTGCGAATTATGTTTTTTTAATGAATGTTTTAATACTCAATGCAAATGACATAGTTTTCAAATCACTAACTATTATATAGAATGTCTCTATTTCTATCAAGTATTAAACCCTAAATACAACAGAGTTCCACAACATTTCATAGAATCTAAAGAACGGATGAAGAATGGTCATTTACTGAATTTGAATTCATATTTACTGAAATCAAAAGCTATTCCACTAACAAACAGCTTAAGGGGTCAAGTTACATTTTAACATAGCTCGCTTGTGTTGCATGCTTGGAAGTGTTGTTTAGGAGGTGGCCCAAAACAAACAAAAAGACAAACCAAAAGGGAATTGGAACCAGCAACGTCGACCGTCTGAGTCTTTCTACCTAAAGAAAATAAATAAACAAAGCCAGCAAATCAAGACTACCAAGGTCCAACCCCAAACTAAAATAACAAAACCCCGCAGTGTACAACTGCTGAGGACAAAGAGGGGAAAAAAAGAACAGAACAAACCAGCACACCTCAAAGTAACCACCACTCCTCCTCTGCCTTAAACACCCGGCAGGTGCTAAGATCATTTGCCCCACCTACCAAGTGAGCCGAATGGCAGGGCATGTTGAAAAGGTGCAGCACAGCAGCAGCAGGACGTGACAGAAAGATATTCTAAAATGAAGAGCAGCGGATAGTTTTGGATTGTGGGTTAATGGAGGTATTGGTGGTTGGCTGTGGACAGATCACATGACATGTGAGGCGAAAGGAAAGGATTGTTACTAAATATTCTTAAGTTCATCCGAAACGCTTTAATCTCATTTAATTTAATCTTCATATGATTATTTTCATTTACCTTGTAGTCAAGCGGTGGTTTTTGGGTTAAAACCTTGTCATATAGTGCATTATGGGAGTTTCCACAAATAAAAATGCATTACCTTAGACATGAGTAATAATTTACACTAAGCATTATACATTTTTTCAAACTAAAAGTTGTCTTTTGCATACAGTAAATGAGCACAGTTGCTAAAAGTCCAATTTGTTTAATTGACCCACTAACTGAGATAACACGAAATTAAGTGATGAGGATGAACCAGTGGGAAATGATAGAAAAAATAAATAAATAAATCTCTAAATACGTACTGAGTGCTTTATATTCTGCTCACCTCTGTGCTCACCTGCCCCCTTTTCACTCCGCCTCAATTCTAATAGAAATCCCAATGAGAGCAATCGGAACACAACCCAGCATGTTACTCTTTGGCTTAAACCAGCCTTAAACCTCATGCATTTAATAGCAGTATTTTTATATTATTATTATTATTTTTTTTTTTTGTGGCTTACATCCACATCAGCATTTCCATTCCCACTAAAGCTCATCCGCAGTTATCTGACCAAGGTTCAGGCAAATTAGCATCTAAATATATAGTCTGCGCAGGCGAAGTATGTGAAATGAGAGAAATTTGGTGCCAACAAAGGTGATTTAAAACTCTGGCTAGACTGCTGACTTCACTTGTCTATAACATTCCATTAGCCAGCTGTAATTAGTTGACGGCGGAGGGGTGGCTACCCCCCTGCCTGAAGTCGTTTTCTCCAGCAGCATGTCTTAACTTGCCTTTTTAAACTTAAATCACCGCACTTCCTTGCCACTAAGATGCACCGCTGTAGGGAAAGTCTCAGATGCCACAGTTTCTTTTCCGGCTGATTCCCACTCATCTCAGGATTTTTTAAAATATTCCTCAAATATTTTCTGCATATCTGTAGAGCTTTGCCCCACATAGAGGCGCGCTTTGAAACGCGTAGCGGGGAATGAATGCACGAGGGACGAGTAAAGCCAAGGTTCTCTGTGTGTTTGCATTGCAAACAAGCTGAGCCATGTGTGGGGAAAATGAATGCCATTTGTTGAGACTAATTAATAAAGAACATGCACATGTGCAATCGGGGAGGATTTGTTTTGGGGAAGCTACATGCTCTCCTTGCTTAATCAAGCAGATAATGGTAAATTCATCCGAGACAGAAGCTGAGAGGGAGAATGGGGGGGTTGGAACAGTAAAGGCGTCTTTAAAGAAAACTTTGGGCAATTTCTATTTATGCTACAGGGAACCAGGCTGAACATCTGCCTTTGTTAGACTGAGTAAATTCCGACTTTACTCATGTGAATAGCTCACGATCAATATGTTAGACCTCAGGTTGTCCGTCAGTCTGTTCCATCCTGAAGTCTCCCACTCAGCCAGCCATATGACAGCACGCCCATATTGCCGAGGCTGTAATCCACAGGCGAATGGTCCCGCAAACAGCTTCTGCATCCATCAGAGGGATCTGACGCTCCTGCAGTTTGAGGCGAGTCCTGCTGCAGAACAGCTGTCCACGGCGACCCGGAGAGATCGGGAATTGAGCTTTAAGAAAGGGAAATAACAATTAATGCTGGCGCAATCTCCAGGAAAAAAGAGAGAAGTTCCAAAAACACCATCTGCTCTCCACTTTGAACTAACCGATCAAAAGCTGTCGGTCGACTAAAACTACCCCCCTTCCCCCCGTTCATCCTGTTGTTTTCGCCGAAATCTCCGATCAATCTAAGTGTTCATCGTTTCCTCCCCGCCTCTGTTTTCTTGAGGAATGTGGAGAATTATCCGCCGCGCATATTGATGGGCTGTCACACGAAGCCCGGCAGCTCATACATTTATACATCAAAGTGGCAAATGGACTTCTTTTTCCACAGCCTGTCGTGTCACGAGGGTCAGAGGGGCAGTACTGACTCGTGCACGGACAAACTTTTGACAGCTGTTGCCCCCCTCCACAGATGTCTTTATTTCGTGGCCCGAGGAGATGGAAATATCAGCAAATTAAACTCATCACGACATTACTTCCAGTCCAGAAGGCCTGGGGGGAGTTGCTAAGAGAGGGTCACTTCAGTCATGGGAAAAGAACATTGATTTTGTTGGGGGGGATTGACAGTAATGAGCATTTGTGTCATTAGAAGCCTCTTGGCAGCAAGTACGAGTCACATAATTAAAATGTCCCGTGCAAGAATGGTGTTAGTGGGGCTCAATTTGCTTTGACGTTTTTATTTTGAAACAATATTTCTAATCCTTGAACAAATGGATCCAAATTGGGGACATAAATATTTGAAACCCAAATAAAACACTTAGAAAAAAAACGGAATAGAACAGCTTTTTGGACGTGCGGTTTGTACGCGATAAAAATCTGCTTTTTACCCCCGTCTTGAGACAACTTCAGACAAGGATAGTACAGACTAAACATCCTGACTGAAGTTACCACCCTCATGGATTTTAATTGGTCCTTCGTGTTAGCCCCGCCCTCACGCGCCACAACGAGGCCAAAAGTTTTGAAACTGAAATTTTCAGGTTCAAAAACAAAACGAAAGAGTTGAAAGTGAAATTTTGAGTTTTGAAACCTAAAAAAAAAGAACATTTGAAACTGAAAATAATTTGGTTTATTTTAGAATAGCAAAAAAGTTTGGACATTTTTTTTTTTTTTTGGCCAAACACCAACATTATTTTCAAAATGTTTTATTTTGGGTTTCAAATATTTATGGCCGCCAAAAAAGTTCCCGTCCTCTCTGTCTTTTATTGACATCAATTTCTAATTGCTTAAAGTCGCCACTCTAATCATTTTTTGATGTATTTTAAAAGCATTCCCTGAGCTCTTTTAGTTATTTGCTAGGACATAGTTTCTGTTGTTGATTAAAAATTAACCTCGGAGTTGTGGGTGTGTCCATTAGCTCAGAAAAACCTAACCTCCTTCTCCCCATAGCCCAGAGCTCTCCGTTTACGCCTTCTCTCGCTAGCTCACACCCATTCCTGCAACAAAAATGGCGAACAATAATGGAGCTATCTAGCTATCCGGTATGGAGTTAAATCGGGACCAATATTATTTAAAACTGAAATAAAATATTTTGAAAAAAGTATTAATGTTTGGCCGAAAAAAATAGCTTTCAAAACTCAAAATTTCAATTTTAAAACTTTTTTTTTTTTGTTTCAAATCTTTTTTTTTCGTTTTCGAATTTTTAAGTTTCACTTTCAAAACTTTTGGCCCCGTTGTGGCGCGTTGGGGCGGGGCTAACACGAGCACCAATCAGAATCAATGAGGGGGGTAACTTCAGTTCCGATGCATTCACTGGCTTTGAGAACTGCAATAGTTACGATCAGAAAATGGCTGTTCAGTCTTTCCTCTCATAGTCTGAAGCTGTCCCAAGGAGGGTGTAAAAAACAGAGTTTTATCGCGTACAAACAGCATGACCAAAACACCGTTCTAGCCCATTCAAAGCGCCATTTTATTGAGTTAAATACAGGCGTAGAAAACGTCCTTTTGCTGGAATACAATGACTATAAGTCACTTTAGAGGATAAGTCACAGAAGAGAAAAGAAGTCCACGCAGTATCTGCTTCACCTCCAGTTCAGACCAGACGTGGGGTTTTTTGCGACGGTTAACAGCTGGGGTTATTTACTATAGTTAATTTGACATCATCCATCTTGACTTGTCATCAACTGCTCTCTTTAATATACTTTTTTTTTTTTTTTTAAATCACATATCAGTCAAACTTGAGTATAATTTGAACCCCCTGCCAAAATGTATAAAAACTGTGACTTTTTCTCCAAAAAATATGGCACTCAGAAACGCAGTTTTGAGCTTAATTTTCTTAATATATTTTCTCTATCATCAGAAAAATGACAATATATACCCAAAAACACAATTTTTCATCTAATTAGGTCCTTAAACAAGTACTAAACATCAATTTCAGCCTCTACCATCGGTTCTGCCTTTTACTTCTTCTACAGTTCAGTCTACATAATTAACCTTTCACAAGGCAAAAAAAAAAACAACAACACCTAAGGAGCAGAGATAAGTTTCATTACAATAATGCGCACTTTGCTGTCCTTGTTCATGTGCGTGCACACCTCTTGAACACGAGCACAGTCACAGCAAATACCTGCTCGGTACCTGAGGAGAAACGCCAATTGAAAAGTCTTCTGGGATCGACAGTGTTGTTGTTTTCTTCATTGGCCTGGGGAGATCTGGCACAAGTGGAGCTTACGGATTTCAAGGTAGAGAGGAGGAGGGAGCGATTGTACTGGAGGGAAATTCATCTGCTGATGGGCAACATGGTGCACGACTGGAGAGGAATGTGGCACCTGGACCGACCCCCCTCTCTGGGGTTCCGCTGCAGCTGAGCCAACCAAGAGCATCTGCACAGCCACGGGGCAATAGGCAGATTTCCTGCACATCGTGCCCGTAGACACACACGCATGAGCGCGCTCACACATTCATGCTTTGTGACTGTACACAGAATTGCTTGGCGACGTTACAGTGGTGCTTGCGCGCCTCTTAGATTTGTTTTGGCCCTCTGTGCTTACTGCAGCATTCTTCATCCACATCCAAACAGATTTTGGGTTGATCCGTTTGTGTAACTGAACACAGACCAGATACATGTTAAAAAGAGATGATTAGCTTCAAACTCAAAGCCTGCTTCCCTTTATGTCTTTACTTTATGCCACCTCACCAGTGGGCAAATTTAAAAAAAAGAATAAATTAAAGCCAGGGACAGAAAATATGTGCTTTTAACTTTCACTGCATATTTGACAAGAATCCTTTTTTTAAAGAAACCATCATATGTTCAAACGAATTAGACACTTTCCTCTAAATGTTCAAACAAAAACACGTTGAAAGACTCCTGACGAAGACCACTGCTAATTAGGATTTCTCTTTGCTGCTTCTGAGACGCTGAGCAAAATACACCTACCTGTAGCATCTTTTCAGGAAGCCTGACAAATAGCTCTGCCTAATTTAAATTCCTCCTCTGAGTCTGCGAGGTAAATAGCTGCTTGTTTCACATGGGGCAGGATTGATATGGAAATGAACAAGTATCTTCAAAAAGAATCCCACCTTTGTCAATTAGGATATATTAAGATGTTTACTGAATTTGCATAATCTGAATATTTGCAATTGAAAGAACTGTTTTCACTGCAAGTTGTTCTGTGTTTTAACTGTTGTAGTTTTCACTAAAGACTAGCCTTTGATCGTAAATTACCATTCAGAGAAATATTTTATCAGTTTCAGTGCTGTTTTTTAATATCTTCCTTATGCAAAAACATTGAACGATAAAGCTTAGACCAACAACACTGGCTTAAACCTGTGGTGGGCAGCAAGTCTGTGAAATTAAGACAATAAAATATTCAAGGAAATGTGTCTTTTGTTTGAAAGATAATCCTGGGATGAGGTTGACACAATTGCTTTAAATGCTGCCCACTTGAGTCTAAAATATGGAGAAAAATAGTAACAATTTGAAGAGGATAATCCCAGTCAGTAGATACTCTGCGTGGTATAGCCAACTTTATCTTATTGCAAGACGTAGTTTAATCCAAGAAGACGCGTCACAAGTTCTTGCAATTTCATAATATACTGTATATAAAATATATATAATAGGAACAAATTCTTCTAGCTTGATGTAATACCACGTTCACACCAAATGTGATTCACACATCTAATTTGGACCCCTTGACCTTTGTGCGTGTGGTGTTGGAACATTTGTTGTTTTTCTAATGTTTGTGTGCGTCGGACAGGCATTTCAGCATTTCAGTATTTCAGCTTTTGCATTTTTCCCTCATTAACATCAACCAATTGGTGCGATTGGCTCTAAAAAGCAAACAAAAGCCACAGCGTTGACTCTCCAAAAGTCAAAACAGAATTTCAAATGTTCTGTTTTTAAAAAATATAAATACATCTTTTATCAATTAAAGTATGTTTTTTTTTTGTACAAATTATTTCTTTCTCTTAATAAAGTTTAAGTCCCACTATTTGTCACGCACCTGGGTGTTTGAAATTTGTTCTCTGCATTTGACCCATCAGCTGGGGGAGCGGTGAGCTGCAGACACAGCTGCGCTAGGGAACCATTAGGTGGTTTAACCCCCCAGTACAACTCCTTAGTGCTGAGTGTCAAGCAGGGAGGCACTGGGTCCCATTTTTAGAGTCTTTGGTATGACTCGGTTGGAAATTAAACCCTCAACCTTCCAAACTCAAGGCGGACACTCTACCACAAGGCCACTGAGCTGAGGTAGATTCCCAAAGTACGCCAAACATCCGCTCCTTACAGTGCATGGAACGATCAGATTGTCCTCCATGTTTGTTCTGGACAGTGCTTCTTCGTTGCTGTCAGTAAAACGTAATAATACTCACACATACAGCAGCACCTTCTAGTGGTTGTTAATGAGAAACAACCGTTAAAGGGCAACCGTTAAGGGTAAAATAATAAATCTATGACCCAATACTTTTTTAAATCACATGTAGGGGGTTGTTTTAGTATGAGTTGCCCCCCATGGTCAAACGGTACCAAAAAATGCAACTTTTACTATAAAAAACACAGAATTTGCGTCATTTTTTTGACGTGCCCCAAAAAAATCAGGACTCCTCAACCTCTGAGCTGCAAACCGGCACCGGTCAAATACTGGGACAAGTGCTGCAACAGTACCCCAACCTTAATGCAGTATCAGACTCAAGTGGTATCATATACGGACGTGAATCGGTACCGGACGGTGCTACTTGATGTGGTATCGGTTTGCATTGTTTTTTTAAGTGTTTCAATTAAATCAAGGCTCCCCAATCTCCGAGCTGGTCCGAGTACCGCACCAGTACCCTAATCATAACCCAGTATCAGACGCGCGCGGAACCAGACCTGGACCGGTACAGTAGACCAATATCAAACAGTATTGGAACTGCGCACAGACATAGTACCGGTTTGCAGACCAGGGTTAGGGTACTGGGTTATGTCACCTGACCAGTCCTCGAAATCAAAACGCCCTGACTCCTGATGTAATTGGAACAGCCAGCAGGTAAAAAAAAAAGTCAAGTTGGCCACACCCAAAACTTCAAAAAGTAACCAAATGTCAAAATAGGATGACTTAGAAATGAGAATGTGTTGACCAAATAAAAGAATTGTGAAACTATACCCAGTCCAAACGGGTTCAGCCAAAGTTCTTACACTTTCTCACCTCATAGAATGCTTTAAATCAACAAGATGTTTTAATTTGGCAAATAAGAATTTGTCCATACACTGTACATTTTTTGCTTTCAGGTTTTGTTCTCTCACACTCTGAACAGTTTTCTTTTTTTATCAGTCAACCACTGGAAAGGTCACCAAAAGTGTTTACAAAGAAAGCACCTTGAAAATTGGTTGTATTTGTGTCTTGTAGATCTCCCACTTGTCAATCTCTCCGTGGAGCCTCAAGCTGTTCTGGAGGGCAGCCTCGTGAGATTCCAGTGCTCTGCTAAAGCCAACCCTCCCGTTACGCTCTACAGGTAAGATCAGACGAAGGAAAAGTCTTTGAACCAGACGCATAAGTCATGCACAAACCATGAAAGATAAGGTAACATTTGGGAGATAGAGAAGTTAATTCACAATGAGACTGTCTTTGATTGATGTCACTGCTGGAGAATCATTTTCCCATGTAGTCAAATTTAACGCCGCATATTGATAACATTAATCATTGTCAGACATCTTCTGATGATGCTATGATGCCATTACTTCTACTCACACTTTGATATGAGGGGATGAAAAATGATGAAACACACCTAAAAAAAAAAAAAAAAAAAAAAGTAATGAAAATATTCCACAGAAGAAAATCATTTGGGAAACCATGTCAAGTTCCACTGCTGGGTTTTTTCCTTGCTTTGTGGGCACACCATCTCCCTCGAACTTTCAAATGTCCATCAGTGTGTCGGAGGAAAGCTGAAAAGATAATTTGCATGACATCTGATAAAGATGTCAGGATTGCAGCTTTTGCTGTTATTGTAAAATAAGACAGCGTTGCCCCGGGGGTTTGCTAGGATGGCGTTGCCAGAATTGTAAGCTTGCATCTTCAATGAATACGCTTTATTTTTCCAGGGATTCAAAATTTTAAGGAAACAAGGCAGTTCTTTGTTCAAATCCTGTTTATTTACAATAAATGTGTGCAGGCAAGCAGATCACTCAAGAGTCAAATCAGTGTCTGATGAGTAGAAGGAAATGGTGAAACTACAAAGTAAAAGCTTTTGCTTCATGGGTTTAAACTACATATTTCCAGTTTTAATAAGAGATAACACGTAAATGTAAATGATGCTTTAAAATCAACAGCTTCCAGGATTTGTATTTATTTTGTATTAGCAGCAAGGTTTCATACAGACAGATCAAGGATATATTTTTACAAACTCTTGTGTAGCACACGAAAGTAGAATACTTAAGTTGTTTGTCAAGATATAGTTCTTTGTGTGGGAAGCTTTTAAAACCAGGAAAGAATAAATTCAGACGAATCGATAGCAAGGAGAATTGGTGGGTTTTGAACTGTGCAATGGATGTGGCAAATGAAATGGATGTACAACACACTCCAATGTGGCAAAACAGAGATGTTGCTGTTTTGATGGATCGTGCCCTTTTTAAACGGAAAGGTGGGGAGGAAGGCCAGTGATATTGTGGGAAAACAAGCTTTATATTTGATTGAGGTGGAGCACGCCAGAGAGGTAACGTCTATTTCAACCTGCAAAGGGATTTCATCTCTTTTGTTGAGAGCCCCGATCAATGCGGAATCCAACTTCACCGCGAGGTATCGAGAGCCGAGGCTCAGTGGCACAAGATTTCCTTTTAGTTTGAAAATGTATAGAATGGAAAGTGTTTGAGGGTACAGGAAACTTAAACAAAAGACGTTGCTACTTCTCCCCCATTGCTTTTCATGCTCGCTGCCTCTGAAGTAATCAAATGTTTGGCTGAAATTATAATGTCACCCAAATAACCTCTGATCTTTAAATGGTGCACGCTGCCATCATCTCTCATTTTGATTTATCTCCAGTGTATATAAACACACTTTTTCAAATGCACCACTAATGTCAATTTTTTTATGAATGAGAGATTTTTGGGCATCATAAGACTTGCCTGAAGGACTTCAACTAGTTATAGGCCCTTACGGAGCCTCCTCAAGAGAGTAATATCACAGTGGAGAGCAGGAAACTGGTCAAGCAGTGTGGGGCCATTACTCCATGCTAATACACTCTGTCTAGCCCATATCAGATAGAGCGCAAAGACGGAGTAGTTCTTAGACGGATGGCCTCTTTTCCAATCCCAAGAGAGCCATCCATTCCCAATGTGCACTGCACCACTCTTCCATCCTCCAATTCAATACACACTTGAGACACAGGCCCAAAATAGAGGGGACACCAGTCAAAGGGATGGTGTCTCTTTCTGCCTTATAGCCCCTTTCGATTACCGATCGGGTTCAATAAATCTGAGTAAAAACATAAGAATGGAAATGAGACGGATTTCCACGGATATTCAGACGGATGCCAGTCTATAGCTAAAGGGGAGAGGGAGGATGGAGTGGCAGGAAGAAAGTTGGAGATGAAGAAGATGGCAGTTAGAGACATGATTTTGATGATTTTTTTTTTTATTAGCGCTGTTCTAAATGGCTAAAGGTAAAAGTTGGAAATATCACAAACACCCGACAGTCCCCTTGATGAGACCATAGGATTCTATATAATGAGGACCAACAGGAGACAGTGAAAGATTCAAGATCTTTTTCTACACGGACAGACCACCCCTAAAATCCTAATAGGATCGCTGTTGCTTAATAGAATTTATTTAAAAACCATGTCAAACTAATGGTTCAGTTTCTGCCTCAACAACAAATTCTGGTCTAAATTTTCCCTTGAGTGAGACAGATGACTCAATACAGTCCTATTACACATCATTCATCTGTGGGTCAGAGTGCAAAACAAAACACCTTGTAGCCAGACACAAGAAACCAAAAAGTAAATTTATATATATATATATATATATATATATATAATATCTTTATATTAAATATTATAAATTTGTATAGTAATAGCGATTATGTATGAATAACTATGAATTTGCAGTTACCGACCTGATTAAAGTTGATATTGGTCCATTTTGAATTATCTGATTCGCTGACCTGAAATCAATCCAGGACATCTTTAGCTAAGACTTCAAACACTTTGACTCAGAGAAAAAAAAACCTTACTGAACAGTGCAGGCGACGTTTTCCAGATTATTTGTATTTCTTGCAAGATAATCAACAAGAGGAACAAACAAACAAGTGACCAAGAATAAATGTCAAATCTATTCACATTTTAGTTTCATCCAGTTCAGTCCACTGTTGTTTTTCTGCATCAAAATACTACAAATGCAGCATTATTAGAGCAATATAGCACTTTCCTAAATTCAAAGTGTGTCTCCACATCTAACTGTAATGATGGTTTTTGCTGCATTTGCTGTGTCGTCCGCTGTGATGTCACGTTGTTACGCTATAATAGAATAAACCTCCCATGTGTCAATCCAAATTTTTTTTTCTTAGATCAAAATAATCAATTTATTTCATTTAAAATGAAAAAAAGGAATTTGATTAACAATTTGCCTCATAGAGATCGACCTGGTTAGATCGTAGTAATGTAAATCAATACATGGTTAATGCATTAATCATTATACCACTATTACTAGATCAACATGTCTTTTCAATTATGTTGATGGAAGTATTTTTAGGGCCTGCATAAAAATAGTACAGCTAAGTTGTAGTATTTTTATAGGCTGCATTATCTGAGGTCGTTGCTCACATCACCGTCTATTGTAAGTTTTACTCTCTCGAATGATTCTGGGGAAACACCTTTTTCTCGTCACTGTCATTCTGTTTCCATTAGCACACTTTTACCTGTGCAACCACATCAGCTCACACACCCATGACCGAGAATAAACACGCAAATTGCCCTCACTTTCAGTATGTGTTAGCGTGGAGACACACCAACACCCTTGTGTAGACAGGGTTCACACTCTCCGCCTGATTCAACCTCTTGAATAGTCTGCAACAGCATTCAGAGTGAGTCAGCTGGTGAGGGAGGCTGCACTGACCCTTTCACCCTCCCAAAGGGAATGCAGGTGTTTGTGTTACCCTGGGCCAGCTATGTTTAGACATGAGTTTTGGACAGGGCCCAACACTCCAGCAGAGCTGCCTTGCTCCCCGAGGATGACAACATTCTGTCGCTGCTCCGTACAACGCAGTCAAGGGGTCCCAAACCTGGCAGCTGCATCCTCCACTCGGGAGCAGCCGGCTGCCCAAACAGCTGTGCTTAACCTATTATGACTCCTGCAGTGTGAGCTGATAAAGTGGAGGTGGGAACGATATTGTTTTCCTTACAATGTCATTGTTGTCTGCACAAGTGCCCTTTTTTTAGAACCGTTTAAAGACCTACTCCAGTGAAAATTGTGTTTTTAGGCCTTTTAACAGGTAGAATTTTTCTCATGATTTATATTTCTGAGTATTTCTATATTTAAATACTTTTGAATCAGGAGTTGATGGAAAAAATGCCATTTGAAAAGGTTTGTTGCAGTGATGAGGGTGCTTCAGCGAGCTCCCTGTTCTGCTCCATTCTGATGCATCCACTCGCAGACAAAAAGATCATGTCGGTCTACTTTTTCCTCATCTGAGCTGGAATCTAGCTGAAAAATGTACGGCTGGATTGCTATAACTACAAGCAAAAACACTGTAGCTGACTAGAATATGTTATAATGCGTATTTGTTTAATTTAAATTCTCAAGAATTAAAAAATAATCACTTACAATTTTTTTTTTAAGCTTAATAAGACTTCTCTCTAGCCGGGACATGAACCTTCAATCTTTGCAACATGGTAGATGTGGTAGATGTTCTGACGGGCATCTCCAATGTTTAAGCTTTAAAAGTTTAAAGGTTTCCGTTGTTAAGGGTTTAAAAAGAGGAAAAGGAAAATAAAAAACTAGACCGCCATTTAAATTCTTTTTTTCCGACCAAAAACAAGAGTATTTTTTTGACCGAAGTGGGGGTAGGTGGGTGGGTGGGGGGTGAATTTCTAAGCAAATGAATGTAAAAAAAAAAAAGAAAAAACAAACAGACAAACCTCGGGTTTGAGTGTGTTTTGTCCTTCTCTTAAAGCTGTCCCTGAGGGTTTGTTTGGCTCAGAGGACAATTTTTGATGATCTCCTACAGAATTTATTTATGTCCAAGAAAACGACACAGTATTTTTTTTAGCCTAAAAATCTAAATTAAAATACCAATATGAACGCTTTTACAATAGAGCAAAACATGATTGGGGAGGGACAGTAAACGTGTGTTCAGTTTAAAAGTCCTGCTAACCTCTTATCCTATGAAATTGTGAAAACTTTCTTATTAAACACATTAAGACAGTAATAAAACATATTTTTACAGATACTTCACAAAACAGACTCAACTCTTAAGGTTGCCTCCTGAATTTGTCAGAATTTTTTACTTAGCTGACATGAATTATCTTTATTATTTTTCTCAACATCATCATGTCCTTTTGTACAATATCTTCAAAAACCGTGAAAGAACTGGAATAAATTAGAGCATTTCTCCAACTATCCATTGTACAAGCAGCACTCCATTGGATATAAGGGTGTATGAGAATTTCAGCATTTCTGGACACACAGGTGTAACGAAACTCTTCCTGTCAAACAAGAAAGAAGCACAAAAAAGATCTACTGCTTAAAATAAATGAGCAGGAAAAAAAAAAAATCCCATGAAGCCCAATTAGAATTCTGCTTCACTTCACTTACTGATTGAATGAGGTAATCTGTTCTCATTTAGATGATAGCGTTGCAGCCAAGCATGGGCCCAGCTTAGTCAGGGAAAACAAATGAGTTCCCTATCCCATGAAAAGTCTTCTTAGAACTGGCAGGCATAGAAAGTGAAGACAGCTAGCGGTTGTGTTGTCACCGGTTCACATCAGCATGCTGCCACCTGCCTGTAGTGGTGGTTTTCCTTGCGCGTGACGAATCGGGTGTCCTGTAGCACCATCTTAATTTTCCAGAGCCCCGACGCTTCCACGGATACCTCTGCTTCATTTTTATAAATGAGCTTTGTCTGCCGCCACAGCAGAGAGCTGTCAGCGCCATGCAGAGTGAGATGCAGCTGCCCGCGGCACCATACAAGTCTCACCTAAACACGTGTGGAGTGCCACTGAAGTCATCATTCACAAAAATAAACAGATGTGCTTTTTCTTTTGTGATCCCGAGTCAATTTATTAATGTCAGCTGTTGTGTTTAATACAGTATGTGTCAAGCAATGTCTTCAAAGAGCTACCCATTTGTCATTCTGTGATTTGTTTTTCTTAGCTGGCGCTCCGTGCAGCACACTCTGCCTGGCGTAATGAGGAACGTGCTGTCTGCTCCGAGTTGCCAGGGAGCTTGTCACAGCATGGAGCACTGCCACAAAAACGCGCTGCAGCCAGCGCGCAAAACCCTCCCTCAGAATTATGATTTATTTGCACAAGAGAAAACTGTTGACACAAGAGGATGTGAGGACCCGTCTAAACTGTCTTTGCCCTTTGACTCATTTCTCTCTTTGCCTCTGCTTTATTCTATTTGTGTCAGGTGGGCCAAGGGAGGAAGCGTAATCAAGGAGGTGTCTGGAGACACGTATGAGGTCATAGTGGACCACTCCTTCTTTACCGAACCAGTTTCCTGTGAGGTTACCAATTCTCTTGGCAGCACCAATGTCAGCCGCAATGTTGACGTCTACTGTGAGTGTCGCTTTAGGTGTACGCCTTTGTCTCCAATGCATTGTCATTGCTGGTTCCTTAAGTCCGGTTTTGGACGTTTGGCTCCTTTCCTTTTCAATAGTTGGTCCTCGGATGGCAGCAGAGCCTCAGTCCTTGCAGGTCGACCTTGGTTCAGACGCCGTGTTCAACTGTGCCTGGACTGGAAATCCGTCTCTCACCATCGTGTGGATGAAAAGAGGATCAGGAGTGGTAAGTTACAGCGCCAACCGAGCTGGTTATGACTAGGGTTGGGCACCGATTAGGTTCAGGTGCCAAAGCAGTTCTTTTGTTTCAATTCTGGTTCCTCCTCTTTCTGTACTTCAATAGTAAAAAATAAGGCACAATTTCATTCCTAAGTCATCACATATTGGCGTGGTTAAGACCTCCGTGTCAAACATTGACATTTTGGGTTTTGTCGCTTTTGAGGTGCGGTTCCTATTAAATTAGCTGCTGGCCCGCCCCTCTTTGGCTGCGTGGCAAATTCACTTCTGGCCGCCAGTTAAAAATGTGATCCTGAGCTTGACAACACAGCTGCATGCAGGTGTTTTTGAATGTCATATTATGAATGGAGGACACAGAGTTCAGATTTTCTACAAAAATCTATCCAAAAAAAAAGAAAGAAAGAAATTCTTCTTTTTCTCATGACTGGGGCTTTTATCTCATGGGGGGCTGGATGACAGCCACTTCCGCTATGCTTCTGTGTTTCTGTGTTTCTGAGTTTGAAGGCTGTCCCGCATTAACCCGAGAAGGGGGAAACAATAGGGGCCCTTTTCTAATTATTGTCTTGACGAAAATAAGAAAAACATCCCAGTTCAGGAGACCCGAGCAGGCTGCCCCCGCTCCCCACAGCGGCTGTTTGTCTGCCGGCGTATTAAGCGAGTGACTTCCGCTGAACTCCGGGAGGCTGGCTACAGCCAGAGAACCGCTCCGCTGGGACAGATTTAGTATTTTACTCACTGATCGGGTCACTGAAAACGTCACATGCCCAAAGCTGAGTTCCTGATTGGCGGATGCGGCGCAGTAACCTGTCAAACTTCTGTGATGTGCTGTGAAACACAGCCAGATATCCAAGTAGAGTAAAAATGATTGACATGTCCTAAAACAAATGAAACTTAGCACCGAAATGAGGAACCAATTGCAGCAGTTTCTTTCAGTATCAGTAGAACAGCATAAATTATAACGGTTCCTACTTGGAACCAAATTTCTGTGCCCAACCTTATTCGTAATTTAATGAATATATATGTTTATGTAGTTATGACAAATAAAGTCCAACATTTCTGTTCAAAACTTTTGCTGACTTGCTTTCTCTCAAGATCCATTGCTTTGATCCGGAAATTCAAACTCATTCCACTTTTCTTTTTGTCAACATCAAAGGCCATAGCCTTTCTTCACCAAGCTTGGACCCTAAATTGGATTTTAATAATTGAGAAGAAGTGCCCTTTAAAGTATTAAATGGTCTGTGCGCTGCCTGGGTTTTTCCCTTAGCATTGCCTTGCAGCCATCACAAATGCAAAGGTTTTTTTTTCTTTTTTCCTTGCCAATCATTGCGTTGGATGATCTCTGACTCCTTTGCCGCAGGTTCTTAGCAACGAGAACCTCTTGACACTGAAATCTGTGAGACAAGAAGACGCTGGGAAATATGTTTGCCGTGCCGTGGTCCCACGTGTTGGCGCAGGGGAAAAGGAGGTCTCTCTTACTGTCAATGGTAAGTTGTGTTGCTAATTGGCCTTTCTCACAAACCGGCCCAGGCGTACTCCCAATAGGTTTTCGAGTGTGAAACTTGAGGTCTTAGGACAACAACACCAGGAAGTGAACAACAACATGTCTTTGAGTATATGCCAAATTCAAACAAAACATCTTACTCTATTTATTTTTCACATTATTTTTCAGTCAATTTTTTTGGGTCACAGTCCAGGCAGGCATTCTAACAAAACCTAAGCAAACCACAGCAACACTATACAAAAGCATGCAAATTCACTGTGTGTTTCCTACAAGCATAATATGTAAAAGCAAAATCATTTCATCGTATGGTATTATTTAGAAGCCTTTACATACAAAAAAGGAATGGAGTAAATATAAGCCAATCCTTTCAGAGTGTGTTCGTACATTTCATAAACAGGTGAAATGTGCTTAAATGCTAATTATATTCTGCATGAATCACTTGGAAGCTGCCTTTTCTGAGGCACTGACTGACTAATGAATACCAGCCTTGGTGGGAGACCTGGCAACTCTCAAACAAATGACTTCATTATCAGTGCTTGATATTCATGGAGCATGCTTCAGTGTGGCAGAGGCTTTTAGCTGTAGGATTTACATGTTTCTTATTTTTCCCATGTCCATCTCAAAGAAACATGTGTCTAACAAAGAAAAAAAAAGAAGGAAGAGGGCCTCACCGAGCTGGCAGGATGGTGTTGAATTAAAGCTCACAGTGTATCGCATTTTGAAAGCTAACAAAAGAGTTTGCCTGTAAGCAGTACTCATGCTGATTTGGGAATGTAGATACATCAAGCAGCAAACATTGTGTTTAAAGATTTCCTTTTCAAAACCCAGACACTAGCTTTGCATATCACAGAGAGCCGGATATCAGTATTCCCTCCAGCAAAAGATCAGAACCATGACTTTCTATGAACCTCAAGAAGCCCCCTCATCCTCGGTGAGGAATTAAGCTGAAATCCGGCCGTAAGAGGAAAATTCATGACTGCTTCAATTGTTACAATTCTTTTGATTGGAGCCCAGACTAGTGTCCTCTTTTCAGCTTTAATGTTTACAGAGAATTCATGTTTTATGTTCCAGCTTATTTTAAGGCATTTCTTCTCAGTTCATGTTGTTTAGATTATGTTATTCTGAAAATTAAAAAAAAAAAAAATGATGTCATGATGAAAAGACAATTGACGCTTTTGGAATCTTGTTTCCCTAAAGTATTAACTAGAAAAGTTACATTACTTACGATAATGCAAGTGTGAATGCTTTTTGCTAAAAGTAGTTGCTGAAGCTTTTTGCTGAAAATTGTGACACAACTTACTTTAATTGCTGAAGGGATTTGTTGAAAATGCAAAAGCTATTTGCAAAATGTTAAATTTACAAAAGACTGGAAATTTTGTTATGAAAAAGCACTAAAGTAGACCTAAATTTCTAAAAAAAAATGTTGTAAAATTCCTTAAATATTCCTAATACATGCCAATTTTGAAAAGAAATCTTTAGCATGTTGCTTAAATATGAGCTCAACTCCAAATTTGCCTAAAAGCATTAGCAGATGCCAAATTAGCTTAAAAAAATGCTAGCTTGTTGCTTAAATACTAGCTGATCTCCAAAATTGCTTAAAAATGAACTAAATTAGTTTAAAAAGCTGAATTGTTGCTAAAATAGAAACTAAACTCTAAAGTAGCCTAAAAACCTCGTATAACAAATTGGCCAAAAGCATTTGCATGTTGATGAAATAGATGATAAGTTTTAAATTAGCATAAAAAACCCATTAAACAACAAATTAGACAAAAACGTTAGCATATTGCGAAAATTGTAGCTAAACTCTAAATTAGCCTAAAAACCCCATATAACAAATTAGCCAAAAACATATGCATGTTGATGAAATAGATGCTAAGTTCTAAATTAGCATAAAAAAACCCATTAAACAACAAATTAGATAAAAACGTTAGCATATTGCTAAAATTGTTGCTAAATTCTAAATTAGCCTATAAAACCTGACTAAATAACAACTTTAGCTAAAAACTTTAGCATGATACTAAAAATAGAAGCTAAACTCCAAATTAGCCTAAAAAGAAACATGTAAAAAAGAAAATTATCCAAAACGTTTGCATGTTGCTAAAACAGAAGCTAAACTCGAAATTAGCCTAAAAAAAACCCAGTTGGCACAAAAATGATGCTGTGCTCATTCACCGATTTCATAATCTTCTACCTCTGTGCTCAGATTGTCATCTGACATTTAAAGCCTCCTAACCTTGTCCCCCTCGCTCAATAATTGAACCTCCCTTTCTTTTTTTGCGAGCCACATGAGGATTGCGGAGTCAATTTTTACCTGGACCTCCAGGCAAATCAGATTGTCAAACTACTGAATGTGCAAAGAGTGTGGCTGAAGTGGAGCCGCGCAGGGATTCATCTCTTGGTTTATTGATTGTCCCGTGCCACAATCTCAACTGCAGATGAACCTGGGCATGCTTCGCCTCCCCTCACCCCTATAGGACCAACTTCTTTGACATTCAGAGGCACTCGATTGATTGCGCTAAGCGAGCGCGTGAGTGTGCGCGTGCGATTATTCATGATGAGATGGCGTCTGCAGCACATTTGGGTGTTTCTGTGCTATTTGTTTTCCCTGCAGTTATCCCCTGATTCCTTAAAGCCATCATTTCAATTACATGTGTTTATAATTTATCACCGCCTCTGTCTATCTCACTCAGTCGTTTTGTGTCACTGGATCCCACTGTGCCATGCCACACAGACATTAGGATTTTTCTTTCCCTGGGGAAGAATGTAATTTAATTATAATCAAACAGCTAGCAGGGGAGGCAGTTTGTGTTTAAGTCACTAATGGTTACATATTGCTTACTGCAGTGAAATCTTTTTTTTTTTTTTGACCAAAAAGCTACTTTTATTTTATGGCTACAAAGTTGTCAGATAATATAGTTCACGCATGCGTTTATACCGTTATTTAGGATTTAATTAACTTATGCCTATTGGTTTTCTAGATTACGAATTGACTTCCATTTCTTTGTATGCACAAATATCTCTATAGGGGTAAAGGAACACGTATACTAACACCCATGCGGTATTTGGGGAGCTTTGGCGGAAAAAACCCATTATCGCAACAAGAGAAAGGGAGGGCCAGCGAGCCCATCAATATCCTGCTGAGTGTTATGTTGTTATAAATCTTCATCTCCTCTGGACTGTGTGGCTGGTTCATTAGAACTCCCGCATTCTCTAAACTATTAAAGACGATGAAATAAGACGGAACACACTGGAAAAAAGAGATATTTATTTTGAAGTTTAGGTTCCAGCATTTGCGCATTACCTGTATGGATCTGTTTCAGCTTATATTTGCTGAAATACTTTTGTTTAAAAACTTGCAAAAATAATTTTTGTTCTTTAAATTTGTTTTGAAACATATATAAAGCTCTCTACATAAAAAAAAAAAAATCGCACAAAAATCTTTAATTTTATTATTATTTGTTTTATTTAAAAGCTTTTGAAATCCCTAAAAATGTGAATCCATTACCAATTTTTTCAACGAGATATAGATCGTATCAATGATGACACAATGGGTGCTTTGGTACGTTTTTACTCAGAAGAATTTAGTGTGAAATGCGTAAAATATTGCCAAGTATTCAGTAAAAAAAAAGCCCCTTAATTAGCTCCTGTCTCAAATATAGTACATTTATAACATGATGTAACTGTATTATAAGAAATTATTCATAAACACATTTTCATTTTTTAAATATTCATTTAAAATGATGAATGACAATAGATGATCTATTCCCACCACAAAGTTTGGAAAAATAGCAAAACTTTTTCCGCCAAAAGTGTCTGAGATTTCATGGAAGCAGCCATTTTGAAACAAGCTGGAAAGGTCCTGGGGGCAAAATCCAAAACAAACGGTAGGCCGCGGGTCGAACAAGATAAACATTTATACATAAATCTAACTAAATTGTAAAAATGTTAAAACTTTAAAAACTTTTTGTTGATATAAATTAAGTAAAAATAGGCAGGAATATTATTTCAGAATAAATTAACTTAGATGTTTAATCATTTTTTTATATTTTACTCTCCATATTAATATATTCTGTCAAAATGATAAAAATTAGGAATAAAGTAAGTGTTAAAAATCAAAATTACAAATATTCCTAAAGATCTTGCTCTCCACAAAATATATCTTGTCAAAATTATATAATTTTAAGGAAATCGCTTATTCTGGATATACTGTATACGGTATACTTTGGCACATATGCGTTGTACTGCCTCTAGGGAAATAATAATGCACTACAGCTGAGAAAAAGTGGACCAAGTTATATCCAGCGGGGTTTCTAAGGACATTTTGGATCAAAGTAATGAGATAGGGGTTATGGAAATGTTTGTATCAAATATGATATTAATGGTTTTATAGGGTTGGAAATGTATTTAGGGTGTAGATTTGAGCTGGTTTAAAGTCTGCCACACATGGTCACATTTTAACCCTTTAACACCTGACGCGATGACGCCAACACAAAATCTTTAACATACTGTAATTTTTCAACCGTTAACGCAGTCAGAGTAATTCCAGCGACGCGAGCCGCTTTTCTCCTTCAAAAACTACTGGAATTATGTTGATTCCGTTAATAATTAGAAAACATACATTAAATCAAAGAAGATAAACACTGGAGCTCGGGTGTTAAATGGTTAAAACGTGACTGTAAGCGGCTGAGTCAAACATTTCTGTTGCCCTGTAGCTATTTGTGTTCACTTTGCTCACAAAAGAGGATAAAAAAAATTGACAAACTTGAAAGCCGATCTGCTAGGTAGACAGGAAATGTCAAGCATCTGTTCAAATCAACTAGCTCAGTTTGGGAAGGAAATGTAAGCTCTGGCATTTTGACACCCACATTGATATTGTGCAATAACCCTGGGATGTCCACTTTAGCATTAACGCCACGGATGGATGATAGAAGCAATGCACTCCGTGTTCTGATTACCCCCCTAACATTTGATGCTGTTCTGCCACCCACCTCTACGCTTCTAATACGTCTACTCACTAATTACACACTTTTAACCCAAGCAAAACCAGATAGATGAAAATATTTGAATTCTATTGCTGATTTGAAGCCCTGATCTATTGAATAGATTCTCCCCAGGCATCAAAAACTGCCTCTTGCTGGCTCCAAGCAATTGATCTTTCCTCGTGCAATTGTAGCGATTAAGCCACAAACATATATTTCATTTTAACCAGAAGTTAATTCATCTACATGCTCGATTCAGAAGATCTGTTAGGGAGCACGACATGCACTCACTGTGTTAACCCATCTACTCCATGCTGGTTAACCGGGGGAAACAGGACAACAGCTTTCAGTACATTTATCTCAAAATGACGGCAGCTCAGTGCGCTGCAGTACAGTAGCAGCCTTCCAGCATCCTCCAGAAGCATACCAAGACACCATCTGGCAAAGTCTCATTAAAATGCTAATTCATTTTAATAAGAGACAGGTAATAAACTGCAATTATGTATCGCCAGAGAGATGGCAGAGAGCGGGAGTTTAAGGAAGTTGGCAGAGATTTGAGTTATCTCACTAATCAAGAAGCTTCCTCACTTGCCTGCCTACCCCTCTATGTCAAATCCAAAGTCTTAACCTTAACCCCATCACATCACATTCACTTTTTATTGCTTTTTAAAGGCCTTTCTACTGGGAGGAACTTCTCACTACTTTCCTATCTGCCTTTTTGTAATAACCCTGTTTTCAGATGTACTAAAGTACAGGTGAATACAAACATTTATTGATGCGGTGTAATGTTTTATAATATATTGAAAGAGGATAAAGGAATATTATAGCAGTTGGTTGAGACACTTAGAGGAAAAAAAGCGTAGTTTTGCACAGTTCCCTGCAAACGTAGTAACACTGTCAAGGATGGCAGTTAAAGATCCAAACGCAGGAGACAAGAGTTGGTGGCAGAAACTTAAACATTTACTAAATAAACTTAAACATGACAAAACCTCTTAAATAGACTGAGGGGTTATTGACTGAAATGAAGACAGCTGTGGATCATGACAAGCCTGAAACCGAACATGACCAAAACCCAAAATATATCTGACAAAAACCAAAGCAAAGTCTACAGTCCTCACAGTACCCCTTCCAAAAAGGGCAGATCCCAGGAGCCCCAAAAATAAAATACTTGGCAGAAGGGGACATGGAGAAACAAAACAAGTACAGAAAATATTCAGGGTTACTGCATCCAAACGGATGTGAGGGGTATCAGAACCCCTTCTCAGGGACAGGCGTGAAGAAGGAACAGGAAGGATGAAGGGGAGCGGTCCTGATGACCCTCCTCTGGAGCAGGAAATACAGCCAAGGGGGAAGAGTGGCGACCATCCTCAGAGACAGGGAACATTAAGGAGCGGTCCCGGCAAGGAACATGAAGCTTTAAGGATGGGCCCCGTCAAGCCCCTTCAGGAATGGATTTGGTTGAAGTGGGATGACATGACTTGATGTGGCTGCAGAAAATCTCATCGGACGTGGCATGACGTGGCAGAAAACACTGTCACTGCAGCAAAAATTCCCCTGCTGGGTCCAAGGGGGTCAGGTCCTTCTGTCAGGAATTGGTGGTGGAGGACCCAAACGCAAGAAACCAGGCTTGGTCGCAGAAACTTAAAAATATTAATATTTGATTAATTGGAACATGGAATCAGCAAAAAGGTGACACAACAAAGCAAATGACCTGACAGTGATGAACTGAAAACCAGACACTTGAATACACTGAAGTTGATTAAGTAAATAAAGATATCTAAATATACAGCAGGGAAGCTGGGAATCATGACAAACACTCTTCATTGGTGCAATATTTTACACTAAACCGAAACACATGAATACCCTTAATTTAGACATGCGTATCAGCACTATCGGGGCTGTTATCTAGGGAAAGCCTCCAAACCAGATGGCGAGCTGACCAGCCATTCAGGTTGCACTGCGCCAGATGTGTCAAATGAGATTTTGTCCGTCTTTTGAGGATGCATACCGCCTTTATGTGCAAGGCTGCAGTTCTCCCGTTGATTAAGCTAATCGTGTTTAAGGAATTCAAGGTAATAATAAGAGCAATTAATTTAGTCTAACTAATTTTATGAGAAAACTCAATGGTGTAGAACAAATGTAAGCTATTAAACATTTATTGACTGTTAATACACAGCAGAAATAGACAGCCCGACAAATGTCCAATTTTTAATTAAGGACCATTTATTCAAACTGTTTTATATTTTACTTTAGAGGCAAAAGATTCTGCATTGCTTTTCCCCAATAACTCGTTTTAGGGGTGAACTTTGTTGTAAGTTAATAGAATGTGGTAAGACACTACATCAAGCGCTTATCTCTACACAGAGGCATGTCCTTCTTCCATCTGTGCAGTCTTGATTACGCTTCACGGAACAAAATCTACCTCAGCGGGAGAAATCAGCCGAGCCATAAATCAACAGCTTCTTGATCCAGAAGGATGTCTAGGTCACCACTTATGTCCTTTGCTGAAATCAGAGGTGCACATGGCAAAACTGTAGTCATGTCCGGATCCAACCAAAGAGTCCTGCATAACAAAACACATCAGCTGTTATTGGTCAGAACAGATGAAGATCCAACAGAAGAAAACTGAATGATTTTAACATTGGAATTTCTGTTTCTTTTTCCAGGACCTCCAACCATATCCAGCACCCAGACCCAGCAAGCTCTACATGGAGAAAAGGGCCAGATCAAATGTTTCATCCGCAGCACACCACCACCAGACCGTATTGTGAGTGAATTTAAATCTTACTCAGCAGACCGTATTTTATTTTATATATAATTAGGGCTGGGTTGATAAAATCAACTAATTGATTTAATTTTGTGTAATGCTATAGCACGATCGCCACCTAGTGGCCAAACTGAAAACACCTTCCAAGAGAAGCAGAACAATGTTTACAATGTTAATGATCCGAACATTTTTGTTAGAACTTTTCCTTTAGAGAATCAATGTAACACTGTATGATATTAACAATCTCATTATTTCATTAATATATTTTACAGTATATCAACTGTATCAGATTAATAGCATTAATAGCATTATATTCAAAACAGTAGATTTTTAATGTATTTCTAAACAAATGTGTAAAATCAAAACTGAATTGAATCGAATTTTATTTAATTGGGAGAATTGAGAATTAAAAAAAAAAAAAAAACGGAATTGAATCGATCCAGGTTCTTGTAAATCAAATCATTTCTGGAAATTATTATCGATACCCAGCCATATATAATGATTCTTTCACCTCCTCCAATGTTATTTGCCAAAATGACCATGCAGCTCACAAAGTTTATGTCCCATATCCCAAAATTGCTGATATATCAAATGTATACATCTCTGTGTGCGTGTCTTCAGGCGTGGTCGTGGAAGGAAACCGTGCTGGAGTCTGGAACTTCAGGCCGTTACACTGTAGAGACTGTCAACACGGAGGAAGGGGTCATTTCCACCCTCACCATGAGCAACATCGTCCCAGCAGACTTTCAGACCATCTACAACTGCACAGCGTGGAACAGCTTTGGCTCCGACACCGAGATCATACGCCTGAAGGAACAAGGTGGGAGCCAAGGTTCGACAGGTTCCACCTTCCTCTTCTTCAAATGTTTGTGCTGTTCTGTAGACCTATAATAGACGATGGAGAAACTGTTGTGCTCTGTGTTGGAATCCTGAATCGCTGTGTCTCGCTGATTGTGTTTCTTTGCTTAGGATCAATTCTGAATGTGTTTAACTCAATAAGAGATATGACTGAGGTACAAGGCGATATGGCCAAAAAATCTCCGATTTTTTTTATTCCAAATTCGATTTCTTTCTCCCTATTTTTACTTTCATTAACAAAGATTACAAATAATAGAAGTAGTTAAATTCAAGCTGTAAAAATGTTTGCAGAGCAATGCAGCAGGTGTTTCGTGAGCTACCGCTAGCATAAGCGTCTCATGAAGAGAAATAATAGTCTTATTTGGCACTTTTGGTAGAAACATCCTTTAAACTGATTTGGATATGTGTGGTTTGATGCTCCAACTTTGAAGTCACAACCTCAGTGACTAAAATCAAATTTTTGACTCAATAGTCAAGTTGGCCTGTAGATAAAAGAAAATCTAAACATTTTTCACTGGACAAATTTTGACTGACTTTGAAGCGATCCTCTGTGTTTACATGTAGGAGACACAGGAGCAGCTTGTTAGCATTAGCAGCTAGTATTGTAGCTTGCTAGCGTCAGTGTGTAGTAACAGTGCTGTCTTAAAATCAACACTCATTAAATTATATTATTAATATATTATTATATAATTTTATTAAAATATACTAAATATTAAATTAATCTGTTGCTGCTGTAAACCAGCAGCTTTATCCTCCAGTTCTATCTGGGGCTTGTTGAAAATCGCCACATGTCCCGCTGCTGCATTAGCCAAAGAGCTAACGGCTACACAGAGACGATTAGCGAAGAGGGGGTGGTGGTTTCTCGCAGCACACGCAATTTTTTCTTTTCTTTGCTTTTTTTATTTTGCGAACAAGTGTATTCCTTCTCTCTGCCTCATTGAAGAATCTCCTCTGCTAGCTGCATCTTTACAAGAGACGTACGGGCTAACTTTACACCGAACTACAGAAGCTGAAGAGAGCTAGGAAAATAAAATCTCGATTTTCAAAATATAAATAATCTACAAAAACAGCTTTGAATTAATAGATAATATTGATTTATGATTTAGACAACTTCTACTATTGTAGGGACGTCATGGATCTCCTAGTTGTGCTTCTACAGTGTCTTTTTTTATGTTTTCAACCCAGGATTAAGTAGGTTTCTAGAAAAAAAAAAAAAAAAAACTAGAGTGTATGGTTTCACATCCACCACACCAGATCTCCACACCTTCACTGCCTCACTGGGACTTTATCTCTCTTTTTGATCCATCTGCTTCTCTCCGATGGAAATTGAGGGCTCTGTGTCAACTGCCTTTATTATGCTAATGTGCTCTTGGTAAAAGCTGATTTCCCCAAACCCCTACCCTGGTCAGGGAAACCAGGTTTCCGGTGTGCAAGAGATTTAAGAAACCAGGTTACCTGAGAAAAGCCAAAGCGTGAACAGACCTAATGGGCTCTAAGGAAGGGTCATTTGTGGCCGTCTTTGATAGGAATTGGACAGATAGATGACTTAAGAATAAACCAAAAAAACATTTACTTTCTGCTGAAAATGTGAAACATAATTACCTTTATGAGGTTCTTGTCTCCTTCGTTTCTCTGTCAAATGCTTTCATAAAATATTTCCATCTCAAACGTACTTTTATCCAGTCATTCTCTTTCCTTGGACTGAAAATCTAATATATTTTGATTTTAGTAAACCTATTTTCAAAACATATGTCAATGCTCTTATTCCACGGATTCTTCAGTGGGTCGCAAGGATTCCTGTGGATCCCGACTGCAATTGATTTGGGATGATATACACCTCGGTTCTATTTATAGTTGGATGGTGTGCGACTGGAACCATTAATGTTTACCTTTTCATAAATAAAACAGAGGCATTTCTGCATAAGTGTGGTAAACATGTGAAATCCTAACCTAGTACAATCAATGGGGACACATACTTTTACTGTAACAGCCAAAATAATGAAGTCTAAATATGTGTATACCTTTTATTCATAGTATTTTATTAAAATAAAAGAAACATAAATTGTAGAATACTGGTTTTGTAAAAAAGGTCAAATCAAAAATAGAGTGCTACCTCCATTCCTGAACACTAGAACAGTGTTAGGTCACGTTTATCACACACTCCTATTATGAAAAAGGCTTGTTCAATAGATTTTTTTCCTTAAATTTTGAGGAAATTTTTCATTACAAGAGAAGGTCGTTAAAGTTAATACTTTTAAATACTTAAAATATTTGTTTATTGCAACCTCCACCACACACTTCTATTATTCTATTTTTTTTTTATTTTATTAGTAGATCTATGCTCCTCAAACGCCTCATGTTCAGTGTCATGCAAAAGCCATCCTCCCTTTATTTCCCTAAAACAGGTTGATTGACAGAATTCAGGGCCAACAAGAATCTGAGCACTCACCCAAACTCAGTCCGGAACTATTTTCTTGTTATTTTTATGCAATCAGCAGCAACACAAAGCAATTTTTCAGAAAAAATGTCAACACTATTTAATCAATCAATTCTACATAGATCGGTGCTGGTGTTTGATGTTTTCTCTGATCAACTGCTTTGTTTTGCTGCCGAGATCCAGAGCTCAGTGAACGCACCGTGCAGAAACGCCCTGCATGGAACTGAATTAAGATGTTTAAAGAGTATAGATCCACTAATAAATCAAAAATAGACAAAAAAAAAACATATGTGGAGTGTTTTCTTCTACTGTTTTTGTTGTTAACCACAAACTAAAGAGACTTAAAACAGATAAAATATCGTTTTCTCGTTATAACAAGATACTGGATCTTGTTATAACGAGTAAAAGATCAAAAAAATTGAAAGCAGGACAGGCCGTTTTCGGCTTCTGTACCCACCAATCACATGTTTGTCATTCAAGCAGTGCTTTGGTGTTCATTTGAGACTGTGTTATCAAATTAATTTGGCTCACAAACTTTGGAATATTCTCTTAGATCATTTTTTTTTAAAGCCAAATCTTCTCTGCTGGTGCCAAACAGCTTATGCAGTTGTTGGATCTGGAACCCCCTGTTCCTTTGACCATGTGCTCGCCACAGTGGTCTGTAGGGTTTTGCTCCAATATAGAGTATACTACATCTCATTGATCTGGATCGAGTCCATGTAGTAAGACATGGACTCTAATAAATCTGGATAGGCCAAATTCCTTATAATGGGAGGTAACAGAGACATCCTAAAATGATGACACCTTAGCTTATAGCTAGTACTATGGGGTCAAATCACGATCATCTTAAAGTGAATAAAAAATAAGATTGTAAATTTGAAAAAAGTGAAAATTTGAAAGCAGTTTTTAACTCAAAAATTCATATAGAAAACTTAAAGGAATTATTAAAAATTTGAAAAAAAGAAGTTGAATTTTGCAGCAGAGATGTAGAAGAGGAGAAGCTGGTTGTTTCATATGATTTTATGTTTGATCAGTGTACAAATGAGATGTTTGTGTTTTTCATTGTGGAAGGACATGCGTCTGTTTTGCTCTCTGCAGAATCCCTCCCGGTGGCTGTGATCATCGGCATAGCAGTGGGAGCTTTCGTGGCCCTTATCGTCCTAATGGTTACCCAAATGGTGCATTTTGCTGTCGTCTCGTATTTTCTATGACTAACTATCTTGTGTCCTTCAGCAACAGTGCCTGACTCTACCCAAAGCACACTGAAAGATGTCCATCCACTCATTCTGTTTTGACTTCAGGAAAAGAGAACAAATTTGTGTCATAGACAAACAATTTTTTCAGTTTTTTTTTCTTGTTGCTAGAATACAAAGACATTGTTGACTGTTGCAGGATTTTTTTTTGAGTTTGGTGAAATTCTCCCTCTCAGTTTAATAGAACAAATGACAAGTAAAGATGGACATCTTTTTGTCTTGCAAAGATCCTAATCAGAATCAGGGCTCATTTTATGCATTCTCAATCAGGCTGCATTCGCTTTTAAGACTCTTTACGTCCCACTTTGTCCATTGTCACCCACCCATGAATCAAATGACTCAAGCTCGAGGCAGCCAGCCACTGTCTCCATCCAAGTACCACATTGTGCTACTGGTCCCCTCAGCATGTCTATTGTCTGTATACTACAGAGGAAGCGCACCTGGTTATGCCCTCACTGCCCGTCTCCATCTGTGCTCACCAGAGAGAACTTGCAAGCAAAATTAAGACAGAAAGTAAGACTTTGTTATATGACAGCATAACATCCGCATTTTCCTGAACAGAATGAGCCACCGCTGGAAAACTGCATGTATGTGAAGAGACGGGAAGCAAAAATAATTAATAATTTTGGCTGTTTTGTTATGTGAAAAAGGGGGAGATCTCTAACAAAGCAGACCCAGGTCCTTTGTTAAGCATTACAATGCTTCAAACTGAAATGTGGGAAATGATTATGTCAACAAATACAGATGGTTGTTTCTGGCAAATTATTGAGAAGTGCCGCATGTGTCGCCTTCTTCTGACAGATCTGAAAGGAGTCGTGTCGGCGAAAAATGACATCCGGGTGGAGATTGTGCACAAAGACCATAACGCGGCGAGAGAGAACGAAGAGCACAGCTCCATGAAACAACTGATGGTGAGTGTGAGTGTCACAGCATCCTTCCTTTATCAGAGATATCAGAGTGTTTTTCAGATCTGACAGTTGAGTAATGAATGCATGCGGTTGCTGCTGTTGATGTTTTACGTAAATGCACCATTTCACAAAGACACTGAGTAGATAAATGTATTTTAGATAGAAGTATGTCAGCTTTTGTGATCCTACAGCGGTTTCTTCTGTATCTATCCCTGAAACAAAAAGAACTCCTCTGAGTGTTTTTTTTTTTTTAGTTTGTTCAACCGTTGGTTTATTTATAGATAAAGCTTTGAGATTGCATTTTCTTTCAAAATATTTAGTGAAGTCGGCACTTGCTGTAAGAGCAGAAAGTTTAACTCAGCTATCGCACAAATCTGCATTATGTAAAGATAAATAAAAGATATCCGGGGATGAATTTTTAATGCTCGCTGCCAGCCCTGAGTGAAGGTGAAGCATGTTTGACTGATATTAAAAAAAAGGAGAACAAGTGATAAAAGCTTAACCCATTTATCTCAGAATGTCTTTTTTTAGTGGCGGAGGTTCGATAAGCTCGAGCTCTTAACGTGCTTCCATTGATGTCTGTGTAGGTTGAACGGGGAGAGTTTCAGCAGGAATCTGTTCTGAAGCAGCTGGAAGTGTTACAAGAGGAGGAGAAGGAGTATCAGCACATAAAGGTACGCCTGATGAACGCTGGCAGCGCCGTGGCATGAATGCAGGTACTAGATAGTCCAAAGGGAAAAGAGCAAATACCAGCAGGAAAATAGTGGTTTTCAATTCTCAAACCTCTCTAGCATTAATTCCTCTCCTCTATTTTTTTTTTTTTTTTCTAAGACAAGTCCAGGGACATCTCAAGGGACTGATTTTAATAATCAGTTTCTTAATTTCACAAGTTCAAGAAATCAGTTTGGACTCAAGACACTATTTCAGAATTACATATATTATGTTGTAGGTAGAAAAACTGTAATTAGTTTGAAAGTAGACAAGATCTGATTCAAACTCTGGTCAGTTTCCTGGTCTGATTTTATCTTTGCCATCCAACTTCATTTATTTGAAGATTTTTTTGTATTTTTACAGCATCTCTTAACAAAAAAAACTATAGTTTAAATTTTATTGTATAAAACAATATAACTTGTCAAACCGAGGTTGTGTCCTTCACTGATCACCACAGAATGGACCTATAGTGCGTTTGCTATTTTGCATTGCTGTTCGAATCTACTATTCCAAAATCCAATGCCCTGGAAATTCCCCAGAATGCTATGCAAATAACCATCAATGGCCATTGATGCTCACGAGATTGGGGAATAAAGACCACAATGCATTGCGTTTAAAAAAAAGTCATGTATTTGAATGTATTTTTTAATCAACCAACAACGTTATCATCAATAGAACACAATGGATTCATCAATGGTCATTAGCTGCAATTCCCTTAACTACAAAAATATGCATATTGGATTTACGACAACAAATTTGCTTAATTGGAAAAACCACAATTTTGGAAGAAAAACGTTTTACTGCTGTCCATGACATCCATGGCCTGAATAAGATGCCAATGTCTCCTTTGATGGATGATGAAGATGGCAGAAATTTGATTGCATCTGCCACATATTTTGTTCATATCCATCATCATGTGTTTGAATGACTTAGCGTACGAGTTGGTTTGTGTTTACTCGCAGAATTTCTATTTAATGTAAACAGCGTAATTGCAAAATTGTGTTATTCTGAGATTTCTAGAAAGTTTTGTGCATATGAGTAATGGAAACAATCCCAATGTATCATGCTTGCAAATTGATGATGTCACATTTGCCAACACATTATCACTCCCAAGTCGTCACACACATACATTTGGTTAAAGACCCCTTAGCGTCACTTTTTGACATTTTGGGTCTCCCCAACTGGTCATTTTTTGACCTGCTGGCTGTTCATAAAACCAAGGGTCAACAACCCTCGCGACATGGTAGCGGACGCAATACCAGACACAAAACCGAACACAGTACCGGAGGCGGTACCGGACTTATCTCCTGGACGTGTCCACTACCTTTACCCAGACCCAGTGGAGGACCCTAACCCTAAGGTGTCCGGTTCGAGCCTGGTACCGCATTTGGAACCGCATCCGGTGCTTGATTGGGGTTAGGGTACCGGTACTGGATTTAGGTACCCTTGCGCCCTGTGTTGCGGTATGGGACCGATTTCGGCCTAGAGGTTGGGGACCCATGACTTAATGGGAAAAGCCAGCACGTCAAAAAATGAGAAGTTGGGGAGACCCAAAACGTCAAAGTGCCGCACAGGGGTCCATCACCAAACGTTAAGAATGTGATGACTCGGGAGAGAGAATGTGTTGTATTTGCTGTTAAAAACAAAAGAAAAAGAAAACAGTAAGTTTGTTTTCCAAATTGGTTTTGGGCACTGGATAGTCCTGCACTAGTAAGTGTCATAAAAATCCAATTTGATGCAATAAAAGTTCCTAAAAGTAAAACAAAAAAGTTGGCCCCAAAATTGCTACATGCATGCATTTTCCCTTCAAAATAAAATGACATGCCAAAAGGTAAAAAAAAAAAAAAGAAAGAAAGAAATGTTTGTTGGTTACATTTGTGGTTTTCTGTAAAAAGTCTGTTACTTTTGTTGTTCAGCAAAGATTGAAGGGAATAGAGGAGAACACAGACAGGTTGAAACGAGGTTTATTTTGAAAGGGACTGTAGATGGGCTGAGATGGCTTCTTGAGGACAGCGATGGGTGATGGACAAAAAAAACAAAAAAAAACGAGTTTTCTGAGAAAACAAACCTCCCAGAAACAACAAAAATTGCAAGAGTGGGACTTTAAACTAGTTCAGCAAAGCAAGAGACATTACGGAACAAACTGACAATAAGTGTGAAGGAGACCAGGGAGTTTATACAGGGCTTGGATGAAATGTAGTTCATCAGCCACAGGAGACTAATGCGGAAGGAAAGAATAAAAACACACACAAACACTCAAGAAGACGAGGAGTTTGACAGGTAGTACAAGTATTCATAAGGTTTCTGGTTATTTGGGGAACCCAAATACAGAAGTACCGGAGGAGCGTGTTTTATAATAGGACTAAAATAAGTCTTAGATGATAAATTATCAAGTGAAAAAGATGCAACTAAGTTAAGAAACCAAGTGTGATTCCAAATCTTAAATAATCACACCTAAAGGATTGTAATTGAAAATATTGATCATTTTGTTTTTACGTAATCTAAAAGCTATCAACTTTCATAAAGTTTTAATTTTGGGCAATCTCATCACAGAAGACGAGAAAATCATTTTTTTCCCCACACTTGTGTTTCTCAGTCAGAAACCCCTTTTAACATTCCATCGACATTTGAGAAGGAAATTAGAATTTTTTTTTTTTTTTGTTAAGATGATGCGATGTCAAGCCGTGATCTTGAGATGGCAAGCTTTACTTGTATTCTTTCTTCTTGGAAAGTTGTGGTTGTTATCTCGTGATAATGAGTCATTAAGTTGTTACCTCAAGATGACGAACAGAAAAAACAAGAAGACATTATCGGCCATTATCGTCTTCAGTATTCCATACACTACATTCACACAGCAGGTTTTAATTCACAAATACAGTGTTGCCTTGCTATTTTGAGGCTCTCACAGTCTTGCAGTTTCACAGATATTTTTTCAGTGCAATTTTGCATGAACTTCTTTTAGTTCTATGTCCTGATTGTGTGTTTTCAATCAATCTTCATGCCATGTCTCCTGTACAGAGGGCATTCAGCTTGTCAAATTTACTTACATCGCTGATACCAATCAGATCTTTGTTTTTATTCTATAAGCTTGGATTTACTTTATTTTAAACAAGAGAGAAAAGTGTTAAAAAAAAAAAATCCTGTTTGCTTTAGGAAAGTGGGGTTCAAATGGCATGTGAAAGCGCTGCGGAACAGATCCAGCTTCCATTTGGCGCCCTTATTTACCTTTGGTGAAGTTCACACCAGACGCGTCGTGCAGCCGAGCGATCCGCATTAATCCTGGTGGAAAATTAAGCCAAGACACACTAGAAAATCAGATAAATTTACATAATAAAACCAATTTTGTACAATTTTGGTGTGAACTGGAGGTAAAGCGAATTCCGCGCGCACTCCGCTTTGTGGCACTTCCATGTGTGATTTAAACCCGGCGTAAGAGATTTTCTTAAAAAATTTTTTGTCCTACTTTGTGGTTTTCACCAGTGGGGGAATATTTTTAGAACGTAATCCACACGATAAAGAAGGGAACACTGTACTGATGTGCTAGTCATAAATCATTTGGGATGTTTATTTAAATCTTCCTTGTTAATCTGATACCAGATTCTCATGTGAATGGACAGAAACTTTAAAGTGACGTGTAACTGCAGCATAACATTTTTGAACATTCTCAGAAGAAAGCAGAGTTTATATAAACACACACACATATATATATATATATATATATATATATATGTGTGTGTATATACATGATATATATACATATATATTTCATCATTCGGTTAATATATTTTTTTAATTAGAGAAACTGATGCACAATGTTCTTTGCAGCATCTTACAAAGTATGTTTTTTTTTAAATTACAGAACATTACTCAAATATGTTTAGTTTAAATTAAAAAAAAAAACAAAACAGATTTATTAGTGAAAAAAAGAACAAAGGGAAATTTTTTCACGTTTCAAATTCAGTTTCTTTGTTAGTCATTTGGCTGCTTCAATAACACCATTAACAGGTCTTTAAAATAATCCACCCAACATGTTATCTGTCACCACATCTGTTTCCCAGTGGGCCACCATGTTAGCAGCAGCTTAATATTTTTAACCAACTACACACTGCAGCTCTTTTGAATCATATCACCATTTAATGGGTAGTGACATAATCAGCATGTGAGAAAAGCAAAGCGTGACTCACATGTCAGGTTCTGCCCTTCTGGTTGCAAATAAAAAGAGACGAATGCTTTATTTAGAAACTTGATATATGAGCGCGACCCCAGGTAATCCATGGAGTGTGTTTGATCAGTGACACCTACGGTACAGCATGAGTGCCCATCCTTTATGATCGTTCATCATGGCGTCTTTGGAGCTCGCGCACATTCATGTATTCCATAATGTTGTTGAGGTCACATTCAACCTGGAATGCCATTTCTGTGAAAGAAAATGTCCAGCTCAGACCATCAGACTTACATCCCCCTCACTACATTTTTAAATGGTAACTAAAAGATCAATCTGCACAAATGATTTGCACTTTACTACATGAAGCCCTTTTAAAACATACGCCTTACTGTCTAATGTACATTTCTGCAGGTTATCAATAAATAAGCTATTGTAAAGGTCAAATTTACTACTCCTTTTGTTTCATGTTGTTTGCAGCTGTTGGTAATAGCAGATCATATCCTGCTATTACCAACACAACTGCAAGCAACGTGTTTGGATTTTTTAAATAAAACTGATGTAAACAGCATTTTTTAGTTCAAGTATGAATAGATTTGTGGTTTTCTAAGAAGGTAGTAAAGCGCTTTTCAAATAGATTTGGGTGTATTCAGACAAAAGCCATTTGGTCTGCTTAAGCATACCAGAGTTTGTTTCCCTCAATAATCCAGAACAAATTTGAATCTAAATTTTAGTCTGGGACCAGAAACTTGAGTGTATCTTCATTGCTGTGGTCTCCTCAGCAGCATGCCTTTGCCGCACCTAAGTAACAAGTAAAGTGTTGTACCTGACACTGATACAGAGGAAATATAAAGTTTGAATTAGTGAATTATCACTAAGAATTTCCTTTTTTTTTTCTCTTGTCGTTTTGCCCCACACTTATAATTCCTGGCCAATGACTGAAGAGATCTTAATTCATGTGGTTTTGTTTAGAAGCCTTGGTTTACTAAAGAAATTTCCAGTTGACAGCAGTCCGAATGCAGACAAAACGCAAAGTTTATGTCTCAATCTGGAGCAAATTAAGCAGACTGTAACATCTTTATAAAGTGTTAGTAACACATTTATCAACCCAATAAGTCAAACAAGATTTTTTAACATTCATTAACACCCAAAGTGAGACCATTGACTACAAAGGCCATATTAATAAACTGGTTACAAGCTTAAACTAATATATTAAATGAGTGTTTGCAGAAGCTTATCTAAAGTTTTACTAATGTTTCCAGTCTGAAGAATACACCATTTAACATTAGGGACACCTAGTTGATCAACGCTCTTTTGACCAATCGTTTACAAACCATTTATGCGATCTATGTGTTCTATGTGATTTGCAACACATTATCAATGTGAAGGGTTGCAGACTGTTGCAAAGCTATTTTCTCCATGACAGAATCAGCTGATCTATGTTTTTCTCCGCTTCAGAATCTACTGGATTGACATTAATTGCATGAATGGTAGAAGAGTCATGGAAAGAACGTCAACACAGGAGCTAAAGCTGCTGTACTTGCTCAAGTAATTAGTATAAACTCTTTGAAAGCTTTAATTCATTTACTTAAGATTTAAGAAAACTTTAAACCAACCTCACAGTAGATTTGTCACCTTCATAAAGGAACAGCTTGTCGTTCTTAGAGGAAATCTCAGTGTTTCACAAGTTGCAAAAAAGTACTGAAAAGTGTGAGAAAAGTCTTAAAACAGGAAAAAAAAAAAGCAAAATCTGTGCTTTTCATGTAAGTGCAGTGGTAATCAAGCACAGCAGCTTATCTCAGCAGGTGTTTATTCTAGCGCTAACCTTCACTTTTAATGTAAATAAATTCTGTTGGAAAACAGATTTCAGCCCTGCACACACAGCTTTTACCAAAGAAGTGCTACATCTGTTGTTCAGCAACCCTGTGCATCCCATTTAAATAGACTCTATAGCATTTGTTTGCTCTTTTGTCAATTTGTTGGCTGGCATTGGCTCGTGGAAGCTTGCTTCTTTTGTGCTCACCCTGCTTACCTTCTGCCTCTGGAGACCACACTTTCTGATCCTGGTTAATGACATCGCGCATGAGGTGAGAGTGGAGAGAGAGAAGCCGGTGTGCGATAAAGGCCAGACACAAACAATCTCTCTGACTGCTGTCTGATAATGACGAGCATAACGAGGATTCTCTCAGGTTCGTCTCTCCCATTATGAGCATTCTTCTCTCAGGACTTGCCACCACACTCATGTGCTTGACATTCACAGCCATTCACACAGAAACAAGAAAGCGCTCACATGCCTCAACTGGACCCTTAGCAACAGCAGTGTGGTGTCATCAATCTAACACACAAACAAGTGGCAGGGCTGCAGCCCTCTGAAGCTTTTTCAGCCGAGACGGGACGTGAACAAACGGGACCTTTCAGTGACACTTGGATGCCAAAGTTTAAATCATTAAGGCTTGCTTAATTAGTGAGAGACTTTATTTTAATCTTACCAGGAGCTGCCTAAACCCTCATTCCAAGCTTGACCGGTGTTTTACCCATGACAAAAACAGCAGACTGTTACTTAATTTGATCTCCAGCTTGAATGGTAATTACTGCCACTTTTGAAGCAGCTCCTCTGCTGCCACAGTCTTGAAAATACATGAGAAACGCTCACACTCAAGACTATTTGTTTCCAGTTTCTCCACTTTTATTCAAGCCTTTGTCACAGCCCCCTTTACAAGTGGATACATGCTCTTTGTGGGTTAAAAATGTGCAAAAAGGGGATGTAGGTGGCCCTCAGGAAGTTTTAAGATTGTAGACCACCCAGTGAGCCAACGTATGCTCATCACCCAAATGTCACAAATGTATGTTTTGTTAAGGAACCCTCCTCATCAGAAATAAACTTTTCAGTTGTTCCAATGATCCCAATTAAATGAGGTTCCCTGACCTCCAGGCCTGGTACCGAGATGAAGCAGACTGCAATAATACCATAACCTTAACCCAGTACTGGTTCTGACACTGGTACCATGTTAGGTACACTACCGCTACCCTAACTCGGAACCCTTACCCTGCACCGGACGCGGTACGAGATGCTGTATTGGACCTGATCCAGTACCAGATGTGGTACCCAATGCGAACCGGGCCCGGACGTGGTAGCAGACGCGAACTGGTACTGGGTTCTGGTAACGGTAGTGGGTTAGATAGATACTTTATTACAGACTAAAGGTCCATTTACCACAAAGACACAACAAATAAAAGACTTAAAAAGACTAAAATAAAATTCACATATGTATATATAATAAAAATGTAAAAAAAATACATAAAAAACATAAAAAGAGACACTCATGATAATCAAGCATATGAGCCAATAAAAACAATTAAAATTACCAGTATTGCAGACTAAAAAGCTCAAAAAACAATTGCAGACATAAAAATTTAAAAACCTAAAAATTTCCAAATGTTAAAGAGGCGGCCATACCAAAACCTCCAGATTGGGGACCGGTATTTAAAAGTGCTGTATTTCACATTGGTGAGAGTTAAGATGATTTGGTTATTTGACGTGTTGAGACGAGAAATAAAACCATAGATTAAACCTCTCAACAAGGCTTTAAGAGTATTAACTCTTGCATCAACAAACAGATTGCTCGCGCTGCACCACCGTGGCTGTTTTAATAAAAGTCTCAGGGCATCGTTATAGGCAACCTGCAGCCTCTTCATGCTGGATGCCCTGTAGTTGGTCCACAGGTGGGCAGTATACAATGGTGTGCAGTAAGTTTTAAAAAGAAGAATTTTTGATTTTCTGAACATGAATAAAACCTGCGTGCAAGCATGTTTGCCTGAGCATATAAGATACAACGTTGTCTGTGAATATCATCGTCATCTGTAAATTTATCATTAATGACATGTCCAAGATATTTTACTTTATGGCAGACATTAAGCTCAGAACCAGAGAGTTTAAAAGCAGGAAAATTCAATGTTACATCTTCCTTTGTACGACAAATCATCACAGCGCTTTTACTAGAATTACATAAAATATCATTATTATTAGAGTACCATGCACTCTGTGTTGTGATACTGGACTGGATCAGATTCACGGGCCGTGCTTAATGGGAACAATGAGTAAGGGACACCTAAAACGACCCTATGGGTCCTTAACCAAATGTCAAAATTTAACGACTTAGGAACAAGAATTTGTTGCATGAATATAACATTCGTTTAAGATGGCCTTTTCCTGAGGGACATCAACCCGATAGGCCACTAATATGAGAACAAAATTCACATTTTGGAAATTCAACTGTAAAAGTGTACTGTGAAACAATACATTATATATATTTATATATATGTGTATTTAAATTAAAGTTAGAGCATGTTTTTGTCCAGACTCCATGTTATTTCCTTTGTCAAAACACTCTATGCATCTGCTACTGACTTGGCCCTTCTATTAAATGTTAGAACCCTTCGTGGCCCATCGGTCAAAAAGTTTGCCCAAGTTAGAATGTTTTTAACCTTCCTCTACCGTCTGTGTTTTTTCACCAGGACCCAACAAACGGCTATTACAGCGTGAATACCTTCAAAGAGAACCACACTCCCACCATGTCAGGAAATCAGACCACGGAGGTGAGGAACCCAAGCAGCACTGGAACCCTGGGCAAGCAGCGGGTACCAACGGGCATGTCCTTCACCAACATCTACTCCACTTTGGGAGCGGGCCCCAACCGCCTGTACGACTACAGCCAACGCTTCGTGCTGGGGATGGGCAGCAGCTCCATCGAGCTGTGCGAGCGAGAGTTCCAGCGCGGCTCGCTCAGCGACTCCAGCTCTTTTATCGACACACAGTGCGACAGCAGCATCAGCAGCTACAGTAAGCCGGACGGCTACGTGCAGTTCGACAAAGACAGCAAGGCATCGGCCTCCTCTTCCTCCCACTATTCCCAGTCGTCCTCGCAAAACTCTGACCTCACCCGTCCCCTTCAGAAGCGCATGCAGACCCACGTCTGACCGTATCTGGAAGGAGGGTGTTGTTAGGGGGTGTCCAGCAGCCAGGATTGTAAGACTTTTATAGAGTGCGCCACCAGGAGACCCTAAAGCATCCGTGCTATGAATTGTTTCCTATGGACGCCTGAAGATGCTGGGGACACTTGGCTTAGTGCCCTGTGAGACTTGCTTTGACTTATTAGTTTCCCAAAAAGAAAAAAAAAATGGATGAAAAAGCCTTACTTTTCCCTCATGCTTATTTCATCAGCTCCCTCTTTCTTCAACCCATGATTACTCGTGCCACAGAGAGGTTACTCGCCAAGAAAGGACACTATTCATGATAGGAATTTGAGCTCTTGATTTCCACAATCAGATTGCTAACACAACAAAGGGCAGGACAACAAGGCTTTGTCTGACAATCCGCTTCACTGGTTGTGAAGTTTGCTTTTTGAAGATTGTCATTCAAAGGAAGCAAGATTACAATGAAACACTGCGAGATAATGAGTGCAAGCTAAAGTCCTGCCACTCTTTCATAGTTTACGGCACAACAATGGATGCGCATGTGGGTTTTATTTCTTTTCTTTTTTTTTTTTTTTTTTTTTAGCAATCACCGTACTTTCACACACTGAGTTTTCAAGTGCTTGCTTGCTAAAACTGGCTGCCTGTGTAGGTGGAAGTCAACTTTCTCCATGTGCCCACAGACGTCTCAAATACCGAAAACATGTGTCCTCCCCTTTTACCACGGTTGTATCTGGAGCAGAGAAGCATAAGCCGAGATCTCATTCTTAATCCCTGACTCACCAGTTTACTTTGCGATAAAACAATATCAGTGTACATATGTGACTTCTTTTGTAACGTTTAATTTCTGACTCTCATTTCCCAGTCGGACGACTCTAAACGAGACATGAACGCCTCTTCTTGTCCATATCTACTTTGCCTTGAGGGCCTTTTTGAACTGGGTCAATACAAACTTTGACTAAGTGAGAGCTCAGACAAACACTGTCAGCTCGTCTGATGTTGGCGAGCTGCATCCACCACCACGTTACCACGCTAAATCCTGCTTCGAGGCAGACGTGGCAGGAAAGCCAACACATTATGACTTGTTGTTGTACCTGTGAGTTTCTCTTCCTAACAAGACGCACCATCAGATATATTTGAGGGCACCTGCTGAATGCAATTTTTTTAAATACTATGCTTAAACTTTTTAAAGTGTGCAGAAATATTAGTTGCGTCACAATCGACACTGGAGATTAGTGCATTTTTACTGTCTGTGATTGTGCCTGCCATTTATTTTTTTTTGGTTACTACACTGGTTAGTTCATGCACAAAATGTGGAATTAGATTATTGGATCACTGACTATTTTAGTTGGGAATAGAGCGTACTTGTATTGATTTATTTACTATTAAGTTCGGGGACGTCCAAACTTTTTGACCAGAATTGGTGAGGTGAACATTTGATCGTGTTTGGCCTGACATTTTTCAAATTCGCCATTAAACGGAAATGATTCAATTATTAACTAATTAGTGGAACATTTTATTCCAGATAAATGGGTAAACACATTTGTAACCCTTGTGCTATCCTTGGCATGTTTACATTCAAAGTAGGGTCATCTGGACCCCACAAGACATCAAACTCAACCTTTTTTTTCAAGGATTTTTTATCTTCACTGGAGTCCATGACAGACATAAAATCCTCATAGATAATGGTCGGGTCATCTAGACCCCATAAATGAGCACGATGGTTAAAAAGTTCATGTTATAGTGTTTCCAAGGGTTTAAAAATGGTTTATAATTTAATTTAGCCAATCACAATTACGAAATAATACAGTTTTTAGGAAGTGCTGGGAGCAGTATAAAACCTTGTGCGATCCCAGGTATGTTTACGTTGGGAGTGGGGTCATCTGGACCCCACAAGACAGTGTGCTGAACTTTTTTTTTTTAATGATTGTCACTGGTGTCCATGGCAGACATGAAATCCTGTCCACCTTCATCTACATTTGTCATTGGATGGATAACATAAGGCCTGGGTCATCTGGACCCTATAGCACTGATAGAAGCCTCCGGCCGCTAGAAATTTTAATGAGGACCACATTTTAACAGGCCAGACTTTGGACGTGTCACAAGAGCTTTTTTTTTTTTACTTTATAATTTAACACAAGCAGGTTAGTAAATGTGTTATAATCCTATTCCTTTTAGGAGCACTCAAAATTGGCTGTTTTTGTATAAAAACATTTTGTAAAGATGAATGCAGAATTTTTAAAAATTTTACTCTAATTTAGGCTAAGCTAAACCACAAAACTCTGCACTTTATCTATTGTTCAAAGGCAGGCTTTGAGTGAAAATAGCAGGAACCGATAACAAACAACCAGCAGGAGCGACACAACATCACATTTAATGAAACAAACAAAAGAAAAGACTCATGTGCTGTGACTGTCATGGGTTCTTCCAAGCGACTTCATCAGTTTATTAAAAGACAAAGAGAATTTCTAGGAAGCATAAATGGATCAGAGACTCTTCTGAACGAACAGCCGCTCGCTGTGTCCTCTTTGTTTTGTCAAAGCACAGCACAAAATTAAAAAATAAAAAAACGTCAAGAAAGTCAGGTAGTTTTCATTCAGGATGTTGTGCAGCAGTCAGAGCCCTGTAACGATTTAGTATGAGCGTAAAACTATTAAATCTGTTTCCACCCATGAAATATGGAGCACGCCATGTTGGGAAAGAAAAGACAAATTGTTGTCATAAGCACTTTACATATGATTTTATTCAAGTCATTTCAATAGGGTTTTCCACATGAGTGCCAGTGGTTTGAACTAATTTTACAAATGGATTGGTGCCCATTGTACAGCTTAAGACAAAAAGCTCTGTCTCAATGCTGATAATCCAGCTTGGCACTTAGCAGACTGTATATAAATCTCTAATGCTGTCTCTCTCTGTATATATATTTTTTTCCTGTTTTTTCTGTTTTTTTTTCGTTCAAAATTCAACGTATTAGAGCTCGACAAACACATGGCACCAGAACTGCACACGCAGACAATCATTTTTTTTTCTCTTTGTTTCGTGTCCAAAATTTTAATCAACACCGCTTGTTTCTGAGAAATTACATTAAAGGCTGGTGTGCGCAGTTTTCTCTTTCAAGGGAAAGCGTGACTCCGGGTGCGCCAAGAACATAGGGAGGTAAGAGAAGAGCTTATCTGGGACAGCTTTGAAGTGAGAGGCAGTAAGAGGTTATTATACCTTCAGTCCCTCGGAGAGATGCCCAGTCGTATTTTGGGCCTGGCACTATGATGACTGTCAAGTATGGCTGGCCACTTTTTTATTTATTTTTCCAAGAATTTATAAGCATAAGCCCAGTGTTCCCTTGATGTGTGCAGCATTCAGTCACCGCCTGATGTGATTTCCGACAGATAGGTTGAGATCGATGCTCATAATTCTTTAAAGTCCCACTCCAATCATATTTTGACCTATTGTCAAAGTGGTTCTTTTAATTATAATTAGATCATTTTACACCAAAAAAAAAGTGAAACGTTGGATCAATTAACAAAAAATTTGTTATTTGTTACAATTGAGATTATTTTTTCTCATCAAATTAAAATTTTGAGTTGATAATTTACTCAAATTAAGAATGTAATTTGATAAAAACTGCTCATTTGTTAATTGACCCAACGTTTCATTTTTTACAGTGTAATGTAAAATCTAAAACCGTTTTTTTCTAAGACAAGGTTTCTCCAGATGAGCAGGGATTAATCAGAAATGTATCTCTTTTTTTGTGGGAGGGGCTGTTGGCGCAGAAGTAAGTCACAGCGCATATCCCATAATCCCATTTTCAGCACTCCGGCCCGCTAGCTTACAGCCACTCACAGCCCTAAGCTAACATTAGCATTGTGAAAAAATGGCAAAAAAATATTGGAGCTGTCCAGAAGTACAGTTTAGAGCCAGATACAAACTCAGATGAAGATGGACATGGATTTATTTGTCTACAAGTGGATGTATCAGAATGGAGCAGAGCAGAAAATTAGTGTGGCCCGCCCATTTTACTTAATAAATACAATAGAGAACTTTAAAAAATATATTTTTTTTAGCTTTTTCTGAGTTATCCGAATTTGAATAAAGGAAGACTCAGACATGTAGTTTTAATATTAAATTATTGTATAACAATATACAATAAATATATATGTATATTGTAAAATTCAATAAGAACGTGTTAAAAAAAACATTTTCATTGGAGTGAGACTTTACTAAAACTGTAATCAAAGTAATTATGCTGCCCTCCCTAAAAACAAACAAAGAAGAAACTCTTTATTTAAATATTGGAGTTATTTTGTTAAGAAAAAGTGCACAAAAATGTTAAAACAGGATCTGTTCAATCTTGTCTAGAGCTACAGTCCTGTGGTCTGTGGACGCTGAGGTGTTCCAAATGTGGCCTGTGTGTGCATGGGGGGAAAAAGTGTGCCCCACTCACCTGTGGACGACTGGCCTACTTGTGTTGGCACCGCCTGTTTGTCTGGCGACAAGCACAACACAGATGCCAGGGCAGAACAGATGATTAAACATGGGGACCCAGAACAATTACAAGAGGTCGCTGCCCTTCCCTGATAAAACAGAACAACCCATCCGGAGAAGAAGACTCAGGCCACTCTAGTGTTTAGAGACACAAGGACAAAAAAACCAGAAGCAGAACGGCTCCTTTAGCGGAATTAAGCTTTGTTTTCACCACCATGTGTGTATATTTTGAGTCTGAATAATAGCAGCGTTCATACTTTATGTCTGTAAAAGGTGAAACACAGCAGGCTGTTTAAGATGCCCTTTGTGTTGCAGAGGTGTTAATGTTCACGATGGGATGCATTGAGCAGGTGCCATTTCAACCATGGAATTGATCATAATAAGCCTTTCATAAATGTATAAATGCTTTCTGTCTTTCTGTCACTTTTTTCTATCCTTAAAAATCGATACCTTGTTAGTACTTTAATAACATGCAACTGTATGACCTGGGCTGTGTTTAGTGTTTTAGAAACAATCTTGGGACTTTGCTTTGACTTTCCGGGCACATCGGTAATCGATGGGGTTTGGCTCACAGCTACGTGGTTTCTCGTGTATAATAAGTCAGACAAGAGAGCTGGAAGCATCACAGGAACAGCCTGTAAAAGGGATTGGGGAAAATGTGCTGTACTACAAATATAGTGAATTAGTCACAAACACCCAGGTCACAGGTCTGAAGAAGTACTTACTGTGGGTGATCATTTCAACAGTTGTATAAACAATAACCATGAACATACAGTATGTGCAAGAAGAAGATAATGTGTAAATTATCTTAGGTAAACCACTATTTTCAGGCACTGGCCGTCTGTATCTAAGAAAAAAAAAAAAAAAAAAAACAGGAAAAAACGGTTGTATTTGAACTGTCCTGGTCTGTGAATCTTTGACGCTTTTGCTCTGTATATTTGGAGAATAAAACTGATGTTTGAGATTGTTTGTAGTGTACTCTTCTGTGTCAATCGAAACCCACTCGGGTGCTTTAACAGCTTCATGAATAAACCTTTACATGCAAGGGGAGAGAAGGTGTTTTCAGAAGAATAAGAAAAGTAGAGAGCGGCAACAGTTTCTTAGAACTCTTAAAACATGCGATGCGCAGGAGAAGATTTAAATCATTAATGGCCTGAGTGGGTCCTTGGACAGCTTCAGGCAAAAGAAGAGAAAGAAAATGCACCCTTAAGAAGCTCATTAAGACGTGGTGTGAAAACAAGTGCAAAAGAAGCCAGAATGTTTGTCTTCTTGAATCAATAAATTCATAATTTTAACTTTTCTGTAACTTCTACTTAAAGATGTCCTGATCTGATCAGAAATGAGACACAATCAGGTAGTTTCAGACTCGATCGGAATCGGTATCCCCATCGGGGATCCGAAATATAGTTTATTTTGTGAATGCTTTAAGCTTTCAACCTATTGTGATCAATTTCTGCAATCATATCAAAACGTTCAACTCATCAATGAAATTCCTGCTTGTACTTTTGGTACTCATATATATTACGGTTTTTAAGATGTTACGCAATTTATGTGATTTTTTTTCTGCCCCATTGGAAATTAACTGGAAATTTTTTATTTGTATGGAACATTCAGCATGTTCAGGACATTCATGCAAGATATGTGCTACCTTTGAGGGCTGATTAAGCATCTACTGAGATTGTAGATTTGGACTAATTCTGAGTTATGCTTGTATTTTAGCAACGTGCTAGCTTTTTTGGCTAATATGGCATCTTTTGAGATTCTTTGGACTAATTCTAGCATACTAATACTATTTCTTCTTTTATCTATTATGTCTTATCTACTACACTGAAGCTTTTTGCTGAAGATCTTGAAGAAATGTAATGTATTTGCTAGAATTAATATAGTTAATTCTAGCAACATGCTGGCTCTCTTGGCTAATTTGGCATCTACTGAGATTTTTGAACTAATCTGTATCAAGCTAGTATTTTAGGAACATACTAGCTTTTGGGGCATAGTTAGCATATACTGAGATTTTTTTGGACTAATTCCGAGTTAAGCTAGTACTTTAGCAACAAGCTAGCTTTTTTGGCTAATTTGGCATCTATTGAGGTTTTTTTTTGGGCTAATTCTGAATTAAGCAAGTATTTTAGCAGCGTGCTAGCTTTTTCTCAGGTAATTTGGCATCTACTGAGGTTTTGGTCTAATTCTGAGTTCATACTGTTTGAATTGAACTTTATTCATATCCCAAGGGATACATTTATCAAATGGCATTTTTTTATTTTTATTATTTGCAATGTTTTTGATTTTTTTAAAATATCATCAAATTCTTTGAGCTATATCTTCAACTTTAAGTCATTTAGCAAATTTAGCATTATGCATATAGCTTTATCATTTTCAGTAAATCCCATCAGCAAACACAGTAAATTTCTTCAGGATCTTCAGCAAAAAGCTTCAGTGTAGCAAATAAGACATAGTAAATAAAAGAAGCAATAGTAAAACAGACATGAAAATAGAAAATAACGGAAACACTGTGGCTAAAATTTGAGGAAGCACTGCATGGATTAAAACATTAGTTAAAACAAACAAAAAAAATCAAAAGATACATTAGATAAAAGGAACAACAATAAAACTGACATAATATAAAATAAAAGTAATGATGTGGGTAAATTTTGATGACGGACCACATAGATTAAAAGATAGGCAAAGTAAAAACAGAAAAATATTAAACCATTCACCATTTTGATCTGAATGAGATCGAGCCGATGTGTTCATGTAAACACAGCTAATGTTTTGATAAGTGAGCAAGATATTCAAAAATGTGGACTTCAGGGATCAACAACTTTTTGAATAAATGTTTTAAGCCGTCAGCAAGTTTCTCTATTGATTTGTCTTAATGTAAACGGCATAAAAGGCATTTTTAAAAAAGTCCCATTTTTATTTATTTTTAATGAGAATTTCTTTCTGCATGCAGCTGACAGAGAGAGAGAGAGAGAGAGAGAGGGACCGTCAAAAAAGTGCAAGCCCTGGAAAAAAAAAAAAAAATCAACATTGTCTGAAAAAAATTCCCAAAAATAATAGATGGTTGCATTGATTTAAGCTAGTCAGTGATACTCATTATCATTAACATGCAAAAGCAGCAATTTTGAAGGTCTATTTTTTTTTTTTAATGAAGATATGAATTTCATCTGATCTGTCATGACGCAGTCCCCTGTCTCCCCCTCTGGCCTTGGGAGCTATCTCCAGAGTTGTAGCACTACCTGGTTCTCCACTCTTCACTTCCCATCAGCCCCTCCTGTCACTCCCAGGAGCCCCACAGCTGCTTCCAATCAGTAATTACTCCCAGGAGTATTTAGTCTGAGCATTGAGCTCTGCTCAGTGCGAAGTCTTGTTTGTGCCACTCTGCCTGCATCAATGAGCGTTCTCGTCTGATCTTCTATGTAGGGGTGGGATTTCATAAATTTGTTTCTTCCCACCCCTTTTCAAGCAACCAATCAAACTTTACCTGACTTAATTAATAATTTTGAAAATTATTAATTTAACCAAATGGGACAAAAGTATTCCCTTTTTTTTGTTTTCTATTTTCTAATCAATGCATTTTTTTATGATTTCTGTAATAAGTTTGAAATATTTGTGTTTTGTCCCATATTTTTCATAATCTATTCTTGAAATAAACCATCAATCTTCTGTTTCATCTGCCCTGACCCTCACCTGGACCCTGACCGCCCTGGTTGTTCTCTGACACCCTGATGTTCGTGCTTGACCCCCGCCTGCCTCACCCTGATTTAGCTTTGTGGACTTCTAGCTGTGCTTCACGGTTCTTGTCCTAAACTTGCTACACTTGGATCCAGCCGTCTGCCTGTTGGTGAGATGATCAAAAATGTTCCATACTTCTGGAGATACGAGTCACCAATCTTTCTCACATCACTAATTATCCCCTATTTTTTACTAGCAACCATTTTTCAAGTTAATAAAAATAGTTCAACCTATTTTTACCTGCCTGTTGAAGCTATTTCACAGAAGTGCACCATTTAAATGATAAAAGACATTAAATAAAAGAAAACATGGCTCTCTTTATTCATTTTGTTCATTTTAAAAAATGTTTTACAAAAGTGAAAATGACTCCGATTAGGGGATTAAAAATCTTGATTGAGACATCCCTACTTTTACTGTTGTCAAAAACACATTGTTAAAGCTTCTGTTGCTTTTATAGTGTGGTTAAAATAGAGGGCTCGAATTAATGGGGCAAAAATAATAGCAGAAAAGCCTCATCTGTGACATTGATTAGTCAAGTCTTGCCGCACAGGATTAAATCATCGTCAAATGCTTCATCACCTTAATTTTCCGTCGTCAGACACTGATCTGTATGCTGTGCCTGACTTGCATGAACTTTTTTTTTTCCTGTGGAAAAAATCTGCAAGGGCTGTTTATTGACCCCATTCCGTTTCCCAGGCAGTCAGCAGATTCACACCATTACATTTACATGCAGTCTTTTAATCCATTAATACGACCATTGCGGTTTCCGTCCAAATTAAATGAACTCGCGTAAACACCTTAACTTGTCTCAAACACTGGCTCTGGTCCTGCAGAACTGAAACCTAAAAGTGATTTGAATTCCCTCATGCATATAGTCAATACAATGCAAGGGCAATTACTCCTTGGCTGAATTAATCCACTTGGAGTCAGGGAAGAGAGAATTGTAGTGGCCAGCATCGGAAACAGTTCTCTTATTTGCGAGCCCAGTGTGGCACGGAAGACGACAAAGTGCGAAACACGGGGAAGCTAGGAGACAAAGATTTACCCTGCCAAAATCAACTCACCTCAAAGCAGGTGCAGCCAGACTCATCCACAGACTGAGCGTTCTTCTGCCAGCTACATGATTTCCCAGGGAAAGAAAAAAAAAAAAAAAAGTAGCTGTTTTCCAAACAAAATTTACACAAATGGTGCCATTTGTGATGGATTTTACTAATCACAGAGCTCCAACTCATTACTGAGCCAAACTAGGCCAGCCATTTGCTTGCATTATTGCCTTAAACACTCTCCTTGGAACTAGTTACTGGAAGGCACTAATCATTCATTCCTGCCTTTCCCTGACAATGTGGAGCTTGTAGAGCTCCCCGTGGTCCTCACCTCTTCCAGCAGATACAGTATTGCAGCAAAATGACTCATAATAACCGTGCATCCTTTCAAATGAGCAGCCACGACAGGTTAGTCTGTCATGAACCCACCTTGGCATGTAATTGCATTCAAAGTCTAATTTAACCAAAAGCGGAAATTTTAGAGTAAAATGGCAGAGTGAGCATTTGGGATGCCAACGCACTATCGGGAAAATTGGAGAAGCAGGTATTTGTCTAACAAAATAATGTCGAGGAAGAATAAGCATGAACAGACCGGCAATTGCATAGCTAACAAACACACGCGTGTCCAACAAAAGTGCACGTGTCCTTATTTGAGTGTCGAGCGGCATTCAGATGCAGAAAATTGTTGTGTTTACCCCCTACTCTTACTGCCCGATTAGATTGTCAGTCAAACTTGTTTGTGGCTTTCACAATGTAAGCTGAAATGGTTTAATAGCAATTTAAAACGCAGAGTTGACTGACACACTCAGGCAAATGTTCTGCTCTGTTGTTTTCTTGGTGAAATAGCCTTTGCCATTTTTTTGATTTTGATTTTTTTTTTTTGTCATCAACCATTTGTTCTGCACAGTTGTTGAGATGAAATATTAACACGAAACCGTCTGTTAAAACCATTAAAGTTCTACAGGGCAGCTCCAAGACAAGTATAAAATCAAACATTAAATATCACATCAATATAGCAATCTTCTTTTATTTGACTTTAATTCCAATAATCAAATACAACTGTATATTTACTGGTAAAAATTGTCTTTTAACCCAAAAACTAGTACAGTTAGGAAGAAGAAGAAGAAACCACTTATTGATAAAGTTTCTATTCTCCATTTTTGGTCAAGTTTTAGAAAGTTCTGAAAATGTTTCTTTAAAACTTTTGTGCTAGGTATGTTGATGTCGGGAGTGGGGTCATGACTCTGGTGATGAAGAAGATGAAGAAAGAGAGGGCAAAGGCAATCAGACCAGAAGTAAGAAAACTATTACAAAGCAACCTCTGATTTTAAAAAATGATGTATCTGTACAAATCCTTCTGTATTTTATTTGTTTTATTTTGTATACTGTATTTTAACCTGTATTTTATAATTTTATGTGTCGTGGCTATAATCTGGCATATTTACATTTGTTTTAATGTTCATTAATATGCATTGTCCCTTTCTCAATAAAGTTATATATAAGAGGACAAACTGGTGGAAGCTGAAAAAAGAAGATTGTTGCATGACTTTCAAGAAACAGTTGAAACAGCGGGCTCTGGGGGGTCAGGAGGAACTCCCAGATGATTGGATACGGCTACTCCCCGCTCCGCTCCATTCTGACGTTTTCCTCGTCCGAGCTGGTATCTGGGTCTAAACTGTATGTCCGGTTTGCTCCAATATTGCTGGACATTTTTCTTGCAAATCTCTAGGTTGGCGGTGGAAGTGGCCAACCCGGTCTCAGTGAAATGCGTCCCTATTCCACGGCTTTGCACCCTCGGAATACCGTGCATAGTATACGCCAAACACGGTTTTTGCGTGCATATGATACGCAGTTGCAGCCCATTCAAAACAACAGGAGCGGCTTTTAGGTTTCGTTTTGATCACGTGGTCGGATGTTTAGGTTTCTCCGGATCAGGTGACTGATCACGTGACTTTTGAGTTTCTGTCCGGCACCGTAGATCCACTCTTTTTCTGGTGGAAAATCCCTCAGAATAAAATATTTTGTGGACTAATCTTTATTTTGGTAATATTTCTAGCGAGAAATGTACCCGTTCCTATCACGACATGCATTTATTTTGGACATACAGTTCGTAGTTTGTCTGTTTTGTTTGACTTTTCGGGCTCAAAAATCGTCTGGGGTGCACGGAACAATCACGGAACCGGGCGATCAGCAGGATTTGGGACCCGACCCGCATCGGTGCCGGGTCAAGGTTAGGGTTAGGGAAGGTTCGGAGAACCCGCCCGGAACCGTTTTAATCGGCCCCGAATGACTTCTGTAAAGCTAGAACGTGATCACTGCCTGACTACTTCCGGTCCAGGAGACGGTCAAACGTGATCCCGAAACGGAGATTATCAAAATAAAATAATGTTTCTTTAATTTCTGCCTCATAAACAAACACAAATGTCGGTTATTTTAAGTGACAATAACGAGTGATGCTTTCAGACAAAATGAAGAAAGATAAACACAATTGTGTTATTTTTTTACTGTTCTTTTTTATTATTATTTTTAATATATTATTTTTAAAATAATAATAATTAATATTATTATTAGTGGTAGTAGAAGTAGCAGTATTAATTTATTATTATTGTTGTTATTATTATTATTATCATCATTATTGTTATTATATAAAAAAATAATAATAAATAGAATGACATAAAAAAATCCAATTGATACATAAATACATTGTTGATCCACAAGATCAACAGACTCCAAGTTTTAATGATTCTTGAAAGTTGAAGGGGTCAAGAGAGAATCTCACTATTCAGACAATTTTTTATTCTATATTAAAATTCATCCATCAACACTAATCTTCTGCAGTCAAATTCAGCTTACAGGATTCACACCAACATTTTTGCAGGTGATGCCATTAATATTTAATTCATAATTGTATTAAAAAGTTACAGTTTTAAAGTTTTGATAATGTATTTTGAGTGTGTTCAATAAATGTTTATCCTGTTTGGCCCAAAAACTAAGGCGTGTTTTGGATTTTGGCCCCCTGTGCGACTGAGTTTGACACCCCTGGTCTACGCCATTCAAAAAAGCTTTAGGATATTTGGAGAATTACTGTCAAGTTTCACTAGAGATTGGGTTGGGAAGCAATTTTTGGTGAGAGATAAACAGGTCATTTTGGGGCTGACTATGTAATTGTTTTGATTTGTACATTGTACCTAATGTATGTAAATAATATCCCTAATTTATTGTGAATAGTTACTTTTAACTTCTTATCATACAGGTCAAAGAGATGGGAGGCTTAAACAAATTATTTATTAATAAAATAATGATATAAATGAATATGAGCTCTGATATTGCTAATAAATTGATAAATGAGCAGGTGTTTTGTAGATTTTAAATTGGTTGACAAGGTTGATAAGTTGACAGTGCTGTAAAAATTGACAAACTCGTTTTTCTGAAACGTAATTATTTAGAACTTCAGGATTCTTGTATGCTTGTGTTTAATGTAATCTGTTGGTGACAAGGACTTTAGACTCTGTGTAGTAACAACTCCTAGTTTGTACATTTTAAGAAGTTTAGAGGATTGTTCCAAACAACAATGATCACTCATGGTTTGTTTGATCAGTCCTCCCTGAAACATAGACAACGTTTAAGCAATTTACATGAATAGACATTAATTGGAGCTTAACTTTGTCGACTTTGCTGCTAACAGAGTAAAATTTCAACCGTCTCCTCCTAAAATGTGCAGTACATTCTGGGATGTATCATGACTTCTGCGAAGAAATACAGTCTAACCTTCCAAATTTTGAGTTCATGCCAAAGCTATTTCACATTTTTTAAATGTATAGAGGAATTTTGAATTTTACAGAGGTCCCGCACTTCAACGGTGATGTATGTATCAATTTTAAAGAGAGCGACCCATCAGCAGGTTTTACAGGATCCACGAGCTTAAAGCCCCATCGAGGGTTATCCAGGCTCTTTAGGGTCAGTACTGTTTTGTTTTTTCATATATTTTTCAAATGTAATTAAGTTTATTACAAACAGCAGATGACCTGTCCCACCTTGAACGCTCTGGACCACTACTACACGATGCATCACTCTGTTGCCTGCGCTGCTTTGAGACTTTCAAATCACTGCCTCATGTCATCCCAACCGACAGAAGAAAGCTGAAATCAGCTAAACCCAAAGTGAAGACTGTTATGGACGGATCAGTCCAGGATGAAAAATGCAAAGATTGGAACACCTAGATCAGTTTTTGTGAGGACATGCCTGCAGACCAAAACCTTCTGCAAATTCAACAACATCAAACAATGGTTTACAGCTGCTGAGGCAAACACACAAGGACAAGGAAGAGGCCTAAAAGAGTGTGGGTCGTGACCTTTAGAAATAGGTCAGGAACATGAAAAAGAAGATTAAGGCAGCTAAAATGACCAACACTGCAAAGATAACAGAGCAGTTTTCTGCCAACAACTGCATTTTCTAAAGTTCTGCAGACCCTCATGAAAAGAGATGCCCCACCCCCACCCTGATCTACCACCATAACGACTTCTATTCAGGTTCTAAAGGAACATAGCATTCCCTCCCCCATCAATCTTAATTTAAAGGATCGACTTGTCTCAACTTCCTTCAGACTGGACACCTAACCTGGACTGAGGATCTGATGTGCATCAACAGTTTCAGAAGCAGAAGATCAGGAGGTTCCAGGACCTGATGGAGTGTCTCCATCCTGTCTGAAGGTTTGCTCTGACCAGCTGCCTCAAAGTTTCACCCGTCTCTTCAACAGATCCACCATCATCCAGTTCCTAAGAAGTCCTCTCTCACGTGATTAAATGACGCAGACGATGCAGTCAACACAGATCTCCACTACATCTGACACCACCTTGACTCTGCAGGGAACTATGCATGATCCTGTTTGTGGCCTTCAGCTCTGCATTGAATACCATCATCCCAGAGCTCCTCCATCAAAACGTCACTGTGCTTTCCTTCACTTGTTAGAGCAGGAAACGGAGCGTCTAGTCCTTTGGTGCAGCCAAAGCCACCCGGAGCTGATCATACTTAAAACTGTAGAGATGACAGTGGACCTCAGGGAGAAGGAACACAACCCCCCCATCCCCATCCTCTTCACACAATTCTGAACAGAACAGTCCCCTCTATAGACCCATACGCGTTCTTAGGGTCCACTTTTTTGAGGGACCTTAAGTGAACCTCCCAGGTTGACTCACTCTGGAGAAAGGCCCAGCAGAGGTTGGACTTCCCGTGATAGCTTAAGAAGTGACTGAAAAAACTTGTGTCAGGAGCTGCTGACCATCTTCTACAATGCCTTAATCCATTCTGTTCTGACCACATTCATGGTGGATCTGCAAGCAGACAGGGACTGACTGAGGAGAATCATAAGATCTACTGAGACCTGTGTCGGAAATTTATTGTTTATTTAATTGAACCAAAAGCAAAAGAAAAATCACTTCAAAATCTTGAATTTTATTTATCCATCTATAAACTTCATAATATTTTAAAAATTGACAAGAATACGGACACTTCTTGCAGCAATGAAAAATAAACAGTTTAGCAACTGTTTTATTCATTGTTTTTAAAAATGGTAGAAATCTAAATTTTTCTGGTTTGATTTTCAGTGCTGGTTAACTTTCAATAGTGTTCATTTTACATTTCAAAAATATTAGATTTAGTCTAAAAACAGAAAACCAAAAAGCAAAACTTGGTATTAATACTTTAATAATACTTGAAAAATTTGATAAATAAATGTTGTTTTTTGACAGTGCCACTAGTTTTTGTTGGTTTCAAACATGAATTACTGATGTAACAAGGCCTGTCTTATTTGAATTTTTAGAACACATTCTTAAAATAGTTAATAGACCTAGCATTTTTGGTACCGCCATAGCAACATAAAATTCCATTGCCATTATCTAGTTGAGACACCTGAAAGAATGTACATTAAAAAGACTACGTCTTGAACAAAAAGAAGTAAATAATGTTGAAAACAACTGTCTAATTGTCACTTGAACAGTGATCAAAACACAGCCCAAGTGTTTATACATCCTAAAATATGTTAAATTCCCTCCCAAAACCCAGGTGATGTCCTCATATTTTGTTCTTGCCACTAAGAAGCTTGCCCTGTGAATAAACGTGACTAGTTTATGAGGCAGAAATCACAGGAACATTATTCTGATGGTTTAGAATCTGTGTTCTGAGATCACTTATTTTCATCTGCTAGACCAGAAGAAATCAGACAGCGCTACGTTACATTTATGTTTCATCCTATGGATGATACAGCGCCATCCTCTGATATTTTATTAAACCAAGTATACAACAGACACAAACCTGTATCAATATCATTTTAAGAAATAATAACAATAAAAAATGTTCCCTGAATAGTGAGATTTTCTCTTGACCCCTTCAGCTTTCAAGAATCATAAAAACTTGGAGTCTGTTGATCTTATGGATCAATAATTATTATCATTTATTTATTATTGATATAATAATAACAACACCATTATTATTAGTATCATGTTTTAATAATAACAATAATATTACTTTTTATTAATAATAATAGATTAATACTGCTACTACTACCACTAATAATAATAATTATGATGATAATAAAATAAAAAGAACAGTAAAAAAATAACACAATTGGTGTTTATCTTTCTTCATTTTGTCTGAAAGCATCACTCGTTATTGTCACTTAAAATAACCGACATTTGTGTTTGTTTATGAGGCAGAAATTAAAGAAACATTATTTTATTTTGATAATCTCCGTTTCGGGATCACGTTTGACCGTCTCCTGGACCGGAAGTAGTCAGGCAGTGATCACGTTCTAGCTTTACAGAAGTCATTCGGGGCCGATTAAAACGGTTCCGGGCGGGTTCTCCGAACCTACACTAACCCTAACCTTGACCCGGCACCGATGCGGGTCGGGTCCCAAATCCTGCTGATCGCCCGGTTCCGTGATTGTTCCGTGAACCCCAGACGTTGCTTCTTTACGATTTTTGAGCCCGAAAAGTCAAGCAAAACAGACAAACTACGAACTGTATGTCCAAAATAAATGCATGTCGTGATAGTAACGGGTACATTTCTCGCTAGAAATATTACCAAAATAAAGATTAGTCCACAAAATATTTTATTCTGAGGGATTTTCCACCAGAAAAAGAGTGGATCTACGGTGCCGGACAGAAACTCAAAAGTCACGTGATCAGTCACCTGATCCGGAGAAACCTAAACATCCGACCACGTGATCAAAACGAAACCTAAAAGCCGCTCCTGTTGTTTTGAATGGGCTGCAACTGCGTATCATATGCACGCAAAAAACCGTGTTTGGCGTATACTATGCACGGTATTCCGAGGGTGCAAAGCCGTGGAATAGGGACGCATTTCACTGAGACTGGGTTGAAGTGGCTGTAAGCCAGCAGGACAGAGTGCAAACAAAGGGATCATGGGAAGTCAGAGAAGGCTTACTTTACACCAGGGGTGTCAAACTCAATCGCACAAGGGGCCAAAATCCAAAACACCTTCATTTGAACGAGATAAACATTTATTAAACAGACTAAAACTATACATTTTTAAAACTTTTTAACAAAACTATGAATAAAAAACAGGCAGGAATGTTATTCCAGAATAAATCAACTTAAACCATAATTAACGTTCAATATTTTGCCCTCCATGAAAATATTTTTTGTCAAAATTTTACAAGTTAGAAATTTTGCCATTAATAAAAATAAAATACTCTGGAGGGCCGGATCCGGCCCCCAGGCGTTAACTTTGACACAGGTGGGCTACACCAAAAGTTCTGCCCTCAACATATTAGTGATGAACAACTGCCACTCTGACACATAATTTAATATGTGACAAATAGCCGTAGGCATAAATAAAAGACCTCTGGGAACGCTTTTAGATCAAAAGATGACTGGAGTGGGACTTTAGAGCAAACAAGACTCCATTGACTTCAAATCCTATTGATGCTGCACTGAACAGCTCATACGCTTTGGTCACATGTGCCTCAATATTTACCTGAACCTTTTCCTAAAAATCAAGAGGAGATGAAAAGCCAGCAGTGAAAGTATTTGGTGTGACATTTCATTCATTGACAATCATTTGCTGCTTTTGAATGTGATACAACCAGGAATTATCGGTACACAGCTCCAAAACAAAACTGTGAAAGTTTGTTTGAGAGCTGGGCCCAGGAGAGGAACAACTCAAACTTTGCATTGTGCATTTTGATTTAAAAAAAGTTGTATATATTTTCTGCATCTGGATTTAGCTTTGTCAGGCATCCTTTAAATCATTCAGAGTGGTCAGGTTTGTAACATCTGAGCATATACATCGCCTCTGGATGCTCCTGCTCTGCAAGGCTGCATAATTTAAAGAAGTCTGGGTGCCTGTGGTACGTCTTCAAATCAAGAGTCTAGCAATGTTGCATGCAGGGGAAAGACTGCAAACTAGCATTTCAATAAGCTATAAACTATAAAAAAAAAAAAAGCATTACTTTTAATAAATACATAGCACTCAATCTGATGACATTAGTGTTTTTGGAGTTTTTAACATGTCCTTGTGGCTTTTTACCCTCCTTCCTCCTCTTCTTCTTCCAATAGTCCAAATTCCACCGGCACCCTGTCAGTGAACAGCACCGATGGCGGTCATTGTTAACCCGGGCCTCGACCGATCCGGTATGGATATCGTAGGTCTGATTCGCATATTTGATTTAGCGAAGATTTTACGTCAGATGCCCTTCCTGACACAACCCTCTGTATTTATCCGGGCACAATGAGACCCTGGCCTGGGCCCCCTCGTGGCTACATTAATTAAAATACCACCAGGAATGATTTTAAAATGGATTAGATCAGAGTGGAACTTTTAAGGTGTTAATAAAGGTTTTAAAAAAGCACAGGGAAGCTCAACTAATACACATCATTTACATACATCATAGGCTTAGATTGTCACTTTTTAAATATATCCTTGACCGCTCTCTCCCCTAATGTTTCAAAGCCTTAAGCACCATTTAAGAGCTGTTTCTTGCCAAGCCAAGGGTAAATAAAAGAGAAAAACCTGTGGCCTTGTGAGAGCACTGAAAATCGACCGAGGTGGCACTGTGTGTGTGTGTGTGTGTGTGTGTGTGTTTGTTTTTTTTTTCTTCCTACCACAGGAATGTGCATTTAAAGTTGGTTAAGGAAAATAAATCTCCTCTCCTGATTACAAACTGACTGCACAGTCAGTCCCACAGAGCATCTTAAATGAATTATTGATCCTTTGACCTTTCTCTGTGTCAAAGCGTGCTCTTTATTGTTCCAGATCTGTTGACTTGGCTTTAAGCATGGGCAGTTTGGGTTGATCAAACATTATCTTTCTACATCTAGCTGTTAGTTACTCTGGCTGCATTTTTCTGTCTTTATTATGATAGAAGGATGGAGATGTAAGACTCCATTATGTCTTTGATTCTTTAGAATTGGAACACAATAAAAAGGAAATTTGTTAACTATTTGTGGTTAAAAAAAAGTAAAATAAAAGCTTAAATACATAAGAAAAAATGTGACCTTTTTAAGGTCTCTGTTGTTCCAGACTCCCCCTTGTGTTCTTTGATTCGCATCCTAATTAGGGTTATACTCACTACATCAAAATGTAGTAACAACATTTTGTAGTGCGGTTTAATCAACAATTACAAATTTGAGCGCCCAAGAAATTCCCCAGAAATCTTTGCTAAAAAACAGTGTATATTAATGCTCACTACATTGACAAATATAGACCACAATGCATTGCGTTTGAACAATTTTTGCTAAAAAAAATTTTTTTACATAACCTTTTTTAATAAATCAGTGGAGTCGCAAGTGGACGTCGTCCTAAAATGCTTGTATTTATTAGATTTTCACTTCGTGAGAATGGGTGACATCACACCTTTAAAAATAATAAAAATAGAGAGCATGGAGTCTGAATTTCTCTGAAAATTCAGGGCACTATACAGTCCTGCACTATATAGTTTTTTAGTAGTTATAAGCCATAAAGCTGTGCTTAGGGAATTATCTGCATATAGAACTGGACAGAGCAGCTGTGATGTCATACGTTGAAAATGCTTGACCTCCAGCTCATGCAAAATTAAGCCAATTCATGATACGGGCGCCACCATTTAGAGTCAGTGGACAGCGATTAATTTGAGTTGGTCTGAGTTAACGTTTCTATGGAAACTACTGTCGGCATTTACGAGTGAGTTTGTTCCAAGTTTTAGGTAAGATAACTGTTGAAAAGGAACATGGTCTTAAAGACAAAGTTGTGCAGAAATTAAAACTTTCTGCACAACTTTGCAAAAGAATATGACAACAGCATTTAGTTTAACATTTGTCATGTCTGTTCTGAAAATAATTTATCTTTGTTCTAAATACAGCTCGTACTCGTGTACTGAATGTAAAGTTTCCACTGTTAGCAAACTGTCTAAATTGCGCCACAGGGTCAATATTGTGAAGTAAATTATGCCTTTTATAATTCTCTCTTTGACTTTATATTTCACCAACTTTATTTTTCTCCGGCTTTTGACCTTTGTGCAGCTCTATGGCCTCAGGAGTCACAAGATTTGGTTTATTCTCTGTCAGAAGACTGCAATGATTATTTATCGTATTGGAATGTTTTGCCTATATTGTGTATGACATCATCATCTGCCCAGCAACAGGGCTTGTTTTTGTGCTACTGCAAAAAAACTTTAAGACTCCTTCTTAAAGGCCAGAGAAGGCACAGATTCTCTCTCTGCGCATCTATCCAGCGTGTATCTTTTTTACAACATTGGAGGTGGGGCCAGGGGGTCCTACATGTTTTTACTGAGGCATCTCATTGGTCAGTTTACAACTTGAAAAGTTGGATCAGTAAGAAGATGTTAAGAAAAACAGATCAGAGCAAGAATAGTTATTCTGGTTGCCCTTGTGAGGGCCACATAACTGTTTTCTTTCTCTGTTGGTTTATAAGGAATAGTGTAACAATCACAACCTAAACGTAAACATTTGTAGTTTTCCAGAACACATAGCCAAATTTTAAATAAATTCCCCATCCAGCAAAGCCAGGTGGACCCCATATGGTTTAAAATTGGACAGAAATTGAGGCCCCAAAAGGGGTTTGTCCAGTTTCTGTGGTAGCCCCACTTGTGTTTGCCCACATTGGCTTAGTGGACACTCAGTGGGTTGGCTCGCTACGCTGGCCAGCTGCTTTGTGGACAGCGGAGCATCCTAGCTCGCTACACCGGAGCTTGTGACAATAAAGCTTGCTAGCTTGATACAGTAGAGCTCACAACAGTGGAGCTGGCTAGCTTGATAAAGTGGTGCTCAGGAGCTCAAGACACTGGCTCGCTAGCTCTCTAGAGCGGTGCTCACTACAACAGAGCTTGCTAGCTCGATACAGTAGAGCTCGCTAGCTCCATACAGTAAAGCTCTCTAGCATGGTACACGTTCACTGGAAGGCTAGCTAGCGTAGCAGGCCAACCCACTGAGTCCTCATTAAAGCCAATATGGGCAAACACAGGTGGGGGCCATCAAGGTATTACTGTGGACAAACCCATTCGGGGTCCCCATTTTCATCCCACTTTTAAACCAAATTGGGCCCACTTAACCTTACTGGCTGGGTCATTTCTGTAATCTTAACAGAAAGAAAATATTGAAACATTTAAAAAGTTAAACCAATAATACATAGTCTATCCTCTCCCATGATAGTTCAGACTGCAGAAGGGTGGAATTAAAAGTCACGTTCTATGTGGGTGTCAAAAGGTCAGATTGAGTCAAAAAAATGTGCATCTCTGATAGTGTTTTTGGAGGGGGCTGGGCTAAATGTGGAGGAGGACTGGATCTGGCCTGCGGGCCGTACTTTGGGGACCCCTGTTCTAACTAATAGCATGACTGAGTAATACTTTATTTCTCTATAGAAGTTCCAGGAGTTTAGCTTCTTGGAATCAACACGTACTTCCTTGGAACGTGTGTGTGGTGGGAGGGTGTTTACTCAGTCCAGTTCTCTTTATACAGTCAATGTTTGGGGGGCATTTAAAGCAGTTGGTCCTCATTTTCAGCTATAATCCTTCTTTTTCCACCTAAAAGTTAATCTCTGAGATGTTTATATTTTGCATGTAAAATGGCTGAAGTGTATAAATTGTTAGAGAGCGGCATTAGAGAAAGCGGGTCGGGCAATTGTAAAGCAAAATGAGCACACACACACACGGGGCAATTATGATTTTCCTAATTAAGGTTCAGTTTGCACTTCAGCATTGAGGGCTCTTTCTAATGGTTGGAGCTCTTAAATTGCTTTTCATTTGGAGTGCATTCAAAACAAATTGAACAGCCTGCAGACGTGACATTTGGAGTGCAAGCCTTCTTTTGCGAGTCCATTTGTTAGGCTCATCCCTTTGAGTAAGACGCATTCAAAAAACTGTTAGCATGGATGAATATTAATAATGCATGGACAGTGCACATGGCTTCTTAGCGAATAACTGGAGCAGCTGTTTGGGCATCTTTAAAGATGATTATTTGGAAGCCTATCTAGTTATTTCCAGTGAATCACAAGGAAAGTTTATTTAACACGGATTGATGAAAAGCAGTGATGACCTTTTATTCTAGCTCATCTACTGAGACAGAAGATGATATCTTTGAGTCCAAAATACGGGAAGAAAAAAAATCTAAACTCCTTATCTGTGATGTTATCAAAAGGAGTGGGAGGAGGAGTTTGCTGGAGGTGTTTCAGTAAAGGGACGCTTTTTGTACAGATTGGTTTTATGCAAAAAAAAAAAAAAAAAAAGGCAAAAATAGTTATTTTTCATCAGTAAGCAAGTCAAACTTCTTAATAATTACAATAAACCCTTTTCACGGTGAAGTCGAACAGAATGGCGAACAGTTACTTCCAGTGTTGAACGTTGTTTAACCTTTACATTAATAATAAAAAGTGACCTTGTCAATTTCAACAGAAAAATATACAATATTCATTTCATGAATGTCCTGCTGAGCTGTATTTTCATTTCCTGTCTTTGATTGATCACTAAATACAAATTTGAATAATCCTTCAATATTTGAAGTTCTATTGAAAATATCAACCTTTCATTTGAGCAGATATTATTCTAACGGGTTCTGTTTTTCTTGATGTTATTCACACGTGTTTTAAGTGCAATTAAGCACAAAAATTAATGTAAATTCATGCTGGCCAAACGTAATAGATGCAGCCAAGATGCACATTTCTGGCATGTTGGCCACACATGTTTTAACTGCACCAAAGGCTAAATGTAGCTGTTGAACTAATTTGTTGTTTTTTGGGGTATTTTAAGGGGTAATTGTAGAAGTAGGAAAGCTTTTAATAGGAATATTTTTTATGGTTTCAAATGATTTTTATCCTTGTTTTCTTTCTTTATTCTACAGGGTTCAGACACGGTTATGAACAACAGCAAAGAGGAGCTACATCAGGAAATAACAGTTATTAGTTTTTCTTTATAGTAATACACGTTGAAATTGTCTGACTTTAGCTCTGTTTCTAGTGATTTTGTGAACACGCAAATGTAAACAACTTTAACTTTGGGCAGAAAAGATCTTCTGCAGCTCTATCTGCGTCGTGGAAAGCTAGCGTTAGCATTAGCATAAATTAGAAGAAGAAAATTACCTCCATAATTAAACGAGCAGCATTCAATGAAGCTCCTGTAACCTTCATCTAACTTTAACCGGGTTGTCAGAGAGAAATTATCCACGACTTGTTTAATATCATCCATAGGAATTTGGGGAAGCAGCTGTGGAGCGTTCTGATCTGCAGGCAGGAATCCTGACATTTGATCTAAGAGGGGAAAACAAATACAACCAGATAGGACATTTATAAAGTATATATTGTAAAATTTTGGTTACAATTGGTTAGAACAGGTGTCAAAAGTCAAGGCCCAGAGGCTGGATCTGGCTCGCTGGGCGATTATAGCTGGCTCTCCAGATGATTGTATATTATTGTTATTAATAGACCGATGATATCTTGCACATATTTCTAAAATACATTTTTATGTAGAGAAAAATATTGAAAGATATTTAAGGTTTAAATTGATTTATTCTGGAATAATATTCCTTCCTTTTTATAATTCATAATTATGTTAAGTTTTTGTTGTTAATTATGTTGTTTTAGGCTATTTTAGAGTTTAGCTAATATTTTCAGTTACATGCTAGCTGTTTTGGCTAACCTTTTTATTTTGTTTGTTTTTTAGGTTAATTTGGCATTTAGCTAATATTTTAGCTGGCTATCAGCTTCAGCGTTTTCAGCTCTCAATTTCAGCATCTTCAACTACCAGCACTAGCATCTTTAGCGCCCAAATTCAGCTTAAAGCATTCACACTAGCATTATCGCAGGTAATGCTACATATCGAGTTCATAATTATGTAGAAAAAAGTTACATATTTAAAGTTTTAACTCTGCAGTTTTAGAGTGTTCAATAAATGTATATCCTAAGGTGTGTTTCGGGTTTGTGAGATTGAATTTGACACCCTTGGGTCAGGATATATTTTTATTATTTATTTTAGATTGCTTTAAACTGCATTCTAAATGCTTAACACAATATATAAACTGGAAATGACTCTGCCCGCTTGCCGTCTTGTGTGCCGTCATGTGAAAAGGGCTAAATAAAGAAGCCAAAATACCACAAAGATGGTCAGCAACAGATCTTGGCATTTTGTCTTGTGTACATGAGGAGAGGTGGGCGGCTGACGGACACACTCAAAGAGCAAAGTGTCACAAACTCTCCCGCTTTCATACATGACTGGCAGCGAGCAGATGGGTTCCTTCATGCACATCCGCGAGGGGAGAGGGGTAAAAGTAGGAGACAAAGAAAAGGTGTCCGCACATCACCCTCCAACCCCCTAACGATGCTCACTCCAACCCCCCCCACCAACCCACCGCTTGGCCGGATGAGTGCCCCACATGGCGCCCGCCGCACAGCTGCTGGCACTGACGTGACTCACCATGCCATATTTCTGCCTGCTGGATGGAGACAGCAGAGTGGGGCTTAAATGTGTCAGTGTGAGTATGCATAGCATGACCGTTTCTGTTGGTGTAAAAGCGGGACACATGGGGGGAGCAAAATGGGTCAGGGATAAAAGTTGCCAAAGCTTGACAGTATAGGCTGAAGCCCATGGAGTTTGGAGGGAGGGGGTCAGAAACGACCCTCGCCGCCCTTACGATTCACACCAAAGCGCCAGGTCCAGTGAAGGGTGTAATAATGCTTTAATTGTGCCATATATGTGGAGTTATTGGAGTATTCAAGCAAGAACATTAGGAGGGGTTTAAGCCTGGGGGGGGCAGCCGAGCTTGTATAGTGAAGGAAGGTTGGGAGAAAGGGCAGAAAACAGTGAGTCATTTTCTCTAATGAGCTGAACATTTCCCTCTAAGTGTCTTTTGGTAAGTCAGATGCAAACCATTCATAGTACAAAGCAACCGCCTTGATGCCATTATGTGCGCTGAAAGTTGCTAATGAGTAACTGAGAGCAGAAACCGAAGCTGCGTAACGCCACTGCGTGTTAGCACTGATTGAAATCCATTATTTATTTATTTATCTGTGCGCCGTGTCCGTCTGTCCAAGGTAATGACCCCATGTAAACATTTAAACGTCCCGGGAAGACTTCAGGTATAAAGAAAGGAGAGGCGAACGGGATCAGCCTCTTCTGAATCCAACATAAATAAAAGGGTTTGCAAATATTGTGTTAAAGAACACTAAATCCTGCACATATAGGAAAGGATGTGAGTCAGAGATTGTGATTCCATACTGCCCCCTTGTGTTCGGAAGCTGTTTTCCTTCAAGCAGAGGCTCTTCATTTATTTATTCAATCACGTGAGCAACTATAGAAAATATAGTCAAATAAAAAAACAATTTTTTATCACAAATCTACAAATATTTAACCGCCTCATCCACTAAACATGTTTTTCATAGAGTTTCTGATATATTTTGCAGGTCTTTTTGCACAGAGACAAAATGTTCTTCTTATTTAAATCATTGTAAAAAAAAATAATAAAAAAAAAATCCACTCCCATAACTAAAATGTCAAATGTAATCAAGGTGCCGAATTAGATGATTGTAGAAAACCTCCTTCTGTGACAACAATTAGGACTCTGTGGATAGACATCTGATGGAAGTTGGTGACAAACCTTTCAGGTGTTTTTTTTTTTTTTTACTTCTTCCCAGAAAACAAGTGATTTTCTCCAAGGATGCCTCTTCATTACACACCATTTTAATTAACCTTTCAGGCTTTGAGTGAATATTTTTCTTAATTATCTATCCATCTATCCATTAGAACTTGGGAGCAGTATAAATACCTCTGGATCCAACAGGCAAATGGAAATCAGGAAAATGTCACAAGGAAAATTGCCATGGTGAAAACCTTCCTGGAAAAAAATAAATAAATCAAGACGATCAACAGCCAGTCATCAATTATCCTGCTGTTATTAGAAATGGGTAAAAGAGAGGGATCTTAAATGCATACCTAATCCAGTGCTCTGTCGTCGTCCACTAGATCAGAAAAAAAAAGATGTCAGTAATACCTGTCAGGCTACAACCACCTCAGCTTAAGTTCAATGGCCATTTCCAGTGAATAGTCACACGTAAATATACATTTTGGGCTTTAAAAGTCATAGTTAGGGGTCGACTAATATCAGTTTCGGCATCAGCGCCGACATTTTGACGTCAATCAATATTAAACTTTTTTTTTTTTTTTTAAATCTGACAGCTGATATTAAACCAGTTGTTTTCTGCCTTCTGTCTTCTGCATTGCTCCGCCCACTGCAATCTGATTGGTTAACCACAGGCAGAGCTAATCAGAAATTGAAACTGTTAGCGTCGAGGAGGTTTTCTCTGTGGGGAGGCTCACGAGTGCACAGACGTGTTAAAGGGTATGTAAACAAAGAAAACAGTAGTGAACATATTTGTCCTCTCCATATCAGAACTAGCAATGTTGTGCAGGAAATAATAAACAAACAGCGACAGCTCTGTTACCTCACCGCCGAATGTGTCTGTGAATCACCAAATTTAAAAAAGAGGCTGAAAATATAGGCATATAAGCAACCCATCAGTATTTTACCGTCTGATTAAAAACTTAAAAAAAAAACAAATTAAATTTATAGCTGGAAAGCATAAAGATAAAAATAAAGTGACATATGAAGAGCCAAGGAACAGCAAAGCCATGAAAACAGGAGCAATAATTACTGAAACATTCTAGATCTTCAGCTCCGTCTGTGTTGATTGAGAGAATTCAAGCATCAAAAAACGACATAAATGATATAAAAAGAAGAAAGAAAAATAATCCTACCTTCCCAAATTTCTTCTACTTCCCTTTTTAACTCCATGGTGAGTTCAGGGGCAATTAAACATCAATAAATAAATAAGTTTGTTTGATTAACTTGGAAAAAAAAACAATAATCTATTACACGTGCAGAAGTTGTCTTGATTGGTTGATGGATATGTGTATATATATATATCTTAACTACAGTCGTGGTTAGACACATTTTCTGGGACCGTTTTCAGGCTTGACAAACAAAATGTGCCACCATTCAACGAAGTTAAACCAGTTCATACTTTGACCAATCAGGTACTCGAATTTGGTAGTGACAAATTGCAAAGGGAAATCATCCAACTGTTTGAAAATAGATCATAGAAGTTAATAATCCCTGTTTGTACCTGTGATGATACCAAGTTTTTTGTATATCAGAATTGAAAGAAAATACTTGGAACAAGATTTTTGAGATCGAGATCTTTTCTGACTTTAGGTGCGTCACTAAACAGTTGAAACAGAAAAAGAAGATGATGCCATCCCTGTATGGTTAGTGTGAAAACAAATGTGCAGTCAAGAACCATCGTTTGGCGCATTCTTGAACGCGTGACGGTGTGTCTGTAACTTGAGAATCCAGAAAGGCAGAACCAGGGGAAGGGCTGAACCTGAATGGAAGAACACACTTCTTCACACATGCAGATACAAGAACTGGCAGGGATGGTTTGAATGAAGAACAGCCCAGAGACACTGGGCCACTCAGCAGCAGACTCTAAATCCAACATCAGTGGGTGCTGGGATCTACCTTACCAGGCAGACGGTGTTCACCGGTGATCCGGCACAGTGGGGCTTAAGGCGCACAGAACAGGAACTTTGGGACTGAAATATAGAAGCATGTTCCTGTTAGCAGTGATAAAAGATGAATTACATTTAGTTGCATCACAGTAATACTTATTTTTCTAAAGAAAAATTGTAACTTTTTTGATTATGCTCATAACTTTGTACCTTTATTTTTACTATATGCTGCGTTGCATTGAAACACTGAACAAAATTGTTATTTTCCATAGTTAAGAACGTTTGTTAGCTTCCCGAGAAGAAAGATAGTTTTAAAGACAAACGCTTTACCTTTTCCTAGCCCAGACGTGTGCAGCCTTCAACACTTAAAGAGCCATTCAGGTTGATTTTTTTATCAACCAAAACCCAGTAAGAGCCACAAAGTTTTAAGAAAAATAAGATACTGATTTATGTTTTTGCCACTTACATAATACATTTAAATAAGTGATTGTGGGTTTTTTTGTTTCCTTTCAAAATAAAAGACATCCGACACAAAAGACTCAAGTCAATGCAGTAGGAAGTGGAGAGTTTTCAATGAGATATACATATGAATACATATATTTTTATAAATATATATATATATATATGTAATGTATGTATATATATATATATATATATATATAAGCAACAATTACACACAACCAAGGCATGTCGTAGAAAATACACAAAAAAAGATAAATATATAAAACAGAAAAAAACAAAATATTTAATTAAAATACAGTTACAGGTTAGTGATTTCCAGGTCCTTTATAATAATGTCAAACTGTGGCGAAGTTGTGAATTTTGAAAGCTGAATTATTTTTTTGCAGCAAGACCTTTTTTGATGCATTTCAGCCACAAATTTATATAATAATATAACTAAAAATAATTAATCAGAGGTATTGAACGGACCCCTAAAATATATTGAAACCAATGAAACACACTTTAAATCCTTGATTTTGTTCAAATATAGAAAATCTGCTTTATAATTCAGTGAATTATAATTTAAAGTAAATTTAATTCTCGTTGTGCTTACTGACAACAAATTGATTTTCTGTGATAAATGAAGCCCAAAATTAACTTAATTTAATCTATACTTACTTACTTTCTGAATAAAAAAAAAACATTTTAACTAGGGCCTCATGTAGCTCCAGAACCATAGATTGCAGACCCCTGTCGTTGATGCTGCAAACCCCCTCCCCCACCCCCTCCCCCCAATTGAAGAATGGATGAAGTGGTTTTTGTTTTTATGACAACAGAGAATTTTTTCTTTAATGCATCCTCTTTGTACCAACAACAGCAAAGCCCTTTTGAACTGCTTTGCTAAAAAAATCTAAAAAAAAAAAATTGGAATTTAGTGAAAGTTTTGGAATGAAATGTAGATAAACAGCTTCAGATGCAAGTTCTTGAAGTGAGAACTTTCTAAGACAAACACACCTCTCACGGCTGAATCCAGTTGAAGAGTTTATGTTGATGTTTTTGAATAAAAAAACAACTTTTATGATTTAATTTGTAGATATTTTTGGTACCGTTACATTAAAGGACACTGAAATGTTTTTGAGTCGATGCATTTAAATTGGATGATGAAATGCAAGGAAAATAACTCATTTTTTTGTCAGATGGGGTTACTCTTATGTTTGCAGATGACTTTGTGATGTACAATGAGGTTTAGTGAAGGAACATCTGGAGAGGTGGACGTGGAAAAAAGAGGAATGAAGATCAGCCCTATTAATGCAGAGCATCTAAGTGTAAATGAGAACGACTCAAGTGGAACTGTGAGGTTGCAGGGAGCAGAGAAGAAGAAGGTGAAAGACATCAAGCGCTTTGGGTCAACAGTCCAAAGCGAAAGAGAGAGTGGGAAAGAGGTGAAGAGAGGCATGAGCAAGCAGGTCTGAACAGGAAGGTTTCAGGTGTGATGTGTGACAGCCAGGATAACACTCTCTTGTACGGCTCGCAGAAAGAGACAGGAGGCAGACCTGTAGGTAGCAGAGCTGAAGATGTTGGGGTTCTCTTCAGGAGTGACGAAGACGGATAGGATCAGGAATGAATACATCACGGGGACGGCTCGTGTCAGATGTTTTCCAGATTAAGCCGCACGGAATCGGTTCGGACACGTTCAGGGGAGGGACAGAGATCAGAGCGGCGACGAAAGAGAGCAAGACCGGAAAAAAAGAGGTTCATGGATGCAGTGAAGGGAGACGTGAGGGTGGCATGTGTGAGTGAGGAGGATGCTGAGGAGAGGATTAGATCATGCAGGCTGATAATTCACTCTGGGTAAAGAGAAGAAGTGAGAAAGGCAGATTGTTACGGTGTTTGGAAAACACAAAAAAATTGGAGATAAAAAACAAACTATGCTGTATCAGGAAATGTCTAAAAACATAACTATAAATAAGAGAATTGTTTTTTTATTTTTTTTTTTTATTTTTAATGCCTTTACTTAAATACATTTTTGTACTTTTTCCACCCCAAAATCTGCTACATATCAGTAATGCAACAATTCACTTTCTTCATGATTTGATTCAAATCTGAATTTTTTTTTCCATTTGTGAAAAAAATAAAATAAAATAATTAATTTAAATTAAATTAATTTTAAAATCAAATTAATTTCCAAACAAGTAACAATGAAGAAAACACTTCAGTTGCTTCATAATAAGCCCGATGTAATATAATAAATAATAAATTCTTCTTGAATTTAGCACAATATGTGTTTGACACTTTCAACATAAACATACTAGTATGCAGTGGGGGGACAGCGATTCGCTTTAATGGTGTAAGGGTAAAACAAGACAGTGGGATTTAATTCTGCATCAGAATCCTGAGAAGAAGAAAAAAAATGGAAAAAGGTAGAAAAAACTTATTGGTAACACTTTATAATAAGTCTCCCTAATGAACATATAAGACATTAACAAATATTACTATAGTAGTATTAAGCTGCTTAAAAGAAAAATGAATAAGCATTTCTAAATGACTTTCCTTATAAGTTTAAATAAACAATTTGTAAAGGCGTGAAAATATTCCTAAATAATCTGCATAACTAGTATCAGTAATGTGTCATTAAGCAGTTTATAAATACATTTATCAGCATCTGTATGGGTCTTACACATGACTTACAGGTTTAGATTAACGTTTATTGACATTAGGTAATCCTTTATAAAATATGTATTAACGTTTGCAATGTCAATAATGTTCTTCAAATGCTTAACAAGAAATGTACCCCCCCTCCATCTATTATAACTGCATTAATAATGCTTGTTAATGTTTCATAAGTAGTTTATTAAGGACACTTATTGTAAAGCGTTACCAAGTTATCTTTTTGTATTTTTTTTTCAAGAAAAATCGAAATATCACATCAATGCTGAGTGATTTAAAAAGAAGCTTCCACTTTCACCATCTATAACTATTACTTTCTTCTAAATTCTGTTCAATAACATAATTCATAAATCTCCCTGGAGAAGTTACAGGGTTGCAATAAGTTAAGTTTTTCGTCATTGTTCTACAGACAGAACAGACCTGCCCCGGTGAAGGGAGCTGAAGAACCCTCAGAGGAATCAACAAAGTATGTTTGAACTGAATTAACTGGCAGGAACGTGACTGTCCTTGAAGCAGATCACACATTTGAAATTTTAGAAAAGACAGATGAGTGAGAGGAGTTTAAATGAGGCCACACAAGGTGGCTTTAGAGGCACTGTGTGACTTCAAGTTCCACTCTAACTATATTTTAAACAATTGTAAAATTGTTCCCAGTTTTCTTCTGATTATGTATATGCTGTTTTTAGCCAAAATAAATTAAAATACAGTTAAAAATACAGCTGTGGGGTTCTTTATAGAGAGGAATGAATATAATAGATTGGTTTGTCATGATATGGCTCCTTTAAAGTCAAATTAGGGCTCATTGTAATCTATTATTCAAGTTGGGACGTTCTTCCAACGTTTGTTCTTTGAATCTCCTTGAGTACATTTGTCCAAATTTGACACCAGTATTCAGAGAGTTCTGCACTATTACCCTCATAAAACACATTTTTTCCCACTTCTGTAGAGTTGCTGTACATCACAGTTGCTTTCAGTTCAGGCTTACCGCGGTGACTTTCACAGACCTTTGCTGCAGGCGGCCTTGGTGTGAAAAGATTTTGCTGTTGCCATGTTGAGGACGTGAGAAAGTTGGCCAAGATTTTTCCTTGGACAGTATGATTTGTTTCTTCCAGTGCAGCCTATTATCGTCAGCCTACTACGTCTCTTTTTTTCTTCACCAGATCTGACGTTGATCCCCCAACAAAGACATTCTTATAACAATTCTCCTTCCAACACAACTTTGTATAGATAAAAGATTTCTAGATCCACTTTTTACTGACGACACTGAAGGTTTCACAAGTACGGAGTACACACTTTCTATACTTTCTTGAGAAAAAGCACATGTCCTTGGAATATTGCATAGAGTTCAAACCAAACATCCAACTGAATGAAAATTTCTGATAAACACAGCTAGCATGGAGGCATTAAGATGACCAACACAAATCCTTGAAAGCAGATAAGATCATACAGTCCAGCTTAGACGAAATTAGCAATTATCCAAGTTTTCCGATTATAAATAGATGTGATCATGGGCTCAAAAGGTCAGGAGAATTTTTTTTTAAAAAGATGTCTTTGGAGGTAGACGAAAAATTTGAGAAAATAAATGTTTAAAAGAAGGAAGAACCGGGGAACTGACATTAAAAAAAGGCAGCGATAAGTCTAGTAATTAAAACAGAATGTCATGTTGTCAGAGTGCTTCCAAAAAAATGTCAAGCCACTTGTTACAGAATGTTCTTCAAATGTAATTTCAGAGCTGTGAAATAACCCAAAGGCTACAAAACATTCATTAAATTCTTGTAGACTTGCTGAGAATAATAATGACTTTGACAGAGAGGACAGGTGGCATCTTCATATGAAAACAAAATATCAAAACTGATGGAAAATGTTCCCAGTTTAGCTTAACAGTGGACTCTGCAAGAATCTTTATCCTCTAAGATAGATTTTTTATAAAGAACATGAAAGTCCCCTTGTATAAAACATGAAAATAATTTAAAAAATACTTAATTCTCCTTTTCTGGAGCTTGTTATATTATTATAAAACCTACTACAATCATCTTTTGAGCTATTTTTAGTTTAGTTTTAGTTTTTTTCTTCCAATTATGATTTTTTTCATTTTTAGCCCAAATCAGAAAACCAGTGTCATTTGTGGGTGCTGAGCAAAACCATCACCCTTCCCGTCCTCGCTGCTGTACTTAGCTAACAGCCTTTCACACCCTAACGTTAGCGGTGCAACACTGGAGCTGGCCGATTTTTGACCTACATGCATCTACCAACTTATTCCGTGCTCAACCTGCTTCCTAATGTTTATCACCTCTGGTTAAGGGGGTAGAAGATGAGTAAAAAGGGTTGGGGGTTGTGTGTGGGTTGGGTGGGGCTTTATAGCCTTGTTTCCTCTGAGCAGCACGGTACAGTCCAGTCTGAGAGTTTCCATTGAAAGTTAACCCAGTAAACAGAATTGAACTATTACTATTGGGGACCACATTGGTTGTAGGTCAATCGAAAAGTGGAAGTTTGGGTGGAGCTGCTGTAGCTGATGAGTTATATATCCTTAGAGGTGGCATGCTAGCTTGTTGAGTACGCAAATGTAACGAGATTAGATCTTTTTTTTTAATTACACAAAATATTGACTGTCTCTAAGTTTATTTCTCCCCCTGAATTCACCGTTGGGTAACCCCTCCTTAGTTTGTTCTTCTTCTGTGGTTTCTTCTTTATATGTTGGGCGCTCGCTTTCCCTCTCCCCTTCCTGTTTTACTGTTCGGTGGGAGAGGTGGGTGTCCTGTAACGTTTACAACATGAATCCTCATTTAATTTTAGTTATGCCCATAATTCTGTTACTGAAAAAAAACTAAAAACGTTTATTTTATTTTATTTTGATGTAAGAATTAGCTGATCTCCCTCTACCTGTCACTCTCATCTAGGAGCTAAAACGGGCAGCTAACACCGTGATTTCTGTGTCTTTCCTTTCTGGAAAATTGTCAGATCCGCAATAAATGGAGGTGATCTCCGAGGGTGCTGCTGTGCTTCCACGTCTTTCCTCCCGATAAACACAACGCAGAATCGATCCGGTTACACAAAGTTGGACGCCATATTGGAATCCCTGTTTACTGATGTTACAATTGTACAAACAGACCTGGAGAAACAAGAATGTGACTCTTCACTAGTGAATTATTACTGTCAGCTGATAAAGGAGAAGTTAGAGAAGGAATTTTAGGAAGATTTAAGTGAGTTTACTCTCAATACTGAAAGTTTAGGCTGATCTTTATGCCTATTAATGGTTTTATGGAGAATAAATATGGTATTTGAATGTGTGTTAGACCTCAGATCAGGAAACCAGGATTTCCATATCGGCAACCAAAAAGGGAAGACGCCAGCGCTAAATCCTGGTCTGGCGGGCAGACAGGGAAATGCGGCGTTCGGGTGAGTGCCTGCCCGCTGTCGCGTCGGTGCCCGAGTCCTTCTGATAAAGGCTCGGTGGGATCCAATAGAAAAGTAAAGAAGAGTAAAGCAAAAACAAGACAAGCTGCTGGATGACTTCCATTGTTGTTGCTTTTCTAGACGTCGCACCACAATGACACGCTAGCGGTCCACACCAGACATGTGTCGTGAAAACAAACCGCTCAGTGAAAGCGAGACTTAACTGAGTGAAAACGCTCGCCAGAAGTACCTGAACCGTACCGCACTACTCCTTACTTTATCATACTGGACCGCTCAGTGGAAATTAGTCTTGTTTTGGTGTATTTGTTTGGTTTTGTTATATGTGCTTTATGAATAAATATTGACTTGATTTGATTTAATATTGTCGTCTAGTAGATCCACTACACTGAAGTGGAGCAGGGAGCTGACGGCCTGCCCAGTGGATTTTCTACATCGTAAATAAACTCTTTTTCAAACGACATAATCTGGTCCAGATTCCGGATCTGAATAACCAAACATGCAGAAATGCAACTTTGAGGTTAATTTTCTTTATGTCCTCCATCATGAAAAAAACACGCTCAAAAACACCAAAAACTTGGTTCTCATTGGTCTGTTAACAGTCATCAATACATTTATTTAAGGTCTGACCCAGATGTTTTTCAAACTTTAGAGATTTACTCGGCTTCTTGCTTTAAAAGGCAAAAGCATCTGGCAATGTCCATGATGCAACATATGCACAAACAACCTGGACGGTGCTTGGGGAGCGTTAGAGCGCACCGGTACTGCTGGAGAATAAACAGAATCCAGGTTTCTGATCACTGTTTTCAGTGAGTTTATTAGGTTTCCCCTTCAAGTGGGAAAACAGTGGAGTAAACTTTCAGTGAGCATTACATAAAATTCCTTGTTGCATGATTATTAATAATGAAAATATTTTTTTCACAGCGTTTTTTTTTTCTTAACTTTAGTTGGATAAAAAGGAAAGATTATTTCAAATTTTAATTTGAGGCAATAAATTAATTTCTGATATCTTCCTTTAAATGTTTTACCCCTTGATAACCTGTCCGACATGATAAAGAGCTGAGATGTCTTGAAGTCAAACACATTGAAATGAATGCAGTGAAGCAGAAAAAGAAGCAGGGATAGGAAGACAAGTGCAGCACATTCACAGCTGGTGGGAAAGCTACAGATCAGTTGGATGAAGTTAGTAAGACCTGGCTAGGGAGGCCAGTACATCGTTTTTTAGATTATTGTCTGCCAGCCTGGGTATTAAAGGGAGGAGCTTAAAGCAGGTGATTAAGACAACAGGTGTGTTTGAGGATCATTGGCGAGAGCAGGGGGTGAAAAAGTGCCCTAGATGAAGACGAACCCCGAGACAACATTCGGCTAAATTTGAATATGCCCCTCCCCCTTTGTATGATCTGTGCCTTTATGTCTTTTATGTTATTTTTAGCATCTGTCAGAGCAAAAACAGGTAAAAAAAATAGCAGCTGGGTTAATATAATGCCCACTGTCCAAGAGAAATAAATAAAATTTAAATTCAAATGACCTTTTAGAGCCAACAACAACACGCATAACCACAGATGATTTAAAATCTTGTTTATTTTTACAGCAGGGATTCGCTACTCTCCAAAAGGAGTAAAAAAACACACTGATGTCCTTCATTTAGCGCCAGTTATTTTACGTCAAACTACAAGAACTGTCAGGACACTGTTTCCCACAATAACACTCTATAGGTGCGTCAGACAATCCTCCAGCCTCACTCCGATGCGTCTGCCACAAGCAGAGGGCGCTGTTGAGCCCAGAGAGAGTGTGACACCGCGGATGAAAAATAGTAGATTTGCGGTAGCAAAACAAGTGCAGCCGTCCAATTACTCTTTCATGTTGTTTAGCATCAATTTCTAAATGGAGGATTTGGTTTTTAAACCCTAAACTCAAGAATTTGTTCAGACACGTCACTGGTAGTGATCTCCACTGAGACAGAAAGACTTTAAACACTGAAGAAAAAAGGAAGACTTCAACAAACCGGTCATTCATCTGTTTCTTCAGAAGAAGCAGCGCACAGACTTCTATCATAAGTAAAAGTAAGTCAACAACAACAGCTTTGGTGATATGCTAACTCCAAATCAGCACTTTAAATTGAACTTTCTGGTTTATCTGCAGTTAATTCTAGCAACTATATCCTCCAGTTCTGTCTGTCTGTCTTGATCCTGCTGCTTCATCAGGCAAACACTACACAGACGTAGAACAACAGAATGAAAGTTATAGTACAGGTATAGTATCATGTTATAGAGAGGGGAATGAAAAACAATTCACTACAATAAGGAAAACATTTCTTAAAGTGAGCATACATTTATACACAACTTTTTTGTTGCGAGGTTCTACGTAAAACTTGTTTTATTTCTCATTGTAAAATAGGTGGTGACCACTTCACTCATACGCGGTGAGTATACTTTTTAAGGCCCGCGTAACAGATTTTCAATCCTGGACAACGAAAGATATGACAAAAAGTAATTTGGACCCCAACATTACAAAAACAAGATTCAGGAAAATGGATTACACATTGTTTTTTTTTGTTTTTTTTATAGTTATAAATACAATTTTTCCACTTATTGTCCGTCAAAAGGCTTTAACCCGACTATTTTTGTACACAAATGCTCTCTCATTCACAAGCTGGCGAGGACAACTTTAACCAATCTGAGAGGAAGGGGTTTACAGGGTTTGGTCTCTTGCCCAAAACCATTTCACCAAGCGAGTATGGAAATTGAACCATCAACCCTAATGTTGGTAAACAACTGTTGCAGCTTTCTTTGTGCTTTCAAATAGAAAATTTGCAACAGCAAATATATAGATATGAACATCTTTGAATTGGATGCAACAATGAACAAATCGATTTAAACACGACACATCACAATTGTGATGTTTTATCTGAAGTTTAACATCATCGTTTGAGTATAAACCTGACATAAATGTACCAATGCTGAAAAGCTGGTGAATTACTGTTAGCAGGCAAACTGGACCATTGAATCCCTATTAACTATAGTTCTGTGTTGGCTATAATCTTGTCTGTGTACACTGACATGGTGAGCAATGCAGTGTATTCCATTACTCAAACAAAAAAAAACATTCAAACTCTGCTGCTCCCAGGAATTTTCTGCAACATTTTAGATATAAAAAGAGTGTTGAGAAAAAAATCAAATAGTGCCGCTCAGATCTTAAGAGCATTCAGCTGTTTAAATTGCAGCACTGCAGGTGAAAAACCAAGGTAAGAGCCCTTAAACTCAACACTGCCAGAGGACTGTTTGTGAGCTCATAAAAAAGGAATTACAAGCTGTTGAGCAACAAAAAATTGGGCCAAAAAAAGGAAACAGGCTGTATCTTGTAAAAAAAAAAAAAAAAAAAAAGAAGAAAAGTCTTCTGTACATAATTTCATGCTTAACTAAAACTTTAAAGTGAAAGAACTCAGTGGGGATTGAATACGAGAAATATTGAAAATATCCAACGAGGAGCAGTTCTTTTTTTAATTCCTGTTCCACAAAATGTAGTGGTTTGACTTGTGAAAGAAATGATCGGTTCTTTCAAGAGTCTGCTCTCTAAAGCTTTTTTTGAATTATCGACCTTAGACACATTAGCACATCAAAGAAATACAAAACATAGCAAACTTCTTTCCTATAACAAGCCCAGGTAAGGAAAACTTTTTTTTTATGTACAAAAACTTTACACAGTTAGGAAAAATATGATTGGCTGAAAACTAAATTGAGGAAGAATAAAGGAAATATATTTGACCTGCTTCTGCAACTGCTCAGCAAGTTTACCATGAAATCAATCTAAGCAATTAATAGAGAAATTAAGTAATTTAAAAAGAAAAGCACACAATTTAGTTATATATATTATTAAATTTAGAATTACTGAACATACTCATTCTGAGGATAAAATAAAATACAGGTTGGGGACCACACTTTCTGTAGCTTTAAATGTGTACTGAAAATAAATCGGTGGGAAATTTACTCAAAAAAACTTTCCATGCAGAAATCTTCAGTAAATATTACAGGAAAAAATAAAAGTAAATTTTACTTAATAATAATGGATTAGATTTTTCTGCGCTTTTCAAGGCACTCAATGCGCTTACAGTGCATATCCATTATTCATTCACACCTCATCCATACTTGGTGATGGTAAGCTACTACTGTAGCCACAGCTGCCCTGGGGCAGGCTGACAGAGGTGTGGCTGCCAGTTCGCGCCTACGGCCCCTCTGACCATCACCGGGACATTAATACACATTCACACGCCAGTGGAGCCACACTGGAGGCAAGTAGGGTTAAGTGTCTTGCCCAAGGACACAACGACATTTTGGCTGGTGGGAGCGAGAATCGAACCGCCTATCCTTCAATCATTGGCCGACCTGCTCTACCACCTGAGCCACCGTCACCCTTTAAGGTAATTTATTAATCCTTAGTCAAGTTCTCAAGTAAACTTTACTTAATATTTTGTGCTTTTGCCATAAATATATAGTATATAAGGTTTAATTTTCTACCATTGTATACTTTATTAAAATTAAAATTGCTTTATTAAACAATATAGCAAAGTGAAACCCAAGCTGTATTTAATGTTTGTTTTGTTTACCTACATTTAATTGTGCTTATTATACTTTTAACATATCTGTAATTTGCTAAATTTATCATGAAGCACTGGAAACTCCCAAACAAAGGTTACTGGCCTTGAGCAGGTGCCTAAAGACCGCGGGACTTCCAGATACAGACGGACAGGATAGTTTTGGAGAACCAACCAGACATTGTAGTAGATAAAGAACAGAGGAAAGCTGTTGTGGTGGATGTGGCAGTACCAAGCGATGGTAACATCAAGAAGAAGGAACATGAGAAACTGGAGAAAAACCAGGAAGAGGAACTGCAGAAAGCTTGGAAGATGAAAGTGACAATGGTGTCTGTGGTAATTGGAACACTCGGGGCTGAAACCTCCAAACTGGAGGAGTGGCTACAGCAGACCTCAGATATCTCAATCCAGCAAAGTGCAGTGCTAGGAACAGCTAAGATACTGTGCATATATATATATATATATATATATATATATATATATATATATATATATATTATATATATATATATGTCTCTGTCATATTGAACCACGTTGCAGGCAGCAGAAGGTTCTCCTGGTCTTCTCCAGACTCTTTCACGTCTATCACAGGTGCTCAGGGTGAACCTGTTCTGGTCTGTGAAAAGTTCAGGGTGCCAGTGGAGGACTTGCCAAATCTGGTGTTCTTGAGCAAATGCCAGTGGAGCTCCACGGTGCTGGGCAGTGAGCACATAAACATTTTTTGTGGCCAAAAGTTTTAATCTTGAACTTCATTATTTACAAAAAAAAATGTCAATTTCCAAAATTATTCCATTATACAACATTTGAAGAGAAAAAAAATCAGATAGATATTGACAAAACTAGCCCCGTAATTACTTGGTATTGGATCGAAACTCAAATTCACCCTTACTCTGTAGCCGTGACTTAACATATGGTAAATCTTTGTTTAAAAATTGCGTATAGTGCCTGTTATTCATTGCACAATTAGTTAGTGCAACTAAAATCAAATTAGACAAGCACATATCAGGCGGAGTCTGTCTGCCAACATATTACCAAAGTTGCATCATTGGTCTTGCATCCCAATCGTGGCTAGAACTGTTGATCAATCAAAAATAGTCAAAGCTAAAATCCCAGCAAATTCCTTTGTTAATGTTGATGATTCTTCTGGCATTAGCCTTTTTCTGGGTGATCTAACTTTTTTCCACTGTTCTAAAAACTTTATTTAAAAAAAGGACCTCTAAGGACTGACTTTTTGCCCGTGAAAATGTACATGGACTAATGTATTTTCCTTAATGGCTCTGTCTCACTGGGACAGGCTCCTGCAATACCCTCTGACCCCGATCAGGACAAAAGCAGGTACATATAGAAGTTAGATAGACATGAAGGAGGGGGAAGAAGGGACAATGTTTCAGGGTTAAGTATTTAGGCCACACCTGAACATACCTGCTTCCCTTTGACCACACAAAGTTGGAACACAATCATTAGTGTTAACATTGATTGTTTTCTGGTCATCTGTTGTTTTGACCAGCTGAAATGGCATGTTGTATTTCCAATATTTCCTTAATCTTCTGGGAAAGGTGAATCTTGGTTTAAGTAAAGTGACATTAAAAAATAAATCTTCGACATTTTCTTAAAAAAAAAAGAAGAGGAGTTGGAGCCTGTGGGTGAAAGATGGAGCCCCATTAACTCAATCTCCTGAGAGACTGTGAATGGTGGAGATGTAGGAGGGAGAGTGTGCTGTGCCAGAAACAGAAAGATGTTATGGTATTTTAATGTTTCCTAAAGGCAATGTAATAAGAGATAGCTTGAGCGACAGTAACTGAATCTCAAGTTCAGACTGCAATTCCCAGTAATATTTATCACATAAAAGACAAAATCTCAGATTCTGTTGAAGATACTTTTTTAATTTGATTTCTTCTTGGGAAGATGTTAAGTGTATGTTAATTCTTTTGTGATAGATTTCATCTTTTTTCTTTTGTTCCATCCCAATTTTCCTATAGCTTATTAATTTAAATGTTTTTAGGTAGTATTACCTTCACTCTATTAGGTTCCCATTAAAAAAAAGTTTAAAAAAACTAGATATTTAACAAAAACATTTTTCTTTGATTTTTGCACATATTTTTTAGTAGAAAAAAAAATCTGCAAGTTTTACTGAAACTGACCTTCCAAACGGTCAAATTTGTAAAAGACACACGCTTTGAAAAGGTGTTTTTTCTTTTTTTGTCATTTTTCATGTTCTTGTGTTATTTTTTTGATTATGGAGTACATAAATAAAGAAAATTAAGCTTGAAATTGCAGTTCTGAGTATTTCTTTCTTCAAATCGCAGTGAATCTGGAGCATAAAGGAAAACTGTTTAAAAAAGAGCTTATTTGCTCCCCTCCTCCATGGTTCCAATAATATGGGGGGGGGGGGGGGGGGGGGGGGGGTGTTCCGCCCACAACTCAGAGGCAAATTTGTAAAGAAGTCCTGCCGCTCTGCAGAAACTAGTTCACAGAAAAGGACACGTCTTTTGATCATAAGTAACAGACCACTGGAAATGCTTTTGCTGACTCTGTTTCCTGACAGTGCAGGGCAGGTTCTGTTTATTCCAAATTTAACAAAAACCTAAAAATACCACATTTTGCTGTTCCTCCTAAGAACACTGGGAGGTGGATGATGTCAACAGTAAGCAATTTCCCATACAGTCCAATGCTTACAAAGTAAAGTTTACAGCATAAATACACCTATTTACAGCCTGATGTCAACTTTTGAAAACTGTATCGCTCATTTCTTATTTGTAACAAATACAGGGTGAGGGGGATGATTTTTGTCTTTTAATCAGTCATCTGGATTAAATCAGAATTTCAATTTCAGCCTTATTAGGAGATTATCATTGTGACACAGAATCCTGAAGGAGTTAACCAAACATCCTCACAACAAATCCATTGGTTGTGAGAAATGCATTACCCTCAAGATAATGAAAGTTTTCTTTTTTTTTGCCACTTTCTTTTTTAATATAAAAAAAAATTTCCCAATAGTTTTAATTATGATTATGATGTTTTTAACCAAAATCTGACAACCCAAATGTCTAAAAAAGCCATTTTGATGTTGGTCTGAAGCCTCTGTTTCCAGAATCTCCTCTGAGGGGGCGTGGCTTTTAGAGCTGAGCTGATCCCCTCCTGTCTGATTACGATAGCTCTGTAAATCTTCACCGCTGCTACATAAAAATATCCAGCAATATCAGTAATGTCCAGTCGTATAGTTTTGATCATCTGGACCTGATTCTTTCTCCTTCCAGTTCACCAAAGACTATTTTAGCTCATTCTCCAATGTTGATAGACGTTGCTGTGATCAATACATTCAATCCATTGGTTTCTCAGAGCAGAAAATAATGAAAGCTAACATCCAAATGCTCTTTCATTCATTTACAATGCTTTCCAACTGCGGTCAAATGAGCCACCGTTCACATTTCCATGGTCACATCAAGAAGCTCCGTGGAGTCTGGTGGAGATTTTCCAGCGTTCTGAGGACTGCTACCGTAAGTATTGGATGAAACTCACACCAAAAATCCAGTGACGGCTGATTTGACCACATAAATGTGAACGGCGGCTCATTTGACCGCAGTCAATGTGAAGATAACATCTTCTCTTCTTCAGAACCTGAACTAGACACGCTAGCCGGAACAGATGAGGATTTCGTGCATGTGCAGCAGAAAGAAGATCATTCATTCAAACAGAGTCTGTCTGTGACAGTCTGACTGACAGCAATTTAATAGGAAAAATACTCGGAAATACAAAAACAAAATGATTTCTTATTACATTTGTTCTGTCAGAAAAAAAAGGCCACATATACTTGTTAAAATCTAAAAAAAACATGATTTTTGTCAGAGAGGGACTTTAACAATTCAGTTAGCGACTAAACATCAAAACAGGTAAAATATTTGGAGGAAAAGAGTGCTGTTCATGTTTTTACCGCTCATTTGGCCATGGTGACTAAAGTGAAAGAAGATGTAAAAAATCACAAATAATAAAAGCGTGAACACATTTTATTTTGTTGGAACGCGTAAGTCTTGCAGTCTGATAAATATTGTCTAAACATTTGCTTGTATAAAGCACGTCACTGTCACCACGTTTCAACAACTGTGTTCCACTGCTAATTAAAAAAGCCACTTTTTTCCTGGTCGACTGCCAGCTTCCAATAACAAGACGCGTAATTAAAGTGACACCTGTTCAATCACCTTTCTGGGTTCATATTGTGGGATTACAATACAGAGCGTCAGCAGTGGCAGTAAACATGCGGTGGAAAGTGGGCCATAATATCGTGAGTGTTCTGCTGTGTGGAATGAGGGCACAGTGACAGACACAGAGTACAATACAGAACTCGCCTTTTTTTTGGGAGATAAACAACCAAAAAAAAAAAACTTTTGATTAAATTTTCAAAAAGAGGACATGAAGAAAGAAAGAATGAGTATAATACATTGTAATTACAAATATCGGGTACATTTGTATTATAATCTTTAGTTCCTAAATAGTCTTTAGCAACCATATCTGAAATGTTGTTTTTGAAATAAATTCTTATTAAAATTGGCTTCATGGTAGCAGTCTCACCTCACAGCGAGAACGTCCTGGTTTGAGTCCCGGCTGGGGGTTTTCTTCTATCTCCCAAAGTCCAGAAACATGGTTCAGAGGTTAACTGGTGACTGTATTGCCCTTAGGTGTGAACGGGATTAGGTGGCCCCTCAACAGATAGCCTGACCAGGGTGTGCCCTTTTCCCCAACGGTAGCTGGGATAGGCTGCAGCAACCCCTTGACCATTAAAGGGGTCGGAAAATAGATCGATGGCGGGACGGACAACAGTATCAAAACCAAAGTTTAAGTTCATATTAGGAATCTAAGTCAGTCATTTTCTAAACACAAAAATCACAATGTCAACACAAAACATTTATTAAAAACTTAAGAGTTTAAAACAAATATGATGGGATCTAAAATATATTTTTGAATGTGTTTTAGCATTGTATTTGTTGCATGCTAAGTATAAGATTTAGAGCTTGTAACTTCTCCACGCACTGCAAAGTTTGACCTTTAATTGAACCCTTTGAAACATCAGCTCCCGGGAAAATTGCCAACTGTCTTGAATATTTTTTTCCCTCGCTATTGCTTAAAGTCATGCCCTCCAATTTGTTTTAAAAATTGCCGTTCAACAGTTCCAAGATTGATTGACAGCAAGAACTGCTCCTAAAAAAATATATATTCTACTTCTTTATTTCAACCAGATATACCACAAAATTATCAAAATATTTTATTTGTGCTTATTTAAGAGCATCAGCTAACAAACTAACAGGTACGTTAACATGTTGTTACGACCCTTGAGATGTGTCATTTTGTGATTTCACCTGCTGGTATTGAACAGCTTGATCTGATACTGTGCTGTCGCTTCTCACTGGTCCCCAGCGTGCGGCATGAAACTATAGTGGGTACAGACTTTGACCCAAGCTGACAAAGAGAGGCTCAGTGGGAGCTCGTGCCCCACTCTCTGCACAGCAGGTAATTATCACCACTTTCATCCTATAAGTGCTGCATTTCAATTTGGAACATTGACATGTAAATCAGGCGCAGAGGAACTCTCTGGGTCAAGTACTTGTGCTACACGGATGAAGGAAACGGGTACATGTACACAGGTTTTCTTTGTGGGAGATGGTGCTGCACAAAAACGTGATTATAGACACACAAGCATACTTCAATTTAAAACTCATGTTTTCTTTTGGCAGTGGAAGGTTTAAACGCAGAGAATCTTACAGGGATTTTTATTAACATACGGTAAATGCTACTGTTACCTCATTGATTACTACATTCTCTGTGGTATTTTAGGATATTTTTAACCTCCACAACATCTTTTGACCTACACTGCAATTACAGGTTCATTAGCAATAAGTCAAAAAAATATTACCAAATTGGCAGATTTGGCAAAAAAAATCTGCCAATGGGGGAAAAAAAAAAAGCCTGACCAAGAATTCTTATTTTATGAACGAAGTTACCGCTAAGACATATTCTAATCAAACTTATGTTTTTATGTTTCACTACTGATAAAACTTTTGGATAAGATAGCCACAAAAATACATTTTTTTTCTGCTTTCAACTGTATTTGAAAAGTTTGTATTCAAAAGTTAAGTTCTAAACTTTTGCATGTATCACAGATAGAACTACTAACAGAAAAAAGTGTTTTCCGCTACTTCTCTTGGCATCAATTGCAGGGTGTGTTTAAACGTAAACATTTATGGTTTTCCAGTGAGCCACACATAACCAAATATTAATAACTCCTTCTTCTGTCATGCTAACAAAGCGAAGCAAACCCAGATGCTGGAACCGGGAAGGATGACGGATGCAGATGCAGTTTAGAAAGTATTTATTGTCCGTGGAGATTGTGGAGCTGGAACCAGGACTTGAATGGAGTTCCAGACTTGAAATGTTGAATGAAGAGGTGAGGTGATCTGGAGCAGCAGGGTGAAGATCCAGGAGGTGAGTACAGCTGATGGTGTGTGGCGGAGTAGACGAGAACTAACTGACCCAGGTCGGCACGTGGATGAAGGACCAGGTGAGGCAACGAACTGGCGAAGAATCCTGGGGAAGGCTCTTCTTAAGTAGACGGAGATGAGATGATGAGTGCCGACAGCTTGGTCCAATCAGGAGATGGAGCAGGAGCACCATGACATCTTGGATCTTCACAGGACTGACTCCCTGTTAAGTTTAAGTTTAAAGCTCTTCATGATTTTTCCCCAGTTTACATGACGGAGCTTTTAACTGTTGGCAGCCATTCTCGAGGTTTTCTAGAGATCACTAGGGGTAAACTGCAGAAGAGGAAAGCTGTCTTCTGTTCTTTTTGACTGGGGGTTGTTAGCATAACAGACGGCAGAATGGGGAAATAAAATGTCATTTTGTTTTCGGGTCTCAATCTCAAATCCTACGCCTCGGAAACATGCTCAGGGGCCAGCCAAAATATGGAGGTGGATGAGGCCCGCGGGCCGAAGTTTGGGGACCCCTGGGTTAGACCAGTGTGTGTGAACCTGTAAACATTTTACATTCTTCTGTTGCACCAAATGTCCATGGAAAGATGAGACATAAAACATAATCAGTCAAGTTCACAAATATTTTGGGTTCATATATTTGTAAATCTGACTGTCAGTACATCACCAGCTACAAACATCACATCACAACTTTATGCAAAAATGCGGTCTGTTTTGAGAAAAAAAATGTGTTAACAAAAGCTCTTCTATTCTGCTCATGGAAACGTTTTGAATTAAGAATTATAAGGACCTAGGCTATTGTATATCCAGAATATTAAATTCTGATTGCAATTTTGGATAATATAGAGGAGGTAAAAATGATAAAAAGCCAACATTTTCTACTGTTCTCTTAAGTCTGAAACCTTCCCCTCTCCTCCATCTATTTCTCTCTGTCTTTTCTCTCTCTGTCTGGCTGTTGCTCCAGAGGTAATCCAACCACATTCAATCTTTACTTCCTGCATCTTGGCATATATTAAGAACACGTAGCGTCCTTGATGAGTCAACCTTAAAGTGTGTGACTAAAGACAGACCGAAGCTCATTTGTTACCGACAGACAGCTTCTCCTTTTCCCTGGCAGTGACTCTTCGGGCAATTTGGTGGCAAAAAAACAATTGTAAGATCAGATTGAAAAAAATACCAGTGAGAAAACCAAACTGCAGCTTTGATTATACACTCATGCAAATGTTAATCACTTTCTCATGAAGCCAAAAACGGTTTGGCCCCTCTACGGTCTGAATCAGGCAGAAAAAAATAAATCATAAAAATAAACTCGCCGTCTGCATGCTGAAACAGAGCTGGGGTCCTGTTTGGCTTGAATCCATGTCTCTGATACCCATCTAGAATTTTTAATAATTAAAATAAACTATGGTTGTTTGGCCTCACTCTAACAGCTTCAACTGATAGCTAGATTAATGGCATTACCTGCGATAATGCTAATGGGAATGCTGTAAGCTGAATGTGGCTGCTAAAGATTGATGGCCAGCTAAAAAGGCTGAAGATAATAGCTGAAAATCCTAAAGCTTGCTAGAATATTACTTAAATTCCAAATTAGCCAAAAAAAAAAAGGAAAAATCTTAAATTTTATCAAAACAGCCAGCATAATTCTGTAATATTAGCTAAACTCCAAATTCGCCTAAAAAACTGGAAAATGTCTAAATTAATTAAAAACAGCTAGCATAACGCTGAAATATTAACTACAACCCAACTTATTCTGAAACAAACATCTTTGCCAATATATCACCATTTTGTCTAAATTAGCAAAAAAAAAAAACAGCTAGCATGTAGCTAAATTAAAAGCTAAACAACAAATTACACTTAAAAAAAACTCCAGTATGTGTATCTGGGGATCACAGGGATTTGAATGATTTCTTATTCATTTCCTTGGGGTATATTTGCTCAATATTTCAAAAACAATAAAGTTTATAAATACCAAAAACACAAGCAGCAATGTCCTAAACAAGATGAAGATTTTAATACCCATATTTCTTAAATTGTGGAAAGTGTAATTATGCGGAAAGGAGTAGGACATGCTTAGTTGTTTAATTTTGACTATAGTAACTCATTGAGAGCTTATGAGTTTTTTTTTCCTCTAAAAACTTTAAGCTTCTTTCTTGGAAAAAAAAAAAAGTGTTTTAACTTTGATTTGTGAGCTCTTGATTAAATTCCACCATGCTCTAAAAATAAACACGTTCCTTTTGCCACATTTGAGCCGCAAATGCCAAATCATTTCAGGGGCCAAATCAGAGCTCTGCAGGTTCATCCTTCATAAATATTCACATTGTAGGAAAAATGAAACTACCCTATTGCCACTTGTTTTTTTTCTTTTTTTAAACCTAGAAAAAAAACTCATTTAACCTTGTGTTTTTGTACCACACGTCTACATCCTCAAATCCTCTGAGCGGGATCTGCCAACAGAACGCGGACAGGCTGTGGGAAAAAAGCCTCTTCGGTCATCCGTTTCATCCACAGTCATCTGTTTGGACACTTCTCAGGGAATGGTCTGTGTTTAATTGGGCATGTGCGCCTGTGAGTATTTACGTGTTGGAGTGGAAATGAAACAGTTTGTCATCCTACACAGCAGTCAGGGGGTGCAGGGGGCAAGAGATGGCACAATGTGTCCAGCTCATGCAATCCTAATGAGGGCTACAGAGATTTGTTAGTCATACGTGGGGCTCTTGAAGTGGTTCAGCTCAGGGTCTTGTGCTTTCAGTTCGGACCTAAAAAAAGCACCAGATGCAGGCACATTAAAAGCTGATTGCTCATTAATAGACATCATTTTCTTGCAGAGCTAATTTCATTGAGCCATAGGCAACAGCTGCATACTCTTAATGCATCTCTTTGTGTTTTCACATATAATAAAGGTATTGAAGAAGGATATCCGCCCCCACCTGGATTGGAGATGTCTCCATGGAGACTGAGTTGACCACATCCCCCCCTCCTCTCCATGTCACTGGCATGTGCAAAATTAATTAAAGGAGGGCTTGTCTCGAGAGTATTTTCTCTAATAAGTAGCTCATTGCCCCTCTGACATTTTGAGCATATGTGAGTCTCATTGTGGGAGTGTGTGTGCCAAGATTTTTATCAAAAATAGAGCAGCTTATTCTCCCACTCGGTTGCCAAGATCACAGGAAACGAAGAGGAATTTCTTTTACCAACTTTCAGGCTAATGGAGTCATGTTCTGCTCACCATAGCAGGACAAGCAAACATTTTCAGGGGAAAAAATGTGTGAGCGGTGTTTTTGTGATGTTAGGATCCTGTTCTTCACTTTATAAACAGTCAATCTAGCACTGATTCTCCTCGACCTGATTAACCTGAAAGTGTGAGGCAATGAACCCCATTTCTTAACCTTGTTTTGCCGTTGTACTGTAAAAAAAAAAAACCTCCCAAAAAACGAGACACACATGAAGTGATGCAGAAAGGGCCCGGTTCTGATACAGTGGTCACACACGTGCATCATTAGCAGCACTGGAGATAGTGGTGGGTGGTTGCTGACAGGAGTGCAGATTGTTGTCTTCAATTAGCTCCATCAGCAGAAGGCGAGGGCAATAGTCTCCCATTGTCTGCAAGGTTCACTTCTCAGATCACAAAGATGCCTCCCCTTGAGAAAAAGACAGCTCCTGTCAAATAGGACAAATTGTTTTTCTGCTTTGACGTGAATTCAAAGTTTTTGCTTTCGTCTTTTTATAAACTGCAGTTGAAAGTCGGAACGAGACGATGTTGTTCCGTTTGACTTCTTTTTTTCTTTGCAAAGGTGAGAGAACTTTTGGTTGCAGCATAAAAAACAAAAGTATAACACAAGAAAAGCAATAAAAAAAGTGGGGCATAATGATTATGATGAAATGATTTGGAAAAAAAATAATAAACCTTCTGAAGAAACAAGAAATCTTAAAAGGTTAATGCAAGTGCTGCTTTCAGCCTGAAATATCAAATCAATTAACGAAAAATGCAAAAGTTTTATGGAGAAACTTTTCAGGCATTTAAATTAAAATCAATACATTTTTACAGAAATACCTCAAGAAACACATTTAACCCGAGCAATTAGACTGCTGTCTCTTTTAAAGACTCACTCCAATGAAAGTTGTGTTTTTAACATGTTATTGTGGCATTTTTTTTTTACTATGGAGAGCATATATTAAGAAAATAAAGCCTAAAATTGCATTTCTGAGTATTTATTTATACCAGGGAAATAAAAAAAAACTGTTATTTGAGAAAGACCATATTTGTGACAGAAATTGTGCTAGATAGGCCACAAGCCCCCAGTCTGCTCCATTCCAATGCAACTAGACTAGATCCATATACATCTTTGTTTTCCTCATCTGAGATGGTATTTGGCCACAGTTGGTTGCATGTAGAACTGCCGCGCAATTCAGGGATCACTTTCCAGGAGGCATAATGGCTTAATCCAGTGTGGATCCCTAGGCAAGACCCTTTATGCTACATAACTAAGTGACCACAATCGGGCCCCAGTCTGGCTCTACATGTGCCGATCTCCAGCCCGGATAAAATACACGGTTGTAATCAAGAAGCACATCTAGTGTAAAAATGTCTGCAAAACCAAATGTCCAAATCGCTAAAAGCTGTTTTATTGTGGCTGGAATATACCAAAAGGAGAATAACAATTTTCCGTTCACTAGAAATTTTAAGTTGGGGTTAGTGAGCTAGTGGAGGAGCGCATATCGTATATCTTCCACCCGCTTATTTAGTTTTTATTCGTGGTTCCACGTATTTGTGTATTTTATTTCAGTCACGTGATTCTTCTGGTTCTTCACAAAAACTCAGACAATGGGAAATTTTTGCATCCAAACAAGGTGCTGCTCTGCATCGTCGCAGTGAGGCGCAGCAGATGGCGCTCCCCCGCCCCTACTCAAGAGGAGTGCCCCCTCCTCACTCTATATCCCTGCATGGATAAATGGCATCAGCTGACCCAGAAGCAGTCGAAAAAAATCCTGATATGCTGAAGAAGATAATCGCGGAAGATAAATCATCCAGGTGTTCATTATTAGAAGAAGGAGGAAGCACACATTCCTGATTTTAACTTAGAGTGACTCTCATGAAGTACAATGTCACTGGAATACTGGGAATTCTTAAATATATATATATATATATATATATATATAATATATATATATATGTGTTGAGAAATACTCCAATGTTCTTTAATTAATGTTTTACAAAGCATGATAAGAAGTGTTTTTGATGAGTATGGAACGGCCGTGGAGGGGGGGATTCTCCGTATTCGTGGATTCCTCCGGTCCCCAATCCCTGCAAATAACCCCGGGCTCACATCGCTCGCGTTACAGCTCAGGTGTGATGCAGGAGCGGTCTAGCTACAGCCAATGGCTCATAAGGATGGCTGCAGCCACGGGCTCTACTGCAGACCTCGCAAAACTCCAAACTCACAAACGTTCACATTATCCCCCCTTTTATTTGATGCGGTTCAGCTGCATCGTCTAGCAAAAATTTGAACAAAACGAAACGGATTTTCAGCGACGCAGAGGCCTGACCACAGACGAAAGACGTGAACACCAGCAGTGGGATTTCCTCTCGCACTTCTAGAGTTACGTATAGACTGCGGCGCTCGCATCGGAGCTGTAACGCTGTAGCGGTGTGAGGGGGGGATACTGTAATAAGTTTTTTTTATTTTGTTTTAACAAAAACATCATAATCGTAGTTAACCCTTTAAGCTCCAGTGTTTATGTTCTTTGCTTTACTTTAACTTTTCAATTGTCAACATGATCAACGTAATTTCTAGCAGATTTTTAAGGAGAAAAGCGGAATTACGTTGATTGCGTTACCAATTGAAAAGTTATGTTACAGATTTTCTGTTTAAGCATCACAGGTGACGCCTCAGGTGTTGTAGGGTTAAAAGACGCCTGGGAACATTTTACAACTGTTAAAAAAAAAATGACCGGAATAGGTAGGGTAAGTTAAGTTGATATCTACCACCTTCAAACTGTTAAAACATCCAGCTGTGATCATCCTTTTCCATTGCGTTCCCCGCAGGAGTCATCAAGGACCTTAAGGTTCAGCAGTCAGGACTTGTTCATTGACTCGAGTCCTTTAGAACAAACTGCGAACTCAGAAGAAGATGTCACCTGCCTTTGAGGTTGCAAGAGATCATCTGTGTTACACTCTGTGGGATGTGAAGCAGGCTTTCAAAGAAGACTCAAGGGGCAAAAAATATAAAATAAATAAATTAAAGAATGATTAGATTGGATTGATGGATCTTCACCAGTCCTATATAGTGACTTATCCAAAATAGAAACACCCAATTACACATTTATGAAATATGGATTACAAATATTTGCTTGCTACGAAGCTAAAGATATTTTATCATTAAAATCTTGCAGCTAAAGGTTAGAGTTTTCAGCCAAAATGTTTCTTTAGAATATAATTTCAGTATTAAAAATATTTTATTATTCTCTTTTTTTTAACAAGATCACGTTGCTAAATTTTTGCAAAATTACAACATTTATTCATTTTATTCATAAAAAAAGCAAAAACTTTAGCTTCCTTTGTGAAACAAATGGAGTGGTAGAAAAGTTCAATCCTTCCACTATTGTGAACTATAAGCTGAGTACTTCAGTGGAAGTGCTTAAAGCTGCTCCCCCACTGAAGACTAGACGGACTGGCAGGTGGAAGAAAAGGACTTGGGTAATCCTAGAAAATCACATTATTCCCAGGCAGACTGAACTATCCATTTAAAAATAGATGAATGGTGAGAGATAAATCTTGCTTTATACCTCTTTTCAAAGGACTCCTCTGACCTCATGGTGTGTTTCTGTCTGTGACATTTAACAGCCCCTTTTGTGACTTCCTGTGACCTCAAGTCAAGGAGCTGCTTTCAGTTAATAGTTGTGGAATGGGAATATTGGTACCACAATGTCTTACGCTTGGTTCACACTAAAAGCGTAGTGCCACCGAATGGAAGCTGCTTCCATTCAACTCCCTTGTTTACCCATGGTGTGGTTCACACCAGGTGCTGGGCGCCGCAGTCCTCCGCGGAAGGCTTATTTTCAATATAACAAATTTCTCCCAATAAAACACAACAATTGACAAATACGATTATGTTTCTTTGTCTAAAAAGACAGTAGAGATGAAAATAAACCAAAAAAAGACAATTAGACACACACACATCCTTCTGTGTGTCCCAACAACAGATAAATTAAAGAATAGTTGTCTAACAAGTCTGACTACTTGATTCTTCTTAGGAGTAAAATGGGTTGGTATTTTTAGGTTCTCAAAGGCCCGGTCCTATAGGATTTCACGGCCATATCACGGGCAGAAATTTTGGAAAATCTACCGCATGTGCTTAGATGCGCTAACTTTATGAATGTTCGTGGAATAGCAGTGATACAGTTGCCAGAGTCCATTCCACTTCCACTCCACTGCCAGAGCACTGCTTAATCACGTGTAAGCGCGTCCTCCTACGCTCAGCCGCTAAACAGAGGCTACAAACGCAGACTGATACACTGCTGCAGCTGTGCACAAACGCAAATTTCAGCATTCAAACAGGTGTGCCAGCGATCGCTCCACGGCCCGATCTCGCACTGAAACTGCGGTTCCACAGCCATTGCACGGCTGTACCGCTGGTACAACACGCATTCACCGGCGATCTAAATAATTTTGTGCAGTTCAAAAAATGTTTCTGTATGTAATGGCGGCCAATATTTTACCGCGTGTATGCGCGTCTATCCCGCGGCCATGTCTCAGCAGTTGCACCACTCCACTGCTAACAGCGTTTGTACTTCGGGAATGTAGTTTTTTTCATGCTCCAGGCGTAATATAACTTTGATGGCAAAAAACAAAAAAAAAGCTCCAGCAGAAGAGCCATTCAACCGTGGTGGAAAAATGCTCATCTGGTGTGAACTGCAGGCAAGCGCGAATGTCGCACGCACTCCGCGCCGCTTCGCGCGCTCAGCGTAGCCGCAGCGTTAAATAGTAATTAGTGTAGATATTAGTGCACCCAGAGATTGAGATATTTCCCGTGTGAATGATTTATGCAGAATAATAAACATATTTTAAATGATGTTTTCTTCTACATCAACTCATAATTGTAGGGAAAAAAAGAGATGTGCACAAATCTGCCATATGCTGCTTATCAAAGCCCAGAGGTAGGAGAGAGGCTGGTAGTAATGAGGGTTATTTCAAAGATACTTAATGTATGGAGTTTTTTTTTTTTTTTTAAGTATAGTAAAGCTAAACCGAAGAAGCTAACGAGTATAATCACTCAGATGTACGATTTAAAAAAAGAACAACAAAAGGCAGCAAGAATGGTAGATTGCCTGTCAAAATTCCCACAAGGCCAAAAAAGAACTCATTAGGAAACCAAAGACTGTTAGAGTGGAGACAGAAGTTAGACTGGACCAGGTCGGTCCACTGGATCAAGTCGGTTTAGACTTCTGGCACCTCCCCCCACCTTTCCCACACACACTCACAGAAACATTAGCCACCCTCCCCCACCGCTGTTCATCCGCTCGACAAACAAGCTTCCCGTTTTCCGCTGCGTCCCTTATTACAGTATCTGAGCACAGGAGAGAAAAGCATCCATGTACAAAGAACAGTTTTATCCGCATTAACCCCTACCATTTCCCGCCGCCTCGAGAAATCTTTGATAAAAACCTTAGTACACCTTCAAAAGAAAAGGCGCCGCTCCGCGAATTTTAACCTTCAAAATTATATAGCTTCTGTCATGGCAACAGTACCTTCTATTTCAGCTTCTTTTCTCCAGTATGCCTTCTTCATTTCCCTAAACAATGCTTTAGATTTTCTTTTGAAGATTCAAGTGAAAAGGAAAAACAGTGTAAAAAATAAAAATGGATTTTAGCTAAAAGGAAAAACGCAGGACTTGCTGTTTTACATTTTACCGACTTCATCACCTGCAGTGGCTTCATGTTTACCAGCAACCACATCCTGCGGCTAAATGTCATTTCAACTTAAGACAGCTCATCAGGATGAGCGGCAAGTGTTGGATGGTGAACTTTACCGGCCCATGGGGAATGGAGCAGGAATAACAGGTTTCATGCCTGCAGGTGAAAAGCTGTGTATTGCTGATTTTAAGATAGCTCCTAACAAGTCCAGCCTAAAAACACGACAAAACAGATTTACTCCCATGAATAATAGGCGCTTTTATTTTTTTCCTCCTACCAGATTACAAAATGTTTACATTACCGCTAACCAGACATCGCAAAGCTCTTACCTTTTCACTCACTGGGGGTCAGATTGCTTTGAGTTTCATCATGTTCTGACTTTCACTTTGACGGAGTCTCTTATGGGATTTTATAAATGTGGCTTTGTTCTGCGGTTTATAGTCTGTTTTAGGTCTATCATTCAAGCCCTGGTTTTATGGGATAACTCCTTGTCCGTCTGTCTCGTCGTCTGATATATCAGTTCTGTTTATTGCTTCTGTGCTTGCTCAGAGATGTGCTGTCGACAAAAATAGGTCGTATTTGTTTTGCAAGGGGAAAGCAGATGAGGAAAAAGTGGTGCACATTAAAGGATGAGGAGAAACAGTGAAGAAAAAAAGAAAAAGATGAGAGTAAGATGGAAGGAAAGAGCAAAAAGACAGTGTACAGCTTCTGCTATTTACTTAACTTTTTGCCTATTTTGACCTTTTGCACAAAAGTCACTCCACCTCCTGCGTTCTCAGCCTTTTTGACACTGCTATTTTTTCAGTCGAGGCCACTAAGCCTGACTTTAGCCTGGCTCTTCCACGTTTGTCCTTTGTTTGAAAAGGAACTCCAGTCCATTAAGCTCAACCTGCATGTGCTAAAAGCTTACTTTGTTGACCCCGGCCAACTGCTCTGCTGTAAACCACACTGAATCCCACAGGCATTTACCGTGTAGGCGCAGCATTAAACTTATACAGTGTCAAACACAATTGCTATACGGTCATCCCTCGTCTCGATGGCACACATTAAGGCAGCCATTTTGGTCGAATGATTGGAACAAAAACAGGTAGTTGACATTAAAGTAAAAATGTCCATAACTCAATTTATCTACATTTTTGTTTTACAGTTAGCTATCAGAATGCTATATACATTGTAATTCCAGGATGCTGGTTGATGACAAAAACAATACTGTTCTTCCTGATGAATTGCAATTAACTTATTTTCATGTAATTAAGCTAAACTTTGATCAGAGATTTATTCCAGGTGAGCCTTGTGTCCCAAACTAGAAGAAGGTTATTACAAATGAAAGAAATAGTGTGCAGGGAAGACACCGGACAATTTAACTGCTTATCTGTTTATGTTAATTGTGAAACATTTTAATTGTTGGCACTGTCTACAATCAGCAGGTTTGCAGAACAAAATGAGTGACGATTAAAGAAATAGAAGAGATCTTTAAGAAATCTTTTTATTTAGTCTTTTGGAGATAGAAGGGTTTAATTTTGGGAGTGACGAGGAAGGATATAAGATCAAGGATAAATACATCAGAGGAACAATTATGTTAGATATTTTGGAGATAAATACGTACAAATCAGATTAAGATGGTTTGGACACATTGTAGCATTGCCCCAAAGGTATATCTATCTAGTAGAGAAAAAAAAAATCTAAATGACAATTAAAATACTGATGTGAATCAGTGTGTATCTGATTTAATATAATTTGTTTATATAAATACTGTTTATAATTATGTGTTGGATTGTGTAAATTCTTTATGGGATTGATGGAGTCACCAAGGAAAAGAGAAAATTTTGGGGCATCAGCAATTGTCAGAGGAGGAAATAAACCGAAACGGGTGGGGGAAGCCCACAAGGGAGGAAGTAACACTTCTACCTATGGGGATTCGGGGTAGAAACCGATCATTCCTTTTTTTTTTTTAACTTATGTTTCCTTTTGGACATTTTTTTGACATTTGAATTTATGATGGAATATACTCTATCAAAAATACACTTTTTTTTCTTTTTGTTCACGAGAATTTGATAAGCATGTGTTGATATATGCAACTCAGGTTTGTATTAGTTAAAAAGATAAATTAGTGAAAATGCAATTTTTGTAGAGTATACTTAATACAACTAGTTACAACATTGGTTTGGACCAAAAAAGAGATTCATGGACGTAGTGAGAGAAATGATGAAGACGATAGGTTACATTTGGATGATCGGCTGTAGCAAGACCTGCAATGGACTGGCGACGAGTCCTGAGTGTGTTTTGCTTTGCTCTTCAGAAGCTTGGTAGGCTCCAGCATTCCAAGTATTCCAAATGGGACTTTGGGATGGATCCCTGATGGGAGTATAAAAAGGAAAAAAAAAATCTAAGGAAAATCTTGTCCTGATATTTTTGTGCAATGATTATAGTATTTCTTGTTTATATATATATATATTATATATATATATATATATATATATATATATATATATATATATATATATATATCACTAATAAAAGAAACCAATGATTAAGATTTTTATGTCTGATTTTGACATGGTCAAATGTCACTTATCTTTCCTGAATCCAACAATTTTTCCTCTTAACAAAGCCTACTAAAGAAAGGCGTATGACATTTTTATCATGCAGTCCTACCAACAAAGAAAAAAACATGTATTTTCATGCAGTGTAAAATGACAAAGGATTACTATAGTGCACAATTACAAGCAACATCCCTCCTGCGGTGGATTAAACACGTTCTAAGTGGGATATTTCCCTGCAGTCAAGTTCTTGTGATTTTTGTGGGTCTTGCTTGTTATATGGATCCACATCTAGGGAAACTGCAATCTTATTAAATAGAGGGGGGGGGGGGCGCAGCTTTTATAAAATGGTAATCAAGGTATTACACTTAAATAATTAATACGTGACAGTGATTTGTTCCAAGTTGGACCCTGGACACTTCAAGCTAAAAATCTGAGACCCATAATCTTTCATGTAATATCAGGAAAGAGAGGGATAAATTCTCTTACATGATTGCAAGTAGGGATGCTTCATGCGGATGCCATTAATCAGGAAAGCTTACCCTGTCAACACATGATAAAATGTTAGTTTATAATTTTTAATTAAGAAACAGATGGTTTCTCACTCGGTTGATAATTTGTAGCAATTAATTTTGTGTTGTTTTTATTTAACTAATATAAAACTAAACAATATATCACCTCACCAATATATTTGCAATGCCTCCTGTTGTAGTTTCAGAAGTTATATGAATAACCTTTTCAGCAATATCGGAAAAAAAACAACAAAAGGTTTTAAAGATTTATAAAGCTAGGATTTTGTGAAAGCCTGAGGCAATACATGGCATTACTGTTTTTTGTTTGTTTCTTTTTTTTGTCCAACAAGTCTTTCAGACTTGGCATTTTTATGACACAGCCCAGAGCGTTCACATTTTTCATACTTTCTTGATAACACAACAATGAAACTCAGTATACGCATGTTGTTACACATACACATCTTTTAGATTCTTAGAAAAAAATTACAGTTATTTGTCATTAGTTTTTACAGCCAATTAGAGCTAGACTATTGCATCATACCACAGACTTTTGAAGTGTGTTTGCTAAATCAGTGGTCCCCCATATTTTTCAGATAAGTTTAATAAAATCATTTTTTCCTCTTCAGTTTCTTTTAACTTCTGAGGATAAAGTTTATCTTCATTCCCTGTAAAATATCTGCAACTGGTTTAAACCTTATTTGTACGCTTGATAATGTACAGGAAACATTAAACTGTGACCCATAACTGTCAAAGTGGAAGCCAAAAACTCAACTTGCAAACTTTAGCCACGTCTGCCTTTTAAGGTGTGGTTGGAAAAAAAAGCTTTAAGAAAGAAGTGGACAGAGTTTTTACAAAGGATAGAGCAACTTCACTTTGTGTTAAGAGTGAGTGGGTGGTGGAGGGAATCTAGTAGGTTTGGAGAAAAAAAAAAAAAACCCTTCAGAATCAGGCTGTAAATAAAATATTATAATATATATAAATATATATGTTTTTTTTTTTTTTCTGTGCGGCCCGAAACTGCACAGTACTTTTCCACGCACCAGGGGTTTGACACCAGCAGGTGTGGATGAAGCAACTGAAGCTACAGTTCATTTCATTTTATTTTAACTCACTTTATGTACACAGTAAAAATGCCAAGGCAGAACAAGTGAAAAAAAAAGGTTGATAGAGACCAAGGGTCAGCAGTTTAGCCCTTGTGCTATGGGGTCCAGATGACCCAAGTCTTACATTGACATACATCCATCCAAATTACAAATGTGGATGAATGTGGACAGGAGTTCATGTCTGACACCAATGATGATTTAAAAAAAGCATTAAAAAAAAAAGTTCAGCGCACTGTCATGTGGAGTCCAGATGACCCTACTCCCAATGTCAACATACCTAGAATAGCACAAGTGTTAAACAAAGTTGCCCGGATGTCCCACCCTCTGGACCCTTCCTTCAGCTCCTCTAGGGGGACCCCGAGACGTTCCTAGGCCAGCCAAGAGACGTAGTCTCTCCAGCATGTCTTGGATGTTCCCCGGTATATTCACCCAATGGGGCATGCTGGGGAACACCTCCTCATGGAGGTATCCAGGAGGCATCCGGACCATATACCCGAACCACCTCAACTGGCTCCGTTTGATGTGGAGGAGAAGCGGCTCTACTCCAAGCTCTACCTGTGTGACCAAGGTTCTCACCCTATCCATCACTCATGAGGGAAATATTTGAAGTCTTCCATCCGAGGGAGGAGCACTTCACCCACCCAGAGAGAACAAACTACCTTTCTCTAGTCAAGAACCGTGTCTTCAGACTTAGCGGTGCTAACCCTCATCTTTGCCGCTTCACACTCGGCTGCAAATCGGCTCCAATACATGCTGGAGGCCATGACTCGATGAAGCCAACAGGACAGCATCATCTGCAAAGAGCCGAAATGAAATCTTGTGGTTTCCAAACCTGATCCCCTCTGGCTTCTGGTTGTGCCTATTCTGTTCATACAGACTATGAACAGAACTGGTGATAAAGGGAAGCCCTTCTTGAGTCCAGCATCCACTAGGAACAGGTCTTACTCACTACTATATGAACCAAGCTCCTGCTAAAGTTGTACGGAGACTGGACAGCCCTCAGTAAGGCTTCTCAGACTGCACACTCCCAGTGCACCCTCCACAGGACACCATGGGGGATGCAGTCAAACTCCTTCACCAAATCCACAAAACACGTAATGGATGAGCGAAATCCCATGAACCCTCCAGCACAGGGTGTAAAGCTGGTCAACTGTTCCACGACCAGGATGGAAGCTGCTCTGTTGTTCTTGGATCTGAAGTACAACTATCGGGCAAACTGTCCTCTTCAGTACCCTGGCATAGATTTTTTCAGGGAGGCTGAGGAGGGTGAGTTAGAACATACTCTCCGGTAGCCCTTCTTGAAAAGGAGAACCGTCTGGACTGTCTGTCAGTCTCGTGACACATTTCCCAACTGCCACGCAATGCTGCCAAGATATGTCAGCTAAGACACTCCGACGGCATCCAGAGACTTGACGTACTTAGAGTGGACCCCATTAACTCCCAGTGCCTTGCCACCCATCGTAGTTTGTCGACTACCGCAGTGACTTCAGCTTGGGTGATGGACATCTCCACCTGAGAGTCCTCAGCTGCTGCTTCCTCAAGGGAAGGCATGTCAGCAGGATTGAGGAGATCCTCCAACAGCCGACAATGTTCCAAGTGGAAGTCAACAGTTCCCTACCTGTGCTGAAAACGGCCTGCAGGAAACTGCTTTCCCATCCTGATGCGGTTTGCCAGAACCTCTTTGAGGCCAATCGATAGTCCTTCTCCATGGCCTCACCAAATTTCTCCTAAGCCAAAGTTTTAACTCCGCAACAGTCCAGGCTAAAGCTCATTTAGATTGGCGGTACCTTTCAGCTGTCTCTGGAGTCCCACAAGTCAACAAGGCTTAGTGGGACTCCTTCTTCAGCTTGACTGCATCCTTTACTTCCACTGTCCATCACGACAGGTGTGAGAGACCTCACGATGACAGCCCCCAAGAGAAACGAAGACAATGGAGGTGTAGAACATGGTCCACAAAACTCAATGTCACTAGCCTCCTTCAATATCTGTTTGAAGCTCTCCCAAATGTGAGAGTTAAAGACTTCCCCAATGGAGGGCTCAGCCAGATGTTCCCAGCAGACCCTCATAGTACATTTAGGTCTACTAAGTCTTTCTGGCCTTCTCCCGGATCCAACTCACCAGGTAGTGACTAGAGGACAGCTTGCCCCTCTCTTTTTATATATGTATTTCATGTGTTGAATAAATTCTCTTTAACCACCTGAAATTATTTCAAGCTATAAAGAAAAACAGATATTGTTTTTTGCTTTCAAGCAGATGCTAAATTAAAGTATTCTTGGAATCAAAGTGGTTTGATATATATTTGCAATATTAGCTGTCAAGAGATTAATAATTCATTATTTCAAAGACTTTAAGGTTGCCTTGATTGTTAACAAGTTTTTAAAAATTCTCTTCTTTCTCTGAATGCCTTTTTTCTCTCGATGAGGAAAAAAATAAGACATCTAAATAACTTCTGTTTTAAAGAAACTCTACAATAAATCAATAAAGTAATTTAGATCACTTCGCCTTTGCAAAGATACGAAAGGCTTTAGTTTCTTTTTTGATTAAACCATAATGCAATAACGGAAATGAAAAAGAAAGAAACATCAGATGTAATTGACATTGTATTGACATTATATATTTTTTTTCTTTGAGGATAACGGAACATCCTGAGAAAATCTGTTTTTAACCATGAAAGTTTTACAAAACATTAGTCACTGGTTCATAGGCACAGGGTCTCGGTCTGGTTCAGTTTTAATAGTTTACAGGACAGAGACTTGAGATTGACACGCATTGACATTTAACTGGCTCTGTAGTCTTTCCTCGCTCAAAGTGCATTCATCGCCTGCAGCAAAGAATAGGTGGAACTTCAGAGTCTGGTCAAAGAGCACTCTGAAGATATGAATTTCGTTTCAGGACATAGTAAATGAAAACAGAATTTCCCATAGCCGAAGAAAAACAAGCATTTATAGCTTGATGTTGAACTTCTTTCATGCTTCTCCTTTCTTGTTTCCAAAGATTTTCAGGGCTACTCCCGATTTCCATCCATCTTGCAAACCTGTGGAATCCCAGCAACTGAAGCCACGATACCTCTCTGCTTGGACAAAACAGCAGTCTGTAATACAGCCACACAATCACACACACAAATACACTTCTAGGGACAATTAAGAGTGATCCACTTACCAACAAACCACAGTTTTGGACTGTGAGAGAAACCAGAGTGCCGGGAAAAATCGTATGTATTCATGCAATGAACTTGCAAACTCCACACAGAATGGTTCCACCCAGGGTTTGAACCAAAGCTTATTTATATCGGGTGTTGTGCAACCCCAAATGCATGATGGGACAGTTTGCAAAAACTCTCAAAAATTTACTTTGAGAAAAGGCAAACTTTTAAAATCTCTTTTGTCAAACTTGACAAACAGGAAATCTGTATCCCTGATAGATTGGCTCTTCTTTGCAACAGCAGGCATTTAATATATTTAAACTAGCAAAGTGAAATTTCCACTGCAAGATTCCGACAGGGATTTTCTGATAATAAAATGTAGCAAAATGAGATTAATCTTTGTCTACGACAGAAATGAGGAATTAACACATTGGCAGATTAATAGATGAATGAAAGGAAATGTGTGCATTAATCCACAAAATGGACTGTTTTTTTCTATGAATTGATTAGAAATTAGAAAGAACTAAGCTTTTTCATGTGTGTGTATTACAAAAAGTGCTCAGACTCAACTCAGGTGTCCGGCAAAAACTTGAACCCAGCGAAACAGGTTCGGAGCGCCGGAGAGGCCAGGTCGCAGAGTTCTGACATGGTTGGATGCAGTGCGAGTTCCTCTCGCATTTGTCAAGTTACTTAAAGACTCTGGCGGTAGCACCAGATCTGCCGTGGGAGCCTGTTGAGTTACCAATAAATCCAAGCCCTGATGGGTCAGAATCTGACCTGGTTTCGCTGGTGTTCAACGACAACAAGTTTTGTTCGCAGTGCCCTAAAATGGTCATAAAATTTCTGAAGTGAACATGAGAGTTTTGTAAATGGAAGCCCAAAATGTTTTTGCACACATTTGTATGGACTTTTCATTTTTTATTAGTTTTATCTGTCTTTCATGTACTTAATTACTTTTTTGTAATTGCATGCTGCCATGTTTAATTCTTGTTCTTAAATTTTATTTTTTATCTTTTATTTCTTTTTTATTGTAAGGCACTGTGGTAACCTAATGGCATTATAAAGTGACGTATAAATATAGATTATTTATTCATTTCAGGGATTTAATACTATAATTACCGATATTATTTATTTTTTTTATAGAAAGAATTTGCATAGTTCACACACATATCTTACAGGATATCAATAATAATAATTCCAAACAAAATAATAATAATAATTTGCCTTTAATGAATGTATGGCTAAATTTCCACCTCATTGAGCACAACTTTAATACACTTGGTGGTTTAAATATTATTGTTTTCAGTTCTGATCCTATATTTTCCCTGTGGAACGTTATTTTTAGCTTCAGATGATGCAAAGAATCCCTCCTGAAGCATAAGCATTAGTGACACCGGAATGGCGAGCACGAGGATGGAGGAAAAAGAGAACACTGGGATGAGAAATACATCTTCAGTGATGTTATTAAGAACAAAAAGAGCAATTCATTTTGACAGAGGGCAGCGTGGCGCGCGCTCCAGAGGAGGCTGTGAAGCACTTCAAAGCATGATTTCTAAGTTACTCCCTTGGCTTCTCTCCTGCAAACAAAGTGTGATGTACAAAGTTCTTCAATCCCCCTCTGAGTTCGACTGAGGCTGCATGTATTCTGGTACAAAAAAAAAAGCGATGAACGATTTTCTTCATGACAGTTTTTTTTTTTTTTTTAGAATCGTGTACTCTAGAGCCGCTTTGGTTTGACAAACATGACAAGAACACAAAGGTATGAAAGCAGCAGCTTTTTTCTCTTTAAGTGTTCATTGATAGTGGATGGTCTACAACATTGCCTCTTCGGAGCCCTTTAGGCTGAGCATAATTTTAATCAGATGCCTGATTAGTACGACCTTGGGAGCTGTCTTCATTTCACAGGGTAGCAGTCTGCAGCTAAAGATTGGTGTTAAATTTCGTCAACACTCCCCGGAGCAAGTCTAGAATATGTTAATTAACTCATTGATTGACGAGGGCGGTTCATTTTAAAAGCAGAAGTTGAAGTCTCTGGTGTGGGAGACAAAAAAAAAAAAAAAAGCTAAAAAAAAAGATCCACAGCTGTGCATATCAATAGCTGACATCAGTAGAATCTGTAGAATCTGCAAACCCCCATTCCTGCGCACCAAGGACACGTTTAGTCTCTGTTTTTCATCGAGGGGCAAACAAATGTTTTATTTATTTATTTATTTTTGTCTTCTAGACTTTTGCATCAGTGATCGGAATTACTCCCTCCTCTACGTAGTTCTCGTAAATGGTTATGGTCCATTGGGGGAGCTATTTCTTTTGATATAAGTCAAGAAACTGGGTTAAACCTTTGTTGTGGGTGGTAAACAAATGAAAAGCCGCTTTGCACAATAAGATTCAAAGATTAAAATACTTTATTGTAAATGTCAGCAACAGTTACATTATGGGTAACAAGTAAAATAAGGGCAATAAGTAAAAAGAGTAATAAGAAAAAATAGAATAATTGAAACATGAAATATTAACAGTGATAACAATAAGAAACTGTACATGTGTAATGCAATTTTTTTAGAAAAATAAGACAAAAATGTAATATAAAATGAAATACAAACTACATAATAATAACACAACTCATTTTTATGGCAAAAGTTAATATTTTTTCTCTTGGTCTTACACCAAAAAGCCTAAAAAAACAGATTCTTTAAATATTTAAAAAGGTAATTTAAGCAGAATGACTAAAAATAAGGTGTGATGGCTAATTTGTTTAATCGATTTCTATTCTTATGATCCAACCAGATCAGTTTGGGGTAAGTTGTTAATTGATCTCTATGCTATCATGAAATTATTTAAATTTAAAGTAAAAAAATGTAATTGATTTCGGAAAATACCATATAGCAGGGGTCACCAACGTTTTTGAAACTGAGAGCTACTTCATGAGTCACACAAAGGGCCACTATAATAACACATTTTGTGTAGTTATAGTTTGTTATAAATTATTAATAATTAATAATGATACTCCTCTATGTAAAGACACTGATTTTGCAATATAATTATCAACAATGACAACAAGCTAAGAAACAAATATCAATATTCACCTCTTCATTAATCTCAGTAATTGTTACATTTTCAGATGATCACTTACATTTCATGGGAAAATGTCCCATTCTAGCCATGTTGTTCCATGTTTATCAATAAGTTAATGTTAAAGAAAAATCAACTTGCACATTTTTAAACAAATCTTGTCACATTTTGAACTTATGACCAAATCTGCAATATTTTTAACTAAATTAACAATCTTTGAACTGGAGGAGGTCAGAGGTCAACTAAACTTATCTAAAGTTCATGTATCATCAAACATATTTTAAGACGTTTTAATTTTAAAACCTATGTAAATGTAAGTGTAATCTAAAGAATACAATTTAAATTCAGATGCAGCTCACAAGTGAGTTGTGCTATTTTTGGAAGAGACTTGAGGGCCCCTTTTGTGGTCCTTGAGGGCTACCTGGCGCCCGCGGGCACCACGTTGGTGACCCCTGCCATATAGATTGAGACAAGATAGGTTTATTTTACTAAAACATAAAAACAACAAAGCAAAAAATGATCAACTCATGCAGTCCAATGTGTGGGCATTTCCATTTTAGTGTGGAACAATGGGCTGAACTTTATGAAATTAAAATGTGAATAGATTTGTTATTAACTCTTACTTATTTGCTTGTTTGTAGACATTTAATTTACACTTGATTACCTTGCAAGAAATACAAGAAATCTTGAAAACCAAACCTGCACTGATCAGTACCAGGTATTTATCTGAGTCACAATGGTTTAAGTTTTGGTAAATGACGCCCTGGATTAATTTTAGGTCAGTCAATTAGATCTAATTGGATTATTCATAATAAACATACACTATCAATCATATTGAAATTATGATATGAGGTGAGTTATTGTTAAAATGAATGGTTACACCCCTGAAAATAGAAAACCTTTTCTTTCAGATTCTAATGTGATTTTTTTTTTTTTTTTTTTCCAATATATACTTTCTCGTATGCATCATTGTTGTGTGAATCGCTCCTGTGAAAGTGAGTGACATGGGTGTGTGATTGAGGCGCTGCGGCAGACTGGCGACCTGTCCTGCCTTGGCCCATCTGCGGCCGGGCGAACACCTCCGTGACCCTAAAGAGACAAAGCGGCTAAGAAGACGAATAAATCACTAACAAACCAAGTTCCAACTGACTGTTCAACCAAATCGAGGTATCTAGTATCTGGCTCATATCTGAGTTATTATACTTAGTTATTATTATTTTTTCTTCTTTTATAAAAAGGTCAGAAATACCAAAATAATATTACACTTCCCACGTATCTTATTGTTATAAGAATGTCATAAAACTTGTAGTTTCACTCATTACCGAGGAATGTAGGCGACAAAGCAGCATAAAAAAGAGGAAGTTGAATTACACCCCCACTCTAGAGATTCATTATTATGTATTCTACTCCTCTGTATGATATGGAGTAAGGACAATGTGAGAAATGACTTCTATACCTTTGTGTAATTTTTTTTTTTTTTTTTTTTCCTGGACAACATATTTGTCTGGCTCTCCTCACGACGGGAAGCTGGAGCCGTAAACACCTTTAGGTTTCATATCTAGGGAAGAAAATAAAAACAAGTATTAACAAATAATAGGGTTGTTTATTAACATGTCACCCAGACTTTTTAATCATGCTGTGCGAGTAGGTTCATAATTATTTTTCCTGTACTTTTTTTTTTTTTTTTGTGGTTACTGTACTGTTTGAAGTATGATTTATTTTTTCATTTCCCACAGACTTGTTTTCTTCCTCTGCTCAGAGTCTCTCTAATTACCAGCTGCTACTAGTTCTCTTTCACACAACAATATCACACAGAAATTTTGTTCTGAAAGCGAATGAACACAATAAACAAGGCATCAGGTAGTTGGTTGGTGAAAATGTCATTGTGGGCTGCTGTTATGCGCTTTTGTGCCAGGGGTCAGCCGTGTACTGAACAGCTGTGTAACATCAACATAGAGTTTTCTGTCAGAAAACAAAAAAAAATATTCTGACATATACGTCAGAATATGTTTATATATATATTAGATTTTATACTTTGATCATAATCCTGTTGTATAAACAACATGATGATGACATGATCTGTCAGAAACAAAAAAAATATGTAAGTGACATGTAAGTCATAATTTACATATATATATATTTATATATGTAACACATTTAATATTTTATATTCTGATTATAAGCAGAATTCTGTTTAAACGACATGATGTATAACTAAAATGGCAATTCTTCTGCCTTTAGGAGTTCTGCTTTAAAAAAATATATAATGTATGTATATAATGTATGATGGTAAACACGGCCGTATTCAACATATGCATGAAAAAAATGAAGGATGAAGAACAACAACTATCATCATCATAGGAAAAATAGTGATTTTGACCTCCAGAAAGCCATTCTGCCTTTGTTCTCCCCAAACAAAACAGGCAGTTTATATATATATATATATATATATATAATATATATATTTGTATTCAACTGTCTCTACATTTTTATATTAATGTTTTGCTCAAATTAAGACAAACCCAACCCAAAAATGGGCTTGAAATGCTTCCGCTGTGCTTCAAATTTGATGCTAAGCAGCTTAAATGTGATAAGTATGCGCCGTGCTTTGGTGCACACAATTACAAAGTCGCTAAAAGTGCTAGATTAAAGAGAATCCAGAAGTATTAACATGGTGGAACACTTATTTTCTCTGAGGTGATGGCTCGTGTGGCACCGTCAAATCCAAACCGCAGAGCCATACATGGATACTTTTGTCCAGGAGCTTTTCTCAGTGGTGCAACAGTAGCGCCATCTGCTGGAGCAACTGAAGAAATTCACTATTCTTGTTTAAATGTGTGTTTAGAAGCCAACAGTTTGTTATGTTGCTCACAAATGACGAGTAAAGGTTTCAAGACGCATCTTTTTTTTTTGTTATTTTAATGAAGACATGCAAAATGTGTGATGTATTTTAGCTTCTTTTTTTGTTATTTTGTTCTTATTGCAAACTGTAAATCTGTAATGTGGACATTCAACCACTGACGGACAAAAAGTGTTTTCTTATCCTACACTTTTATCTAAATGCAGCAGTAAAATAAGGATTTAAGTCGCAGTAGTGTCACATTAAATATATAAGAAATTGGAAAAAAAAAAGTGAAGTGACAGCCTACTTATTATGGCTTTCATTATCAAAGCCACTTGAATAAAGCAGTTGCCCTAATTTCCAAGGCAAGTGGTCTCATTGAGGTGAAAGGCTTGGAATGGAACTGCATATTTTCTAAGTGTTTCCATGTCTTATAATTCAGCACTTGTCATCTCAAGGGGAGGATCTGTGCTGCTTGCATTTGATCTTCTTTTTATCTGAGTTTAAAGTGCTGCAGAGGAGGTGATCAAGGTCAGACGTTCTGTCACGTTGCGTTTATGGAGAAAATATTTTCCTTTTTTTCCACGCCTGTAATTGCATTTCAAACGCTTTTCTGTGAGGCTGATAATTTCATGTTAGGGGTTCCCGCAATAGCATAAGAGGCCAATCATTTAAGAATGCTAGAGAGGCTATTGTTACGAGATGAAGCTGAAGTGACGGGAAGCTGAACTGCCCACCAGGGGCAAATTCTAGGTTCCAGTTTTAGTGCTGCTGAGCGTCTTAAGAAGAGAAATGGCGGACGACTGAATACATCTTTTTATTGGGCCAAAACAAACAAAAAATAATTTCTAACTAACTAATTCTTTGTCTATTACAGACATTATCTAAAAACAAGATTTATGTTTTAAACAATAGAAATGAGTATGTAAGAAACATAAATACTCAGATTTGTCCTCGTTTCCTTTGGCAGAATGGATCTTATGTTGACTTTCTCAACTACTTCCTCAAGTTTCTGACTTTTAAAATGTTGAAATAAAAAAAGCATCAAGTAGAAATTCATTTAAAGGGGCCATGATTTTCTTAAACCTTTCAGAGTAAATTGTAAATTGATCATATATTATCTTTGGAACCCTAAAAAACTAATCATTTATGAAATATTAGTTATTTTATGAACTCTTTCCATAACCAGATGTAAAATGACTCGATCTCTGAGGCTCCGCCTTTTGCTATTTGAGGGCACCGCCCATTACATGACGTCATCGTCAGTGTGTTACCCACAAAAAAAAACATCCTTTTTTTTTACTTGATGAGCACACAGTGCAGCCTGGGCTTTTCTCCTAAAAATTAGTAACATACTGAATGATGATGGCTAATGGGTTCATTTTGCAGTAAAATTCCATCACAAAATGTAGAAAACACCAGATGAACATTTCAGGATTGATTGATGACAACGTTCTTCTGGTTAACACTAGATGTGAACGTTTCTGATCTCCTTGAAGCATCATCGATCACCCTGTCAAAAATCCTTTCAAGATGTACCTTTCTTTACATAATACTCAATAATCAACATTCAAACCAGTTCTTCAAATTTTTTGTTCACATTCTCCACCAGGAAATATTCTGCTCCCTTTCTCAACTAGGCACTAGTCTACTCCTTTTCTCTGTCGAGTTCTTTGGTCTCCTCCAGCTCCTGCCTGACTCGATAGGCTTTCTTTTCCAAAGGACATGGAATCAACTCAGTCATTCTTTCATTTTGCTTTTCTTTCTGTTTATTTTGGCAGAATGATGTGATAGAAAATGATAGGTTGAAAACCTTGAAAGAAAGAAATTTATATTTCAATTGAACATTTCAACAAACTCAGCATGTCAAACACGTGTCAAAATGCTCTTGGGTTTAACTCCGAACTTACAAGCAAAGCAATCAACACAAAACAACAAATTCTTATATTTCACAAATTCAATTAGTCCATACCAGTTGTGTCTTTGGTTTAGATTCTGGAGCTGGAGTGCAATCAGATCAAACAGAGATGCAGGTGTGAGAGCTCTTTTCAATGATGAGTGAGGTGAGGTGGGTGTTAGTTCTTTTTCTCATGGGGATGTCCGGCCCGGGTGGGGTCAATGTTTGGCCCGGGTGGAGATGATCTCTGACTGAACGTGACATTCTCCACCAGAAAATATGCTGCACTTTTTCTCCACCAGGAACTAGTCTGCTCCCTTTCTACAGTCGTCTTCCCAATATCCTGCCTGCACCATTCTAAGATCCTCACCAGAAATTTCTTCTCAAAGTTTGAACGCTAAATGGAATGATCGTTTCTTTGCCATCACAGACAGCCGGCGTCTGCACTACCACTAACGATCCGGGGGTGGAGGGCTCGTGAAGCTAACTGACTAGCTTTACAGAGAAAGTGTTTGTGTTAGCCTGGGTGGCAGAGAAAACTCTTCCTGGAGGGGGCGGTTCTCAACTTGTGATGTAAGCATGTGAGGACCAGCTTGTTTTCGTGGGTATGGGAGGGGCTGGTACTGAGGGTGCAGCTCTTTAGAGTATTAATCAGAAATGCTCGAATGTATTAAAACACTAAAATATATTAAAATTAAAAGCTCAAATAGTTAATTTTTGGCCCCTTTGAAGCAAAAACATTTACCTGTTTAGAATTTCAATCGTCTGTTTTATCCAGATCAAGTAAAGTCCTTTAAAGATCCCAGTTTAACAAACCTAGACTCAGTAAAACTCTCTGCTAAACCAAACGTGTAAATCAGTGAAAGCTGATTGGCTGTGGTGACCCCTGAGGGAATGTGCCAAAAAGTGAACAACAAAGGATTGATGCAAGGGTGAGTGTAATTGAATAAACAGTGGGACCCAATTATAAAACCAGCGCTCAGAATAGAGTTATAAACGGATTTATTGATGCACTTGGGGCAGGAAGTTGTGGATGAGAGATGGAGGGAAAGATTCAACAGACAGAAAGGAGAAACCGCTTAATAACACATGTCCAAGGAGGTGGGGGGAGGGGGGTACTCCGTAGATAGTGGAGCTGGACCATTTATTTTGTGGTACAGGCACTAAATTTGGCATGGATGTATCTTAGGATCCACTCTTTCAGAGAAGTCCTTTTTCCATGAGAATATCTAAGATTTTTTTACGTAAATATAATTGTATTCTGTTGGTAACCCTCAAGTTCAAAGACTGCATTATGTACATGTATATTGTTGAGACTAGGGCATATAGGAATTGAATATTTTGTAAAAATCGCTGCCATCTTTACATATGGCCGCCATTTTAGGCAGGTCAAGAAGAAATATGGGAAACCTTGGTATTAAATCTGGGCAGGTACTGATAAATCAGGCAGAAGAATCCAGAACTGGAGAACCAATGACACACGGTCCGACAATCTGGCAGTGTAATATAAAGACGGGGCTTTTCACATAGAAGGGAACACACATGCTGTTCATGACTGGAGCAGAACTAAACCTGGGACTTGGTTAAGTCTGAATTCACTACATGTGTCAAAGTCAAGGCCCGGGGGCCGGGTGCAGCCCTCCAGGTAATACTATCGGGGCATTGATATATATTACTGGATTGGCTAGCCTATTGGTTGCTACAGACAGAGACGTGCGCGCGCCGGCGCCATCGTTATGCATTGAATCATGACAGCAGAACGACAGGGAGACATCAACCACAGAAATCGGGCTAGCTCCCTCATTTCTCAACTGATTTTTTAAAAATATATGTGACCAATATAGAAGGCGGCACGGATTTAGAAAATTATATGAATAAATTTATAATATATATTAATAAAATAAAATATGCGACCAACAATGACATTTAGCCTATCTCCGTGCTACTTTGTTAGCACAACGACATGCATCTTGGATTACATTTTGCCAACATGTATTTCCATCAGTTTTTATGCTGGTTGAAAGTAAATACGTGTTTAATAAAATCAGCCATGTTTTAAAACATCAAACATTAACACAAACGTACATCGAAGAACCAAACTAGCATGCTACCTGCAAGCTGCTAGCTCCTACTTAAGCACAAACTTCACGGTTCTCAATTGTTTTCTCTATTAAAATGTGATCACTGTTCTGTGTTGACTCCTCTCCATCGAATTAGTTTGTCGTCGAAGTTTTTGAAGTTGACTGCAAAACATTACATCCCCTTTTGTGGGTTTTTTTTTGTACTTATTCAGATCTCCTCCGTTCACCACTCGGGAAGACTCAATAATGCTGCACGTCTGTCACGCCGTATGTCACGTGATTTCCAATCCAGTAGTATATATCAATGCATCCGGGCCTCCAGATAATTTTATTTCATCATTAATGGTCAGACGTCATCTTACACTAATTTCTGAGTTACATGATTTTGACAAAATATATTTTTAAGAAGAGTAAAATATGGAAAGTTACTTAAGGTTTAAATTGATTTATTCTGGAATAATATATATTCCAGTCTGTTTTTATTCATATTTATGTTAAAAAGTTACATTTTTGAAGTCTTAAAATTTAGTGTGTTGAATCCACTTTTATCCTGTGTTTTGGATTTTGGCCCCCTGAGCGATTGAGTTTGACACCCCCGCCCTAAAAACTCAGAGCATGGGACTAACCACCGACCTGGATTTAAATGCAATTGGGACATTTGATCAAAACTTTTTCTTTTTTTTTTTTTTTACAGCATCATACAGTTGCTGAGGTATAAGTCTAATAATAATGAACATTTTATGAAGACTATCTATGAATCCACTGTGTTCAGATGATGAAAACTTGGATGATTTAGGAAAAAAATACCTTTAAATGACTAACCTTTCCAACGCAATACATTGTGGTTCATCTGGATAGCATTGATGCACACCAGTTTTTTTGCAAAGGCTTCTGGGAAATTTCCAGTGCACTGGATTTTAAAATTGTGGAAAGTAGTGAATCAAACCAAATAAAGACATACTTTCAACTGACAACTGGAGACCTTTATGCTTACTTAATTCTGATTATAAAATTATGGCTTTGATATTCATGAATTCATGACAGGTACTAAATCTACTTGATTACTCTGATTTGGTGCCTGATGACAGATTTATTCTTTTACTTTTATTAGACATTTAACACAATTGAACACCAATTTATTTTCAACTCTTTAAAATGATTTGGCCTTGGAGAATTTTTCAGTAATGCTGTTTGAACTGTAAAGCCTACAAATAGCTCTGTTATGTAAAATAAGACATGCTCCACCGCTAAATTTGAACTAAAATAAGGCATTCGCCAAGGTTGCCCCATCTCTGTGTATCTCAAATCCTTACAAAACACATCTCATCTATGTGCTGGGAATCACCATAGCTGATAAAGCTATTATTAGCTGATGATTCAACACTCTTCTAAAAAAGATTCAAGCGAAATTCCTCTATTCTTAGATGTAATTAATGTTTTTTTCTCAAGCTTCTGGTTTAACGTGAAACTTAAAGACCGCTCAGTAGATATTATCTGCAGCAACAAGAAATTAATTATTTAAGTATTTTATTAAAATCAAATTTAAAAACAGAGATGTTCATCTAACTTTACTCCAATCATAAAGAGAAGAAAGAAATAGCTTAATCAATGACTACAAAGCGACTTATCATTAAGAGGTATAACATTTGTAAAGAAACTGGCCGTGCACTTCTCAGTTTTTTTTATGGAAAAATCAAATGCAGTGGATAAGAAAATCTGTTGCATTCAACACTCTCAATAATACCTTCTAAATTATATTGGGCCAAATATATTCTTAAGAACCTCACCTAACCATTGAGAATGGTGAAACAGGAAGTCCTCATGTCAAAATAAAAGCTAAGACAGGAAGTAATGCCAAAGCCACATTATTGTGTGTTGAATATATTTAGATAAATGTACATGAAACGTTCAACAGATAAACTCTTACAGTTGTCAAATAATAAATGAACAGGAAACTAGAGATTTGTCTTTGGTTATTGTCATGGTAACTGTGGCCACAGACAGCAGGAAAAATCGGAGAAAGCACATTTAACACATTAAATGACTTTTTAAGAAATGACTGTCATTAACAGCAGAGTCATCTCTGTACACTGTTGTGGTGTAAATTTTCAAATCAAAACATGTTTAGCTAGTCTGTTGTGGTTTGTATGAGAGGAAGTTTTATAGAACTCCAAACAAAGTTCTATGAAACCTCACAGCTCTTAAAAAAGTCTTATAAATCAGGGTGTTTTTTTTTTTTTTTTGGTGACTCGGCTGACTTACCGTCATTCGGCCTGCAAGGCCATGCGAGGCACATTTTTGATGCAGGAGAAGTTGGAAAAAAACAACAATTTTTGCTGAACTGAAAGCTTGGACTCTGAAGTTTCACCGTCAACTTAACCTAAGACAGACGGAGACATGTCATCCTGCCCAAATGAAGGAACGTCCGGGCCAACAGGTACAAAACTCTACTGAATGTTTCCTCTGACATTTATAAACTACTCATTTGAAATCACTTATTTTGAGGATAACTTGTTACAAATACACTGTTTTTTTCTGCTGGCTATACAACATCAGATATTTGATTTTTATTTATTTATTTTTTTTTTGGTAATTGTTGGTTTTCCTACTATCACTTCCGCTTTTGAAGCCAATATGAAGTTTGTTCAGTTGCAAAGATTTGAACATTTTGCTGCAGATGCGCTGAGTCATCATCGTTCATTGTTCCCTCAAAAGAGATTTATACTTTAGGTCTACATTTTAATGCAAATAATGACATTTTTTTTATGCTGTTGCAACGCATCCCTATGAATATTGGTTTGAGTGCTACAAAAAAATGTACAACTTAATTGTAGCTTAGTCTGAATATGATTTTTTTAAAACATAAATTCCCTCAAGTTAAAACTAAAGTGTGCTCAAAATACTTTTTGAATGAATGTTATCTACTTTTCCAGTAATCCACTCTGCTAATCTGAGATTTTGTGTGTGTTGTGTTCACTGATCGGTCTCAGACTTGGACGTTTCTGTGTCCACACTCTCTCCACAGTCCCTCCAAGAGCAGCCGGGATATGCGTCGGTCAGACTTTGCTGAGCAGCTCCTCTGCTTACTCCATTATGCAGTTCATTGGTGAAGGCTATTTTGGCAGAGTTGCCCGATGTGTGAATAGGAGGACCAATGAGACGGTGGCTGTAAAAATACTGAAAAAAGACACTAATTCTGACCACAACACGGAGAACGAGGTATGTCTGTTGGCTCTTGTCCATATATGTTTTTACAAGTCTTTTTCTTCTTTTTGAATGCAATCACTCTGAAGCCCAAAAATACTGATACCAATCAGATGTTGCTCTACCGGAAGTGTAATATGAAAGCTGAAAAATCAAAAGTATTTTAAAACAAGATACATGGCATTACCTGCGATAAAGCTAGTTTGAATGCTTTGAACTGAATTTGGCTGCTGGAGATGCTAGAGTTGATAGCTGAAGATGCTGAAAATGATATTCTGCTAAAAATGCTAAAGCTGATAGTGCTGAAGCCTAAAACTTGCTAAAATATTAGCTAAATGTCAAATTAGCCACAAAAAAAACTGGAATAAAGTCTGATTTTGCCAGAACAGCTAGCATAATGCTATGATATTAGCTAAGCCTCAAATTATATATATTTATATATATATATATATATTTATTACTGAAAAAAAAATGTCAATTTTGCCAAAACAGCTAGCTGAAAGGTAAAATATTAGACTTCAAATTATTTAAAAATTGAAAAAATATTTATTTTGCCAAAACAGCTAGCATGTTTCAAAAGTAAAAGCTAACACTTTACCCTAAAAACCCAGTAGTTCCTAAACATTTTAAAGTTTGAATGATTTTTCTAAAGCTGGATCAATTTACATAATTTCAGAAATTTTGGAAGGATTTGAGCAATTTCTCACTTATTTTCTATGGGTCATATTCTGATAAAATTGTAGCAATATTAACAATACTCCAAATTATACTTAATAAAACTGTTATTTTGCCAAAACAGCTAGCATAATCCTACAATATTAGCTGAACTCCAAATTTTCCTAAAAAAAAAGTCAAATTTTGTCAAAACATAATGCTTAAATATCAGCTAAACTCCAAATTATCCTAACCAAAAAAAGCTAAAAAAAAGTGTAATTTTGCCAGAACAGCTAGCATAATGCTAAAATATTAGCTTATCTTCAAATTATATATATATATAAAAAATGGAAAATCTATTTTGCCATGTCTAGTTCATTAGCTGAATGCCAAAACCTGCTAATTTTGCCAAAACAGCTAGCATATTGCTACAATAACTCCAAATTTTCCTGAAAAAATGTCTAATTTTGCTTATTACTTAAAAATTATGACGTTTATAACTACCAAAAGAAAAATTTATACTTGCCAAAAAACGTTCAGGTGCAGGAGAATGACAATTGTGTGAATGCTTTGAAGCATTCACACAATTATACACGTACACAGATTGTTTTTTTAAGTACAGTGGAATAAAAAATGAATTTTTGTGAATTCTTTGCTTCATTTCTCTTAAAATAATTTTTCATATAGTTTGAAGACACGTAGTTTCATTTTAAACAGTTATTAGTTGATCTGAAAGAGTTTATGTCTCCCTCTTTGTCCCTCAGGTTACCATCTTAAAGCTCATCAGCGTCCTAAACCCAGACCAGTGTAACCTGGTCCGGTTTTTTGAGACGTTTCAGCATTTGGGACATAAATGTCTTGCCTTTGAGATGCTGGAGTTGGATCTATACCATCTGATTCTACAGATGGGTAATAAACCCATGCTCCTCTTAGGGATCCGACCAATCGCAAAGCAGGTTTGTACGATTGAAGAAAGAGAACCGTCTGTTCTGTGCCGACTTTGAAAACAATGTCCGTCCGATGCGCTTTTGTGCCCCCAGCTGTTGGTTGCCCTGGACGCCCTGAAGAGTCTGGGCGTCCTGCACACGGACATCAAACCCGATAACATCATGATTGTCAACAAAAGGGAAATGAGGATTAAATTAATAGACTTCGGGTTGGCGGTTCTTGCCTCTCAGGTCCAGCCTGGTTATATAGTCCAGCCGATGGGATACAGGTGGGTTCAGTCATGGCCGCTCCTTAGCGTTTATGTCTATGATATCCTGCTGGATTCCCCTCTTCAGAGCTCCAGAAGTATCTCTTGGCCTCCCCTTCACCGAGGCTATAGACGTGTGGGGCGTGGGCTGCGTCCTGGCCTTCCTCTACCTGGCGGACAACGTCTTCTCTGTCACCTGTGAATATCAGATGGTAAGATGTCCCGCCGTCGGCTAGAAGCAGAAGGTCAGCTGAGGCGATGAATGGGTGTTGTGTCTGCAGATGAGGGGCATTGTTGAACTTCTGGGTCAGCCGGAGGATCGTCTGCTCCTCGCTGGACAATACGCTGAGAGGTTCTTCATCCAGGAGGAGGCTGCTGAGGGGAAAACATGGAGGCTCATGGTGATCTCTCCTGGATTTTATGATCTTTTTTTCCTAAAATGTCCTCACTTACATTTTGTTTCTTCAGACTGCGGAGGAATATTCTTTTGAAAACAGCACTACAGTTGAACGGTGGAGGAGCTCTTTTGTGCAACCCAAATCTTTAGATGGTCTAGTTGATGTAAGTTTCTACAAACTTCCTCTGAATCCAGTTCTGCATCTGTGAAGTTAACCAACTCCTCTGATGTTAAACTCAGATGTATGCACAAAAGAACGCCGAGCATGCGGACAGATTAGCTTTCGTGGACCTTTTGAAACGGCTTCTGCGCCTTGATGGGGATCGGAGGATCTCTGCCAGTGAAGCTCTGCAGCGGCCATTCATAACCAGATCCCACCTGAGCACAGAGTGGTAAGAGACCTCAAGTCTGCCCGTTCCTGGACAGCTGATCTACTTCCTGATTTCCTGTTTGTCACTATCCAGCTTTACTCCCTCCAAACTCACTTCAACCTGCTGCTCAGAGGAGAACTCGGATGAAAGGCTGGACACCGCTCTGGGCTATGAGGCGGACCAGGAGGGATCGGACTCCGTATTTGAACCCATTGCTTACAGGCCCAGCATGACCCCTGAATTGTCTGATCCATCCAACAATTTGCAGGAGAGGTTTCACCGATTCTTCAGAGGAATCAAGAACTCTCTTTTTTGCTGCGTGTCCCCCATGGTGGAGTACGAGAACTCTTTATCTTAACTGCACCGTTATTTAGGCCACATTGTTGCTTGTCCTCTTCTTGAGAGCAATTGCGATAATTTTACCAAAAAGTAAAGTATAAAGACAAGATTATTGTGCTGCTCCTTCTTTATCACACATAAATGTTCTGTAACTATCACACAAGCCCAGATCATGAAACACCTGGACGTGCAGACCACACCCACATTGTCCTAATACAGAGCTCTGTAAAGCACAATGCCTCAAAGAATCGACCAAAAAAATCAAGTTTTTGGAATAAAGATATTTTTTTTAACTCTTTAATGAAATGCAAACAAAAAAATATGACATTTAAATTTTTCATGAGATATATAGATAGTATAAATTATAAATGTCTTCATTTATCCACTAGTTTTTCACTGTATTACTAGCAAAATAAAAATTTTTCAACACAAGTCATCTTTTTAAAGATAAATAATAATAGATATACGAGTTATTCTCACTGTAAAGTTTAGTAAATCTTTGGGGAGATTTCATGGTAGCAGCTACTTTGAAAGGTGCTTCTACTACCCCCAGTGGAATGATGATGAACTACAACGTGAACTAAAGTTATGTACAATTGGTTCCTAAAGAAAGTTTTGATGGTCTTGATGAGGTAGGGGTCTCAATATGCTGCTCCTTCTTCAACTTCTCTTATTCATCCGTCAACCTTTTTCACACTCAGTAATCATTTAAGCCAGAGGTGTCAAACTCCTTTTGGTTCAACCCATCTGATCTCAAGTGACATCATAGCAAAACAACCTAAAAGCAACTTGCAATCTTTATTTTTATTTTTGTTTTGTTTCTGTTTTTTTGTCACTTGGAAATAACGCCTCAAACAACCTAGTCGCTTACTTCACTTATTATTACACGTTCATTCACACAGGCCGATGAATTTAAAATACTTTTTTTTTTTAAATAAAATTTTTTTTTTTCTTTTTAAAAGGTTATTAAGTTTTACAAAGATTGAAAGTTTAACATCTAACATTGAGGCAATCCTGACAGTAAACTCTAAAGGTAGCTATAGAAAAAAAAGCACCTTGCCTAAAATATAAATGTGAAAAATGGGTGAAAAATTAAACTAAATTTAACTGTAATCATTTGTAAACAGAAGAATTTCCTCTCCAGAAACTTGGCATGGTTTGGCCTTCACTAGATCATCAATTTCAGGATTCAAATCCTGTGTAACAACACATTTCACTATTTCATTCAAGTGTGCAAAATACAAAGATATGTCCACAAATCCTTTGCTCCCCCTAGTGGCAGAATTGCACATTGCAGTTATTTCTTTAGTTGCCACAGGAATGGGCTAGACACTTGCTTTTTTTCAACATCCTTGATTTTTTTTCTATCTTCATGACTGGGATGGATTAAACCCCATATGTTAGCGGTATATGATAAAAAAACTGAAAATCCCCAGACCTCCAAATGAATTTACCTACCTTTACAGGCTAAATTAAATACAAATGTGATTCATCAGATGCATTTGAAACAAAAAATATTAAACTTTTATGTAAAAAATCTATAGTTGTTTACAATTCTTTCCATTTCTCATTTTAGTCTTTCACAGCTGTGTTCTGTTCAATCAAACCCAATTTCACTTTCACTTAGATCCATCTAAGGGGGTTGCTGGAGCCTATCCCAGCCAGCATTGGGTTGCCGGTCCATCACCTCAAAACTACCCACTTATTTACACCGAGGAACAAATCAGAATCAGCAACTGACATGTCAGGCTTGTTTTTAGACCCGGAAAAAACCCACAATATCAATCAAAGTCATAAAGATAGACTTGTTGAACCTCCTGTATTCAAAAGTTCTATTTTAATAAAGTTAAGTTGAATTTCTGGGATCTTTGTTGTGGTTAAAGTTAATGCAGGAACATGGAAAATATGGAAAGAAGAAGATCCGGAATCTTTAATCGGATATTAATGGGATTTAGACAAACCTTTTCTTTTTATCTTTCTTTTTATTTTCATTCATAGATGTTTTTATGGGCATGAAACACATTCATCTGTCTATTAAACTAGATCCACTGAGCACAGTTACCTCCATCTCTTCATACTTAGCAATAACCAAAACACTTGAAAGGAAATATAAATCAGTATAATCCGTAAATGTCTATTAAATATTCCAGTGACGAGCGAATCAGGCACATAAAAAAATCAACACGCTGATACCAAACAGCTGGCTGCCTAGTTTTACATCAATATACTGCCTCGTATAATTGTGGCTTACTGCAGGCTGGGCGATAACCACTGTTTGAGGATTACAGCCTTGTTTCAGATTACAAACGTGAAATTATGAATTTCACACACACAAACACAGACACACTAAGGTGCAAATGAGCGGGGCAAATTAAAAACAGACAAACGACAGAAGTAGCCTGCAGGGAGGTGTGTGTGTTTTCAATTAAAAGATGCAGGTGTGAAACAGAATCAGTGCTTGAATCAAATATTGCACAGAAAGGAAAAATTATTCAAAACCGTGTAGCTTACAGGTAGTTGTTGTTGTTTTTGTTTTTTTTATAGTTTACTGTTTCATTTTTATATATAAAGGTCACGCTCTTTTAGGCAGTGATGTGTCAGGAAATCTAAAGACCGAGGAATAAACTTTCAAAATAAAATACAGGGATTTATTTATTCATTGATCGTTTAATTATTCTTCATTACATGTTAACGAATGATTAAAAATAAAAATGAACTGGTCTCGGTTTTTTAGCTTTCAGCCTGTCACGCCACAAACTGCTCTAATTTTGGCGGTCCTGCGCCACATGCATCCAAGCCTTTCTTCTCAACATCGTGTCTCCATCGCTGCTTTACTCTTTTTCCATCTCTTGGAGTTCATTCCACTACATCCTGGTATCCACTTACATTTTCCCTCTTCTGCTGTGCTTATCACGTCTTTCACTTTTTTTGATTGTGCTCTTTCATTATAGATTTTATCTTCCTATCGATTGATCTTTCAGTGCTTCTCTGGGCTGCATCCAACTTTTCTCCATGACGTCTTGTGATAGAGCGCGTCTCTGCTCTGTAGGTCAATGTTGGTTCAATGACCGCCTTCTTTTTCAACCTTAAAGTTATTTTTTTGGTCTTTCATGAATGTGCTGGACTCCATCCGTCTGTCATCCGGTCCTCAATCTCTTTACTCTTCTCCCTTCCAGATGTCAGCAATCTTCTTCAATACTTCCTCATCGAGTGAGATTCTGTTTCTTCTTTTTTTGTCTTTCGGCTGTGTTATAGCCCATGGTCTTTGTTTTCTTTCTGCTCACCTCCACTCCGTCCTTCTTTCTGTCCAAATTCAGGTTATCAAGTAGGTTTTGGAGTTGACGTTCACTTTCTGCAAACAGGATGATGTCATCTGCAAACCTCAGGTCATTTAATTTTTTTCTCCGTTTATTTTGTTTCAACATTTACTCCCTTGACAACCTCTACCAGTTCTAAACATTACTGACGCTGGTGGTACTCCATTCTTGAATTTCCTGCTTAAGGGATCCTCCTCTGTACGTCTCTATTAGGATGTTTTGGTTGACTCGATGATCGCCGAACGTTTTGTATAATTTATTCTGAAATTATATGTTAGGTTGACATGCAGGCTAGCATGAAATGATGGAAACTAAAGACAAAACATCATTAAAGCTACATAAAATAAGTAGTATGCTTTTTAAATGTTAAATCTAACTAGTTCTGAATGGAATTCATTATCAAGCTGCTTGGTTGTACATGAAATCCTCATCCTCCAGAGATTTTCCCTTTTTTTTTTTCAATCTTTTGCACAGAAGACAAAAACAGGTTCTGGTTACATTATCCACGACTTGAGGCAGACAGACGCTATCCTGCAAGGCTTGCGGTTTTAAGGGATTGCCCACTGGAAACCACAAGACAGCTGGCGTTTGAAAATGTTATTCCAAAATGTCTGGAACAGCTGAGAGTGGCAAGGGAGTGTTTGTTCTCTTCAATGGCTGCTGGATGACAGAGCCACTTTACGGACCACATGCGGCCTAATTAGTCCTCGTCTCTCCGTGAGCTCCATTAACTGAAGATAAATGACTGAAAGATGGACAAACTAATAATCTCTAATGTGCAACACGAAGTCCATCTGATGAACAGGTGAATCTGAAGCAGTCGGAGGGACAGATATGTAAACAGTCATTTCCTCTCTTGGGTTTTCTGATTCCATCAGAGGGTGACGCAGCGCGCCGCCAGTAGATGGCGTCACTGAATCACGACCGGACGAGACGCTGCTCTCACATCCTTGAAATCCTTCTCCTCAAATCTGTTTACAGTACGAACACAATGATGTTAGCAGGAGAGCAACAGCAAAACCACAATGACAGATGATTTCAGTAACTTCATTCCTAACGGCACGACCCCGATCGCTGCAGCTCCTTTCAGACATCAGAGCTGCTCGGCATGCCAGTACCTTACCCCCCCCAAGCATTTGGCGATGCCATCACTCCCACCCCCCTTCGCCTTTTTTTGATCAGAGGCAAATTTGCCGACGCCACTCTGTCGCATTCTGAGGATGGCTGCAGCCGAGGCCGCTGTGAAGTGCCACCTGGCCCTTGGCTCCATTGTAGAGGAACTCCCTCTGACCCCCTCCATTAAAACTCGTTTGCCTCCGACAACAACGCTGCAGCGAGTCTCAGAGGGCCACTTGTGCGCATTCTTCTCCACAACACAAGACCCGAGAGGGATGGCCGACACCTAGTGGGGGGGGCGTTGCCCGGGTTCTCCTCTCAACAGATTTATAAGGAGCTATAGCTGTAGATCAAAGATGTTCAACAACTTTTTTTGACACGATTGTGAAGTTCTGAAACAGTTGTAAAATATCATTTGACTATTTCTGCTCAGGAATAGTTTGTACCAAATTAAAAGGCAAGTTTTGGTGAAAACCAAGAAGCTGATGATTGTTTATGTTGGTCTGTACTTCAGTTAAAGTGCATCGTCCACCATTAGAGCCCCAGTATTGTGAAGAGATGTATGCGCACAACAGGTGTTTGGTTTGTTTTGCAGACCCTGTCACCCTCTCAAGACCCCCGCTCGTCCCAGACACAGCACTTACGCTCGCACTAACATGTGCCGGTGGACCTCACATGTCGTCCACGTCGCCGGTCCCTCCCAAAATGATAATATTTTTCCAAAGAGTGGAAAGCGGATGCGAGAAGGGCCCTGGCCTTCGCTCGAATGGCAGAAAAGACACCGTCTCCACCTGTTGGAGGTCAAGGGTTAATGCTGCGGGGTCAGAGGTGGATTCCTCGGGGCTGGTTTGCCACTATTGCTTTCTCTGGCTGTAGCTGTTCTCAAGCGAGGTGCTGAATGTTCGTTTCAGCATTTGGGGGCTTTTGTCAGCTGAATGTGTAGCTGAAAGTCTCCCTATGACCATTTTACGTTCCCAGTAATGTTTTAATGACGATTATGACGTTTTTAACCAAAATCCCACAACCTAAATGTCCTAAAAAGCCATTTTTCATGTTGATCTAGGTCCTCTGTTTCCAAAATCTCCTCTGAGGGGGCGTGGCTTTTGGAGCTGAGTAGCCCCACCCCTCACCCCCCCTTGTCTGATAATGATAGCTGTGTGTCTCACTTGAGTAAATCTTCACCGCTGCTACATTAAAATGTCAGGCAATAGGGATGTAACAATTCAGTCAAACCTCGATTCGATTTATGATTTTAAAGCCAAGATTTTTTTCATTTTTCTTTTTCCTCAGCACAATGATTTAAAGGTATTTTGAGGCCAAGTGTGTTTTCTTTTGGCCACTTACATTAAACTGTCTTTCGCTCGCAATCGGCGCAGATGGCCATTCACGCTCAGCTAGCAGAGCAAAACAAGACAGAAAGAGAGTTCATGAAAAAGAGCACGGTTCCCGGGAAGGAGTCAGGAGGGAAACAGTCGTGAAGCTGTGTCGTCACCTATGACTGTAGTCACGGTAGATTGGCCAAAGTTGCAATGAAAAATTAACGTTGCAAGGTGGACAACATGTCTCAGGTTTGCTTGAATTTGCAGCAAACCCTGAGGGGACTGATTTATGTTAAACTTTTAAATCTGAAGGAGAAGCGAGATTTCTCAGTAGGGAGATGCAGATGTCCTCTACGCACACATGAAGAAATATCTTCTACTGCATTTTTCTAAATTTAGGCACAGGCCGAGACAAACTCATTTTTTAATTTTCTGCACTGATGAACATGTTGACGAGTTTGAGTCGTTTTTTTTTTTTTTTTACCGATTAACAAAGAATGATTACATCCTGATTAAGCAACATCAGTAATATCCAGCCAGATTTTTTTCAGCAGAATTTCAGCTCGGATGAAGAAGTGAAGATCTTCATGGACCGAACTTCCTCCAAAATCCTGATTCTTTCTCCTTCCAGTTCACCAAAGACTCTTTTAGCTCATTCTCCAATGTTCATAGACATTGCTGTGATCAATACATTCAATCCATTGGTTTCTCAGAGCAGAAAATAATGAAAGCTAACATCCAAATGCTCTTTCATTGATTTACAATCCTTTCGGTCAAATGAGCCGCCGTTCACATTTCCGTGGTCACATCAAGAAGCTCCGTGGAGTCTGGTGGAGATTTTCCAGCGTTCTCAGTCCTGCTACCGTAAGTATTGGATGAAACTCACACCAAAAATCCAGTGACGGCTGATTGGACCACAGAAATGTGAACGGCGGCTCATTTGACTGCAGTCAATGTGGAGATACCATCTTCTCTTCTCCAGAACCCGAACTAGACTGGACCAGATGAGGGTTTAGTGCATGTGCAGCAGAGCTGTTCACTTAAAGAAGGCTCATTAATTTAAAGAGAGTTTTTTTGTGAAAGTTTGATTGTCAGCAAATTAAAATGAGAAACACTCAGAAATACAAAAACGGTATGATTTCTTATCACATTTTTTCTCTTTAATAAGAAAAATTCCACACATACATGATAAAAACTCAAAGAAACATGATTTTCTTCTTTAAATGAACATTATAAAAACGTTAGAAACCCTTGACCTTTATTTTTTAAAGATTAAAGCGAACATCTAAATTGCTGCCATACTTCACACCACAACGTTTGTTACAGTATCCTCTTGCGCTTGACCGCACTGACAATTGTGGACCTGACTATGCGATACACAGACACGCAGAAGATAAACAGAACACATTAGATCAAAACCAACTGCGCGCGGGCTCCCAGCGCCCCTCGGCTTTGTTCAAGAGAGCATTGTAATTGGCCATCATATAATACATCTCCAAATACCATGGACTTGTAAGGCTTTTTATAACAGCACCAAGGATGTGTTCCACTTTTAGCCAGATTTAACTCCCGGATCGCACACCTCAGAGGATTTGGTGGCACGGCCAGCGGCTAATTAGCCTGAAAAAACAATAGCCCCCTGATCACCATTCCATTGTGCTCGCCCACAATGTGCAGCGGATCTGATTACAAACTTGTGATAAACAAGGAGCCAAATTAGATGTGCAGTTGTTGCCATTGTCCCTGATTTCTGATACCTAACCCGCCCCGATGTCCTTTGTGCGGAAAACGTAGGAGCCAGAGCGGACAGAGTGTAACTGACGAGGAGGGAGCTCTCTTCGGTCACCTTCCTCTGCCAGGGCCCGAGGTAATTAAGACCATGAATTCTGTCCAAGTCGTGGGCTGCTTAAGACCGAATATTAATGCAGCTTTGATGGATGGAGTCAAAAGTGATTTCTTGCAGCGGTGCGTGGGTTGAGAGCCAGCTGGTCTCGGGTCAGAAAGCGAGATGGTGGGCAGATGCTTACAGACCCTATTAGCCTCTGCTGATGGAGCACAATTGATTAATGCCTTCCCAATTAGGGAAACATTAAAAGGCATGTTTTCCAAAGCGCGGTTTAGTGTCGCATCATGTGTGGAGGGAATTTGGTGTATTCCCAGGCCAACAAGACCATGAGGCTGCTCAATTTTCATGGACTCTACTCTTGGCAAATTTCCATCACATTAACTGCCTGAAAGGTGGAAAGCTGATTCCTGATGGTTCGGCTTTTAGAGGCAGTAACATAATGAGCATTAAGACTTAAAGACAGCATGGAGTCAGGTTCTGAAGCTTTTTTTTCTTATGTGAAACATTTTTGGCAACCAAGTCTCATCTAAAATGTATAAACTTTTTTTTTCTCACAGAATCAGTTGTTTCACCGACAAGGATTCGGTAACTCATTGAAGCAAAAGGAATAAAACTAACTTAAATACTTTTTCGTAATATATATATATATATATTTGAAATGTATCTAGAACCGTAACAGAAAAAAAAATCAAAACAAGAATTCACAAAAGATTGTGATTACACCATCACTTTTGACCCTTTAACAGTCAACCAATTGATAGAACGTATTTTATATTTTTCTAAAAGTGTGTTACTTGAGCAAGAGAAGAAAAAAATCCATAACTGACTTTTAAAACTAGATACTGTATTTTTTCTGCACATCATTTATTTATAAGGCGCACTGTCTCATAAGTGGTGATTTTTCAAACTTTAGTGATATATAATACTCATCAAAACGATAAAGCACATTCAGCCAAAGACAAAAGAGAGATGGGTCCATCATTTAGACTTTACAGTAACGCATTCACAGTAACTCTAGGATTGTGTCTGAATTCCCACCCTGATCCTTAACTACTAAAAAACTATATAGTGCGGGAATATCTAGTGCTAATGTGAAGTGCTTATGAGGTAAACTGTTGTTTTTTTAAAAAATAAATAAATAAATAAGGCTTTTATGTTCACCTCATAGAGTGGAAAATAATGTAACCTTCAATGGATTTTTGTAAGCATTAGGGCAACAACCACCTGTTTTACACCAAACCTCATGAGTTAGACATAGTTACAGCACCGCCTGACTCAGAGAAGGTGAGATACAAACATTTAAAAATGCAAAAACCACTAAAAGGAAATTTAAAAGATGTCTCAAAGACAGAAGTAGGTAAATAGAGGGATAATGTAAAGAGAGCATCGTGAGAGAAGACGGCTGATGCTTAACCTGTACAACAACCTGCAGCAGTGAAGAGTGCCTGAGTCCAGGTAAACATTAGATTTCATCAAGAAAAAAGAGAAAAAGTTCTCCTTTCAAAGAAGCAGGGAGCTAGATCTAATAGAGATAAATCTGCTCAGCCTGTAATTCTTGTTTTGAAAACAATATATAATTATCAATTTCAGTTCATCTTTAAACACCAAAACTTGATTTTCTTTTTAAGTACTATAAAAAAATTGTCTGCTCCTCTTTGTATTTCATATTCCATTTTATTTACTCTTACAGCAGAAGTTCACGATCAACAGCTTCTGGTAACTCAAACAAGGAAATCCAGAACGTGTCCTTGTCACTAACCAAACAAGCTCCTATTCATTTAACTGCCAGTCAACAATTCTAAAACTTTCTTCAACTGTATGAAAGCACAGAAAAAAGAATCGAAACAACATTTTCAAGCACTACATTTTTAACTACATTTTTAAGCCACGTCGGAAACATAAAAAAAACCTTAAACATTCAAAACTTCTATTGTATTAAATGGTATGAAATGTCATATATAAAATGTAATTGATCAGGTCCTTGAGGCTTTTCTAAAGCTCCACATGCTTCTTTAAGACAACACAGGGTCAAGGCCCGGGACAACTGCGAGGCGCTTGTTAAGTGTTGGAGGCTCGTGCCGCAGAGACCCCTGAACCATTCCTGGCATCCGGCTCCTTGCAGCAAGTCTGTCCCGTCCCATGCTGCCCCTCTCATCTATTGGCACAGTTGTATTATGTCTGGGACTCGACACACTCTGAGCTTAAAAAGGCTCCTAATTGTGTAGAAACCAGAACGAAACAAGTCAACAAAACAAAAAGGGGAGGATAAAAAGTGGCTGCTTGGGTCAAATGGAGCTTTCCATCTGTTGGGAGTCATCAACCCCTAAGCTGTGAAATGTTTCCATTCAGGGATGGATTTTAACATTCCTGTGTGCAGCTCCAATACTACTCCTACTCTAATTCAATTAGTGTCACACAGTTTAAATATGTGGACAGGTATAATAGTGGAAGGTAAAATTAGACCAGTCATACAAATTTAGACATCTGATTTGTACGGTGGCCCAGAAGGGCAAAGAACAAATCACTCAATGCAAAAACATTAAAAACTATAATGACAATTAAAAAAAAAGGAAAACAAATCACAAAAAACATTACATTTTAGAAATACAAACAAAATTCCAGAAACAAAATGTTTTGGAAAATAAAAGTAATTTTCTGAAATGAAAATGACATAAAAAAAAGAAACACAAGAAATTGGAAAAGGTATGGGGCAACAGTGATTGGGTGATGACATGTGTTCATCATTTTAACTGAAAGTTATTTGGCATGAAGCGATCCTGGATATTTGCTTTGTACTGATCATAAAACTTTATTAGTATGCAGACAATGAAGATACATTTGAATCATTGCAAATGTCAACATCCAATCAGAGGTGTCCAATTTTAACTACTTCTTCCAATTTCTCACTCTCTTTTTTTTTTTTTTTTGCATTTCTATTTGATATCTGGTAACTACTTTTGTCAAAATTGTATTTTTTGTTACTGTTGACATGATTTTTAAAGGGTAACCAAACCCTAAATCAAGTGTCGTTGACCTCTATAAATGAGTCTTTAAAAGAGCTTTCTGTTGCTCATTACCAAACTATTGACACTTTTTAACTAAATTCGTTTAATTCTTAAAAATATAGTCAAAAACCATCTGTGTGCTGCCACCTACTGGTTGAAACGAGGTTTTACAGCTGAATTTTGTGATTTATCCCACAAGTCAAAAATAAAAGCCCCGCCCATCTTCGATTCTGTAACGGTTGGTTGTTAGTTTTAGCATGGCTCGTAGGTGCTTGGCCTTCAGTAGACTTGGACGTTAGGGAACAGAGGTTGAGTGCAATCACCATTGAATCCAGAAAACTCCATCCTGTGGATGGATTTGCAATGAACATTTCACGCGGGATTGTTTGCCTAAGACGTTATCCTTTATTAGCTGTGATGCTAGCGGCATTCTACCGCTCTCGGACATGGGTCCCCTTCGGACCTGCAGACCTTAATGAAGACAAACCACTCTCCATATTGAAGACCCAGCGTACGGTCAATCATAGATCAAAGCCACACCTCCGCCGCTCAGTCTGGCTCCACTAGCCCCGCCTCTTTTTGGAATTTTTCAAATTTGGGCAAAGATTTGAGTCAGCCTCTAACTGTCCTGCATGGTTTCCCTTTAATATGTGTTAATGCTGATTTGGGGTATATTTTAGCCATGGTATCCCCTCAAATGAAGCCCCGTACATGATAATGACTTCTATTCAGTAAAGCGATCACCAAATCACAAATTACATAAATATTTTTTTAAAAATGTCACACAAACTATTATTGTTTTCTTAAGAAAATGTCATGTTTGAAACAGTTTTGGGTTCTATTCACCTCAGGGGTCACCACAGTTCATTTTCTGATTTCACTTTAACAGAATCTTTAAGTAACTCTGCTGCTATCTGGAAACAATAACACTTCATAAAGACTATTTTTAATACTTAGCGTGAAACGTGTCTCTAATATTTGTATGGAAACTGCAAAATTATTTAAACACAATCATTGTTTCAAGGAAAAATTTGTTGTTTTTTAAATGTTTTTTGTGCCTCCATTTTTTGTTTCTTTATATGTTTCCAGGTCAAATGTATTGGAATAAGCCTTTCATGCAGTTTTAACTCAAACATTTACAGAATTGGCTTCTTTAATCTCCCCTAATTTTGTATTAAAACAGTAAGTTGAACAGAGTCCAGGTTAATTAAGCGTCGCTATTAACCTTTTGTAAAACAAATGATGGTTCACGTTATTTTTTTATTTGTTGCCTAACAACAAACTCAACTGTGTGTTTTCTGCTGCATGGGAATTTGACACCAAGCTGCCATGAAAGATTTATAGCTTGTTTAACAGAGCCGTAAAGCTGCATGCAGAAAGTCAGCGTTCAAAACAGCCAAATACCTTCAGGATAAACTAACACCCCAATAAAAATCAGGCTCATTGTGGGGATTGATTATAATGTAGGGAGACAGTTCCAGGTCAGCTGTATGTTATTGACACTATGGAATCTTTAATGAAGGGTTATCGGGCCCTGCGTTTGGTAGCCATGCTGCACACCTGGTCGGGTCTCCTCCTTCTGCACGCCGCCGCTCTACCTTTATTGGACACCTGCTGTTGTTCTCGCTTTAGCGTGACTCAAGTGCATTACATCAATAAAGGTCGTAAAGAATTAATAAGAAATGGGAGAATGGCATCCTGGCTGCAGTCGCCTTAACATCTGGATGGACGTTTTTAAAATAACTCGATTGTGAGAGCATTGTGTTTGTGATTATTGTTATCTGTGCTGGTCTAACAAGCAGGAGATGGACATGGACGCTTTTGTGTATTTTTTTTATTGTGCTTTTATCCCCTCTACACTGTTTGAGGACGGTGTCATGGAGACGCTTCAGCTGTTTGACTGTTGAAAATATCAGGCTCTGTTGTTCTGTGTTTTCCTCTCTCTGGAAATCGCAACACATTTTCACTCCCAACTCATCACAATTTGACGTTTGGTTGAGGACCCCTCCGTGTCACTTTTTGACATTTTGAGTGTTCCCATCTCGTCGTTTTAAGTATATTATACTGTTCCATCCTAAGTATAAACAACACCAAAGCGGTATTTTGATTCGTTCACGCATTTCTGAGTAATCCTCTAAAATTGAGCGTTTTCCAGGTTTCCAATACCCACGAAAACGAGCTCTAACGGATTCATACGCGCTGATGTCACAGAGTGGGACAGCCCCTTTCTGGAAGAGTCTGCTCCGCCCCCAGGCTAACCCAAACTTTTTTTTCTGCAAAACTAGCGTGATCAGTCAGAATCACAAACCCCACCCCCCTCCGGCTCGTGCGCAGCAGACGCCGGCTGTCTTTGTTGTGAGTTTGTGCAGCTGATAAAGAAACATGTTGAGTTGGATCCATGAACGAGAATGGCTCAAGCAGACAGGGATATTGGGAAGACGGCAGAAGAAAGGGAGCAGACTATTTCCTGGAGAAAAAACTGAGAGACGAATTGGGAGAGTTGATTTCAAAATGGATTATTAAATGCAAATGGATCCACATTTTGATGCAAATATTATATGTCATCATTTCAAATAAATCCTGAAATGTTTATACTTTGTTGTCTGCATTTTTGACCAAATTTTATCACAAAATGAACCCGTTAGCCATCACCATTCTGTCTGAGCCAAATTTTGGAGGGAAGCGCCCAAGCTGCACAGTATGTGGGCCTACATCAATATATATCTTTAATTTCCCTAATTTCTTCATGGGTGACACCCTGGCTCTATGATGATGTCATTAAGTGGGTGGAACCATCAGGGAGCCAAAGGCGGAGCCTTACAGATCAAATCATTTTACCTCTGGTGTAAAAAGAGTCAACATAAATGAGTTATAGTTCATACATAATTCAGCTTTTAGTGTTCCAAAGGTCATATATGCTATGATATGTATGGATATAGTTTACTTTGAAAGACTTTGGAAAATCCCCCCCTTCCCCGGTGTGTGTATTTGTGTTGTGAGCCAGTGTGTTGGCCGAGGTTACTAAGGGCAGATATATGGTATGTGCATCCATCTTTGGGAGATATTTGATTTTCGTGGGAGAAGAAAAAACAGGGTGACGAAACGAATTGGGCGTTAATTGGGCATAAATAATAAGTTTTTTTGTATTTTTAGTAAGGTAAAATACAGTTTAATCATATAAATGCATATAGTTTACTCTGAAAGGCTTAAGAAAATTAAAATTATGGTGTGGGTCCTTTAAATCGTGGGACCCCACCTTCCCCACTAGTAGCACACTAGTACCCAAACTCGGTAGTGGTACACTAACACTAACCCGACACCAGACCAGATGCAGTACAGGACCCGAAACGGTAACAAACAAGGTACCAGACGCGGTAGACGGCGCAGACCAGTACAGGCCTATGGTTAGGGTACTGGTACTTGACACGCACCAGTGCGCATCCGGTACAGGATCCCGAGGGTTAAGGAAATCTTGGTTTTATGAACAGCTAGCACTGAACAAACCAATAAATTGGGGACACCCAAGACATCAAAATGGGACGAGAGGAGAATGTGTTGCAAATCCAAATAGTGTGGGTTTTTTTCATCTGCTGAAGAGGTATCAGAGTTAAACCAGAATAAGAGAAATAGAAATTTTAAGTTCTCCCTCCTCACATATAATTGCACGACTTAATGACCACTTTACTGGCCGTGCAGCAGAGGCGGATGATGACTGGATTTTAGTCGGTGTCAGAGTCGGTGTGAAAGGTCAGACATGAGCCATTCTGCTGCTTTCCAAAGAGAACTGCTCCTCATTAAAAAAAAATAATAATTGGTTGGCTGAAATTGGTTTTGTTCTGTTGCCCCCAGAGGGAAAAAAGCAAGTATTAAATGTGCAGAGTGTTCCATTTTATTAAAAATGAGATGTCACTTACCTAATCTAGAGAATTTGCAGGGCCAAACGTTAATTCAGAGAATAAAAATCTAATTATTATGAGGTCAAACAATTACTTCAAAAGCAAACAAATGTTTTGAGTTTTTGCATACATGTGTTAAACAGGAAAGTTGCCTGAAAGTTGTTGAAAGGGGGTGGGGCTGAGTGGGGGAGGTGTGATTTGGATCTGTGATTGACAGATAGGTTAGCTTGAGGTAACTTAATCATTCAGCTTCGTCTTCAATAATAGAGAGTGGTACAGAGCAAAGGGATGCTTGAAATGGGAAAGTTGTGCAACATGACAGCAGATTTTTGACAGTCGAAAGTAATACGCCTACGAGCCATGCTAAAGCTAACACGATAATGACCGACTGTGACAGAATCAAAGGTGGGCGGGGCTTTTATACTAGAACCACAGAGCATGATAACATGAAACTTCTGAAATGACCTGGGACTGACACCAATCACAAAATACAACAGTAATACCTCGTTTCAACCTGTAGGGGGCAGAATGGCGACAGGGTCATAAATGTGAATAGTGACTTCTAGAGAGGCAAAGCTGACAACTGATCGCTGTTTAACATCAATAATTAAAAGTTACCTTAACAATTGTGACGGAAATGTTTCTAAATAATAATTTCATAAGTGTTCTACCTCCAATATTGAATGTTCTGTTGAAAATATTGACCTTCAATTTGAGCAGATATTATTCTAACGGATTCTATTTTGCTTGATGTTGTTTACATGTATTTTAAATGTGATCAAGCACAAAGCCAATAAAAATTCATGTTGTTGACATTTAATACCCTTAGCTACATACCCTTATGCATTTTAATCACTTCCCAGGATAAATGTACATGTTGTTCTACGGTATTATATAGAATAGAATAGAATAGAATAGAATAGAATAGAATAGAATAGAATAGAATAGAATAGATTTATTAGTCATTGTCACATGTACAACGAAATTTAAAAGTGCTCACTGATCAGTGCTTCATTCAGACTTTTCCTAAAAGAATAAAATTATAATTAAGAGCTTAAGAATAAAAATAAGATTAAGATAAAATATGTATATAAAACACACAAACAGTAATAAAAAAAGCAGATATAAAATGAGTAATAAATAAGTCATAAAAACATAAGCATACCTACAGACAATCAAACAGACAGACATCCATTCTACGGTATTGTTCTCTACATTGTAAAGCTATTGCTAGCATTAGCATTAGCACAAATTAAAAGAATAAAATCATAATTACCTTTATAATTAAACAAGTAGCATTCAATGAAGTGCTTGTAACTCTTGTCTAACTATGACTGGGTGAGAGAGAAATAATCCACGACTCGTTTAATATAATCCACAGGAATCTGGGGAAACAGCTGTGCAGGCAGGACTACTGACATCTGTACTTTGATTTATGAATGATTTAATAGAGAAAAAGGAAAGCAATCAGGACGTTTACGAATTTTTTTCTTTAATTTTCCATTACATCTGATAAGGCTACCTTTTGTTATTTACGTAAAATCATGTTAAACAGCTTGCAGTTCTCTGCTTTTTACCCGTAAACCGGACGTCACCATTCACATATATGGCCCTGTCGCCATTTTGTCTGACGTCATTTGAAAAGGGTCTATTAAACAAGTTAACTGTTAAACTGTTGAAAATGTAGCAAGGACCAGCAGACATTTAGAACTCTATTTAAAGAGGTCAACAGCAAAAAAAGTTTAGTTTAGTCAACAGTTTGGTGGCACTTTAAAGTCCCACTTCAATCATCCTTTGATCTATTTTAAAGTGGGATTGATAATATCATTTTAATCAAAAATGAATAATTTTCTACGATTCTGCTAAGCAACAGTAGCTCATTGGAAATGTGTTTGTAATTTGTGGACGGGGGCGGGACCCTCCCCCCCGTCCCCCCTTGGTGAGAGCCTATATGAGCTTCTGTCCACCGCAGAGTATAGTCTACATCACAAACAGGTTCTCTTTCAAATGACACTTTTTCATCCGCTTCTGATTCACAGCTATTTTGAGTAAAGAAATACTCAGAAATGTAATTTGAGGTTAATGTTATTTATGTATGTCCTCCATTTGGAGTAAAATGCCACAAAAACACGATTAAAACACCAGAAAATATCATTTTTACTGTAGTGTGTCTTTAAAAACTTTAACATGCTGTAAACTGTAAATGGTACCAAGATCATTTAAGAAAATGTAAATGAAAAAAATTCAAATTTTAATTGAATAAAAATATACAAATAGGTAATGAAGCTCACAGTAACAAACAATTCTAACAAAAAAAATAAATTAAACAAAACCTTTTTATACTGACAAGGATTAAAGCTAGGAAAAGTCTTACAAATGCTTAGTTTTAGACACCGTAAGATCAGATAATTTAGATGAAATAAATGAGGGAATTGATTTGAAAAAAAATAAACATTTTAAACACTAAATCTAACAGAAGCTGTAGCTCGAGGGAAGCTGTTGAAAAATAACCACATGAGTTCTCCACTGTAATTTCTTGCTCTGTTTACTGCTCAATAGGTTGTCTGGGATTAGCTGATTCCTTCACTGTGCCGAGTAAACGCTTTATTACTTTGTGTAAGTATATAGAGGGTTGTAGTTGTCTTTGATATACAAGCTGAGAACCGGCTTTAATGCTGACACGTCAATAAGTAAGCTGTCTGTCATTATGTGTTGTTTGCCTGTCGTGGTGTTTGTAACATGTTCTTGTAGCATTTTTCTCATGATGAAAAACATACAATGAAGAATTTAAAACTAAAATTTAAAAGTAGTTTAGATAGCCAGACCTTTGGTAAGGCCGGGTTTGTGATACAGCGACTGAAATTAAGTCCCTGCTCCGCTACAGTTAATAATAATAATAATAATAATAATAATAATAATAATACATTTATTTGTTTGGCGCCTTACGGCAGAATTCTGAAGCACTTGCTCGCTTAGAGACCCACTCCAATAAAAATAATATAAAATCCAATAAAAACCAAAAACGGAAAAATTGAAAATAAAACTAAACATGTACTTTTTTAATTTGTAATATTTTCTTTTTTTTTATTCAAGTTTCAAATTTACTTTTTTTTTCTCCAAATTTTCAAAATTTCCTTCAAGTTTTCAAAAAAAATTCAAATTTTCAATTAAATTTTTCCACATTTTCAATTTCAATTCCTTCAAATTTTCAACATGTACTTACTTTTAGTTATAAACTGCTTTCAAATTTACGATTTCATTTTTATTTATAATGCCTGTTTTTCACATTTTGATCTTGTTTTTGATTCACTTTGAGCTGATTTGACCCCATATTTCTGGGCTGTTGAAAATACAGGGATGTAAAAAAGTTCATTCATTCATTCATTTTCCGTGCCGCTTTATCCCTTTCGGGGTCGCGGGGATGCCGGAGCCTATCCCGGCTGCTGATGGGCGAAGGCAGGGTTTACCCTGGACAGTTCGCCAGTCTGTCACAGGGCAATCTAAAAAAGTTTAGGAAGAAAATTCAAAGCTTTAGAAAGATTCAGAATTGATGGAGCAGAAAAAAGTCCATATCCTGCCGCTTTAGAGACAATATGTCTTAAAAAAATTAAACAAGCTTTTTAAATTTTTGTCTAAAAACTGCATAATCATGACTAAAAGCCCATTGGGAAAAATTTTACAGTACAACATCATGTATTTGGAGTGGGAAAAATATGCCTAAGTATTCTAAATTAATGAATAACGTTATTATTTCAATTTTTTTATTGTCGATGAGATGAAAACAATGACATGTAAACGCAGTGCATCGGCCCCTCAAGTGCAGCTCTAGTGAAGCCTGGAGGGAGACGTCTCCACCAGTGGAAACTTTGCTTGATCTTCCAAACAGGTTCCTCAAAATAAATGGTCCTTGAGGAAAACCCCAATGCTCCAAGTCAGCCATCACAAGAGCGAGGAACAATGCCTCTGGCACATCTCTCTCAGTCCACAGGACTGATGGGTAACTGGAGTCGCCTTGTGAGGAGCCCCGTGCAGCGTTATCAGGGCTGGGAAGGGGGTGTGAACAGCGGCAGAGATGCCTCTGAGGTCAAGCCTTTAATAATGATTACAAACTGGAGCTGGCTGCTGGAGCGACAGGCTGCAGCTGTGGGCCGGTCCGCCTTTGAAGTGTTCCCCGCCTGTTGCAGGGTCCCAGGCCCCCTCGCATGAGGAGACGCTGGAACTATGTGGCTGCCTGTGGGAAAGAATGTCATGCGACGCCAGGGTGACGGAGCGCAGGATGGCTGAAGGGTGGACGGCTCGACTGGTCCTGCTGGTGGGCTTGTGTCTCCAGACCAGTAGGGATGCCACAATGGGATGAGAGGGGGAGAGAACAAGGCTGTGTGATGTAGGAGCTGAGGAGGAAAACACAAATGGGCTTCAACCAGTGTGGGACCCTTTACGCCAGGGATTAGCAACTCCAGACCTCGAGGGCTGCAACCCTGCCTGTTCTCCCTGCTCTGGCATGTTTTAATTGGCTGGACACACCTGAACCAGGTAATCAGTTAGAGTAAGGCTTCGATATATGGAAATCAAGCAGGAATTGCCTATCCCTGCTTTGCGCCAACCATGTAGCCACAAGGGGACTCAAGTCCCTGTGCCAGTCCCCAGCCTGGCTAAAACACAGGATTGTCAGGACGCAGAAACCTCTGCCAAACCGCTTGTGTGAATCAGTGAAAAACCGGATTCTCTGTGGCGACCCCTGAAGAGATAAGTCAAATGATGAACTACATTCTGGAGGATAATAAAATTCCTGTTTTTCCCGTTTCAACATTATATCCTCACAAGTTGACCTGACAGGAAACATCTACAGCCAGAACTCAAAGTCCTCGACAGGAAGCGGAAGTCCCGCCATATCGCTTGAGAATTTAAATGGCGACTCTAATGATGCGTTCACACCGGGTAGGGGTGTCGAGTTTCAATGTTAAGTCAGATGTGAGGCGTTGCGGCGTAATTTGGCACCAGACGCATCGTCCAATCAGGGACTCGGCTTTGGGCACGTGACGTTTACAGTGACTCAATCAAAGGGAAATATAAATTAAATTCAATATGCAAGGAAATTCCATCCATTTTCTTAATCCGCTGGAGCTGCTTGGTTTCCGGAGACTGTCTCGGTTACACAACCTGGACAGGTCCACAGCCCGCGCCTGCTACGCTAGCAAGCTGCCCGGTGGACAGCATAGTAGCATGCTAACGTTTGCGTGTTCGTTGACGAGGAAGAAAGGGATCAAAGAACTTTATTGGAATTAAGTTCATTTAATAAAAGTTGAATCAAACGTACAGATAACTCAGGGTCTCGGGGCATAGACAAAGAGTTATGAAATAAAGTTCATTAATATATGTTGAAGGTGGGCTTTATTTGACTCCAGGCTGATGTTTTCTCAGGAAAGACGGAAGCCCCAACGACCTTAACACCATGTATAGTCACTTTCAGCAAGTATAAATAGCCTTCATTTAGTATAAAAAACCATCACAGAGCTAGCATGTGTCGCTGCGCAGGTTCTGGCAAAGCTAGCATGTGTCGCTGCGCAGGTTCTGGCAAAGCTAGCATGTGTCGCCATGCAGGTTCTGGCAAAGCTAGCATGTGTTACCTCGCAGTGTCGGCCAGAGCTAGCATGTATCGCTGCGCAGGTTCTAGCAGAGCTAGCATGTGTCGCTGCGCAGTGTCTGGCAGAGCTAGCATGTGTCGCCGTGCAGTGTCTGGCAAAGCTAGCATGTGTCGCCATGCAGGTTCTGGCAGAGCTAGCATGTGTCGCTGCGCTGTGTCTGGCAGAGCTAGCATGTCTCACCTCGCAGTGTCTGTCAGAGCTAGCATGTCTCACCTCGCAGTGTCTGGCAAAGCTAGCATGTGTCGCCGTGCAGGTTCTGGCAGAGCTAGCATGTGTCGCTGCGCTGTGTCTGGCAGAGCTAGCATGTCTCACCTCGCAGTGTCTGGCAAAGCTAGCATGTGTCGCTGTGCAGGTTCTGGCAAAGCTAGCATGTGTCGCTGCGCAGGGTCGGCCAGAGCTGCTGGCCTGCGGGAAGGCAGCGTTCCAGCTCCATGTGCTTATGATGTTTTTCTTATTTTTATCAACACAATAATAAAAAATATCCCCCTGCGTTATTTTTATTTAGCCTCTCTCAAGTTAATGCCCAAACTGGGTCGCAAACAGACAGAGGTAACATTCAAAACGACCGTCATCCAGTTTTTTTTTTAAATCCTTACACTTTTAGGTTGTTTAATGACATCTAGTGCCATCTTTTAGTTTGTTGTAATCTGCTATTTGTGCCACTAGATGGCACCAAACCAATGCAAAGAGCTGTCAAGCCTTTAAACCTGTAAAACTTTTCCCAAAAACTAAAAGTTTTAGTTTCATAAACTTTTAGTTTCCCTTCACTGTTCTCATAAAATGTTCTTTTGCTAAACTGTTTTTGGTTCATTTGCAGTGAACCTGTTGACGTGTGTGCACGCAGCGAAAAGACAGCAACTCTAAAACCCTCTTTGTTCAGATTAAAGCTGCATAAATACTTTCCTACTTTTAACATTTCAACAGAAAGCATTGAAAACCACAGAACGCTTCAAAACATGATTTATGACTCAGCGAAGGAAAAAAAGCTGAAGCCTTTTAGCCTCTGCTGCAGGATGCTTTTAACATGAATTTTACAGGTGAGATTTATGACTGATCGACTTAATTACTACCTTCCAAAGATTCTGTGAGTGACTTATTATGCACACATAGTCATATCAGCACAACAAATCAAGTTATTACTTAGCTTGCAAAAAAAAAAAAAAAAAAAAAGCAAAAATGATGTGTGGGAACCTATAAAATTATTTAGTAGTTCTTAAACGGAGGATTTGTGCATTGTGCAGGGTCATATTTTAGCTTTACTTCGAGGCTTCAGGTGTCTTTCATTTATAAAACTTAGGTCAACACAGAGCATGAATACATTTGAGTTTTGTAGCTCTGGATTTGAACAGTAAACGAGCAGCAGATGCAAATTTTTATGAACATTTCTTTAAAGCTTCTACACGTTTGTGATGTTTTTTCGTTGAACGTCAGAGATGATCAGACCAACGACGCTTTGAAATAAACTAAGGAAGGGATTTTCTTCCTAAAATACAGGAGAGTCTGAAGAGGATCCCAGCACATTTATGACATCATCCATTCCATAACAATGATCCATTGTGGTCCAAAGGCTTCTGCTCTCTGGCAATTGCTATCCATAAGTTTTATTTGACATTTTATAGCTGTTAGATCACAGGAGCTCAGCACAAGGACCGGCTACTTGCTGACGGCCCACAGAAAGGGCTTCCACGCAGACCTGACTGGGTGGTGGAGGGGAGAGGTCAACAGGGGTATCCATTTCTGGCAAACACTGTTGAGAAAAAGTGAGAGTGTAAAAAAAAAAAAAAAAAAACGGGAGGGAATGAGGCAGAAAGAGACCACCGCGGTGCATACAGTCCCGGGTTTCAACTCTACTGATGCAGAGCCGGCCTTTCATCTCCTTCACAAGGATTACCATCCTATTTCCCCTCAACACACATGTAATTGCTAAATGACAGTGAAGCAGAAAGGCTTAATATGCAATTGATCCTCTCTTTAAAGGAAAAAAAAACTTTACTGTGTTTGCAGAAGTGTATTTCTTCATTGCTCGGGTTGTGTTTAATTAAAATCAAACACTTTTTTATGTCATTAAAAAAATTGTTTCATTTCATAAAAGTTACGTCTCAAATTTATCCTGTGATAAATCTTTGGAAAAGATTAACTTAATTTAATTAAATAACACAGAAAAAAAAGTGAAACGTTGAATCTCTGTAATTTGTTACATTTAAAATGCTAAGTTTTTATCTAATTTAATTTTTACTCAACTTCGCCTTGTGTTAATTGATACAACGTTTTACTTTTCACAGTGTAGGACAGTACATATTCATTAATTTATAAGCTTAATAAAGTATAACAATATTAGCACAAGTGCTAAATTACATTTGTTGTTCTAAAACAGGAAGAAAAGAAAAACATGTAAACTTTAAGCAATTTTGACAATTGAGAATTTTAAAAATCGAGTTATTAAAAGGTCCCCGAACATTTAATCAAGAGAGTGGCGGAGCTTGCTGGCTGACCAGCAGACAGAGGGCCACTGTGGGATGGGGAGGCAGCCTGCCAGGGCGTCATAACATTACGATTTTTTTTTTTTTTTACATTTTCATCGAGAAAATAATAAAAAACAGCCTTTAGTTATCTCAATCGAAACTCACTGTCGATCACATATTCAGACCACACCTTCTCCACTCAGCCCACCTCCCCTAACCCCGCCCCTTTTTTGCATTTTTCAAATCCGCACTTAAGGTGGAGTTCAACTGTCCTGTTTGTTTACCCTTTAAGATATTAATATAAAATCTTTAACGAAACTATCCATATTTTTTAAAAAAACAAACTAAATCTTGACTCATGGAGCTTCAGCAGTTCACCCATATAGGAAAAATATCCTGTACCATTTGATTATCTATTTTTTTTCGCTTGTATTCCTAGTATTTTTTCACTGTACATCTATGATTTCTGTAAAAAGCTCTTCTAAGGAGAGGTTTAGAAAATTAGCCATAAACAGTATATAGCAGTATGTCACTATTTGATAAAAATATTTATACTCAAATCTGGACAACACTCCCACTCCTCAATAGTTACCGGTCACCTAGCGTTAGCGAGGAGCTCAGCAATACATAACATCAGTTTTATAACTTTAAAAAGCTGATGCTTTAACAGAAAGTCTTAACTTACATTTAAATGTAAACTGTTCTCCAGAGCAAATCCATGTGAAGAACACACAGCGTAACACGGCTTGCACTACCGGCGAGAGATACAGAACATTCTAAAATGAATTTTTTTAAACTTTTAAACTTAAACCTTTCAACATAATTATGAACTATATATATTATATAATTTGTATAGTAATTAATGAATGATAATGAATGAAATATGAAGATGAATGATGAAGATGATAGATGATAGATGAGCTGAAATAGATAGCTGAAAACGCTCAAGCTGATAGCTGAAATGACCAAGCTATGGCCAGCTAAAATATTAGTTACATGCCAAATCAGCCTAAAAAAAAAAGGTAAGCCAAAGCAGCTAGCATGTAGCTAGAAAATAGCTAAACATAACAATAGCCTAAGAAAACTGAAAAAACCTAAATTAGCCAAAACAGCTAGCGTGTAAATATTATCCTAACTCCAAAACGGCCTAAATAAACTTTTTAAAAAGCTTAAACTAGCCAAAACAGCTAGCATGTAGCTGAAATATTAGCTGAACTACAAATCAGCCTAAAAAAATCTTGGTAAATGCCAAAATAGTCCAAAAAGCTAGCAGGATGCCATTTTTTAAATCTTTAAACCCGTAATTTTTAAACATAATTGTGAATAATAAAAAGGGAGGAATATTACTCTAGAATAAATCAACTTAAACTTTAAATAACTTTCAGAGTTTTACTCTTCATAAAATATGTTTTGTCAAAATTATGCAAGTTAGAAATGAGCGCTAGATAATATCGGGCCATTAATAACAACAATAAAATAAAATAGATCTGGAGGGCCGGATAGAACTACCTGGAGGGCTGAATCTGGCCCCCGGGCCTTAACTTTGACACGCTTTAAACACACTGCGTTGTGGCCTATATTCGCCAATCTAGTGAGCATCAATGCAGAGACTTCTGGGAAATTTTACTACAAAAATGTGTATTTTGAGTATACAGTAGTTTCTAGTAAAGGAATTTGGACACAACCTTAATCAGTCAAGCTGCTTTTATCTTAAAAAAGGAAGCAGCTTCTTAATGGTGTCTGTATTCGACATGTTCCACTGCCTCCTCTCTTTCTGGTTCTGTTTTAACAATCTCATAAAATGTTATTACTGTGTCATTTGATGCGGCCAAATCTTCCAATATCATTGTAACCCTTCAGTGCAAAACTGCTATACAGAAAAACTGCCTTGCTTTGTCTCAATCATACATAAATATGGAGTCAGTATTAAAAATGCATTGCCAAGGGTTTTAAGACTGCATCCTCTGTGTTGCCTATTAGAGTGCACACATGCAGGGAGCGTATTTAGTGTCTCTGTTATTGTTGGAGAAAGAGAAATGTGGCTGAGACCTCCATTTCGAAGTAACCAATTGGATTTGTTGGAGGAAAAACTGCAAATCCTCCCAGTTATGAGAAAAAATGCAAGTATAGTTTTATTTTAGCCAAGGGAACAGCATTTATTTATTTTTATGCCTTTTAAAGTTCATCTTTTCTATTTTTTTTTCTTAAATCCACCAAAACTCAATTGATTGTATTTTTTCTGCACTGCTACAGTCGCCACTGTAGACCATTATATGTTCAGCTCTAATCCGCTAAAGCTCATTACTTTAGCATAAATGAAAAGTAAACATAACTCAGGACAGATTAAAGAACCAAGTAAATGCTGCTTAAGCGCTGATACGTCCCCCTGCTCACTCATTTTTAGTGCTTTGCAGCACCACCCAGCCCAAAACGCAACTTTTACAACCCGCTTCATAAATGAAACCATTCTCTGTGAATGTGGCTGTGTCCTCTCGTGTGGCCACCGACAGCCAAAGGACTGACTGAGGGTGTCGTAATGTTATTTGGATATTAAACCGGGTTAGCTGCATGTGTACTGGCAGACTCCTGGACTCTGAGCTCAATTCACCCGCAGGATTCTGGGATAATGTTTCCCCCAACAACCATTAACATCCGTGGCTTTAAACACTGTAAAAACTACAACCAGTACGTAAGGTTGGAGTACAGCACCTGGCTGTTGACACCTCTTTCTGTTTCTTATTTAAAATAGTGTGTCATTATTTTAAGAGCTTCCTGGTAACACAGACTGTTGGGTTGCACATAAAACTGGGAATGTCTTGATGTCACAAGAAGCTCAAGCTAGCAAAGTTACCGTCTTGAACGTACATTTAGCATGTGGTGTTCACACTGGACAGTCGCTACACGATATTAGCCTCTACCTACAATTGGAATAAGTTTGGTGCGAAATGTTGAGGCAGTATAAATTTTGCTTCAGGACTTTTCTATTCCAATAAATGAAAGAATTGCTGTCAAATATTATTAATTTTGGTCGGCACTTGGATGAATTAAAGGAGTCACAATCCATGTGTCACTGCTGAATCTCTGATTGGTCAAAGTTTAATGCACTCTTACTGGCTGTACATTTTTGTACATAAAGCCCTAAGAAGATTGTAGAAACTTGTGTAGGGACATGTAAACTCCAGAAATTTTATTGTAGAAGTTCGAAATGTGCATAAACTCATGTTAATATGGACTCAAAGCGGTCAATTTCAATTTTCAGTTGAATGGCGTTGCTGAGAGCAGTGCGAATGTAGCTTAAAGGTCTAAGGCCCAATCCAAATTCTTTCCCTACCCCTCCAATTGTTTGAAGGGAAAGGGGTGTCCTATATTGTTTTTTTAAGAGTAGACCTAAAGGACTTTGAGTTCTGTATCTCTCTGTGTCGCGCTGTGCTGCAGGAGAGAAGCGTTTTACTTCCCGTGGGTACGCTCTGAAGCGCAGAAGTTTACATTTAAATGTAATTAATGACTTTTTTTCCAGAACAATCTTTTTATAGTTATAAAACCAATGTTGTTATGTTTTTCCGAACGATAGTAACTCTGCGCTAACATTTACAAAATTGAAGACACAATATTTCTATTACTCTCCGTTTAGAGGGCTAAATTTTGGGGAAGGGAGAAGCTTATCTTAGCTTAGTTTAACTTGGCTTAACCTAATTTAACTTAACAGCATGCTAACGTGCAGCAACAGTTTGCTAACGTGCAGCAATAGTATGCTAGCGCGTAGAAACAGTTTTCTAACGTCAGGCAACCTTACCCTAACGTGAAGCAACAGTATTCTAATGTGGAGCAACAGCATGATAATATGTGAAAACAGTACGCGAAAGTGATGAAACATTATGCTAACGTGCAGCAACGGTATGCTAACGTGTAGCAACATTTTAGTGATGTTTTGCAATAATATGCTAACGTGTAGCAACAGTATGCTAATGTGTAAGAACAGCATGCTAACATTCAGCAACAGTATTCTAGTGTCTAGAAAAAGTATGCAAATATGCAACAACAGTATGCTAACGTGTGGCAATAATTTAGTAATGTTTTGCAACAGCGTGCTAATGTGTAGCAGTGTTGGACTGTGTTGTTTTATTTAACAAACACAGTTGGGAGTTAGCAAAGTGACCTAACATTTGTCTTGGTATTTCAGTCTGTGTTTCAAGTGCTGCAAGCAAGGTGGGGAGTTACAGGCGTTATGAATATTCACTCATGGCTAACACATGTGTAGTGAGTTACAAACACGTTGTAGAGTTACTGGGAACAGTTAATAAAGTCTGACTTCTCTCTGACTCTTTTGTCTGTTTTGTCTGGTTTTGTCTACTTTATACATGACAGAAGCTTGAAAGTAGCGCCTTCATTGAAGGTGTGCTATGATACTCTGCATCCTGTATGTAAAAAATGTGGTAATACAAAACTAGTATGAGAGGACAATTCACATTACAAAGTTTACTTCACTATAATAAAAAAAAACATAAAGTCATAAGCATAAAGATAGACTAAATACATTTTGAAGGTTTTTCTTTCATATAAAAATTTCATTTTTCAATGTTTACTTTTTATTTCTATTTTCTGCATTTTTTTTCACAATTTAACTGGGATTTTTCATCATCTAAATAAATAGAAAGAAAATCATCATCAGTGCTTTTTATTTTCCAATAAACATTGAACCTTTGTAGCGATTCTATCCACAAGCACATCCAATGTCAAAAAAAAAAAAAAAAAAATATCATAAAAGAAATAACATGTTGATCCTGAGTTTCCTGGTGTGGCCGCACTCTGTAATCAGGGAGTGTGTTATTTTTGCTCCTGTATAAACAGTTCGCTTTTCACAATGTGACTCATTTGATGCATGGCATGCAATTCAGGTTCTGGCGTAAATGTACCCTGTTTGAAACAGAGTGTACCGGCTCTCATGACGGAGCCGGATGCATTATCCAATGGTCGTAACTTTAGAATAAAATTACAAGGGTGACAACACAAGTCGAAACATCTTCCTCTTGTAATTCCTATTAAATCTGTCACTTTGGAAAAGGTATTATTTTCCCAAGATCTGCATGCGCTTACGGGTAATAAATGCTTGCGTGCATCCTTTGTAATGTGCAGATGTGTTTACTGAACAGATGATAAACTGAATGATTGGGGCAGATGATTTACGGCCGGACTAAGATTAGTGCTCGATATGTTGGGAGGCGCACCCGGGTTTAATTGACACAATGCCCCTTTGTGGCAGTAAAGGGCATGGCAGTTGTCATGAAAACGGTCTGCCGAGAACATTTAGAATTTGGGTTTCGTGGCAGATTCTGTTTGGGAAACCAGCATGTTATATACATCGGTTGTGATTTTTGTGTTTCACCTGTTGTGAAGTCACTCCCTCCAAAAAAAAAAAAAAAAAAAAAACAACCACAAAGGCTCTCTTTTTTCGACTCCAGGAGCTTGCTGAACCACTTTTGAACCACTTAACCCACCATGACATCATTCAAACTGGACGTGTGCCAAGCAAATTGCGGCTGCCTGCCAGCGTTCTTTCTTTCCTTCAATCTGTCCTTCTCTTTGGCTCCGTGCAGAGACAGTAAAAACCTCTTCAGCAGTTTTTCTGGCACGTTTTATGGCCTCAGTTGATGACATTCTTTTACTCCTTGAGTTGTTGACAGGCTCACCTTTGTTACTTGAGACACAGATAGACAAGTGTTGGAGTTTTTTTTTTTATTTTTTTTATAGATAAATACATTATTTTGTGAATTGTATGTTTGTCTGCAAGAGAAAGCATGCTGAAAGATGGCCTCCTCCTTATCAGTCAATGGGTGTAAGTCTATCAGCAGCTAAAGCCCAGAGGAAGGGCTTCGTTTTTTAACAGTTATGAATAGGTGCTTTCTTGCTTCCTGTCTTTCTAACCCTTTGCCCTGAGGCAGAAAATGAAAATATATCCTTCCTGAGATCAGCAGTACTTTTAACGTAAGTGCTGCCACAGAGGGGAATACATTTTTAAAAAAGTTTTAGCTTGATGATATGCATTCACATTGTTAGTTTTGGTTTTGCCGAGGTTACACAAACTTTCACTTCACACGTTTTGTGGGCCTTGGTTTTCTTGTACGTGCGTCTTATTAATTCTTTTTCAGGTTATTTAAATGTTTAACATTTTTCTCTTCAAGAGTACACATGCCAACCCTTAATGAGTTCCTGGAATAATTTGTGAATTAAAGAACTGAACAGAATGTGTCTGATGGACGTTTAACACAAAAACAAAGCTAAAAAAAAACATTTATTGCTGTAGTGACATTCAGGAATTTTTACTGCGGATGTTTGGAAAATTTTACAGATAAATAAGATGGTTACTTAATTTTCTGAATTCATGGATGATGAGTAACACAAAGTAAGAATGGCTTCAGAGAGGAGCAGCAGAAGCATGTTTCTCTAAAACTACTTGAGCCTACAGTTCTATTTTCTGAGGTATTTGTTCATTATCTGGCTGCAGTCAAAAGACTTTTTTTTTCTCACTAAAAAGAAAGAAACACTTGCCTTTGAGCACATAGGGAAAAGACATTCCAGTTATGAAGCACAGTGGTGGAAGTAGCATAATGTGGGTTAATTTAACCATGTGGTTCTGAAATGTTTTAAAAATAGTAATGAAATCAAAACGTTTAAGTTTAAACTCAGTTGACATTTCTAACATAAGAGTTTCACAGAATACATACATGTTTAAAAGAGACTGCAAAAGGTAATATTTAAATAATAGAAATTAAATTAATCCCAAATCAGTATCTATTTTTTTTTTTATTTTGGAGGCTCTTTTGCTTTATCTTTTTATTTTATTTTATTTTTTCTGTGAAAGAGTGCCACCATCCATAGGAAATACTGCTCTTATTTTTTACAGGAATTTTTGCCTCATTATTAATAAATTATTCTTTAATTAATTCAAATGAAATTTCCAATCATTTTAGCTTCCTCCCCCATCCAAAACATTTTTAAGGGGATAATCAGTGATCAGTTTAGCCTTAATTATGTGAGTGTGTTTTATAAAATAATAAAATGTATCTATATTATATATATATATATATATATATTCTCGTGGCTAACAAGCATTTCTAAAAGAGAGAAATCCTAAAAGTGCATTCACATCAACCGCAATTAACGCGGTGGAGGCGGACATTTTTTCAATGGAACAGACGCGACATGAGGCGATCCGAAATCCCGCGGCGCGATTTGATTTGTGGGACAAGGAGCAAATTGGGCCAAATATCTAAAGTTCGACAGGTCGCCATTTCGCATCTGCCAATCATGAACTCAGCTTTGGGCATTTGACGTTTTCAGTGACGTGATCAGCGGATGGAATATTAATCCAAAGCGCACGTTTTTGTCCAGAACTTCTATCTTTTATGTTTACCAGCTGGGGCCTCAGGTTTGCAGAGATCATCCGAGCAAAGATGGGACACACTCCGGACAGATCGCCAGCTCTCTACCCCGCGGCGGAGCTCACTCGCTCAATATACCGGCAGAAGAGAGTCGCTGTGGGGTGAGGAGGCTGCTGGCTTGGGACCTCATCAAGACATTAAAAAAAGAGAAAAAGGTCTCCTAATTTTACTTTTGTCCCCCTTTGGATAAATACGAGACAGTGAGCCTTCAAGCTCAGCCACAGAGGCATAGAAACACAGCAGAAGTGGCTGTCATTCAGACACAGCTCCCTGTGACAGGAAATTCTTTCAATGAGAATCATATAAACCCAAACATGGAGACGATGTTTTTGTACAATTTGTCTGAAATATCAACCTCACCCAAAAAGCAAACTGCCTTTTTTTGTGACCCTCGTTCTATCCTAGGCATGTTTACATTAAAGTGGGGTCACCTGGACCCCACAGGACAGCTCACTGAAGTTTTTTTTTATCTTCACTGGTGTCCAGCCTCCTTGTTACCCAGCAAAGGAATAAAAAAAGAGTTGAGGAACATTGTCAGTATATCATCCTTGTAGTCATTGTTCCTGTGTTTCTTACAGTTTGCTGAAGCTAAAACCAGATCTCAGAAATAGACGCACATAGATGATTTAAAAGCTTTTGGATTGTTGGGCAGAACATAGATACAACCCTCATATGAGTAGGTGGAACATGCAAAATCCACCAACATGACCTTCAGGTTGCTAGCATACAAGGCCTGTTGTACTGTTCAATTATTTGAGAAATTTCGATGCTACATAAGGAAAACAAAAGACTACTTTTATAGTTATTTCAGAAAATTCAATAGTCATTTTAGTAACTTTAAACTAAATGTACTTACATGAGCACTGTAGTGCCAAAACTGAAGTCAAAGTAACAAAAATAAAATAATTTATTCTTTCAAAGAAAAAAAAAAGTTTTTTTTTCTATTGTTTGAAAGCAAAGAGAGCCGATCATACAGTACATTCCATAGCTGTCGTAATTCTCCTACAGTAAGTAAACACAACAGTTTCTGTAACTGTCAATCTGTCTGCAAACTTGAAACTTTCCTCTGCTCTCCATTATCCTATAATAATGGGTGCTCTGCTGGTGGAAGGTTGTAGGTAATCTCAACATTTGTACAACCTAAATGCTTATTGTTTGAGCAGGGATTAAATTTCTTTCCTCCCAACACAGGAGGGTGTATTGTACCGTCTGTCCATGCATGTGAGTCCTCCTGTGCTGTCAAGGAAGACGTGTGCAGCCGTCTTCTAATGGAGACAGGACTTAAAAAAAAAAAAGAACATTTTTTTTTTCTTTTTTTTGAGTGTCATGCACCATTCCCCCTACAACAGCTCATAAATTCCCCTCCATCTTTGCTCCACTTGTCAGTTTTCATCAGACGTAAAAATGACTGACACGTATTGATAGGTAAGGAGCTGAAATTGTGAATTTATGAGGAAAAGTTGGCATAGAAGCAGGATGGTAAAATGACATTGAGTAGTGGAAAAAAAACTGCTTTCCCCCCCCCCTTGTAAAAATGAAGAACCCTCTTTTCACCCGGCGAGAAAGGAGCGGAGCATGTCCAGTCCTGAGAATCGATGCCAGTGAAATGATCTCACAAAATTTGATCGAGCTCCTGGAAAAAAGCTTCACGGGAAATCACCGTAGCACAGTTAATTCATTTCAACAGCTCCTTTTCCTTGTTCTTCTTTAATCCGATCAATCGATATGTGATGAGAAGCACCAGCCAGTAAACTTTTGAAGTTTTTGTGAGTAAATAAGAAGGTTTGGCCATACTTTTCTCAATTTGATTTACTTTTTATTATATATCTCTTTTTGCGCTTGGATTGATTTACGCTCCGCCGCTCACATTCAGTCATATGTGCCGACAGCCATACGATCGTATGCAGCTTCACCTCCACGCACAAACTTTTGTCAGCAAGTCATCTAATTGCCATAGAATTTATGGACCTTGAATGCCTCGGAGGCATTTGCAAAGCTAAAATGCAGGCAGATAACAGACTGAAGGACTTCATGTCACTTCACACGTAGGAATGACTCAAACTGCTGCTATTTAAGACAAAAAAAAATCCTTTGTGCTGCAATATTAGTCAGATTTGATGTCGATATTTCATTTTCATGCCCTCCGATTCTTCTGGGATTTTATCAAGAAAAGGATCAATTGTTTTTTTTAATGCAGTTCAGATAAAACATGATATACAGTAATTTATGTTTATGATAAATAATTCCTAATTTTAAAAAAAAAAGGCAACAAAGGATCCTTTAAAATAGGCATGACAAATACATAAATGGGAGTCTGACAGATCACCTCAGTGGACGGCTCCATTTTAAGGCCACACCTGCGGTTTCCAGGAAAGACTTCTCAACAATGTGTCTGAAATCCCCAAGGAGGCTCTCATTCTCCTCTGAATGACTTTATTAGTGCCTCTGCGGTCATTCCGGCTTCTCTTAAACAGAGCGACACTTAGAAGTGCGATGAAGTAACGCGCAGCCCATTAGCTCAGTGCGCAGCACGGCTCCACGCCGTCGGTGCAGAGTGATCTCGCCAACAGCTGGGCTTGCCGACATGCGCCCCCCATAGAAGGTCAGGTGACCCAAAACCTGCAGCGAGCTTTGCAAATGGAGAAAACACTAGCGGATGTATTCAAACCAGTTAAGATAAAATCTTTCTTTCTATAAATAGTGCCTGTTTTTCAAGAGTATATTTGGAAGTTTAATGGAGCGATCTTTTCTTTTGTAATCCGACTCTTCCTCAAACGTTTATCTGATGCTCCTGTTCTCAAATTTCATCATGCATCATATTTGTTGGAGTAGCTTCCCCGTATGTTGGAGTTTTGCTCACTGATTCATTGAAGAAAATGGAACTTGAGAAGAAATAGTGAACAGAAAAGCAGCGCTAAACTACAAAAAAAAAAGTGCGCGCTTGCTTCAAAGTGTGCAGCTGTCACAGCCAGTTGAATCAAAGGTGGTGAAAAACATGCAGCAAAACCGTGCCGCGAGGCTTTCATGGACTTTTCCTGCACATCTCTCAGCTTTAGCATGTCAAAAAATAAACTTTTTTTTTTTTTTTTTTTGCTTTGAGTATGAATGAAGAGCATGACAAGGGTGTGTGCAGGTATGTTTACGTGTGCTATGCACATTTGAGGAATGTCCCCAGTCAACCCAGTCAAGCAGAAAGGCATCGAAACCAAAGAACAAGTATCACCAATTCAGTGATACTGGGAAATGTCTTCATTGTACATTCCCTATCATTTGGCTGTTCTGTAACCAGTTGAGGTGAGCCGCAAAGTTAAGTTCAGCTGCAAGTTGGATAAACATTTATTGAACACACTAAAACTGAAGTTTTAAAACTTTAAAAACGAAACTTTTAACAATACTATGAATAAAAACAGGAAGGAAAATTACTCCAGAATAAATCAACTTAAACCTTCAAAAACTTTCAATATTTTACCCTCCATATAATATATTTATTGACAACATTATACAAGTTAGAAATGAGTGCAAGATAACATCTGGTCATTAATAACTATGAAATAAAATGATCTGGAGGGCCGGATTTGGCCCCCGGGCCTTGACTTTGACTGATGTGCAGTACTGGATGTGCACTGGTCCTACCGGTACCCTAACCTTAACCCCATACTGGTCAGTGTCAGGTACCACTTCCGGTAGTGCGTATTGGACCGGCTCCAGCCCTGCTGCTGTGGTGTTGGGTTAGGGTTCGGGTACCAGTGCGCTACAGTTTGGGTACTTGACTGGTTCTGGATTCTGGTTCGCGGCCCTGAGGTTGGGGACCTGAGATTTAATGGAAATGTAAAATTAAGGGTCCGGAACCCTCGGGACACGGTACTGGTCCTCGGGACGCATCCAGTACCGCTACTCTAACCCAGCACTGGTATCCTAACCTTAACCCGGTACTGGTTTGCAACTGGTGTGGTATCCTGTACCTTCATCTAGTACTGATTCGGTCCAGTACCGCGTTTGGTCTGGTGTTATGGTTTAGGGTTTGGGTACTGGTACCAGGTTAGGGTACCGGTCCGCTACGCTTTGGATACTGCAGTGGTTCTGGATTTTGGTTCACAGCCCGGGGGTTGAGGACCCCAGATTTAACGGGAATGTAAAATCAAGGTTTGAGAACCCTCAGGACATAGTAGCAGATGCAGTACTAGATGCAGTGCTGGTCCTAAGGACCTATCCAATACCACTACCCTAACCCAGTACCGGTATCCTAACCTTAACCCGGCACTGGTTCGCCTCCGGTACCGCGACCTATACCACGTCTGGTACCGGTTTGGGTCTGGTATCGCATCTGGTCCTTTGATGGCTTCGGTTACAGGGTTAGGGTATCGGGTTTTGGTACTGGTGCGCTACGCATCGCAGTACTGGACCGGTTCTAGTTCGCAGCCCGGAGGTTGGTGAGCTGTGAATCAGTGGGAACAGCCAGTACATTGAAAAACGACGAGTTGGGGACACCTAAAACATAAAAAAGTGACACAGAGGGCTCCTTAACCAAACGTGAATATGTGACGACTTGGGAGTGAGAATGTGCTGCAAAAACAGGCCCAACAAGGAATGCAGGACAAACGTAAAAACAGAAAGATACACCTTTTGATTGAAAGGAATAAAGAGACGAAGATCAAATGATATGAGGATTAGAAGCGCAGAAGGAACTAAGGGAAACAGATAAACAATTAGTTGCAGGTATTTCACGCTGGTTGATACTTGGCAGTACTATCACTTGTGAAACTTGCTTGCTGCCTCAGTGACTTGTCCCCTGAGGCCGATTTACACCAATCAACCTCTTAACTCTGCCCTGTTTGTTTGCCTGTAACTTAGCAACAGCAAGTTCTTTTTTACTGTTACCTGTCCTGTTTGTTTCTCGACCAACAAAGCAATTTGTCACATCTTGTGTTGCCCAATTGCATTATTGCAGGAGCAGCACTTGTGTTCTAACGAAATCAAGATTTAGTTTGTCCTAAAAGGTTCAACTTTTCTCACATTTAGCAATTGTTTCAATGAAGAAATTGTATTGTTTCACCTAAAAATATAAATTACAATTCGGTGCTGCACGTCCATGTAGTAATGTTTGATATCTCTATCAAAACAATAATGCTTGTCTGGATGGGAAGCTGTGAAAATGAGTGATTCATTGATCTTAAACCATTACATGTTTGCACAATCCAGGGCATGACTCACTTGTTGCTGTTTTCCACAATAAAAAAAAAGAATCTCCTCATGTGAAACAGATTAGAGGTGTGGCCAGTTATCAGAAAACAAATCACGGTTAATCTATTGTTCTTGTGATCATTTAATCGTGTTATTGTGCGATCAAATAATCCCTTCTCCAGTAATGTTGTCAGTTTTTCTCTCCTGCTCTGTGGCAGTTCGGTGAGTCACGCCGCCACTCTTGGGTAACAGTAAATACACTTTAACACATAAATGTGCATAAAGTGCTCAAACCAGACCAAAGCAGTCCCGCCGATATTTTATGTCCACACGACGACGTCCGCGAGGCTTTCCGCGTTGCACCTGCAAGTCGGCTGCACCTCAGGGAGAAGCAGTTAACACAAAAGTCCACACTCCCTCCTCGCTTCCATTACCACAGCATTAACAGTCATTTTGCACGGTTATTTATGTAAATAACTTCCATTTTTATGAACTTTTCTAGACACTATTTTCTTGAAATTGCCTTTTTTATGGTGTGCATTTTAGGGTAATTACGTTCAAGTGAGTTACTGCGCATGCAGCTGGTTGTAAAGGGTGTGGAAAGACAATAAAGAACCTCCCAGGGCCATTCATACTCTCAAATGGTCTGTGAGACATCTTTTGCCAGAAGATGAAGTAATGTTATAAAATTCAAAACATTTTTCACACGTTAAGCATTTGAAGGTTTTTTTTTTTTTTTTTTTTAATGGAGAAGAGAAGATTGAGCAGTCAATATTTGAATATTTTGTTGGCGTTTTCTTCATTTTTGATAAAGATGACCTGAACTGTCACTATTAATGGGCCTGGTGGGCAACAGGTGCAGCCCACTGTCTCTTCTGATGGATCTCTGTGGCTGGGATTCTCAGAGGCAGCGTAAGCCGCCTCTAATCTCCCTGTAATTCTGGGAGGATTGGGTTGTTCAGATGAGCAAGTGGAAACCTTTGCTCATGTGAGAGTAGAACATAGAAGCATCTCTTCGTGGAAACCAGGCTCTGGTGTTTTTGTGTATGCGTGTGGGAATATGTGTCTTGTTTGCATTTGTCTTATTTGATAAGTTGGTAGATAAGCTGATAAGTTTATCTCAGATAAGCTTGTAGACTCAACTCCTATAGTAAAACTGTTGGAAATTTGTCTTTTCCAGTTCTATTTTGATTTTTAATGAAATAGAACTGTTGACAGAATGGTTGATGTAAACTTTAGAAGTTAAAGGTGCTGGAACTGCATGTGTTTAGTTGATTGCAAGCGGTTTCTAGTTTGACACTTGTGTGGTGGGTGTGTCACTTTTGGTAGACGGGGGTAATCATATGTGACATTCACTGTGGCATTGGCCGTGGACCTCGCCTCTGGCTCATTTCATGCCTCGTAGCAGGAGAGATTCCAGGTGGATCATCTGTGCTCTTGACCGTGGACCTCGCCTCCGGCTCATCTCAGGCCTCGTAGCAGGAGAGATTCCAGGTGGATCGTCTGTGCTCTTGACCGTGGACCTCGCCTCAGGCTCATCTCAGGCCTCGTAGCAGGAGAGATTCCAGATTCCAGGCGGATCGTCTGTGCTCCTGTTCTTGACCGTGGACCTCGCCTCAGGCTCATCTCACGCCTCGTAGCAGGAGAGATTCCAGATTCCAGGCGGATCGTCTGTGCTCCTGTTCTTGACCGTGGACCTCGCCTCAGGCTCATCTCACGCCTCGTAGCAGGAGAGATTCCAGATTCCAGGCGGATCGTCTGTGCTCCTGTTCTTGACCGTGGACCTCGCCTCAGGCTCATCTCACGCCTCGTAGCAGGAGAGATTCCAGGCGGATCGTCTGTGCTCCTGTTCTTGGCAGTGCACCTCGCCTCGGGCTCATCCTCGTCCCCCCTCCCAAGCTGTCCCGAGTTCCATTTGCATGAAGCCCATCTGCTACTCAATTTACATGTAGTTGCAGAGTTAGATAAGATAATTTTTCTTGAACAGTCCTGGTACATCTTCTGTCTATCCTGAGAGAAGATGCCTCCTTTCCTTACCAAGAAGGAGGGTCTAAGGCAGGGATGCCCAGTTTCGCTTAACTATTTTGTTTTGTTTAGTTTAGCAACCAGTTATGGCTTATATTTTTTGACTGGTTTCATGTTTCTGCGCAATTATCACAATTGTGAAGTCCATTGGGAACTGTATTACTGGGTTATGTAAATAAAACTGAACTGAATTGACCTGTTAATTCAGGTGGAATGGATGCCAGTTGAGGTGAGTAATAAGATGAATGACCTGGTTGGCCAATCTTGACAACTCTTTTGACAGTAACAACACTATACAGTACAGTATAGTACAGTACAGTATAGTACAGTACAGTATAGTACAGTACAGTACAGTGCTCACATGTGAGGTGGTGATAGCTAAAAGTCCAACTATATTATATCATTAAAGTGTTCCCAGTGGTCTTTTCTTTATGTTTATGCAGTTTTTAGCCAACGTATTTTTTTTTTCTAAATAGAGAAAAAAAAATAGAGAGTAGAGAGTATTGTATAATTTCATAAACTGAAAAAACATACAACTCAAAGTGTTACAAGGCAAAACTGTATTTATGTGTTCTGTTATTTATTATTATTTTGGTTTATTTCAATGCAGCATGTGTATTGATTTTATCCCACACACAGTTTTTTTTTCTTTTTTAATTAAGGAAGAATTGTTTTATTGAGTGCATCTCCCAGAGCTCTGGTCTATATCGCTGCTCAACTTCCAAACTCACACAAGCTGCAGCTTCAGTTTTGCTGATGAGCAAAGTTAAGTCAGAAACCGAAATTGTTGATGATTTACAGGTGATTAATTTTACCCAGAGGCCATACAAAAGTGTCCAACATGTGTTAGAGAGAAAGAGGAAACACGTCCAATTCAACTTTTTACAACTTGTAATGTAAGCTTTAGTTTTAGTTTTAGTTTGTCTGTCCCCCAGAGCCAATATTTATTTATAAAGATTTGAACAAGTACAAAAAAAGTGTTTGTTGCTCAGTTTTTTATAAAAATGTATTTTTTTCCCCCTCAAATCCACGGCTTGTACTCTTAATTTTCAGACACCTTTACTCACTACTCAAAGTTGAGCATTTTTACTTTTCTATAATTTTGTTTTGTTCATGTTTTTTAATTTTTAAAATTTCAAAAAAGAGTTTCTTCAAAAGAACATGAATCTTTTTTTTTTATTTCAATGAATATGTAGTTATTGTTATTTTCTTCTTATTAAAAGTCGTGGAAATGTCCATTTATGGCAGTTACCAGGTCAAAATCCCAAATTTTAACATTTCAAATCTATAGTACATATATATATTTATGCTCAACAAGTAAAGAAAGAGTGTACAAATATGCATTTATTTCCCTTTATTTCCCTTTTGTGCAAACAGTTTCCAAACCCTAGCTTTCTGAGAAGCTCAAGTTCATGTAAATAAGGAACTGCGTGGCGGGTAACTTTATGCAAAGCGATGCGTCAGAAACCTTTGGCCAATTTGGTTGCTTGACAGTTTTCTGAATTCCAAATAACTGGCACGAAGGAAGAGATGTTTTTATAAACAAAATCCCTCGGAATGGAAAAACCTGGATATCAAATTGAATTACATGAGAAACATTTTCTACAACGAAATTACATACAAATACAAATACTGGTATCTGCTCTCTCTGGGTTTACCTGTGATGGACGGGGACTCCATCACAGGGAAACCCAGAGAGAAGTAGGAGTAGGTTAAGGAAATGAATGAATCTTGTTGGCTCATTAGCTAAAAATCATCAAACATGAAAATAAATGTCTCATTTCCCCTTCAAACTCCACAATTTCTAAAGCAAACGTTCATTTTCTGTTCTTTCGGGGTCATAGGATTACTGGGGCCAACCCAGCTACTTTTGGGCAAATAAACATTATTTCATTCATGTTTTTGACACTTCAGGGCTTCCATACATGTCTGGCTGGTTGCTATGAGGCTGTATTTGGACCTGTTGATGCCATACGTGGTTAATTTACATTATACTTAAGGTATAGCTTTAAGTTACAATACTTAAAGCTATAGCATGACAGCATTTTGAATAGTATGAGCAAATAGTATGAGTGGAATAAAATGTTCCTCCAGGTGTGCATCACACAGAAGTAACCATCCGACACAGAAATGAGATTAATGCGATTTTAAAACATATCTCGCTGAAATTTCTAATTAATCTTAGCTTGGCTTAATTATTCTTGGTTAACGGGATAATTTGACAACCTTATTTAAATTCCTTCAGCTGAGGTCCTTTTAAGTAGTTTGAATGAAGGATTTCTTAGAATTTTCCAATATTTATTTTAACTCTGACTCAAAAACTGGGGGGCGGGGCAAAGCTCCCCCTCCCCTTGCTCCCCCCTTGGAATCTGTTGTATTTTTTTTTGTTTTTAAAATCAAGTAAACAAGACACACCGCGTATTAAAAAGTTCACTTTTAAGGAAACAGTTCAAACTTAAAAATATAACAGGACTGAAGCTCTAAAAATTATTTAATATTCATATCCTTTTTTAAATAACCATGCCATGAGCGGGATATACTGCTTCTCCAGGTGTGCATAAGTAAACACTCGATGCAAACAAAAAAATTTTAACTAAAAAGTTCTTTAAGTAATTAATTGATATTAACATGACAATTTATTTACAACAACGGTTCCTATTACTAATGATTAAGTAGCTGGAATTAAGGATTTCTTAGCATTTACTAATATTTACTAACATCAATTCAAAAACTGGCTGCCCCCAGTAGCTCCGCCCCCAAATTCTGTTGAATTTATTTTAGTGAAGGAAAAAAAGTAAATAGTGACTTTAATTGCAGTGATTAGGAACAAAAACTCCTAGCATTTGGCATTCGAACAAACTTCAACAGCTAAATTGTGACATAAAATAAACTTAATGATACATGATAATTACTGTCAAGTGTAAAAATAATTCGCTCCAGTGTTCGACGGGAAAAGGATGTTTTTCGCTGAGATGGGTGATTGTCATGGGTTCGTCTCATTTGAAGCACTAAGCTCACCCGGCGGGTTGCTGTCAGCACACGAGTGTGTAAACTGAGGTCAGGCAAACAACCACACACACGGCAACCGCACACGCCTTCACACACACACACAGAAAGAAAGAAAGATCAACACGGATTACTGTCATGCAGGTTAGTACATCGTGAGTGACTGAACAGTCCACATTCATGTGCAAACAATTTCCTTTAACCCGGGGACAAAGGGGGTACTCGAAAAGGAAAAAAGCTGCAGAAGTCGATGAAAAAGATCAACTTTCTTTGTTTGTTTGTTTCCGTGGAAGAACTCTCCATGAAGAGAGAAGATTCTGTTTATCTCTAATGAAAGAATGACAGATTTACTGTCTCAATAAAATAAAGAATTTGCAATAAGGATGCTTGTCGAACAACTATTGAGAAACGATCATAAGCTTTTTTTTCCATCGTCTGCATGTGGGTGGTCTCTAAACTAACTCTGAGGTAATGCAATTAAGACGGCAATAATTTATGTGTACATTGTACGGCGGACGCGTAAGCAAGACCTTTATTTTCATTAACCGAGGGGAAAAAAAAAAACCTTGGAATCATGTAAGACTCGGTGGTATTTGTTCTTCAATGCGGAAAGGCATTTCGCTGGACGTGAGGGAAGTGTTGAGAGTCGTGATGACAGTTACAGGCAAACACTGGGGTATTAGGAATTATTCGCTGCATGCTTTGGCTTTTGCTCTGTTTAGGTCATCTTCACTTGAACAAGAATCATAAGAAAGTTTGCCACCTCTGATCTAAAATCCCACATTTTTGCTTCTTTTGCAGCAGAAATCCTTTTATTTTTCCTAAGTATCTGACTATAGATGTTTACTGTTATGCTTGTAATGCAGGGCGCCCAACCCTGGAATTAATGGAAGAGTAAATCATTTATGTCCCACAGCTTCTGTCAGTCAACACCGAACACTAGCTGTCTTTGTTTAGGCTCACTCGAGCTAACAGATGTATTTTGAGCCATTGTTGATAAAGATAGCAACCATTAGTTTGTATCCAAGGCCACCCCTGAACAATGGCCCTCGTTGTGTCTTCTCTGGATGCCAGCAAAGTGATGCGTCTCTACATTACAGCATTTCACGCTCCGCTCGCCGAAACACATGAAAGCAAACATTGCATCACGACCTGCAGCATACCTGCTGACTGATTCCGATTAAGGCATTTGCTGTAAAAATATTTAGCTCTTCCGTGGAATGAAACGGACGCTTTTTTTAGTGACTTCCAGATTAGTTTCAGGATTTATGTTTTGTTGCATTAGGGAAACATTCATGAATTCTGGTTTTAAGACTTGACGAAACCATGAAAACAGGCTGTGCTTATGTAAATAATAGGTTTTATTTTTACATTTAAATTAATGTCACAAGGAAAATATAAAATAAAAAAAAGTCCATCCTTCCGTTTTCAGAACCCACTTTATTCTATTGCGGGTTGCTGGAGCCAATCCAGCTGTTGGGCGAAGGCGGATACACCCGGATTACGTCACCAGTCTTTTGCAAGGCTATAATTACAATATTATGCTGTTAATCTTTCTATAAAATAATAAATTATAGCCGAAAATGGCCTGCCCTACTTCTTTTTTTTCTCCTGATAACGAGAAAACAAGTTTAGCTTTCTTGTGAAAACGACGCTGATTATAGTTTTTCAAAATGGAAACGACACATTTCTTAAACGTATATTAAAAATAACCAGTTTTATCTTAGAAATGTATCATTTTTTTTATTTTGAAAATTATACATACTTCAAAGTTGCATGTACAATATACTAAATGCTTCATGAATAGATCAAGTTTACCTAGAGCTGGTCCACATGGTACCTGACTGCCCAACAGACATTTGGGCAAACTCTTCTCTCTGTTAAGGGCCGTAACATCTTGAAGAGTGTTCCTCGAACACTTAGAGAGTGTTCCACGTTTACCGCATTCAAGAAGCAACTTGAACTTTGGCTTATTTCAAAACAACAATGCACTCACTCTTAAAGAATTCATGTCAAACAACTTGCAAATGTAAATAGTCAGCCTTGAATACATGTCAGATTTGGACTGTTTAAAAAGTTTTATTATAAGAATATAGCAATTAAAGTGTAACTTCATTGGCTGTTTAGAATCTTACAATGTCTTTCTATGTTTTTTGCTTTGTTTTTGTTTTATGCTGATCTTTTACTTTACTGATTTTTTTTTGATGTCTTTCTTTTTTTTGTGTTGTTTGATGTTGTTAGTTAGTTGCATTGAAAACTAATGATAGAAATTGTATGCAACTTGACCAGATTCTACGGTTGAAAATGAGCTTTGAGGCTAACACATTTATAGAAATGTCCATGAGTGTTCACTGTCCCTGTTCAAATAAATCTTAAATAAATAAATAAATGAAGACTATAATCTCTACCTTTCTTGCATTGAGACACTGAGACTTCACCTGTTGTAAGTCTCTTTATTTTGTAGTTAGTAACAAAAACAACAGAAAAAAAACACTCTACAAAAGTTGTTTGTAGTCTATATTTTGATTTATTAGTAGATTTACGCGCCTCAAACGCCAAACCGGAGTGAGCGCGGAGAGAACATGGAATCCGCTTCATCTCCAGTTCACACCAAATGCATATTTTTTCACGACGTGCGACACAAGTTTCTGCTAAGCTGTGTTTTTCTACAACTTTATCACCAACTCTTCCTCGCCTATTGTGTTTGTAGACACTCAACCCCCCCCACCCCCACTGCCCCCTCCGTCGTCGACCCATTACATTGATCTGTGTGTATCTGATGTTTTTGTGTGTTGTATTTATTTTTATCTCCGGTCTATTTAGATACTACGACGGAGTATTAGGGTCACCTAAAAAAAAAAAAAAAGTAATATTACAAGTTTTTTTCTCGTAGATATACGACTTTAAATCTCGTAAATTTATGAGAAAAAAGTCGTAACTGCTAAATTATGAGAATAAAGTTGTATATTTATGACTTAAAAAGTCATAGGTTAAATTTACAACTTTTAAAGTCGTAAATTTATGAGAAAAAACGTGTAAATCTACGGGATTTAAAGTCGTAAATCTACGAGATTAAAAGTCGTAATTTAATGAGAAAAGAACCAAAGTTGTCTGTTTATCAGAGCCGTGCTTGAAGATGAAAGACGTGGAGAATCTGGTGTAGATTATGTCCAGATCGGTGTTAAAAGCAAAGAAATTCTGAACCTTTTGGCGATTCAAAATCAAATTATTTCCGGGTTCGGTAGTGCGTGTGTTGTCTTGCGTATCTTCAAGTAAGCAAAAGAGGCGCTATTATTGTGTTAAACAGACTTTTTATTAACAGTCTCTTCATACTGCTACACTGTGCATGACTAGCGCTCATCTGCTAGCTTACTACTTGCCGTGCACCGAACATGTGACCAGTCGCTTGGCCTTCTGGGTAATGCAGTTCGTAAACAGCTAACTTCAATACACAACAGTGCAGAGTTTCATATGTAAAATAAAGAGCTCAGAGATACACGTTCATCAAGATCGTCACTTTATTACATCTTTCATTTCCTTTCTCCACCTTACGTCATGTCTCTGTCATGCTCAGAAACCAAAAGAGAATGTAAACAGAGCTCCGGACGCCTCCTTCTCCAAATGAAACGTCCCGTCTCGACACAAAACAACATTGAGAAATGACAACGTTAGCACAAGAACATTGAAAATTCCAAAAACTAGTCCTCTTCAGACGGAAGCATCACAGAGTTGGAGGAGATCTGGTCTGTCAGAGGAAGAAATGACGTGAAGTGGACAGCTGGAGGATATGGACCGCTTCATAAACGGGATCTGCAGAGATCCTGCAAGCAGCATCAACAAATAAAACATTAATACACTGTAAATCAAATAAAGAAACTTCCAAATATTTGAAATATTTTAAACATTCAGTTTACCTGATGAAATCCAAGACGCTTTTCACAGTTTGGTCGGTCTGCTTCAGTTCACCGCATAAATTCGCTGGAATGTAGACTCCCCTCGACTTGAATACATTACGAGAAAAAAGTCGTAAATCTACGAGATTAAAACTCATAAATTTACGAGATTTAAAGTCGTATATCTACGAGAAAAAAACTTGTAATATTACTTTTTTTTTTTTTTTTTAGGTGACCCTAATACTCCGTCGTAAGATACAAAAATATGATTTTTCAATCGTGATATTTTATTGTGAAAAATTTGTTATACTTTGATAATTAAGTGGATTTTCTTATTTGTTTTGGTGTATTTTCCTGCCAGAATAGATAATAACCATAGGTGAGCAAGGGCCTCTGTTCTGTCCCGCGTGCATCACTTTGTGAACCAGCCCCCCCCCTTATTTCCCTAAAACCCACGACAACATGTTGAATGTCGGAACCCCGCCGACGAGCGTCTCTGCTTGGTGTAGCAAAAAAAAAAAAGCAGTTTATCAGAGAAGAACGGATGTATTTGTAACTGATTGATTGATTTAATTGAAACCTGTGGTTGTTTGAATCCACCAATGGCTGGAGCTCATTGATAGAGCAGCGGAGCGTTGCTTCGGTGGCAATCCCATTCGATTAACCAATCAAACCACGAATCTTAATTTTCAATATATTGTTTATGTGTAACTTTTTACTGGAAGTATGAAAATTTAAATTACATGTTTTAAATACATTTATTTATAAAAGGAGATCTTAATCAACAAAACTGATAATTAGATTAAAGAAATGATGTTTGTCAATGTAAATTTTCTTTTTTTTGTCAATCTTCTGGTTTTCAAGCAATCAATCAAACTCTACTGACTTTAGTTAATAATCACAAAGAATGAATGAACCAAATGTGACACAAGTGTATTTTATTTTTGTTTGTTTTCTATTTTCTAATCAATGCATCTTATTGTTTCTGTAATGAGTTTGAATTAATTGTGTGTTTTGTCCTGTAATTTCAATCTATGCTTAAAATAAACCAATCAATCAATCAATCAACTTCAGTAGTAACATAAACAACATAAAAAGCATCACTGTTGTTTTTTTGTTTTTAATTACAAATCCTGAAAATGTTCTCCACAGTTCTTCTATCCCCAAAGTTCTACATTATTTTGCACTCTAAGCATTACGAACAGAGCCCAGATGAAAAAGTGTTGCGTGAGGCTGTGTCTCCGCTACAGAATCTGCTGGAATTACATTGATTGTGATAACGGCTGATAACAGTATGTTCAATATTTTGTGTTTGAGCGTCAGCGGTGATGCCTCAGGTGTTAAAGGGTTAAAATACTCCTGCAGCTGACTTCTTTTGTAGGTATTTCCGAGCAGTGTTTTTCTCTCAAACTCCACGAAACGCGATTCCTTTAAGGTGAGCGGAGGTCAAAGCCACATTTACACAACTAAGCGTGACACGGTGACCTCTGACCCAAGCCCTCTGCACTCCAACCGCTGAATGAGAGCTAAATCTAGCAAAACACTCTCCTTTGCACCTTTGTGTTGTTTTGGAGCTCGCCCTCGTCCGGCGTGAAATCAGCTCGCTCCAAAGCCAACAGTCACGTTTACCCGCGTGTGCGTTGTGTGTACGTGAAAGGGCGACTTCTTGTGCGAGCTCGCGGGGGACTCAAAGGGATCATCTGCGTCGCGGTCCTCTTTCTTCCCTCCTCGACGGCTCCGAATGCCGCCGCACATGAGAGAGCGGAGGATTAGGGAGAGTGTTCGCTCGGATGACTCTTCCATCTGTGGCCGGGATCGAGTTGTAAGGAGTTGCGATATTGGACCGATTCATTTCAATCAACAGAAGATCTGATTTAAGTAAGCCTTTCAACAACAAGGAAAATCCCCCCCCCCCCGATACGGACTTTCCTAAAGAAAAACAGAGCGCTCTCATTATTATGCTTTCTCCCTCTTTCATTTATCAGTCATGTGTGTCTGTTCCTCCGCTTCATCCTCCTAATAAGCCGGCCGATGTCATCATCTCCCCATTTTTACAAACTTCCCCTCTGCCCCCCCCCCGGCCTGCTAATCAGGAAGCACCTTGTGCCAATTTATCATGTAGATTCAATCATTCCCGCCCACACCACAGGAAAGAAAAACATCATCACCGCCTGATGCAGTTTGTATATTGTGTTTGTGCTGATCGCTATTGGGCATTTTAACAGAGCTTAATGGGAATTCTTTGATCTTCTCTAAACAAGTTAGCCAGTCATTTGACCCCTCCAACATGTTTGTGTGATTGCTCAGTTATGAGTGTCGACACGGAAATGTTCCTCTGTGTCTCTTTACAAATGATTATTTCCTCCCAAACACGTGACCAACAATATGTTGTGTTGTTTCGTGCATGATTTTAGACAACTGTGGGGGTTTCTTCTTCACCTCAGAAATCTTTCTGTCAGTGAGCTTTAATGAAGAATTTGTAAATATTATATACAGACGAGTCATTAAATCTGATATCTAACATAGTTTATCAGTGCACTTTGTATTTCCTTCATTTCTTGTCACTGATGTCATTTTCTGACAAAACCATCCAATGTTGTTGGTTCATACTAAACACAACGCCCAAAAAGCTTGTGACTGATACTTATATCAATATTGACATATGTGGACATATTGGCTATTTTAACTATCGGTATCAGCATTTTTTTTTTTTTTTTATCCAACAGCTGATATTGAACTGGTTATTATGTTGGACGTTTGTTATAATGTTTTAGTTCAAATTAGATCTTTTAATGAACTACAATGTCATAAATTTGAATGAAAATATCTCAAAATTAGGCTTTTAACAGCAAATATTAGGTTAAAATACTTACAATTAAAATAAATTAGTATTTAATTAATTGGACACAAATATAAATCGCATGACAGCAAATTTGTAATTCCAACGGGTTCTGAAATTGAAAAAAAGCAGCTTTAAATACATGTGCAACACTTTACAGGAGTGAAAAACTGTTTCCGTTTTTGTTCAGCTTTCGGCACAGTATAGCAGCTTTCACTCAATCAATGTTAATAAGCTGATTCTGTTGTGGAGAAAAGCAGTTTTATGCCGTTAGCAACATCAATAATGTGTCTTTGGAAAAACGCCACTTTACTGCTGATTTCTGTTGATAGCAAAGTAGTAGAAATCTCGCCATTTTCTAGCATCCTTACCATAATATAGATTACCATATTGTCAGGAGAGCAGCCGTGGTTAATCTCTTTTGTCAGATGTTGTCAGACATGTTGCCATGTCTGGGTTTTACCAGGTTAACCAAATCCAAATGTCACGGCCAGGTTTGAGTCCCTGATTGATCAGGATCTTGAAATACACGTTTGTTTACATAGACCTCTCATTGACAGTGTTTGCTTGAATGTGCATTCACCAAGGGTGGCGTGAACATAGTTTAAGATTTACGGTAAGTGAGAAACTCTGTTATTTAGGGTTCTCCAGCGACATAACTGAAAACTAAAACTATTTAAGCTCTTTTATATATTTTGTCTATCAACAAGCATTAGAAGTTTTAAAAGGAATCAAGTGAATAATGGAGGGTAAAAAAAAAGAAAAAATCCTGTTAAATTATGAGGTAATGCATCTGTTTTCATTCCACCATCACACCCTCTCCTGCTCCACCACTGACCCTCAGCTGCATAATCTGAGCAGCCACTGATGTTTATTGTTAGTTGTCCTTCTGCCTGGTGCATGCTGGGATATGCCTCAACCGTCAGGGCTGGATTAGGAGGATTGACAGTAAAAAATGAGGCAAAGGATTAAGCACCAGGGAGGAAAAAAATTATTGCATGTCAAAAAAAAAAAAAAGAAAAATCCACATTACATAGTGCCAGATTACATTGTGAGTTCATGTATAAGAACAAACAAAACTGCAACACTAGAGAGATCAAACCAATGTTTAAGGAATAAAAATATATGTGAAGCAATTAGAAATGTTTGAAAAAAATTCTTATCCTGTTGGCCTTCAGCGGAAAATGATAAAGTGCTCTATTGTCAGACAGAACACACTCTAAGACATAAAAAACAATCTCGCATCTGCCATGCCCTTGTATTTCATCACCTTTAAGTGCTTATGAAATTATCTACATACTGCGATGCCTCAGAGTGTTTTCCTTATGCTTCACCAGTCAGCAATGCTGTTGTGCAGTTTGTCCTGGAGGCATGAGGCGGTCAGCTCGCTGGAGCCAAGAGGAGAAATCCACATTTTACCCACTTTACCTCATTTTAGTCCTTTCATCTTCCTTTGCTCCTAACTTATGAAAGTGTGTTTTTATGTATGTGTGTGTCTGCGTGAATGACTAAGTATGCATGTGTTTCAGCTTGCACTCAAACTCCCTGAGTGCATGGCACAGAGCCAGACGAAGGGAGATAACATCTTGAAGGAAACATTACAGTCCTGCATACTCAATTGAAATGACTTGAATGTTTATAGCAACCAGTGCCACAACAGGTGGAGAGGGATGAACCTTTGGCAGGCCTTCCTTTTTCACAGAACTGTGGTTTCTGATGCCTTATGACAACAAGTTAAAAGGAACTGACTCACTTCAGTCATATAAAGAACTGAACGTACAGCAGGCATTCGTCTTACGAGCTGTAATTTCCAAACGAACAAAAAGCGCCTGATGATTTTTTCCGTCTCTTTGGTTATGTGGCTGCAGGCTTGTCTTATATTTAAAGTTTATCTTGTAAAATAAATTGTGTCTTTCGCAGTTATAGTTATTTTAATCTTGTATTTTATCATCCGAAGCAATCATTTAAATTGATTTGACTGAATAAATGCTTAGCAAGCATCCATCCCGTACGTACTCAATCACACTTTCAGCAATCTTGGTATCAAAACATTCATCTCGTTCAGAACTTTACTGCTTGTAATTTTGGTATTCATAAACTTTAAAGTTTTTAAATATTGAACAAAATATGCTCCATTAGCAACAAATCTTTAAATATATTCATGGGGTAGGTTTTAATCTATCTAGTAATTTTCAGTTTACCTAATATTTTAGCAACATGCTAACATTTTTGACTAATTTGTTATCTGCTGGGGTTTTTCAGGCTAATTAGGAGATTAGCTTCTAATATAGCAACATGTTAACATTTTTACTAATTTTTTTCAACTGGGTTTTTTTCTTAGACTAATTTATAGAATAACTTCTATTTTAGTAGCTGGCTAACATTTTTGACTGATTTAGCGTTCTGAGGAATTTTAAACAATTTCGGAGTTTAGCTAGTAATCAAGCAGTGTGCTATGTTTTTTTGGCTAATTTGGCATCTACTGAGGTTTTTATGCTAATTTGGAGTTTAGCTAATATTTAAGCACCATGCTAATGCTTTTGGTTAATTTGTCATCTACTGAGGTTTCTTTAGGCTAATTAAGAGTATAGCTTCTATTTTAGCAACAAGATAACATTTTTGACTAATTTAGTTTACTCAGGAATTTTAGGCTATTTCGGAGTTTAGCTAGTATTAAAGCAACAAGTCCTTTTTTTTTGGCTAATTCGGCATCTACTGAGGGTTTTTTGGGGCTAATTAGGAGTTTAGCTCATATTTTAGCAAGACGCTAACATTTTTACAAATTTTTTTCAACTGGGTTTTTTTTTTTTTTTTTTTTTTTTTTAACTTGTCTTGTCCAACAGCTGAGCAAGCAGATACGGGCTGAGAGCCTCTTGCGTTGGACAGATTTTAATGTCCCAACAGGGGTTTATTAAGTATAAACCCCTGTTGTATTTCATGCTAAACTTTATTTATTTTAATTATGTTGTATCTTTTTCTATTTTTGTTGGACCGGACGGAAACAAGGGGGGGGGGGGGGTAGAAGAGTGGGGTTAAGAGAACAAAGAAGGTAACAGAGTAGTAACATCCTATAACAACCAGGTCTAAATAACAATCTGGAATGGGCGGGGCCTGTCTACACACACACTCAGTTACACACATACCTTTTGGCTAGAATAATCTTTACCTTAAAATTTGTCAAAAATGTACACAATACCACTGCAGCTCACACACACAATCATAGAAGCTGACACAAATAAAGTCATTCATTCCATCACATGTTCTGCTAGTGCGAGGTGAGCTGACACCTGTGCTCAGGTGAGTGTTTATGTTTTGATTGATTGATTGATTGATTGATACTTTATTAATCCCAACCAAGGGAAATTCCCTTGCCTGGTAGCCCCATAAAAACAACAATCATGCACACAATGACAAAGGAATAATAAAAACAATAGAGTAATAAAAAACAATAAAGTAATAAAAAGCCAGGGTAGTACATAAATAAATGAAAGAGCGCCATAAGAACAATAAGAACCAAATTAAAAACACATCAGCATAGCCTGTTATAAAGCCTCAGAGCAGTCGGGATAAAAGACCTCTTGAACCTCTCAGTCCGGCAGCGCGGCGAGATGAACCTCTCGCTGCGGCTGCTTTTCTGAGAGGCCAGGGTTGTGTGGAGTGGGTGAAAACTGTTCTTTAAAATGGCCTCCAACATCCTCCCGGTTCTGTCCTCCACCACAGCCTCCACGGACAGAGCCCCATCCCCCACCACCCGTGCACACCTGTCCAGCAGTTTTTGGAGGCGATTCTTGTCCCTTGCCGTGGCGCTGTTTCCCCAACAGACCACGGCATAAAAAACTGTGCTGGCAACAACGGACTGATAAAAGATGCGTAAAATCCTGTCACAGATATTAAAAGCTTTGAGCCGTCTTAAAAAGAAGAGTCTACCTTGAGCCCTTTTAAAAGAGGCATTTGCCTGTGCAGACCAGTCCAGTTTATTGTCCAGGTGAACTCCGAGGTATTTAAAAGCTGTAACGGTTTCTATAGTGCTATTGTCGATCACTATAGGCTGATGTGTTCTGTTCTTCCGGCTGCCTGCTGGTTATTTTTAGGCTAATTTAGAGTATAACTTCTATTTTAGTAGCTGGCTAACATTTTGACTGATTTAGCGTTCTGATGAATTTTAGACAATTTTGGAGTTTAGCTAGTAATTAAGCAGTGTGCTATATTTTTTCAGCTAATTTGGCATCTACTAAGGTTTGCTAATTTGGAGTTTAGCTAATATTTTAGCAGCATGCTAATGTTTCTGGCTAATTTGTCATCTACTGAGGTTTATTTAGGCTAATTAAGAGTATAGCTTCTATTTTAGCAACAGGATAACAATTTTGACTAAATTAGTTTACTGAGGAATTTTAGGCTATTTTGAAGTTTAGCTAGTATTAAAGCAACTAATTCGGGCTAATTCGGCATCTACTGAGGGTTTTTGGGGCTAATTTGGAGTTCAGCTCATATTTAAGCAACACACTAAATATTTTTGCAAAATTTGCATTTTTCAGAAATTTAAGTCAACTTTAGCGCTCTTTCATAGTTCTTTAATGAAATTTCCACCCTTTTAACAAATCTGACATTTGCAAATAGCTTTTGGATTTTCAACACAATCCTTTCAGCGATTAAAGCAAATTCCATAATTTTCAGCAAAAAGCATTCCTACTAGCATTACAATAGGGTTTTCTAGTTTGTTTTGACTTGATTTTTCAGTTTATTTCAAACATTATTTGTACATAATAGAACAAAAATGAGCTTTTTTACTTCAGAAATAAGGACATACCTTAATTAAAAAAAATGTAAGGAAAATAACAATTTAATACTGATAATCATAAATTTTAGATTTTTGCAGTGATGCATACAACACACACTTTAGCTGATCACACATTGTGGAATGATTCCAAATAAACAAGTTAGAGCATGTCATAATGAGCGAGCTGCTTTTAATGAAAACAAATAACCTTACATTACATCTTTGGGGTTGTGTGTCAGGAAGCTCCGCCCTCATCTAACTCCACCCCTCGAGCTGACAGCTGACCCCTGGCTGCTCCATGACATCAGATATTCAGAAAAGCATGGAGGCTCATCACAGGATTGCTGACATGATCTGCTGTCAGAGCAGTTGACAGAGGAGAAGTTAAGCATGGCGAGAAAGTACAAGATCCTCGCAGCTTGCCAATCACCCGCACTCATCCCGTGTTTTCTATTGTTTTTGTTTCCCACATGAAAAATATTTGAAAGGAATTTATCCACCTGAGTTCATTATCACCTCGATGGCCCTACAGAAAAATTGAGCCCTGAAAATTCCTCTTTTGTTTAGTATTTATATTAGTTTTTTTCAAATACTCATAGAATAAGCTTTTCAGAATTATCATAAACACAAAAAATCAGACGATTATCTAACGTGGACAGATATCAGGAGATAGTTGCTGCTTCTCTGCAACTGTATCCAAAACATTTAACATTAATCTAAAGAAATGGAAATCACACGAGACCCCGCTTAGCATTGGGGATCCAAGGCAACTGCCAACGTAACTCCAAAGCTTTGTGTTGTTTATTCTAGAGACATCAGTTCGCACGTGGAGAGCTGATGCCAAGACTGGGATTCTTGCCACTCCTGTAAGAACAGATCCACGGAAGCTTTTCAAGTAGCACAAATGAGAAAGTCACGTCTTTAGGTATGTTTGCAATTCTCCATGATCAAATCCGCTGCATCCCTTTTGGGGTCATGAGGTTGCTGGAGCCTATCCACAACAGAGGACAATTTAGAGCACATGTGTCAAAGTCAAGGCCCGGGGGCCAGATCAGGCCCTCCGGGTAATTCTCCGGCCCTCCAGATCATTTTATTTATTTCATAGTTATTAATGGCCTGATGCCCCACCATCTTGCGCTTATTTTTAACTTGTTATAATTTTGACAGAATATATTTTTATGGAGAGTAAAATATTGAAAATATTTAAGGTTTAAGTTGATTTATTCTGGAATAATATTCCTGTCTTTTTATTTCAGATTTATGTTAAAAAGTCACAGTTTTAAAGTTTTAAAATATGTGGCATTTTTGGACTATTTTCTACGATTTTTTAGGCTATTTTGGAGTTTAGCTAACATTTCAGCTACATGCTAGCTGTTTGGCTATATTTGACTTAAAAAAAAAAAATTTTTTTTAGGCTGTTTAGAGTGAGAATAAAATTACATGCATGATATTTTGGCTAATTTAGGCTTTTTCAGTTTTTTAGGCTATTTTGAAGATTATCTACTTTTTTCTTTAGTTTTTAGTTAATTTGGCATTTAGCTAAATGTTACCTGGCTATCAAATTCAGTATTTTCAGATATCAATTCAGCATCTTCAACTCTCAGAACTTAAGGTTTTAAGTATTATCCTGTTCGGCCCGCGACTTAAGGCGTGTTTTGGATTTTGGCCCCTTGTGCGATTGAGTTTGACACCCCTGATTTAGAGTGACCAATTAATCTAAGAAAGCCTAATTTTTAGACTGTTGACGGATGAGTGCGCCGCAGAAAACCACGCACGAGGAGAAGATGCAAACTCCACACAGAAAGGTTCCAACAGGGATGGCAGGGAGAGATGTGAGGAAAAGTTAGGGGGTGAATGAAGGTAGAGGAGAAAATAGGTATAACAGGATGATAGAGGAAAGAACAACTCAACAACACAAGTTCCATGAATGCTAAATAACATATAGTGCCAACATTTATAATTATGCTGGCTGTAAGTGTTTAGCTACACATGTACACTCTCACTGTATTTTTCAACCCATGAGGCGCACTTCAGTATAGTTCAAAATCTGTTTTAGAATCAAACTCACCTTAATTCTGGTTGTGCTTTTTGACTTCCAATTGATTTTCCATGAATCTGATGTCTAAAATGTTTTATCTCACTCCTGTTAGTTTTTAAAAATGAAAAACGTTATTTTTCTTTAACCAGAGAGCCGCTTGCAGACCCCTGGTCCAGGTGAGTGTCTGTTTTCTACTATTTAAAAGTTTTGCTGAAGTGGAGGGCCTGACTCAAAATGAGAAGATGCTCAATCTAAAGAGCAAAAAGGAGACTGCATCTTTGCTCTTTGGAGCATGTTTGGTTGAGTACCTGTCGTTACTGAATTTGCCAAACCTGGACGGTTCTGTTGGCGGGGTGCAGGACTGGTGTAAGGTAAACTCCGTTTCCTTGACAGTAAAGTTCCAGAGTTTGCTGCATTACTTCACAGAAAACACAAGCGTAAAATTTCTCGTCCAACTGGAAAATGAGAGTACATCTTTCAAAGGCCAGGCCAGGTCACAGCAAGGAGCTGAAAGGAGAAAAAAGAAAAACAAGAGGCTTTTCTGGATTTTGTATGGATGACTTCCATGTTCTCAGCTGTGCCTGAAAATTAGTTACGGTTACAAGAGACCCTTACACAACCCACCACACACATAGCCCCTTTTTTTAGTTTGAAAGTTTTTCCATCTTGTCATCGTTGGCCTTCACTTAGTGGCACATTTCACATTAAAAGACACAAACAAAAGCATTAAAAAGGACATCTATCAAGCTAGTTTTCTTAGACAATCTACACCTTTGCTACTCAAACATCACAATTTGTCATCATAAGTCATGATTTATTACAGTTTGCACTATTAAAACTTCAAGGGCTGCTCCTAATACTTGAAGTCATAACTATTCAATTTTAACAAAGTGCTAATGTTTAAAAAAAAAAACCAAACCTTTAAATAATTGTTTTTAACTCTTTTTTTCAGGGCTCAAATGGACTGAGTAGCTCTCCACTGTGGTGGACAGAAAAAAAATAACATACAATCTTGAATCAACCGTCTTTGAGTATTTTTGGACTTTAAGGTAATGAATAATGAAAAAAATGAAACATTGGATCAATTAACAAATCTTCTGTATTTTTCATACATTTAAAATGATTGGTTTTTCATGAAAGGGTTTACTCAACTTCAAAAGATAATATTCTTAGTAATGTAATAAATGACAGAGCTTTTGTTAATTGATCCAGTAGTTCTCAGCCTGGCCGACGGAGAACTGTACCAGGTTACAGACGACATAAAGGACAACCTTGAATATTGCTGTTTTATCTATACTCTGATTCTGAAGGGACTTTTATTTTGAAAAATGACTAAATTCTCTCTGTCTCATTTTGGATGAATATCAAGTTTCTTGCCAAAATAGAAAAATACAAAATACTAATTTCTTAAAGGGGCCACTCTGACCTAGAAATTGAAACAAAAGGTACAAAAAGCAAACGTATTTGGAAAGTCAATTTTTGCAGAAAAGTCAGTGAGGAAACAGAAGAGAAGCCTTTAACTTGGAAGAAAAAAATTTAAACTGGAAGTCTTTACTCTAAATGTGGATTTACTATATATACATGACAGTTGTTAATAAGTGATTATTTCTTTAAAAAAGGGAAAAATTGGGTCTCTTAACAAAAATTTCAACTAAAATTTTAAATTTTGGGTTGATGGTTAAATCAAATCAGAAATATATTTTTGATGCATACCTTTAATATGAAATGTAACAAATTACAGAACTGTTGTTCATTGATACAATGCTTTCCTTTCTACAGTGCATGATGCTAATATAGAAAATACCAGTTGTAGCAAGAGGAAAAAATATGGCGCTCGAAAATGAACAGCCGTTATAGTTCTTATAATAATTGTAGCGTAATATTCTCGACCGGAACGTTTTAACCTTTTGAACTTTTTTCCCTTTGAGATACCATAACTGCTTACGTGGTCAGCTGGAGGTAAACGGGTGGAGGTTTACAAATTAAAACATTCTTAATATTGATTTGAAAGAAATAAAACGTTCTCTGTCCCATTTGAAGCATCTTTCACACTAAACTGCTGGACAGTTACAGATTATTCGCATTTCAAAGCTGATAGCTCTGGGAAAATGTTTTAAAATATCATTTTTGAAAGGGTTTCCTAAAGTTTTGGAAATTTCCACATATGCACCCAGCTAAAGTTGCAAAATTTCAGTCTCTTATAAGCTGAAATTTAACATTAAATTGATCCATGGCCTGAAAAAGGTTGGGAGCACTGCCATACATGACCAAGGAAAGTCGTTGGAAAAGACCCTCGCCAGATCCGACCCTTTGGGTAATTCTATCCGGCCCTCCAGATGATTTGATGTCATTGTTATTAATGGCCCGATGTTATCTTGCGCTTATTTCTAACTTGTATAATTTTTACTAAATATATTTTTATAGAGAGTAAAATTTTGAAAGTCATTTAAGGTTCAGGTTGATCTATTCTGTAATGACATTGCTGCATCTTTTTATTCATAGTAATGTTACAAACAGTTACGGTTTTAAAATAAAAAAAATAGTCATTTTGCTAGCTTTCTGGAATATTTTGCCATTTACTCATGTTTTGGGCTATTTTGGTGTTTAGCTGTTTTATGCTTTATAAATCAATAAATGAAAATGAAATGAAATTCTATCAGCTATCAGCTTCACTTTTTTAAGGTATCAACTTCAGTTTTTTCAGCTATCAGCTTCAGCATCTTCAGCTATCAGCACTTGTATTTTCAGTGACCAAATTCCGCTTTAGCATTCACACTAGAACAGGGGTGGGCAAACTACGGCCCGGGGGCCACATGCGGCCCCCTAAGATACTTTATCTGGCCCTCCAAAATTAAAATACATTGAATCAAAAATCCTAATTATTGTTTTATTTTCATTGTATTTCTGGTTTCTTCTCATGAATGGTGTTGTTTCTTTGGCATTCGTGTGTGACTTCTGAGTCAGAAGGTGATTTTTCGGATTTCTTTGAGTATTTGAGCATTTTCCTCTGAAGAACATCAACCCATTGGATCACCAAAAAGAGAACAAAAATCCAAATTTAGAAATTAAAATTCCCAAATTTTCTGTTTTTAAATGAATATATGTGAATTTTAATCCACATTAAAGCATGTTTTTCTCTAGATTCCATATTATCTTTTTAGTTTATGAGGTTAATTACCAAATCACTCCTTCCATCTGTTCCTTGTCCGGCCCTTATGCCAAATTTTAGAACCCTTTCTGGCCCACAAATCAAAAAGTTTGCCCACCCCTGCACTAGAACAATGCTATATATCTAGTTCATGATTATGTTAACAAGTTACATTTTTAAAGTTTTAAAAATGTAGTTTCATTCACTGTTTATCCTGTTCGGCCTGCGACCTAAGGTGCGTTTTGGATTTTGGCCCCTTGTGCGATTGAGTTTGACAGCCCTGAGAGGACGATAAATCCATATGAGGTACTCAACTTGTTTTTTGGATCTGATATTGGCCCTGCAAAGGCAGTGACATGTCAATAAACCAGATGCTTCCATAATAGACCAGAAAAAAAAAAAAAAAAATCTTTGGATTTGATTGACTGGTTGTCAACGGTTAACGGTGATGAGGTCAAGTCAGTATTGACGGGGATCTTCATGGAGGTCTGCAGGGTTTTGTTGGGATCTGCAATGATTCAGACATTAACTCATGGCTAAAAGTGACAGGTCTATTACTACCTACATCCTACGGGCAAACATCCACTCCTAAGCTAGTGATTACTCTGTCTTTAACAAGACCTTCAATATCCTCTGCAACAAAAACATGCATGGCTTCATAAACGCACAGTCTCACACCCCCTCTCTTGATTTATGCGCATGGGAGCCTGGAGGTAGGAAACAGTGGATTGCACTCCAGACATGTTGACCAGAATATGAGCCATCAGAAGAAGACAGAGAGGCGAGCAGCTCTGTAATTAACACTCTAAATGCATTAGGCTGAAACGTACCACCATAAATCAACATGGAGAGATTTGAACATGATGTACTAAAGTAACTTTTTAAGAAGGATCAGTGAGAATGAAGCAACTAATGTTTATATTTTATTATTTTTAATCCATGAAACACTTTATGGTATGGTTTGATTATTTATAATAGTTGAGTAATATGTTTAAGAATTAGACACACCAATGTGAAATTTAACAGTGGAAAAAAAGCATATTTGTATCCACATATTAACTTATACAAGTCAAGTAATGGAGTTTATTTTGGATTAATTGTTTCTTCTGCTCTTGTTTTTCATGACATTTCACCAACCAATTGGTTCCTCAATGGAGACAACGTAGACATTTCTGTTTAAAGACCCACTCCAATGAAAATTGTGTTTTTGATGTTCTTATCGTGTTCTTGCGGCATTTTTCTGATGATGTAAGACATATATGAAGAAAATAAAACTGAAAATTGCACTTCTGAGAATCATTTTAATAAAACTAGTGTGAATCAGAAGCTAAAAATGCAGTTTCAAAAAGGGTGTATTTGTAATCAATAAAAGTTACCTGCTTCACTCCATTCTAGTGAATCCATGTACCTCTTTATTTTTATTTATTTATTTGTTTGTTTGTTTAAATTAGGACAGTGCATATTCATCAATGTTTTAATATGACAAAAACATAAATATGGCAGAATTAGCACATGTGCTAAAATACATCTGTTGTCTTACGGTAGGTAAAAGAGAGAAAATAAACATTGAACACATTGATATTTGACAAAAGTTATAACATACAGACTATATAGGATACAGCAGCACAAAGTAGACATAAGCAGAGAGAGAGAGAGAGAGAGAAAAAAACTCCACAGTTTATTGGACCTGAGGGATTGTTTTTAAGTGTGAGTATAAGTCTGTTTTTTAATACCACTGTTTCAGAACTGTTTTGAACCTTGCATAGATTTCACAGTTTCTGATGTGAACTGGCGGTGTATTTAAAAATTTGTGACGTTACCAAAATTTTGCTCTGGTGTGAATTCCTACATTATTTTTCTTATGAATAAAAGTCATTAAAGGTGGAGGAGAAGCCCATTTAAAAGTTTGAAAATTAGACAGGCAGTGGAAGCAACTAATAATTTTCAAAATCTAACATATATTTATTGAAAATGAAGCAGTAGTCATACCGCAAAGGCTTTTAATCAAGTGTTTAATGCTTTTTTAAAGAGCGATTAGAGCGGCTTTAAAATGGTTACGTTGGTGTTGGACCAAGTAGACAGACGAGGTTAAATGAAAATCACTGAACGGTTGCTGCTTTGGTTGTTCAATAAAGTCACTGCTTAAAGGCTGGGGAGAGAAAAACATGTAGATTGATTTTTTTGGTATTGAGATGAAGGGATGAGTTTTTGAGCCAGTTGGAGACTGTCACCGTGATTTCAGATTGAGCAGCAGCCCTTTCATCTTTTGTTTTTGCATGGACATAAATAACTATATCGTCTGCATACAACTGTGCATACAATTGGCAAGTTGTTTAGATACATGCTAAAAATGAGAGGCACCGAAACTGAGCCTCGTGGACCTTCTGCTGTACAAGGTAAAAAAGATGACTGAGGCCTGCCTATTTGCACTATCTGTGTTTTATCCTTAAAATATGATCTAAACCAGGGGTCTGCAACCTGCGGCTCCAGATCCACATGTGTAACTTTTATCTCTCCATGGTGGTTCTTTGGCCAAACATAAAATAAGTCAGAGAGACTGCTGACCCAGTCATGTCGATCATCACTCAGCAACTCCCTGATAATGGCTACCTAACCAAAACTACCTAAAGAAAACAAATAAACAAAGCCATCAAACTAAGACTACTAAGGTCCAACCCCAAACTAAAATGATAAAACCCAGCAGTGTAAGGTGCTTAAGACAGAGAGGGGAAACAGAACAAAAAATAAATTAATACATGAAAAATAAAATTGAATTTTTTGCGTAATTAATATTTATTTAATTTAGATTAGTTACATGTATAAACTGATGACTGAGGAGCATATAGATGATAAAATATATAGATTTTTACATCCCTGTTGACCTGAAGACGTCTTGTTTGCTCAATGCTACCTCCAGAATGCACAGATTTTATGTGCAAAGCAAAACTAAAGTTTGATCTTTTATGATTTCAAAGCACGTTATCTTATGCTGCACAACATTGGTTACTAGATGCCCAGAGCTGCACTGAGATGATCCTTTTTGGCACAGAGCGTTTTTTATTTAGAAAATATAGGTTAAAAAAGACAAAGAAATCACATTTTGAGAGATACTAGGCTTTTTTCATATATTTGCTTATTTTCCTGCCAAAAAATAGAGATAATTCATATGCATTATTAAAGAAAATAAGGTCATGAATGCAAATCCAAATTTCTTAATGGTTAAAGTAAAGCCTCGGGCACATCTGCCCGTGCGAATTTTTGACCCGTACGGGTCTGGGGTGGTTTGGCCCGTAGACCGCCCGTGGGAGCCCGTGCAGGCAGATGTGCCCGAGGTTTAAGATCATGCGGCCTCTTCTAGGTTTTGATCAGTAGAAAACGAGTCCAGATGGCTCTTTCACTGTTTCAAGTCGCCGACCCTAAACCAAGAGAGAGCACTTTCTGAAAAATTAAAGTGAGTAAGTCTACACTGTAAAAAGTGAAACATTGGATCAATTAACAAAAGATCTGTAATTTGTTACATTTAGAAACATACATTTTTATCAAATTAAATGTTTTAGTTGAGTAAAACATCAAAATTTTTAATGTAAAAAAATGACCAAACTTTAGTAAATTGTTCCAATGTTTCATTTTCTTCGGTGTGGCAAGAAGGACATTGTGGTTAATTGTGTCAAAGTCATGTTTTAGGTCAAGAAAAACCTCACCCACACACCTCCTTGGTCAAGTAGATATTTAACATTTTCTGGAAGTAAACTGTGGCAGAATCAGTTGAGTGGTGCTTCCCAAAACCAAACTGTATTGGGGTAGAGAGGGGTTGAGCCGTTGTTTAGATGAGAAATAAGATATGCTGTCACCCATTTTTCAATTACTTATCAAATACTTGGTAAGATACTTTCCTCGTCTGAGCTGGTATCTGGCTCAAAACTGTACAACTGGGTAACTCTAATATTGCCCGCCCATTTTATTGCACCACTAACTTTCGGTTAGGGGTGTGAGGGGCTGTAAGCTAGTGGGGGAGCACACAAGCGGAGAGTTCTCAGCAATGAGGAGGGGAAAAGGGGCGGAGTTACCAATTATCTCACCAAAAACACAGAGGAAAAAAATTCTAATGCCACTTTGCAGAAACTTTGACCCTAAAAAAGACACATTTTTTCAAAGACCACTGGAAATGATTATATAATAGATCAAAAGATGACTGGAGAGGGTCTTTAAATGATATATTATACATTATATAATTGACAGTGCGTGCATTTACAGCTAATAACAAGACAAGTACATTTTCATAAAACATAATGAAAAGAAAATACTGCCAGATTAATCATCTAACAAACAGAGAGTGTAAGAACCGCAAAACCGTTCATGCTAGTAATCAGTCTGGTCCCAGAATGCTTTGGGATGGCATCCTCATTCTTTTGCTGGAATTGTTTGGATTATGGAACCACAGCCACCCCAAGAGGATTCATTCCTTTTTATTTTATTCTCTGTACTCTCAAATGTTGAGGTTGATCAAAAAACTCATTCTGTGCAGGAAAAATTGTCTTCGGTGACGATAGAATTCAAAACCAGACTCTGGGGAAGAGGGGTTGCTTCTGGTTGTGGGACCACCTTTCAAAATCTCTGCATTGAAATTGGTCGCCTACAGTTCTGTCTAGATTGTTTTAGAATAGAGCCTTATCACTCTGCTAACCGAGTAAAGCGAGTAAAAGACAATCTTTGCAGTATAAGCAGTGGTTTTGCAGGACAAAAATGTCCGACTCAGATCCTGACAATTCTTTAAACTAAAAATCTGGTGAGAACGGGCTCACAGGTGTTACCAATCAGGCGCAGATTGGCAACACCTGTGAGAACCACAAGAAGCGTCTGTTTACATAGAGTGAGCGGATGTATCAAAACTTTTTACCTTTATTAAATTCAATTCATTTTACACAAAAGGACCCCATCAGTTATTGTATAACGAAACAAAACACACTGAAAATGGGAAAAATAAGATTAAAAGTTTGGGCTTTTCATCTCTACAAATGCACATCTTGCTGTCATTTAGGGGAGGGTATCAGGCGGTTTTACCAACTATTTATTCTGGATTTAAGATGAGGAACTTACGGAGCCCCTAAAGGGACATCGAACAAAAAAAAAATAATAAAGTTAAAAAAAAAATTCTAACTCGTGGCCACGACATACTGGAGCCCCTAAAGGGACATCGAAAAAAAAAAAAAAACAATTTCTAACTCGTGGCCACGACTTACGGATATGATACGCAGTTGCAGCCAATTCAAAACAACAGGAGCGGCTTTTAGGTTTCGTTTTGATCACGTGGTCGGATGTTTAGGTTTCTCCGGATCACGTGACTTTATGTGTTTATCTTTCTTCATTTTGTCTGAAAGCATCCCTCGTTATTGTCAATTAAAATAACCGACATTTGTGTTTGTTTATGAGGCAGAAATTAAAGGATAATTATTTTATGTTTGATAATCTTCGTTTCGGGATCACGTTTGACCGTCTCCTGGACCGGAAGTACTGGTAAGATTGAACACGTTCTAGCTTTACAGAAGTCATTCGGGGCCCGATTAAAAAGGTTCCGGGCGGGTTCTCCGAACCTACCCTAACCCTAACCTTGACCCGGTACCGATGCGGGTCGGGTCCCAAATCCTGCTGATCGCCCGGTTCCGTGATTGTTCCGTGCACCCCAGACGTTGCTGTTTTACGATTTTTGAGCCCGAAAAGTCAATCAAAACAGACAAACTACGAACTGTATGTCCAAAATAAATGCATGTCGTGATAGGAACGGGTACATTTCTCGCTAGAAATATTACCAAAATAAAGATTAGTCCACAAAATATTTTATTCAGAGGGATTTTACACCAAAAAAGTAGTGGATCTACCGCCATATTGTTAGCCGGCTGTCAAACAGAAATCGGCAGAAACTCAAAAGTCACGTGATCCGGAGAAACCTAAACATCCGACCACGTGATCAAAACGAAACCTAAAAGCCGCTCCTGTTGTTTTGAATGGGCTGCAACTGCGTATCATATCCGTAAGTCGTGGCCACGAGATAGAAATTGTTTTTTTTTTTTTTTTTTCAATTTCCCTTTAGGGGCTCCAGTATGTCGTGGCCACGAGTTAGAATTTTTTTTTTTTTTTTTTTTTTTTTTACTTTAATTTTTTTTAAACTTTATTATTTTTTTTTTTGTTCGATGTCCCTTTAGGGGCTCCGTAGGAACTGTAAAGTTTTCCTCATTTTTTTCATTAAACTTGTAATGTTCATTTTTAAAACTTGAAATAAAAAAAAAATGATAATAATTTAGTGACAATGTGAGACTGCTTTAGGTATTAAAGATGGCTCGGTAGAGGTGCAGACGATGCTATCCTTACTGAACGGTAAAACAACCGTAAACCACAAAAGCAGTAGTTTTGGTTTTCAAATAAACATAACTGCAATACTGTTTTTAACTATTTTCTTTTTTTGCAATATTATTATGAAAGTATAATTTTGAGCTAATATGTCGAAAAAAGTTCCTTGACCTGCTGTTTGTGAATTACAATTACAAGATAGAAGATTAATTGTAGAATCTCTGAATAACAAGAGCTGAGAAGAAGCCGTCACAAAAATATGTGTTTGGTGTGAACTGGGGGTGAAGTAGATTCCACGCACACACCGCTTCGCAGCACTTCCGCTTGGGGTGTGAACGAAGTGCTGTACACAAGGGTTCAAAGAAACTCCAGTCCCCCTTCTGGAAAAGGGGACCACCCCGCCCAGTCTGCCAGTCCAATAGTAACATCCCCTGACTGCCACACAATGCTGCAGACTTATCAGCCTAGAAAGTACCACAGCATTCAGAGTCATCAGGGACTCGGGGCGGACTCCATCACCTCCCAGTGTCTGGCTACTGATGAGCAGCCGTGCACAAGCTCAGGCTTCTTCACTCCCAGACACATCACTTTTCAAATCCCTAAAATAAAGATCTAGGACCAGAGTTTGGGTCCCACCCTCGACTTCCACCAGAACCACATTGCAGCGGCCCCTTCTAAAGTCTCCTGTAGGTGGTGGGCCCATTGGGAAGTGGTCCCATGTTATTCACGCTGAAATTAAATCAAGGACTGTGGAGAGGGTTCTGCCCTTTAGTCCAGAGCAGGAACCTGGTGACACCAAGCTATATAATTACGTATTTTATGTATTCTTATTGTACCACATACATACACATATATATATAATATATATATACAAACACTTTTTTTTTTTTGACATAGATATTCACAGATTGAATTAGTTTTTGCTCTCACACAACCCTCTGCATTTACCCGGACTTGGGACCGGCACCAGAGAACACTGGATTGTGTTTCTCTGGTGGTTGCATTACACATTCACTCACACATTCATTCACTCATTCACTCACTCATTCACTCACACATACATACAGACATATAAACATACATTTTTACATATACAACAATAAATAAAAACATGAATTTTTTGACACTATTACTAAATCAACTAAAGTACACAAAAGAAAAACAATGTTTTCTTTTTTTTTGTTTTTTTTTTTTTTTTTTTTTTTGTTTTTTTGGGTTTTCCTTTTTTTTGTTTTTTTTTTTTGTTTTTTTGGGTTTTCTTTTTTATGTTTTTTTTGGGGGGGTTTCTTTTTTTTTTTTTTTTTTTTTAGTTTTTTTTTTGTTTTTTTTTTTTGTTTTTTTTTTTTTTTTTTTTTTTTTTTTGTTTTTTTTGTTTTGGGTTTTCTTTTTTAATGTTTTTTTTTGGGGGGGGGGTTTCTTCTTTTTGTTTGTTTTTTTTTTTGTTTTTTTTGTTTTTTTTTGTTTTTTTTTTTTTTTTTAACTTTTTTTGCCCACAGTTTTTTAACTAAATAAAAAGCAAAGTAACATCAAATAAATACATTTCAAAAAAGTTCCTCCATTTCAGCTAAAAGTCACATTAAATTGTAGGTCTTGAGCTTTTTCCTCAAAGACCTGAACAGTTTCCTAACATGAACAGATTCTCCCCGGGTCAAGAGGTAAAATATAAAATAAAAAAGAAGGAAAATGAAGAAAGAACCAAACATCGTTTGTTAGGAAGAGAGAGGTTTTCACATCTTAATCTTTTTTGCTAGACCTTTTGAAAAGACTCAGAAAACCTCTGCGTGATTTTTTCCTCGTCTTTTCTTTCAGGTCGTCCACCTGCTCTTGGAGCACTTTCAGCTTTTTGCTGAAAAGTTTTTGGTAGCGGTCGAGTTTGTCGTCCTTTCTCTTGATATCCTCTTGCAGTTGAGAGATTTCTTGAGAAAGGGAGGACTTCTCCTCGTCCCACTTGTGTTTGTCCTCTTCCTGCTGTTTTTTAGTCTCCATTAATGCATCTTGAATCTTTGCTGATGCTAATTGATATTCTTTCTGGAGCTGGTCTTTCACTTTTTCCCACTGCTGCATTTGGTTCCTCATATTGGTCTGAGTTTGGACCAATGCAGCTTTTAACTTTGTAGTCTCTTCCATCTTCTGGACTAAGCTGCTGTTGGCTTCATTGGTCTTTATCTTTTCTGTCCAGAGAGATGCTTCCAGGTTCTTAACTTTGATGATGAGCTTTGAATCGGCTGGATTATTTGCTTTTAGCTGAAGTTGGTCAAGTGCTTTTTTGTGCTCCTCTTCAGACTTGCTGATGTGGTTGTCCTTGTCCTGGACAAGCTGTTTCAGCTGAGAGATTTCTTGGAGAAAGGAGCTCTTTTCTTTCTGCCATTGCAGTCTTTCCTCTTCCTGGTTTGTCGTCTTCTTTAAGATCTCTTGATTTTTTTCCAACTGCTGGATTTTTTTGGTGAGTTCCGAATTTTCATGAGTTTTTTCATGGAGCGCTTTCTGGAAAGATGTTTTCTCCTTTTCCATGAGAGACCGTTCAGCTTCAAGCTGGTGTTGGAGCTGTTCTACGTTGGCCTTTAAAGACGTGGTTTCCTTCAAATGTTCCTCCTCCTTCTGCTTCAGTAATGCCTCAGATTGAACCAACGCAGCTTCAGTTTCAGTCTCACTCCTCTCTTGCTGCGTCGGGCTCTGGTGCTTCTTGGCTTTATTCAGGAAGGTTGTCTGGGACTTGAACTTTTTCTCAAGTTTGTCCATTCTCCCAGTAACATCAGAAAGAAGCGTATTTCTCTGCTGAAGGACTTTGTTGAGACGGATGATTTCTAACTTGAGGTCAGAATTCTCCTGTTGAAGTGCAGCAGTGTTTGTATCTTTCTGCACAGGAGTTCCATTCAACTTTGCCGTCTTCTTCTTTCCATCCCGTTTAGCCGGCTCCTCAGCTGTTACTGGCCTGAGTTTCTTGGGCTCCACAAACACTACAGGAGGCGGTCCCTTCTGTTCCTTCAAGACACCAACGTCTCCGGAGGTGATTGAAAAGCCAGTTGGGACCGGTTCCTGGACCACTTCTGTAGGACAGACAGAATTGGACTTTGTTGTTGGTTCTTCTGCCACCACACTGAGTGTCTGTTCAGGAACAAGAGGAGCTGCTTTCTGTTCTTCAACGGCAGCAGATTTTTCTTCAGCACAGTGGGTTGCTGTCTTGGGTTTCCAAGTCCTTGGTATTCTTTGGGGTTTCATGGCAGGATCTAAAAACCAGTTCTCACTGGTATACTCTGGAGCTGGAGCTGTTTCTTTCACTTCATCATTACTCAAGTCGTCCGAGGAGGATGTCTCATCAGGTTTTGAATTTATGGGGGATTCGGGTTTAATGGTCGGATTTGTTGTGGTGTCCTGGCTCTGATTTAGAGTTGGAACAGCGTCCTTGTTAACCGTTGGAACAGGAACAATAGGACCTGTTTTCTTCTTTTTACTCCGTTTAGCCGGCTCCTTAGCTGTTACTGGCCGGAGTTTCTTGGGCTCCACAAACATTACAGGAGACGGTCCCTTCTGTTCCTTCGAGACACCAACGTCTACGAAGTTGATTGAAAAGCCAGTTGGGACCGGTTCCTGGACCGCTTCTGTAGGACAGACAGAATTGGACTGTGTTGGTGGTTCTTCTGCCACCACACTGAGTGTCTCATCAGGTTTTGACTTCATGGGGGATTCGGCTTTAATGGGCAGATTTGTTGTGGTGTCCTGGCTCTGATTTAGAGCTGGAACAGCGTCCTTGTTAATCGTTGGAACAGGAACAATAGGACCTGTTTTCTTCTCTTCTCTCCGTTTCGCAGGCTCAGCAACTTTGACTGGTTGTTTGGATTTGACTATTTGATCCATGTAAATATCGTCATCATCTTCACTAAAATCCATTTCCCAGTTACCTTGTTGAATTGTAACTTTACGACGAGGAACTTGGAAGGGTTTGGTACCAGCAGGTGGGGTCATTGTGGACTCTGGTTGGCCGCAGTCTGGGGCTGGCTTTGTTGAAATGGCGGCAGATGTTGGTTCAACAAAGGGGGTCGGTGTAGAAATCTTTGTGTCAGGTTTCTGAGTCCTGACGGTCGGTAACGGTTCGCGTGCAAACAGGGGATTTGTTGGTATTTTCCCGCTCTGGTTCAGAGCGGGAAAATTGCGATTGTTTAACAGTGGAACACGACCTTTTGGTTTCTCTTCAGAAACTTGGAAGTCGTGTCTCCTAAAGTTAACTTTTGCATAGAGTTTTCCAACAGGCTTTGAATTCATGATGAATTTCGTTGAAGTAGTTGGAACTTTATACTGGTCAGTGCACTTGTGCTCGTGGTCTTGCTCTCTAGAGGGCTCCTCCTCGAATGAGTGTTTGTCACGAAGCCTCTCCTTTTATAGGGTTCAGCATGATGATGTCATATGACATCATCAAAAGGGGCTTTTATGTAATCAAACATCAAAGAGACCACTGTGATTCAATCTATTGGCATTATAATTTGTATTTTTTGATAAAAGGCTAAGTAATTATTAAGGTCAGAGGCTTTCTCTTCTTTTTAAAATAATAATAATCATTATAATATTAATACTAATAATATTTTTTCTACTTTTTATGCACGTTTTTTCATGCAGATTATCTAGAGACTTTTATTTTGAAATTCGCGCTCTTGTTTTGGCGGGTCACACGCGCCGGAAGTGCAGGAGAGCTTTTTCCCGAGCAGCAGCTGCAAACTGATGTCTCGCCCGCTTTTAATTCATCATCTGCTTAACTTTTTCTCCCACAGAAGCAACACCTGTAGGTATTTAGTGAGGGTTTCATGAGTTTTTGGGATGTCACGTTTGTTTTTCACGTTCTTAAAATGGATTTAAAGGTTAAAAGTTAGACTTTATAAATGCTGGGAGTCTTATTCAGTTTAGCACATTGTCAGAATCAATTCATGAAAGCTTTAAAAAAAAAAAGGCTTAATTCATTTGTTTGATGCTGTTAAAAAGAATTCTAATGATTGTTTTTTATTTCTATATTTTTTACAGTTTCACTTTGTACATCAGATTACAAGAATGTGTATTAAAGCAACGTCAAAGAGGACACGTCTTGTTTTCTTTTGGATCAAATATTGATGATTGTAAATTGTCTGTGGGTGTTTGTGGTCCTGCAACAGAACAACAACCTGTCACCAGTACACCCCAGCTTCAATCTACAAACGGTGAACCACAAACTTCCTGCTCTGATGCTTCCACTTCCACATGAACAGATCCATGAAAGTTTTTGTTTTCATGGTCTGACCTGGAATCTGGATCAAAAATCTGGAAAGCTCCAATAGTGCTGACCATTTTTATTGCAATGATAATGTTAACTTGAGGTTGTGAGGGGCTGTAAGCTACAGAGAGTGTAAACAAATATGATGGGAAATGGGGGCAGGCTTACTCCATGTCAACAGTCCCGTCCAGAATTTAGAGGTAAATATCTGATGAACTCCTGTCTTTCTGCAGACACTATGTCCTAAACAACAACAGTTCTTTTTTTTATTTTGGCTCAACACTTCATGATCAAAATAAAGAAGTGAACTTCTGTCTAATTTAATAAATTCTGCTATGACAATTCAAAGTTTTAAACCCTCTGAAGATGTTCAGGTAAAAGGAGAGAAAAAGTCAAACGCATGCTGCGATGTCAGCATCCTTACACCAACTAGCTGTGAAAAGATGGTTAGAAATGTGGGTGAGAAGATTCTGTTAGAAGCAGCAGCTCAGGAGAAAAAGGCCTGTGACGGACGCACAACTGGACGTTACTGTCAAAGATAAGGTAAGAATGGACCTGAAAGTCTATATTATATAGGAAATATAAGAGGAATTGGTTAAAATATGTAGTTATCTTTGAAACATTTAACTATAATCGAAACAATTAAAAACAAAATGATCAAAGACCCTTATACTTATAACAAAACATTTTAGATGTTAGGCAGGGGAATACCAAAGTGACTGAAACAATGTATTTTAATCTGATTTTGGTCTTTTGATGCATTTCTGCTACAACCTGATCTCTCCTCATTCTGCTGAGCTGGATTTTTCCTGAATAAAAGACCAATAGTTGCTGGTGGTTTTCTGTCAGGGATTTCAGTGGAGCTGGGGTCCAGAGCGGAGGAAGCTGGGAGCATGTTTGATCGGGAGCTGGAGTCTGTTAGCGAGGTATCTTCATCTGGAGAGGATCCGTTCTCTACAGATGTGATGCTGAGACCTGGACAGACTTGAATCTTTCTGATACAGAAATTAATCCCACAAACAGAGCTTTTCCAGATGCTTCATCAAATAAATGTTACTCACAGGTATGCTGAGTAAATGCTGATGAATGTAACATTTAACTGAATGCATTAAGAAGCCCAAAAGGTCAAATCCGTGGCCTCTGACACGGGTGACCCTCGTGTCGTAGACAAAACGTTCATTTTCTGTGTGCTCCATATTCGCTTTAATGCCCTTGAAATAGACGGCCGCCATCCAGAGACATTTACACACTGTCCAGTTAGAGCTGCTGAAATCTGGCTGCCAGAGCCCTGTGGCCTCTCAGCTGGCATCCAGTTACATAATGGTCACCTTGCAAACCCAAAATGTGCCCAAGCTGCCACTGAGCGATGTCCGCTTTTAGAGAAAAATCGTCTGATCGCTCCAAAATTTTATCTTTACTTCAAAACCTACAGAGCCACCACGCAGTGTGAAAAATATGACCGCCACCTCCTCATTCCAAATGCAGCCGTGCGGCCACCTGCCAAATTTGCTGAAAAACTGCATTTTTGGCAGCACTGCCGCGTGCGGTGTGAAACAGGCGTCAGGCGTGCAGAATGGCCGCAATTTTCATATCAAATCAAATCAACTTATTTATAATAGGTGCTTCTTGTACCTGCGTAGCTTGAAGTGCTGTACAATTAAAACCAAAACACAAAAAGTTCAAAGAGAACCTAACGCAACAAACTTTACCCCTGCGTTAGCACATACATCCCATGACCCCAACAAAAACTACTTATGTAAGTAACTTCCAAAAAGAAACTTTCGGCTTGCCTCTTCAATGAAGAACTGTATCTGGGGATCTTCTCATACTAGGAGACAGCTCGGCCAAAAGTACATTGCCACAGACCGGAACTGTCAGGGACTAGTGGGGCGAGGATCCAAGCGCCAAGCTTGGTGGCAAAAACTTAAAATATGATTATAACTAAAAAATGACTAAGAAAAATAACATGGAGAATAAAATCAACGGCAGAACAAAACACATGACCTGACAAGGAAGAACTGGAAACCAGAAACTTAACCTTGTGCTGTCTTGTGGGGTCCAGATGACCCCACTTTTAATGGAAACATGCTAAGGGTAGCACAAGGGTTAAATAGACTGAGGGTAATTCACTGAAACAATCCGTGTATTTGTCCTTCAAACGAACCGTTTCTTCATTTTTTGATTTGTGCATGGTCTCCCAGCAGCTCTGGAGAGAATAGAAGATGTTGTCTGTCCTCCGTGTTGATCAACCAGAACAGACCTTGGTCCCGCTACAGAGTGTAAAGTTACAGATTACAGGGACTGAGAACCTCAAAGTTGGGAGGGATGTCATATGACAGAGTCTCATAGAAGGGGAGTCGAGCCTCCCTGGACTATTCCCAATGCAGGGAGGCTGAGGAGTGGGATTCCCAGGTAGTTGGAACACATCTTCCAGTCCCCCTTCTGGAAAAGGGGACCACCCCGCCCAGTCTGCCAGTCCAATAGTAACATCCCCTGACTGCCACACAATGCTGCAGACTTATCAGCCAAGACAGTACCACAGCATTCAGAGTCATCAGGGACTCGGGGCGGACCCCATCACCTCCCAGTGTCTGGCTACTGATGAGCAGCCGTGCACAAGCTCAGGCTTCTTCACTCCCAGATACATCACTTTTCAAATCCCTAAAATAAAGATCTAGGACCAGAGTATGGGTCCCACCCTCGACTTCCACCGGAACCACATTGCAGCGGCCCCTTCTAAAGTCTCCTGTAGGTGGTGGGCCCATGGGGAAGTGGTCCCATGTTATTCACGCTGAAATTAAATCAAGGACTGTGGAGAGGGTTCTGCCCTTTAGTCCAGAGCAGGAACCTGGTGACACCAAGCTATATATTTACGTATTTTATGTATTCTTATTGTACCACATACATACATATATATATAGTATATATATATACAAACACTTTTTTTTTACATAGATATTCACAGATTGAATTAGTTTTTGCTCTCACACAACCCTCTGCATTTACCCGGACTTGGGACCGGCACCAGAGAACACTGGATTGTGTTTCTCTGGTGGTTGCATTACACATTCACTCACACATTCACTCACACATTCATTCACTCATTCACTCACACATACATACAGACATATAAACATACATTTTTACATATACAACAATAAATAAAAACATAAATTTTTTGACACTATTACTAAATCAACTAAAGTACACAAAAGAAAAACAATGTTTTTTTTTTTTTTTTTTGTATTTTTTGTTTGTTTTTTTTTTGGGTTTTTTTTTTTTTGTTTTTTTTTGGTTTTCTTTTTTTATGTTTTTTTTGTTTTTGGGTTTTTTTTTTTTTATTTTTGGGGTTTTCTTTTTTTATGTTTTTTTTTTTTGGGGTTTTTTTTTTTTTTTTTTTTGTTTTGTTTTTTTTTTTGGTTTTCTTTTTTTTATGTTTTTTTTTGTTTTTTGGGGTTTTCTTTTTTTATGTTTTTTTTGGGGGGGGGGGGGGTTCTTTTTTTGTTTTTTTTTTGTTTTTTTGTTTTTTTTTTTTTTTTTTTTTTTTTTTTTTAACTTTTTTTGCCCACAGTTTTTTAACTAAATAAAAAGCGAAGTAACATCAAATAAATACATTTCAAAAAAGTTCCTCCATTTCAGCTAAAAGTCACATTAAACTGTAGGTCTTGAGCTTTTTCCTCAAAGACCTGAACAGTTTCCTAACATGAACAGATTCTCCCCGGGTCAAGAGGTAAAATATAAAATAAAAAAAAGGAAAATGAAGAAAAGAACAAACATCGTTTGTCAGGAAGAGAGAGGTTTTCACATCCGTGGGGATCAGGATTCTTCATCTTTTTTGCTAGACCTTTTGAAAAGACTCAGAAAACCTCTGCGTGATTTTTTCCTCGTCTTTTCTTTCAGGTCGTCCACCTGCTCTTGGAGCACTTTCAGCTTTTTGCTGAAAAGTTTTTGGTAGCGGTCGAGTTTTCGTCTTTCTCTTGATATCCTCTTGTAGTTGAGAGATTTCTTGAGAAAGGGAGGACTTTCTTCCTCGTCCACTTGTGTTTGTCCTCTTCCGCTGTTTTTTAGTCTCCATTAATGCATCTTGAATCTTTGCTGATGCTAATTGATATTCTTTCTGGAGCGGTCTTTCCCTTTTCCCACTGCTGCATTTGGTTCCTCATATTGGTCTGACTTTGACCAATGCAGCTTTTTAACTTTGTAGTCTCTTCCATCTTCTGGACTAAGCTGCTGTTGGCTTCATTGGTCTTTATCTTTTCTGTCCAGAGAGATGCTTCCAGGTTCTTAACTTTGATGATGAGCTTTGAATCGGCTGGATTATTTGCTTTAGCTGAAGTTGGTCAAGTGCTTTTTTGTGCTCCTCTTCAGACTTGCTGATGTGGTTGTCCTTGTCCTGGACAAGCTGTTTCAGCTGAGAGATTTCTTGGAGAAAGGAGCTCTTTTTCTTTCTGCCATTGCAGTCTTTCCTCTTCCTGGTTTGTCGTCTTCTTTAAGATCTCTTGATTTTTTTCCAACTGCTGGATTTTTTTGGTGAGTTCCGAATTTTCATGAGTTTTTCATGGAGCGCTTTCTGGAAAGATGTTTTCTCCTTTTCCATGAGAGACCGTTCAGCTTCAAGCTGGTGTTGGAGCTGTTCTACGTTGGCCTTTAAAGAACGTGGTTTCCTTCAAATGTTCCTCCTCCTTCTGCTTCAATAATGCCTCAGATTGAACCAACGCAGCTTCAGTTTCAGTCTCACTCCTCTGTTTCTGCGTCGGGCTCTGGTGCTTCTTGGCTTTATTCAGGAAGGTTGTCTGGGACTTTAACTTTTTCTCAAGTTTGTCCATTCTCCCAGTAACATCAGAAAGAAGCGTATTTCTCTGCTGAAGGACTTTGTTGAGACGGATGATTTCTAACTTGAGGTCAGAATTCTCCTGTTGAAGTGCAGCAGTGTTTGTATCTTTCTGCACAGGAGTTCCATTCAACTTTGCCGTCTTCATCTTTCCATCCCGTTTAGCCGGCTCCTTAGCTGTTACTGGCCTGAGTTTCTTGGGCTCCACAAACACTACAGGAGGCGGTCCCTTCTGTTCCTTCAAGACACCAACGTCTCCGGAGGTGATTGAAAAGCCAGTTGGGACCGGTTCCTGGACCGCTTCAGTAGGACAGTCAGAATTGGACTTTGTTGTTGGTTCTTCTGCCACCACACTGAGTGTCTGTTCAGAACAAACGAGCTGCTTTTGTTCTTTCAACGCAGCAGATTTTCTTCATCACAGGGTTGCCTGTTTGGGTTTCCAAGTCCTTGGATTCTTTGGGGTTGATGGCAGGATCTAAAACCAGTTCTCACTGGAATTTACTGGAGCTGGAGCTGTTTCTTTCACTTCATCATTACTCAAGTCGTCCGAGGAGGATGTCTCATCAGGTTTTGAATTTATGGGGGATTCGGGTTTAATGGTCGGATTTGTTGTGTGTCCTGGCTCTGATTTAGAGTTGGAACAGCGTCCTTGATTAACCGTTGAACAGGAACAATAGGACCTGTTTTCTTCTTTTTACTCCGTTTAGCCGGCTCCTAGCTGTTACTGCCTGAGTTTCTTGGGCTCCACAAACACTACAGGAGACGGTCCCCTTCTGTTCCTTCGAGACACCAACGTCTACGAAGTTGATTGAAAAGCCAGTTTGGACCGGTTCCTGACCGCTTCTGTAGACAGACAGAATTGGACTGTGTTGGTGGTTCTTCTGCCACCACACTGAGTGTCTCATCAGGTTTTGACTTCATGGGGGATTCGGCTTTAATGGGCAGATTTTGTTGGTGTCCTGGCTCTGATTTTAGCTGAACAGCGTCCTTGTTAATCGTTGGAACAGGAACAATAGGACCTGTTTTCTTCTCTTCTCTACGTTTAGCAGGCTCAGCAACTTTGACTGGTTGTTTGGATTTGACTATTTGATCCATGTAAATATCGTCATCATCTTCACTAAAATCCATTTCCCAGTTACCTTGTTGAATTGTAACTTTACGACGAGGAACTTGGAAGGTTTGGTACCAGCAGTGGGGTCATTGTGGACTCTGGTTGGCCGCCTCTGGGGCTGGCTTTGTTGAAATGGCGGCAGATGTTGGTCAACAAAGGGGGTCGGTGTAGAAATCTTGTGTCAGGTTTCTGAGTCCTGACGTCACAGTCGGTAACGGTTGCGTGCAAACAGGGGATTGTTGGTATTTCCCGCTCTGGTTCAGAGAGGGAAAATTGCGATTGTTTAACAGTGGAACACGACCTTTTGGTTTCTCTTCAGAAACTGGAAGTCGTGTCTCCTAAAGTTAACTTTTGCATAGAGTTTCCAACAGGCTTTGAATTCATGATGAATTTCGTTGAAGTAGTTGGAACTTTATACTGTCAGTGCACTCGTGCTCGTGTCTTGCTCTCTAGAGGGCTCCTCCTCGAATGAGTGTTTGCCACCGAAGCCTCTCCTTTATAGGGTTCAGCAATGATGTCATATGACGTCATCAAAGGGCTTTTATGTAATCAAACATCAAAGAGACCACTGTGATTCAATCTATGGCATATATATTGTATTTTTTGATAAAAGCTAAGTAATTATTAATGTCAGTGGTTTCTTCTTTTGAAAATAATATAATCATTATATATTAATACTAATAATATTTTTTCTACTTTTTATGCATTGTTTTTCATGCAGGTATCTAGAGACTTTATTTTGAAATTCACGCTCTTGTTTTGGCGGGTCACACGCGCCGGAAGTGCAGGAGAGCTTTTTCCCGAGCAGCAGCTGCAAACTGATGTCCCGCCCGCTTTAAATTCATCATCTGCTTAACTTTTTCTCCCACAGAAGCAACACTGTAGGTATTTAGTGAGTTCATGAGTTTTTGATGTCACGTTTTTTTTCACGTTCTTAAAATGGATTTAAAGGTTAAAAGTTAGACTTTATAAATGCTGGGAGTCTTATTCAGTTTAGCACATTGTCAGAATCAATTCATGAAAGCTTTAAAAAAAAAAAAAAAGGCTTAATTCATTTGTTTGATGCTGTTTAAAAAATTCTAATGATTGTTTTTTTATTTCTATATTTTTTACAGTTTCACTTTGTACATCAGATTACAAGAATGGTATTAAAGCAACGTCAAAAAGGACACGTCTTTTTTTCTTTGGATCAAATATTGATGATTGTAAATTGTCTGTGGGTGTTTGTGGTCCTGCAAAGAACAACAACCTGTCACCCAGTACACCCCAGCTTCAATCTACAAACGGTGAACCACAAACTTCCTGCTCTGATGCTTCCACTTCCACATGAACAGATCCATGAAAGTTTGTTTTCATGGTCTGACCTGGAATCTGGATCAAAAATCTGGAAAGCTCCAATAGTGCTGACCATTTATATTGCAATGATAATGTTAACTTGAGGTTGTGAGGGGCTGTAAGCTACAGAGAGAGAGAGTGTAAAGATGATGGGAAATGTGGGCAGGCTTACTCCATGTCAACAGTCCCGTCCACAATTTAGAGGTAAATATCTGATGAACTCCTGTCTTTCTGCAGAAACTATGTCCTAAACAACAACCGTTCTTTTTTTTTATTGTAGCTCAACACGTCATAATCAAAAGAACTCTGGGAACACTCTTACAATATTTGAAAAGATGATGGGAGCAGGACTTTCAAGTGAACTTTGGTCTATATTACAGTTTTTCTCAATTGCTAAAACACTAAGTTCCATTCTCCAAACCAGCTGATCGACTGCTTTAACTCTTCTCAAAAACATGACTCTTTGGTCAAAACCTAAAACACAATTCGCAGTTAACACACAATTTGTAAAACTCTTATCTGCTCTTTGCAGAACACAAGACACATTTTCACTTTTAAAACACAGCTGACATTCACAACACACAAGAGGCAAAACGTTAACACAATGAGTCTAAACTCAAACTATGTTCCAACACAACCATCACCATCAACACACAACTGGTCAAAACTGAAGACACTTGTTGCAAATCAACTGCAGTAAATATAAGGTAGTTCTGGAACAACAGAGATGCTTTTCAAAGATGGATAGTAGAGAAAGACCTAAATATGCACCAATACCTGGACCCAGATACAGAACAAGGTTCTGATGAGATCCATGTCATAGTTATTGACCATATGTTGGTATATGGAATGACCATGAGGGAAACAGGTCAAAAGGTCAACCCTCAACTCAGCAGCTTCAACTTATTACTATAATCTGCATCATTCAAATAAATAACAGAGAAGACTTTGTTGCTGTCTGGGACAATGTCAGTTTTCACAAATGTTTACCCATCAGACAGTTCAACACTAATCCCAAATTTCATTTCAATCCCAAATCCTTTTTTTTTCCTGTTGTGTGTCTAGAGTGAACATGTCAGTGATGTGGATGAAGTCTTCTGGTCTGACCAACGGAGAAAAGATGGTGAAGCGCAATAAATGTAAACCTGGATTTAAAGTAAAAATTGACAAAATGAAGTAAAAATCCTGGATCCTAAATATTTATATGCTTAATTTTATTTTATTTATTTATATCTTTGGGGGGGGCAGGCATTTTTTAAAAATCATTTTGTGAACAGTAACAAGTGTTTTGATGTTGTGTTTGCTGTGTGTGTGTGTAAGTTATGACAGCAGAGTTTTCATTTTGACCTCAAAGTGAGATTTTGACTCAAGGGTCAAGAATTTTGTATATTTAGCTTAAATTTTGAAAATTGTGTTTGATGTTTGATTAAATTGGTTCAATGTTTCATAAGATTTGTTTTAGTATTTGGGAAAAACTGTAATAAATTCTGCTATGACAATTCAAAGTTTTAAACCCTCTGAAGATGTTCAGGTAAAAGGAGAGAAAAAGTCAAACGCATGCTGCGATGTCAGCATCCTTACACCAACTGGCTGTGAAAAGATGGTTAGAAATGTGGGTGAGAAGATTCTGTTAGAAGCAGCAGCTCAGGAGAAAAAGGCCTGTGACGGACGCACAACTGGACGTTACTGTCAAAGATAAGGTAAGAATGGACCTGAAAGTCTATATTATATAGGAAATATAAGAGGAATTGGTTAAAATATGTAGTTATCTTTGAAACATTTAACTATAATCGAAACAATTAAAAACAAAATGATCAAAGACCCTTATACTTTTAACAAACATTTTAGATGTTAGGCAGGGGAATACCAAAGTGACTGAAACAATGTATTTTAATCTGATTTTGGTCTTTTGATGCATTTCTGCTACAACCTGATCTCTCCTCATTCTGCTGAGCTGGATTTTTCCTGAATAAAAGACCAATAGTTGCTGGTGGTTTTCTGTCAGGGATTTCAGTGGAGCTGGGGTCCAGAGCGGAGGAAGCTGGGAGCATGTTTGATCGGGAGCTGGAGTCTGTTAGCGAGGTATCTTCATCTGGAGAGGATCCGTTCTCTACAGATGTGATGCTGAGACCTGGACAGACTTGAATCTTTCCGATACAGAAATTAATCCCACAAACAGAGATTTTCCAGATGCTTCATCAAATAAATGTTACTGACAGGTATGCTGAGTAAATGCTGATGAATGTAACATTTAACTGAATGCATTAAGAAGCCCAAAAGGTCAAATCCGTGACCTCTGACACGGGTGACCCTCATGTCGTAGACAAAACGTTCATTTTCTGTGTGCTCCATATTCGCTTTAATGCCCTTGAAATAGACGGCCGCCATCCAGAGACATTTACACACTGTCCAGTTAGAGCTGCTGAAATCTGGCTGCCAGAGCCCTGTGGCCACTCAGCTGGCATCCAGTTACATAATGGTCACCTTGCAACCCCAAAATGTGCCCAAGCTGCCACTGACCGATGTCCGCTTTTAGAGAAAAATCGTCTGATCGCTCCAAAATTTTATCTTTACTTCAAAACCTACAGAGCCACCACGCAGTGTGAAAAATATGACCGCCACCTCCTCATTCCAAATGCAGCCGCGCGGCCACCTGCCAAATTTGCTGAAAAACTTGCATTTTCGCAGCACTGCCGCGTGCGGTGTGAACCAGGCGTCAGGCGTGCAGAATGGCCCAATTTTCATATCAAATCAAATCAACTTTATTTATAATAGGTGCTTCTTGTACCTGCGTAGCTTGAAGTGCTGTACAATTAAAACCAAAAACACAAAAGTTCAAAGAGAAACCTAACGCAACCTTTACCCTCCCCCTCCCCTGCGTTAGCACATACATCCCATGACCCCAAACAAAAACTACTTATGTAAGTAACTCCCAAAAAGAAACTTTCGGCTTGCCTCTGCAATGAAGAAACTGTATCTGGGGATCTTCTCATACTAGGAGACAGCTCGGCCAAAAGTACATTGCCACAGACCGGAACTGTCAGGGACTAGTGGGGCGAGGATCCAAACGCCAAGCTTGGTGGCAAAAACTTAAAATATGATTATAACTAAAAGATGACTAAGAAAAATAACATGTAGAATAAAATCAATGGCAGAACAAAACAGATGACCTGACAAGGAAGAACTGGAAACCAGAAACTTAACCTTGTGCTGTCTTGTGGGGTCCAGATGACCCCACTTTTAATGGAAACATGCTAAGGGTAGCACAAGGGTTAAATAGACTGAGGGTAATTCACTGAAACAATCCGTGTATTTGTCCTTCAAACGAACCGTTTCTTCATTTTTTGATTTGTGCATGGTCTCCCAGCAGCTCTGGAGAGAATAGAAGATGTTGTCTGTCCTCCGTGTTGATCAACCAGAACAGACCTTGGTCAGCCTCTGGCCCGCTACAGAGTGTAAAGTTACAGATTACAGGGACTGAGAACCTCAAAGTGGGGAGGGATGTCATATGACAGAGTCTCATAGAAGGGGAGTCGAGCCTCTCTGGACTATTCCCCATGCAGGGAGGCTGAGGAGTGGGATTCCCAGGTAGATGGAACACATCTTCCAGTCCCCCTTCTGGAAAAGGGGACCACCCCGCCCAGTCTGCCAGTCCAATAGTAACATCCTCTGACTGCCACACAATGCTGCAGACTTATCAGCCAAGACAGTACCACAGCATTCAGAGTCATCAGGGACTCGGGGCGGACTCCATCACCTCCCAGTGTCTGGCTACTGATGAGCAGCCGTGCACAAGCTCAGGCTTCTTCACTCCCAGACACATCACTTTTCAATTCCCTAAAATAAAGATCTAGGACCAGAGTTTGGGTCCCACCCTCGACTTCCACCGGAACCACATTGCAGCGGCCCCTTCTAAAGTCTCCTGTAGGTGGTGGGCCCATTGGGAAGTGGTCCCATGTTATTTACGCTGAAATTAAATCAAGGACTGTGGAGAGGGTTCTGCCCTTTAGTCCAGAGCAGGAACCTGGTGACACCAAGCTATATATTTACGTATTTTATGTATTCTTATTGTACCACATACATACATATATATATAGTATATATATATATACAAACACTTTTTTTTTGACATAGATATTCACAGATTGAATTAGTTTTTGCTCTCACACAACCCTCTGCATTTACCCGGACTTGGGACCGGCACCAGAGAACACTGGATTGTGTTTCTCTGGTGGTTGCATTACACATTCACTCACACATTCACTCACACATTCATTCACTCATTCACTCACACATACATACAGACATATAAATATACATTTTTACATATACAACAATGAATAAAAACATAAATTTTTTGACACTATTACTAAATCAACTAAAGTACACAAAAGAAAAACAATGTTTTCTTTTTTTTTTTTGTTTTTCTTTTTTTTGTTTTTTTTTTTTTTTTTTTTTTTTTGTTTTGGTTTTCTTTTTTTTATGTTTTTTTTGGGGGTTTTTGTTTGTTTTTTTTTGAGTTTTTTTTTTTGATTTTTTTTTTTTTGGTTTTCTTTTTTTATGTTTTTTTTGTTTTTGGGTTTTCTTTTTTTATGTTTTTTTTTGGGGGTTTCCTTTTTTTTGTTTTTTTTTTTGTTTTTTGGGTTTTTTTTTTTTTTTAACTTTTTTTGCCCACAGTTTTTAACTAAATAAAAAGCAAAGTAACATCAAATAAATACATTTCAAAAAAGTTCCTCCATTTCAGCTAAAAGTCACATTAAACTGTAGGTCTTGAGCTTTTTCCTCAAAGACCTGAACAGTTTCCTAACATGAACAGATTCTCCCCGGGTCAAGAGGTAAAATATAAAATAAAAAAGAAGGAAAATGAAGAAAGAACCAAACATCGTTTGTCAGGAAGATAGAGTTTTCCACATCCGTGGGATCAGGATTCTTTCATCTTTTTTTGCTAGACCTTTTGAAAAGACTCAGAAAACCTCTGCGTGATTTTTTCCTCGTCTTTTCTTTCAGGTCGTCCACCTGCTCTGGAGCACTTTCAGCTTTTTGCTGAAAAGTTTTTGGTAGCGGTCGAGTTTGTCGTCCTTTCTCTTGATATCCTCTTGTAGTTGAGAGATATCTTGAGAAAGGGAGGACTTCTCCTCGTCCCACTTGTGTTTGTCCTCTTCCTGCTGTTTTTTAGTCTCCATTAATGCATCTTGAATCTTTGCTGATGCTAATTGATATTCTTTCTGGAGCCGGTCTTTCACTTTTTCCCACTGCTGCATTTGGTTCCTCATATTGGTCTGACTTTGGACCAATGCAGCTTTTAAGTTTGTAGTCTCTTCCATCTTCTGGACTAAGCTGCTGTTGGCTTCATTGGTCTTTATCTTTTCTGTCCAGAGAGATGCTTCCAGGTTCTTAACTTTGATGATGAGCTTTGAATCGGCTGGATTATTTGCTTTTAGCTGAAGTTGGTCAAGTGCTTTTTTGTGCTCCTCTTCAGACTTGCTGATGTGGTTGTCCTTGTCCTGGACAAGCTGTTTCAGCTGAGAGATTTCTTGGAGAAAGGAGCTCTTTTCTTTCTGCCATTGCAGTCTTTCCTCTTGCTGGTTTGTCGTCTTCTTTAAGATCTCTTGATTTTTTCCCAACTGCTGGATTTTTTTGGTGAGTTCCGAATTTTCATGAGTTTTTTCATGGAGCGCTTTCTGGAAAGATGTTTTCTCCTTTTCCATGAGAGACCGTTCAGCTTCAAGCTGGTGTTGGAGCTGTTCTACGTTGGCCTTTAAAGACGTGGTTTCCTTCAAATGTTCCTCCTCCTTCTGCTTCAATAATGCCTCAGATTGAACCAACGCAGCTTCAGTTTCAGTCTCACTCCTCTGTTTCTGCGTTGGGCTCTGGTGCTTCTTGGCTTTATTCAGGAAGGTCGTCTGGGACTTGAACTTTTTCTCAAGTTTGTCCATTCTCCCAGTAACATCAGAAAGAAGCGTATTTCTCTGCTGAAGGACTTTGTTGAGACGGATGATTTCTAACTTGAGGTCAGAATTCTCCTGTTGAAGTGCAGCAGTGTTTGTATCTTTCTGCACAGGAGTTCCATTCAACTTTGCCGTCTTCTTCTTTCCATCCCGTTTAGCCGGCTCCTCAGCTGTTACTGGCCTGAGTTTCTTGGGCTCCACAAACACTACAGGAGGCGGTCCCTTCTGTTCCTTCAAGACACCAACGTCTCCGGAGGTGATTGAAAAGCCAGTTGGGACCGGTTCCTGGACCGCTTCTGTAGGACAGACAGAATTGGACTTTGTTGTTGGTTCTTCTGCCACCACACTGAGTGTCTGTTCAGGAACAAGAGGAGCTGCTTTGTGTTCTTCAACGGCAGCAGATTTTTCTTCAGCACAGTGGGTTGCTGTCTTGGGTTTCCAAGTCCTTGGTATTCTTTGGGGTTTAATGGCAGGATCTAAAAACCAGTTCTCACTGGTATACTCTGGAGCTGGAGCTGTTTCTTTCACTTCATCATTACTCAAGTCGTCCGAGGAGGATGTCTCATCAGGTTTTGAATTTATGGGGGATTCGGGTTTAATGGTCGGATTTGTTGTGGTGTCCTGGCTCTGATTTAGAGTTGGAACAGCGTCCTTGTTAACCGTTGGAACAGGAACAATAGGACCTGTTTTCTTCTTTTTACTCCGTTTAGCCGGCTCCTTAGCTGTTACTGGCCTGAGTTTCTTGGGCTCCACAAACACTACAGGAGACGGTCCCTTCTGTTCCTTCGAGACACCAACGTCTACGAAGTTGATTGAAAAGCCAGTTGGGACCGGTTCCTGGACCGCTTCTGTAGGACAGTCAGAATTGGACTGTGTTGGTGGTTCTTCTGCCACCACACTGAGTGTCTCATCAGGTTTTGACTTCATGGGGGATTCGGCTTTAATGGGCAGATTTGTTGTGGTGTCCTGGCTCTGATTTAGAGCTGGAACAGCGTCCTTGTTAATCGTTGGAACAGGAACAATAGGACCTGTTTTCTTCTCTTCTCTCCGTTTAGCAGGCTCAGCAACTTTGACTGGTTGTTTGGATTTGACTATTTGATCCATGTAAATATCGTCATCATCTTCACTAAAATCCATTTCCCAGTTACCTTGTTGAATTGTAACTTTACGACGAGGAACTTGGAAGGGTTTGGTACCAGCAGGTGGGGTCATTGTGGACTCTGGTTGGCCGCAGTCTGGGGCTGGCTTTGTTGAAATGGCGGCAGATGTTGGTTCAACAAGGGGGTCGGTGTAGAAATCTTTGTGTCAGGTTTCTCAGTCCTGACGGTCGGTAACGGTTCGCGTGCAAACAGGGATTTGTTGGTATTTTCCCGCTCTGGTTCAGAGAGGAAAATTGCGATTGTTTAACAGTGGAACACGACCTTTTGGTTTCTCTTCAGAAACTTGGAAGTCGTGTCTCCTAAAGTTAACTTTTGCATAGAGTTTTCCAACAGGCTTTGAATTCATGATGAATTTCGTTGAAGTAGTTGGAACTTTATACTGGTCAGTGCACTTGTGCTCGTGGTCTTGCTCTCTAGAGGGCTCCTCCTCGAATGAGTGTTTGCCACGAAACCTCTGCTTTTATAGGGTTCAGCATGATGATGTAATATGACGTCATCAAAAGGGGCTTTTATGTAATCAAACATCAAAGAGACCACTGTGATTCAATCTATTGGCATTATAAATTGTATTTTTTAATAAAAGGCTAAGTAATTATTAAGGTCAGAGGCTTTCTCTTCTTTTTAAAATAATAATAATCATTATAATATTAATACTAATATATTTTTTTCTACTTTTTATGCACGTTTTTTCATGCAGGTTATCTAGAGACTTTTATTTTGAAATTCGCGCTCTTGTTTTGACGGGTCACACGCGCCGGAAGTGCAGGAGAGCTTTTTCCGAGCAGCAGCTGCAAACTGATGTCCCGCCCGCTTTTAATTCATCATCTGCTTAACTTTTTCTCCCACAGAAGCAACACCTGTATGTATTTAGTGAGGGTTTCATGAGTTTTTGGGATGTCACGTTTGTTTTTCACGTTCTTAAAATGGATTTAAAGGTTAAAAGTTAGACTTTATAAATGCTGGGAGTCTTATTCAGTTTAGCACATTGTCAAAATCAATTCATGAAAGCTTTAAAAAAAAAAAAAAAGGCTTAATTCATTTTTTTGATGCTGTTAAAAAGAATTTGAATGATTGTTTTTTATTTCTATATTTTTTACAGTTTCACTTTGTACATCAGATTACAAGAATGTGTATTAAAGCAACGTCAAAGAGGACACGTCTTGTTTTCTTTTGGATCAAATATTGATGATTGTAAATTGTCTGTGGGTGTTTGTGGTCCTGCAACAGAACAACAACCTGTCACCAGTACACCCCAGCTTCAATCTACAAACGGTGAACCACAAACTTCCTGCTCTGATGCTTCCACTTCCACATGAACAGATCCATGAAAGTTTTTGTTTTCATGGTCTGACCTGGAATCTGGATCAAAAATCTGGAAAGCTCCAATAGTGCTGACCATTTATATTGCAATGATAATGTTAACTTGAGGTTGTGAGGGGCTGTAAGCTACAGAGAGTGTAAACAAATATGATGGGAAATGGGGGCAGGATTACCCCATGTCAACAGTCCCATCCAAAATTTAGATGTAAATATCTGATGAACTCCTGTCTTTCTGCAGAAACTATGTCCTAAACAACAACAGTTCTTTTTTTTATTTTGGCTCAACACTTCATGATCAAAATAAAGAAGTGAACTTCTGTCTAATTTAATAAATTCTGCTATGACAATTCAAAGTTTTAAACCCTCTGAAGATGTTCAGGTAAAAGGAGAGAAAAAGTCAAACGCATGCTGCGATGTCAGCATCCTTACACCAACTGGCTGTGAAAAGATGGTTAGAAATGTGGGTGAGAAGATTCTGTTAGAAGCAGCAGCTCAGGAGAAAAAGGCCTGTGACGGACGCACAACTGGACGTTACTGTCAAAGATAAGGTAAGAATGGACCTGAAAGTCTATATTATATAGGAAATAAAAGAGGAATTGGTTAAAATATGTAGTTATCTTTGAAACATTTAACTATAATCGAAACAATTAAAAACAAAATGATCAAAGACCCTTATACTTATAACAAGATGTTAGGCAGGGGAATACCAAAGTGACTGAAAAGATGTATTTTAATCTGATTTTGGTCTTTTGATGCATTTCTGCTACAACCTGATCTCTCCTCATTCTGCTGAGCTGGATTTTTCCTGAATAAAAGACCAATAGTTGCTGGTGGTTTTCTGTCAGGGATTTCAGTGGAGCTGGGGTCCAGAGCTGAGGAAGCTGGGAGCATGTTTGATCGGGAGCTGGAGTCTGTTAGCGAGGTATCTTCATCTGGAGAGGATCCGTTCTCTACAGATGTGATGCTGAGACCTGGACAGACTTGAATCTTTCCGATACAGAAATTAATCCCACAAACAGAGCTTTTCCAGATGCTTCATCAAATAAATGTTACTGACAGGTATGCTGAGTAAATGCTGATGAATGTAACATTTAACTGAATGCATTAAGAAGCCAGAAAGGTCAAATCCGTGACCTCTGACACGGGTGACCCTCGTGTCGTAGACAAAACGTTCATTTTCTGTGTGCTCCATATTCGCTTTAATGCCCTTGAAATAGACGGCCGCCATCCAGAGACATTTACACACTGTCCAGTTAGAGCTGCTGAAATCTGGCTGCCAGAGCCCTGTGGCCACTCAGCTGGCATCCAGTTACATAATGGTCACCTTGCAACCCCAAAATGTGCCCAAGCTGCCACTGACCGATGTCCGCTTTTAGAGAAAAATCATCTGATCGCTCCAAAATTTTATCTTTACTTCAAAACCTACAGAGCCACCACGCAGTGTGAAAAATATGACCGCCACCTCCTCATTCCAAATGCAGCCGTGCGGCCACCTGCCAAATTTGCTGAAAAACTTGCATTTTCGCAGCACTGCCGCGTGCGGTGTGAACCAGGCGTCAGGCGTGCAGAATGGCCCAATTTTCATATCAAATCAAATCAACTTTATTTATAATAGGTGCTTCTTGTACCTGCGTAGCTTGAAGTGCTGTACAATTAAAACCAAAAACACAAAAGTTCAAAGAGAAACCTAACGCAACCTTTACCCTCCCCTGCGTTAGCACATACATCCCATGACCCCAAACAAAAACTACTTATGTAAGTAACTTCCAAAAAGAAACTTTCGGCTTGCCTCTTCAATGAAGAAACTGTATCTGGGGATCTTCTCATACTAGGAGACAGCTCGGCCAAAAGTACATTGCCACAGACCGGAACTGTCAGGGACTAGTGGGGCGAGGATCCAAACGCCAAGCTTGGTGGCAAAAACTTAAAATATGATTATAACTAAAAAATGACTAAGAAAAATAACATGGAGAATAAAATCAATGGCAGAACAAAACAGATGACCTGACAAGGAAGAACTGGAAACCAGAAACTTAACCTTGTGCTGTCTTGTGGGGTCCAGATGACCCCACTTTTAATGGAAACATGCTAAGGGTAGCACAAGGGTTAAATAGACTGAGGGTAATTCACTGAAACAATCCGTGTATTTGTCCTTCAAACGAACCGTTTCTTCATTTTTCCATTTGTGCATGGTCTCCCAGCAGCTCTGGAGAGAATAGAAGATGTTGTCTGTCCTCCGTGTTGATCAACCAGAACAGACCTTGGTCAGCCTCTGGCCCGCTACAGAGTGTAAAGTTACAGATTACAGGTACTGAGAACCTCAAAGTGGGGAGGGATGTCATATGACAGAGTCTCATAGAAGGGGAGTCGAGCCTCCCTGGACTATTCCCCATGCAGGGAGGCTGAGGAGTGGGATTCCCAGGTAGTTGGAACACATCTTCCAGTCCCCCTTCTGGAAAAGGGGACCACCCCGCCCAGTCTGCCAGTCCAATAGTACCATCCCCTGACTGCCACACAATGCTGCAGACTTATCAGCCTAGAAAGTACCACAGCATTCAGAGTCATCAGGGACTCGGGGCGGACTCCATCACCTCCCAGTGTCTGGCTACTGATGAGCAGCCGTGCACAAGCTCAGGATTCTTCACTCCCAGACACATCACTTTTCAAATCCCTAAAATAAAGTTCTAGGACCAGAGTTTGGGTCCCACCCTCGACTTCCACCAGAACCACATTGCAGCGGCCCCTTCTAAAGTCTCCTGTAGGTGGTGGGCCCATGGGGAAGTGGTCCCATGTTATTCACGCTGAAATTAAATCAAGGACTGTGGAGAGGGTTCTGCCCTTTAGTCCAGAGCAGGAACCTGGTGACACCAAGCTATATATTTACGTAATTTATGCATTCTTATTGTACCACATACATACATATATATATAGTATATATATATATATATATATATATATATATACAAACACTTTTTTTTGACATAGATATTCACAATTGAATTAGTTTTTGCTCTCACACAACCCTCTGCATTTACCCGGACTTGGGACCGGCACCAGAGAACACTGGATTGTGTTTCTCTGGTGGTTGCATTACACATTCACTCACACATTCATTCACTCACACATTCATTCACTCATTCATTCACTCATTCACTCACACATACATACAGACATATAAACATACATTTTTACATATACAACAATAAATAAAAACATGAATTTTTTGACACTATTACTAAATCAACTAAAGTACACAAAAGAAAAAACAATGTTTCTTTTTTTTTTTTTCTTTTTTTGTTTTTTTGTTTTTTTGGGTTTCCTTTTTTTGTTTTTTTTTTTTGTTTTTTTGGGTTTCTTTTTTTATGTTTTTTTTGGGGGGTTTCTTTTTTTTTTTTTTGTTTTTTTTTGGTTTTCTTTTTTATGTTTTTTTTTGTTTTTTGGGTTTTCTTTTTTAATGTTTTTTTTTTGGGGGGGGGTTCTTCTTTTTGTTTGTTTTTTTTTTTTTTTTTTTTTTTTTTTTTAACTTTTTCTGCCCACAGTTTTTTAACTAAATAAAAAGCAAAGTAACATCAAATAAATACATTTCAAAAAAGTTCCTCCATTTCAGCTAAAAGTCACATTAAACTGTAGGTCTTGAGCTTTTTCCTCAAAGACCTGAACAGTTTCCTAACATGAACAGATTCTCCCCGGGTCAAGAGGTAAAATATAAAATAAAAAAGAAGGAAAATGAAGAAAGAACCAAACATCGTTTGTCAGGAAGAGAGAGGTTTTCACATCCGTGGGGATCAGGATTCTTCATCTTTTTTGCTAGACCTTTTGAAAAGACTCAGAAAACCTCTGCGTGATTTTTTCCTCGTCTTTTCGTTCAGGTCGTCCACCTGCTCTTGGAGCACTTTCAGCTTTTTGCTGAAAAGTTTTTGGTAGCGGTCGAGTTTGTCGTCCTTTCTCTTGATATCCTCTTGTAGTTGAGAGATTTCTTGAGAAAGGGAGGACTTCTCCTCGTCCCACTTGTGTTTGTCCTCTTCCTGCTGTTTTTTAGTCTCCATTAATGCATCTTGAATCTTTGCTGATGCTAATTGATATTCTTTCTGGAGCCGGTCTTTCACTTTTTCCCACTGCTGCATTTGGTTCCTCATATTGGTCTGACTTTGGACCAATGCAGCTTTTAACTTTGTAGTCTCTTCCATCTTCTGGACTAAGCTGCTGTTGGCTTCATTGGTCTTTATCTTTTCTGTCCAGAGAGATGCTTCCAGGTTCTTAACTTTGATGATGAGCTTTGAATCGGCTGGATTATTTGCTTTTAGCTGAAGTTGGTCAAGTGCTTTTTTGTGCTCCTCTTCAGACTTGCTGATGTGGTTGTCCTTGTCCTGGACAAGCTGTTTCAGCTGAGAGATTTCTTGGAGAAAGGAGCTCTTTTCTTTCTGCCATTGCAGTCTTTCCTCTTCCTGGTTTGTCGTCTTCTTTAAGATCTCTTGATTTTTTTCCAACTGCTGGATTTTTTTGGTGAGTTCCGAATTTTCATGAGCTTTTTCATGGAGCGCTTTCTGGAAAGATGTTTTCTCCTTTTCCATGAGAGACCGTTCAGCTTCAAGCTGGTGTTGGAGCTGTTCTACGTTGGCCTTTAAAGACGTGGTTTCCTTCAAATGTTCCTCCTCCTTCTGCTTCAATAATGCCTCAGATTGAACCAACGCAGCTTCAGTTTCAGTCTCACTCCTCTGTTTCTGCGTCGGGCTCTGGTGCTTCTTGGCTTTATTCAGGAAGGTTGTCTGGGACTTGAACTTTTTCTCAAGTTTGTCCATTCTCCCAGTAACATCAGAAAGAAGCGTATTTCTCTGCTGAAGGACTTTGTTGAGACGGATGATTTCTAACTTGAGGTCAGAATTCTCCTGTTGAAGTGCAGCAGTGTTTGTATCTTTCTGCACAGGAGTTCCATTCAACTTTGCCGTCTTCTTCTTTCCATCCCGTTTAGCCGGCTCCTCAGCTGTTACTGGCCTGAGTTTCTTGGGCTCCACAAACACTACAGGAGGCGGTCCCTTCTGTTCCTTCAAGACACCAACGTCTCCGGAGGTGATTGAAAAGCCAGTTGGGACCGGTTCCTGGACCGCTTCTGAAGGACATTCAGAATTGGACTTTGTTGTTGGTTCTTCTGCCACCACACTGAGTGTCTGTTCAGGAACAAGAGGAGCTGCTTTGTGTTCTTCAACGGCAGCAGATTTTTCTTCAGCACAGTGGGTTGCTGTCTTGGGTTTCCAAGTCCTTGGTATTCTTTGGGGTTTGATGGCAGGATCTAAAAACCAGTTCTCACTGGTATACTTTGGAGCTGGAGCTGTTTCTTTCACTTCATCATTACTCAAGTCGTCCGAGGAGGATGTCTCATCAGGTTTTGAATTTATGGGGGATTCGGGTTTAATGGTCGGATTTGTTGTGGTGTCCTGGCTCTGATTTAGAGTTGGAACAGCGTCCTTGTTAACCGTTGGAAGAGGAACAATAGGACCTGTTTTCTTCTTTTTACTCCGTTTAGCCGGCTCCTTAGATGTTACTGGCCTGAGTTTCTTGGGCTCCACAAACACTACAGGAGACGGTCCCTTCTGTTCCTTCGAGACACCAACGTCTACGAAGTTGATTGAAAAGCCAGTTGGGACCGGTTCCTGGACCGCTTCTGTAGGACAGACAGAATTGGACTGTGTTGGTGGTTCTTCTGCCACCACACTGAGTGTCTCATCAGGTTTTGACTTCATGGGGGATTCGGCTTTAATGGGCAGATTTGTTGTGGTGTCCTGGCTCTGATTTAGAGCTGGAACAGCGTCCTTGTTAATCGTTGGAACAGGAACAATAGGACCTGTTTTCTTCTCTTCTCTCCGTTTAGCAGGCTCAGCAACTTTGACTGGTTGTTTGGATTTGACTATTTGATCCATGTAAATATCGTCATCATCTTCACTAAAATCCATTTCCCAGTTACCTTGTTGAATTGTAACTTTACGACGAGGAACTTGGAAGGGTTTGGTACCAGCAGGTGGGGTCATTGTGGACTCTGGTTGGCCGCAGTCTGGGGCTGGCTTTGTTGAAATGGCGGCAGATGTTGGTTCAACAAAGGGGGTCGGTGTAGAAATCTTTGTGTCAGGTTTCTGAGTCCTGACGGTCGGTAACGGTTCGCGTGCAAACAGGGGATTTGTTGGTATTTTCCCGCTCTGGTTCAGAGCGGGAAAATTGCGATTGTTTAACAGTGGAACACGACCTTTTGGTTTCTCTTCAGAAACTTGGAAGTCGTGTCTCCTAAAGTTAACTTTTGCATAGAGTTTTCCAACAGGCTTTGAATTCATGATGAATTTCGTTGAAGTAGTTGGAACTTTATACTGGTCAGTGCACTTGTGCTCGTGGTCTTGCTCTCTAGAGGGCTCCTCCTCGAATGAGTGTTTGCCACGAAACCTCTGCTTTTATAGGGTTCAGCATGATGATGTAATATGACGTCATCAAAAGGGGCTTTTATGTAATCAAACATCAAAGAGACCACTGTGATTCAATCTATTGGCATTATAATTTGTATTTTTTGATAAAAGGCTAAGTAATTATTAAGGTCAGAGGCTTTCTCTTCTTTTTAAAATAATAATAATCATTATACTATTAATACTAATAATATTTTTTCTACTTTTTATGCACGTTTTTTCATGCAGATTATCTAGAGACTTTTATTTTGAAATTCGCGCTCTTGTTTTGGCGGGTCACACGCGCCGGAAGTGCAGAGAGCTTTTTCCCGAGCAGCAGCTGCAAACTGATGTCCCGCCCGCTTTTAATTCATCATCTGCTTAACTTTTTCTCCCACAGAAGCAACACCTGTAGGTATTTAGTGAGGGTTTCATGAGTTTTTGGGATGTCACGTTTGTTTTTCACGTTCTTAGAATGGATTTAAAGGTTAAAAGTTAGACTTTATAATTGCTGGGATTATTCAGTTTAGCACATTGTCAAAATCAATTCATGAAAGCTTTAAAAAAAAAAAAGGCTTAATTCATTTGTTTGATGCTGTTAAAAAGAATTCTAATGATTGTTTTTTATTTCTATATTTTTTACAGTTTCACTTTGAACATCAGATTACAAGAATGTGTATTAAAGCAACGTCAAAGAGGACACGTCTTGTTTTCTTTTGGATCAAATATTGATGATTGTAAATTGTCTGTGGGTGTTTGTGGTCCTGCAACAGAACAACAACCTGTCACCAGTACACCCCAGCTTCAATCTACAAACGGTGAACCACAAACTTCCTGCTCTGATGCTTCCACTTCCACATGAACAGATCCATGAAAGTTTTTGTTTTCATGGTCTGACCTGGAATCTGGATCAAAAATCTGGAAAGCTCCAATAGTGCTGACCATTTTTATTGCAATGATAATGTTAACTTGAGGTTGTGAGGGGCTGTAAGCTACAGAGAGTGTAAACAAATATGATGGGAAATGGGGGCAGGATTACTCCATGTCAACAGTTCCATCCAAAATTTAGATGTAAATATCTGATGAACTCCTGTCTTTCTGCAGAAACTATGTCCTAAACAACAACAGTTCTTTTTTTTATTTTAGCTCAACACTTCATAATCAAAATAAAGAAGTGAACTTCTGTCTAATTTAATAAATTCTGCTATGACAATTCAAAGTTTTAAACCCTCTGAAGATGTTCAGGTAAAAGGAGAGAAAAAGTCAAACGCATGCTGCGATGTCAGCATCCTTACACCAACTGGCTGTGAAAAGATGGTTAGAAATGTGGGTGAGAAGATTATTTACTACTGTAAAGAAGTGTTAATTTAAATTATATTAAGTGATTCTGACATGGGGAAAACCAGTTTAAGAATTCATTGGATTTACATTAGAGATACGTAAATCGATAGTTCCAGTAGCCCTAAAAGTGTGTGTTGGTTTCTGTCTTCAGCAAAAATCTTAGTTTTGGCAATAGTTCACGCAAACTCTTTTATTTTCCACCTTGTGGTGGGACATCCCAATAGGTGATTGCTCCTCTTGGTGCATCAGTTTTACACTGGCCACAACTCAGACATTTGTGCATTAAAAGCCGTGTCAATAAAGCTTCACCCACTGTGTTGAAACCAAAACAAAAGAGCTTTTTACTGCTGTTATCATGTTTGCCCATGACAAAAGTGAGCACTGTTGCAGAAGGCATTTGCCTTTGACGGTTTACTGAATGTAATTCTGTTGGTCCTGCACTTAAAATCAAGAGATAACACGCCTGGTCAAACATTAAACGGCTAGCAGACCGCGTTTGCCACTAGTGTACAATGCGGATTTCAGTGAGTGGAGGGGGTCGCTCCACTGCAGTGACCTAAACCTGAACTTGGATTTGTGCGCAAACAGAGGCTCATCAATTAGGTCTCCGGTGTTTCTGCGCGAGGCTGTTTCTAGTCTTACCTTGACACACAACAATTAGCCTGGAGGAGAACAACTGCTTGTGGAAACTTGCAAAGTGCAGTGAGCTGCATGTAGACCTGCCTCCTCATCTGCAGCCTCCAGATTCATGGGAATATTTATTGGAAAAAAATTTGTACTAATTCTATTCTTTAAAACAGTTAACGTACCCGAACGCTCCGTATACTTATTATTCTATTAGTCAGGCAGTAAAATCGGAATCAGGCTTTTCCTGTGCAAGCTTGAAAAGGATCTGAAGAATAAAAATGATTCAATATGTCCACATACACAACTGAAAAATAAAAAATTGCATTAAAATTGCAAGTGTGAATACTTTTTGATGAATGTAGTCGCTGGAGATGCTGAAGCTTCTTACTGAAAGTGGTGATGCAATTTACTTTTATTGCTGAAGGGATCCGCTGAAAATACAAAATGTTAATTTTACTAAAATTAAAGAGCAATGAAAGAGCGCTTCATTTGACTTTGATTTCTAAAAAAATTGTGGTGAAACTGCTTCAAAATCCCTAATACATGCCAATTTTAAAAATATTTAACGTGTTGCTCAAATATGAGCTAAACTACAAAATGCATAAAATTTATTAATGAACTAAATTAGTTAAAAATGTTAGCCTGCTGCTAAAACAGAAGCTAAACTCCAAATTAGCAAAAAACCTTAGTAGATTCCGAATTAGCCAAAAAAATCTAGCTTGTTGCTTAAATATTGCCCAACTCCAAAATAGCATAAAATTTCTAAGTAAACTAAATTAGTCAAAAACGTTAGGCTGTTGCTAAAATAGAAGATAAAATCTAAATTAGCCCGAAAAACCTCAATAAATAAGAAATTAGCCAAAAAATGTCAGCATGTCGTTAAAATATTAAGTAAACTCAGTGTTTTAGATAAATTGCTATAAAAGATAAAAACATGAATTTAATTAAAAACTTGTTAATCTACTTAAAATTAGAAATTTGAAGACTTTTTCATTCATTTTCTATGGGGCCAGGTTTTGCTATATTTAAAAAAGTTTTAGCAGTCCTGAACAAGCTCAATATCAAGATTGCTGAAGTGCTGAAAAGTGTGATTGAGTTTTTTTACGTGCCAAAAAACATACAGAAAGCAGCAGAAGAATCTCTGTGATGTGGATCCTCACTATAAGTATGGCTTCACAGCTTGACTTTTTGAATCTGCAAAACTTTAAATGTCAAAGTAAAGGAAACAAAGAATGCCGTCACATGCTTTAGACTGTTCGCAGAGTCATTGCATAAAATGTTTTATGACTTTGTACCTAAACGGTTTCATCGGTGTTGACTCATAATCTTTAAGGAATTTAAACGAGGTATTTCTAAGATATTTTCCAAGATGCTTGGCATTGTTTTTGTGTTTGTAGCACAGTCGTGCATTTGTCTGTTTACAAAAATCAGTGTTTTTGCAAAATGTTACAATAGAAAATTGGATTTTCTGATTAATAACCTAAAAATCCTAGTTTTTGTCACAACTTTGTGCGTAGAATTAGTAAAAGTATGTTTGATTTGCAGGCTAAATACATCACATGTATTGTGTTAGCTTGGGTTTTTCTACCGCTGAGTACATATATAACTTACTTCGAGAGTTTACATAAGGTGTTCAAGCAGTGCGAGCATTACTCAAGTATTACTCACTGGAATGGTGCTCTGTTTGATCTAGAAATCATCCGTGTCCGATATCAGGCTCTAAAAATACACTTTAGCCTTTTCCGCGTTTGTTCAATGAAACGAAGGAACCCTCGGGTGCACGGAGGGTCATGCTGTTGGCTTCGCAGATAGAAATGATAAATGCCAATATGCAAAATCCTTAAATGCTTTGTTCTCTGGAGTGTGATTTATGCTGAACTCTGACTATGGCTAATGCATTCTCAAAAGCTCCATTAGTGATGGATCTACCTGAACTTCAACCTGCCAGAGCAACTGTAACTGCTTGATTTATCGTCGCTCAGCATGAAGAGGCAGTGCGTTTAAAAAGTCGTTTGAGAGGACCCTGCAGGTGACTTTAAACTGTTGCCTGCACAAAATGCTTAAGTCAAACGAACAGGGAGTGCCTGAGAACAGAATGGGTTGTGCAGGCCAAGCAAGAAGAAAAAAAACATTGAATTTGGATAATAGCTGTTTTATTAAGTGTATTTAAATACATCAACACAAACCTGTGTATAGCAAAAATAATGTTATACAAACCTAAAAACAACAGCAAACAAGCTTACCAAAAGAGCATAATTTACATCAGAAAAATACTGCACTTTCATATGAAACAACAGCTAATAAAGATACATTTGCGTAATTAAAAACAGCCTTATAATATGTCTATTTAAAGGATGGCAAATCTGAAGTAGAGAGTGAGTGAAATGGCAGGGAGGTGCAGAGAGTGTTATGTTAACGCAGGTCGAACATACCGATAGGGGTACTCACGCGAAGCCTGCAGGCTGAAAAACGCCTTAGATACTTTCAATGTTCAGCTTTTGTGTCGCTGGCACACGGCGTGATTCATTTTTGAAGAGAATTTTACAACCGCTCAAGAGTCGAAGTACCCTTAATGCTGAGAATTATTCTGATCTTTATTTAAAAAAGAAAGAAAAAACTGTTAAATCAAATGCAAAATAACAGTGAAAAATACTGCTTTACATATATATATTTATATATCTAAGAGACAATATTGTGTTTTGTACTTTTTACATATTTCTACAGTATAATACAGTGTATGGCTTGTCACAAATATTGATTTTCAGCTTAAAAACCACAAACTTTGCTCAACCAACTAATAAACACATTTGTTCCTTTACATTGTACAGAACAGCTCCAATGTGAAGACAGGTCCTTTTATCCTAAACAGTACAAATCGGCATTGAAATTTGGCACTTGACAATAAAAAATATACTGCATTGGAAGGCTGTTTTACCAGCACATCAAAAGCTTTCCTCGGAGACCAACAAGGCACTGTACCCACTTTGTTTTACAATTTGTTTTTGTTTTTGGCACAGAATTGATTTTAAAATACACGGACGCACAGGTGCACGACTACAAGGCGGTGCTTTGCATTTGGCAGCTTTCAGAGCCCAGAGGCTCGCTTGATCTCTCGCGGCTAAGTAGGATAAGGATCTAACAAAAAGATTTGCTTTACTGCGCCCTGATTCCCAGCTAGCAAGGCCAAACGAGCCTCCATAACGTGGGCAGAAAATGTGGGTTTGTCTGCAGTTTCTGTGGTGGCCCCACCTGTGTTTGCTCACATTGACTTCTGTGGAGATTCAGTGGGTTAGCTTGCTACGCTAGCAAGCTGCCCGGTGGACAAAATAGCATTCTAGAGAGCTTTGCTGTAGCAAGCTAGTAAGATCCACTGAACCATGCTAGCGAGCTCCTCTGTAAAAAGCTAGCGAGCTTCACGGAACCATGCTAGCGAGCTCCGCTGTAGAATTCTGCTGAGGCAAACTCCATTGGAGCATGCAAGCGAACTTTGCTGTACCGAGCTAGCGAGCTCCTCTGTTTTGAGGTAGTGAGCGCCACTGTCGCATGCTAGGGAGCTTCATTGTAGCATGCTAGCGAGCTCCTCTTCAGTGAGCTAGAAAGCTCCGCTGTAGCATTCTAGCGAGCTCCTCTATAGCATGCTAGCAAGCGCCTATGTATTAAGCTAACGCACTCCGGTGTATTGAGCTAGCGAGCTCCTCTGTAGCATGCTAGCGAGCGCCTCTGTTTCGAGGAAGTGAGCGCATCTGTACTGAGGAAGTGGGCTACTCTGTATTGAGCTAGCGAGCTCCGTTGTAGTGAGCTAGCGAGCTCCGCTGTAGTGAGCTAGCGAGCTCCGCTGTAGTGAGCTAGCAAGCTCCGTTGGATTGAGCTAGAGGGCTCCGGTGTTCACCAGGCAGCTGGCTAGCATAGCGAGCTAACCCACTAAGTGTCCTGTAAGCTAACGTGTGCAAACACAGGTGGAGCCACCAAGGAAACTGCGGACAAACCCACATTTTTTGCCCACTTGGAACCCGATGGGGCTCATTTGGCTTTGCTGGCTGGGACTGAGGCTCAACTCGATTCAACACCCTCGGCAAAAGGTTTTGTTTAGCAGTGCAATCGACATGTGGGAAGTGATACTTTTTCCCAGTTTACGGAAGAATTCAAGGCTACTGTTGGTAAAGTCTGAAGCTAATCAGCTCTTAGAGTAAATGGCTGAAAAAAAAGCCAGACAGGCTCTTTTTACATTGATCCTGAGGCACTATTAGTTATCAGGTTAGCTTTAGTCTTTGGTTAGTTTGTTGCTGCATGGCTCTCTGTCATTCGGAGTGGCTCCTGCTCCGGGTTCGGGTCCATCGCTCCGAACGGGCTGCGAGTCTCTGCGATGAACTCTTGGGGTTCCAGCAGAGATTGTTCCCCTCCTTCGCTCCCAGCCGCCTCCTCGCTCCCCCTTCTCATTCTCTCCTCCTCCTCCATTTTCATTCTTCGCTCCTCAGCCTCAATTTCCTCTGTGGTCGGAATGGAGTTCTTCTTGGGTCTTCCCTTGGGCTTGGTTGGGGCCTCGTGACCTCCTTTGAGCACCTAGAATGACACCCAGACAGTCTTAGTGGACTTCTTTTATAATAAATAGCAGCAGAAGTCAAAGGCAACGCTGGCTATTATAGTAATTAAGAGAGGACATATTGCTGCTGGCTGCACCTTGTGCACCCATTTATCTTTAACGATCTCAGGTCTTTTTTGTTCTCCGCATTGTTGACCCTTCCACAAAAGTGTTTGCTCTCGCTGCAATCATCATCAGTCAAAGCACATTTCGCCTTCCCTGCTCCCCCGCTTCCTGCCTCATTGCCATCTACCATTCCTTTTTATTGCACTGACTAAAAGCAGTTAACCAGCAGCACCTGCGAGCTGACGTCAAAATTTGGGGCCATATTTCTTAAAAAATAAACCTTTCTAAGATTTAGAAATTATAACGCTGAGGTTCTTTCAAACAGCCTCCCCTTTAGGAGAACAAATCCTTCCAGGACGTTCAGTTTTGATTGGCTTCAACAAACGATTTAACCAATTTCCTTGTAATATATTTAAACTTTCTCTTACATTTAGAGTCGTCTTTGAAATATAATCAGATGTGATTGGGCCTTGTCAAAACCTGTTCTCTTGTCTTTGTGGGCTGAGAAAACACTCCTGACATATATTTGGTTTGATGGGATTGCTTCAACCGTTTAAAAATGAAAAATCCTCGAGTAGTGTGATCTCACAGTCATTTTTGGAAAGCAGCATCACTTCAGCCAAACATTTGGATCTCTTGTATTTGTATCTATCTTTGATCAAACAACTGGAACAATGTATTTACAGTTTTTTTTTTAAAGAAAAACCCTTAAAAACAAGAACAAATTAAAAGATTAAAGATGCAATCACTTCATCCTCATTTTGAGCCGCCTTATTGGTTGAGCTGCTGTTTTAGGCCCCTCCCTCTCCCCCATTTGCTTTTGCCAGAGTATTCATGTGACAAAACTCATGAATAAAAAACACTTTTTTTTTTTTTCAAAATGGCAGCTTTTCTGTTGTTGTTTTACCATTGCAACCATTTTAGTTTGTGATTGTCTAGGAGTGATGAACAGGTTTATTTCATTTTTAGAAAAATCTTCAAAAGTAAACATTTGTATTTCCTTGGCAACTGACCTTTTTGATAACTATGCCCACATTTCCAATATGTTCCTATCATATGTTATATTATTTTGTTCAGCTTAAGCTTACAATTCATGTTAAGTTTTTTTACAATATTTATATAGAAAAGGTGCAAGCAACTGGAGAACGCTTCGTTTGTGAGACTGCCACACAAACGTCAGAAGAAATCAACGTCTAATTACAACTTTTCTTTTCCCAGAGTAGCTTCCCGGTGATGCAAAAGATCAAAATCGCTATAGGAGGATCTTAAATATGTAGCTGGTACTAAAGTTGTTTTTTTTTTTGTTTTTTTTTTTTTAATTCAAGATGGTGGCCTTTTTCCGAGGTCAAAGGTCGATAAAACTTTGCTTGTAAACTTAGGCCCAATTTGAATTCTTCCCTTCTCCTTACTGCTGGATTTGAAGTGGCTTTTTTAATATCCTCCCCTCCAAGCGGACGGATACAGACCCCTCCCCCGCGAAGGGGGTTCTGCGTCACGCCGTACTGCGGAGGAGAAGCAAATTTCTTCATGTGGGTGCGCGCTGAAGCAAAGAAGTTTACATTTAAATGTAAGTAATCACTTTTTGTTGTAGCGTGACCTTATTAAAGTTATAAGATCACTGTTGTTTTGTATATTCATGTGCTGGAAGCTCTATGCTAACGCTAGCTTGGTGGCGTCATTGGGTGAAGTCCATAACTCTTTGTTTTGAGGGCTGTATGTAGGGGAAGGCAATCATTTGGATTAGGCCTTAATCTGGCAGCATGTGTGGGAAATTATGTAAAAATACATCAAAAAAGTTTCCATATTGTACAAAACTGGGAAAATTCCCAAATTTCGCACGTTGCCACAAAATGGCCGCTAAGCTGTAGTTCCTGTGGTCGTCACATAATAATTTCAAAACTTCCATTGTTTTTTCTCGGCATATGTTTTGGTTTCTGTTAGTGGATTTTGATTATTTTTTATAAGAGATTTTGGCCGCATTTATTTACTTTTACGGTTTTGCTGTTTTTTTTTTTAGGTGGGGGGTGTTGTGGTGGGTGGAGTCCAAAATAAGTTTTCAGCAGGTACTGAGAAAATGCAAATTGTATGACTTTTTGAGCATGTGGCTGGGGTGAAACTTTTGCACAAAGGAAAAGAAAGAAAACTCACCATTTTCTTCCACTTCATCCGCCTGTTCTGGTACCAAGTCTTCACCTGAAGCTGTGTGAGCCCCAGGGACTGGGCCAGGTCTAACCTACAGAATCACAAGAAAGATCCGCTTCATTAGACTCAGGAAGTCTTCACATACACAACAGCATATTATACCTTCTTTAATTTCCAGTGCAATACTAAAATACTGCAGCAGAAGTCAAACCTCCTTTGACCTCTGCTGCTTATTGTCAGACTTCTTTCGGTATATTGAGGTGTTACGTAATCAGGGTGAAAATATCTGCATGTCATCGGGAAAGAGAATCACCTAGATGAAGCCTTTAGGGGGAATTCAGGAGAAATGTCGTTTCATATTTGAGTGATGTCTTCAAAGCAGAAATCCATTTCAGAATATGCTAATATCAATCCAAAAAAAATATACAGCACAGTTATTCAAAATAAAATTACCATATATTGATGTTCCACACCTGAAGATAACCGTATAACTAACACTGAATGTTGATCCTCGTGTCCTTTTTTCTTTCCGTTTCATTTTGTGCTCGAGTATTATGTAATTTTCACATCAAATATGTGATTGTCGTTCCAGAACGAGGTAAACGATCAACCTTGAATGTGCATTTAGCCTGTTGCTACCGAGCACATGCTGCAAAATGTCAGCAATCTTGCTTTAGGCTTTTTTTTTCCACAGCTCTAATCCAATGGTGTTATATAATTCCATCTGAGGACACACTCCAGTTATTAATATCTCCTTCATGATCAATTTTGTCCCTTCCGTGAATTGAAAGGAATATACTCCATACATCACAATCTGAGTGCTTGTTTGGTCAAAGTTTGACTTTTATTTAACTTTCAACGCTTGTTCAATGGTCACGCATTTGCAGGAACAGTCATAGAAACATTCCTAGCTACTCGTGAGTATGCGAGTTTTGTAACGCGAAAGTTTGTCCAAATTCCCGCATTAAATCCAAACTACTAAAAAACTATATACAGTGTGGAACTATTTAGTGCTCCATGCTCTCTACTTTTCTTTTGTTTTTCTAAATGCCGGATATGACGTCACCGATTTCAAGAAGTGAGAATCAAATCAATACAAACATTTCACAACGTCGTTATAATGTAGAATATAGTGAGTGGGAAGGATTTCACACATAGCCATAGACTTTTCATTGGATGTTTGAACCCGCTTTATATTTTATTAGTGCAATAATGTTGCTTTTTCATCGTAATTGTATATATATTTTTAAATCACACCCTGAACTTTCATTTGTCTTCTTGGGAAAACTTTGCAATTTTTTTAAACTGTAGCTGCTTGAGTTATTGTCTTGTTTACTTATAATCCATCAGGTCACTTTTAAAAACAGCTGTCATCTCACTTTAGTCAGAAAACGTTGTGGATCGATTAGTTTTCATCCGCAAGCGCACACATACAGAAAACACGGAGGTTTCTAATATCCTTGAATCCAACATGAGCGCTGGAGTCTGACACTGTACACCTGCTGCTAAAGAGATGTGCACCGAGGTCACAAATCCAGTCTCAGCACTTTAATCTGGACAATTGAGAACACAATCCCAAACGCATCTACCACATGTGGCGATGCATGACTAATTGTGCTATTGGTTGGTTTGAAACGCAATCCTCAGGAAGTGTAAGATAGGCTGAACAAAACATCCCCGTTCAGAGCGAGGGACTTATCGATAGTTGTTTTTTAAGTGGGATTTCCTCTTCCTTGCTCTTTAAAAGTCAGACGGAGGGTCTTTTTTTTTTTTTTTTTCACCAAGCCTCCAGGGAAGGGACTTATTTGAAGGTGAAACTAGAATCTAAGGTTCAGAAAAAGAAGTAAACATGATCTAGAAAACAGACACACGAGTTGCAAAGCAGAATCCACCTCCTTGTATGAAATAGAAAACAGCCTGATTGTGCGACGGGAGGACAAAGCCGTCAAACGTCCATCATACATGCACAATCTATATAATGGGAAACAACTGGAGGCATGGAAAATTAATTCCTTTAAAGAAATAACCCTATTATTTATGGTCATTGAGTCTCAATGAAGAGAGGCAACACACGTCATGCTGAAGCAACAGCAGAGGAGTCACTCCCTTCAGGCTACAGCTGCCTGATCATTTAAGAAAAAAAAAGAATCAAAAAACATATTTTGATGAAGCTGGTAAAAGACTTCATTATCAACATACTGATTATTATAACGGCTATTAAGCAACAAGATGAATGAGCGATTTATGAATTATATTTGTTAGGTTTTTTTTTGCACCACATGCTCTCAGAGTTCAAAACCACCATGACTCAGAGCCAAGAAAAGGACGAGAAAAGTACGACTGTCTTTGAGTCATAAAATCCCAGGTAGAGCGCATGCCGTGTCCTTTGATGTTCTGAGCGGGTTCTCATGTGGATGTTTTTGTTCCTCAAGCAGGGCATTTAATTAATTTTAAACACCATTAAAAAAAAAAAACTGGTATTTTGACAGGACGCTATATTTTTGGCTCGGCTGTTTACACGGGTGGTTGGTTTGGATCAATGAACGGCGCTCAGCCTACGGGGCTTCTGCTTCAAGAAGAGACACGGAGCCTTTCAAGCAGCTCAAGGCAAGCCAGGATGGGGTGTATTTAATAATGCATTGTGGGACTTTTGCCTACAGTTGCAAACACAATCTCCCTGCATTCGACATAAAAAGTTTCTCTATGTTTTACTGCATGCATTTATATTTCCTTTTTTTTTTTCTCAAAATTCCATCCTATGAATATGAAGGTTGGATTACGAGGTGGACTAAACAGCTCTCCTTACTCCGTGCAGAGGTTCACCAGCAGTTGAGAATTCCTGCCCGGCAGGTTTTTACTACATTTATGGTTCAGGTTATTGTGGAAAAGCCGTTCGCCAGTCGAATATAAAAATAAGGTCCACAATAAAACGGAAAAATATGTTTTGACGCTGAAATCAGGCCCTGAAAAATAACCTTGAATGTGCAAGCATAGACTGAGCTGGTAAAACCCTTTACCTTTTTTTTTGTGTGTGGACAGTTTAATGTACTTTGCATACACCTGTACAATGTTTTGCTTGTGTTGGGCTCTGTCCCTGTTTTCTCTGAATGGAGCAGTGTGTCTTTTTAGGGCCTTTTAGACATTTGAAGGTCTGCATTCCTCTTGTTTCTCATTCAGACAAATTCTTTTCTTTTCCGTAACAGAGTAGAGCGATAATGATGAATTGACCATTTGCATCTGTGACCTTTCAAAACGTGTGTGTGCACACTGCGACTCTCGGAAGTCATACTGCAGGTTGAGTGGCTTTGATACGAGCTTAGCAGCTGGTACATCAGGTTTATCTAATAACTGTAGAGTCTGAGTGCGTACGCATTCACACTATAGTGATTCTCCTGCTACCAGTACGTAAAAACTTAATGACACTTTCAGCGATTCCAGCAATCTTGGTATTGAAACGTTCAGCTCGTTCATTAAATTGCTGCTTCTATTTTTGGTATTTATAAACTTTATAGTTTTTGATTTTTTGAGTAAATGTCCCAAAGTCCTCAAATTTCCATTTTTTAAGTCGATCAGCAACAAGCCTTTAAATAAATTCATGGGTTTTAATCTTTCATAGTAATTTTCAAAAAAATTTGAAGTTCAGCAACATCCTACCATATTGGGTTAATTTTTTATCTACTGAATTTAGAGTTTAGCTTCTATCTTAGCAACAAGCTAACGTTTTTGACAAATTAATTTACAGAGGAAGTTTAGGCTGTTTTGGACTTTAGCTAGTATTTAAGCAATGTGCTTGCTTTTTTAGCTAATTTGGCATCTTGCTATTATTTCAGCAACATGCTAACATTTTTGGCTAATTTGTTATCTACTGGAATTGCTATAAGCTAGTTGAGAGTTTCGCTTCTATTTTAGCAACAGCCTAACATTTTTGACTAATTTAGTTTACTGAGGAATTTTAGGCTATTTTGGATTTTGGCTAGTCTTTAAGCAACAAGCTAGCTTTTTCGGCTAATTTGACATCTACTAAGGTTTTTTTGGTCTAATATGGAGTTTAAGCAACACACTAAATATTTTTTGCAAAATTGACATGTGTTAGGGATTTTAAAGCAATTTTACTACTAATTTTTCAGAAATTTAGTTCACCTTCAGTGCTCTTTCATAGTTATTTAATGAAATTTCCAGTCTTGTAGCAATTTTAACATTTTTCAAATAGCTTCAACATTTTCAGCAAATCCCTTCAGCAGTTAAAGTAAATTGCATCACCATTTTTAGCAAAAAGCTTTAGCATCTTCAGCAACTAAAAGCATTCACATTAGCATTATCACAGGTAATGCATTTTTTCTAGTTACTTTTGGGTCTTGTACGTTCTTTGGCTGCAAACT